>BSAI01000119.1:16784340-16922759 GCA_036245035.1 Adrianichthys oophorus | reverse complement strand
TCAGATGAGTTTTCAGTGAAGCGTTCCAGAGTTCAGATGAGTTTTCACACCTGCTGAACAAAGCAGACTGAAAAACTGAGTGTGGAGCAAATATATTGCTCCTCATCACACAGTTTTTCTGTTTCTACCTGCAGTGCAGAGGTTTCAGTGGTGGCTGTCAGACCTCTGGACTTTGGGGTACCACAGGACTCCATTTTCATACAGCTTTTTTTTTCTTTGACCTTTTCACCTTTTCAGATGAATCTGAAATCCTCTGTGAATCCAAAACTTGGCTAGAGCTGGATGTTTTTAAAGTTGCATCTAAGAGAACAGACCCCCAATTCAGAAAGACTCTTTAAGACACAGCAGCTCGTCTAATTAAAATTCAGACTTTAACAAACTCCCTTAAACTTCAAGGAGCCAAACTATCATCAACTTTTATCAGAGTCTCCTCAAAGTTATGCGAAAAACTGATAACCTCAAACTTTTTCCTTTTTAGTGCTTTTTAATCCTTTTGAACCCCTGCTCTGTTTTGGTTTCTTCCTCATCTCTTGTTTTCGTCATTTTAAAAACATCTTTTTAATTTGTACACACCCAGAAGAAACGGTTACTATTTCTGTATGGATGAAGGTCTGCAGAAATTTACTTTTTTTTCCTCTAACGAATGTCTGCTTCCTCCCACACCAATCCCTCCCCTCTTTTTTTCTCCCAGTTTATCGTGGAGTGTCATGGCAACACGCTGCTGCCTCAGTTCCTGGGCATGTACAGGCTAACGGTGGACGGCGTGGAGACGTACATGGTGGTGACTCGGAATGTATTCAGCCATCGGCTCACTGTGCACCGCAAGTACGACCTGAAGGTAGGAGACTTATTTATTAGAGCATAACGCCGGCCTTTTAGTTTTCATTATTGCTGATATTTTTTCCATAATGCCCACAGTTAGGTTTTTATCTTTAAAAAATAAAAAAGGGATTTATTTGAATTTTCAGCTTTAAAATCAGCTCAATTCCATTCCACCTGCGACTGCCATTATAAGCAACTCTGTTTGTTTGTGTTTTTAAATGTGTGCCCCCCACCCAAAAAAAACCAATCAACAATGATTGTCTTTATAGGAAAAGGATCATTAGGATCAGCATTGCTCTAAGGTGATGTGATTTCTGCTTGTTTTTCTGTTCCTAAAGCCAAACAAGAAGAAGTCCTCTTGAATAAATACTTTGAAAATCTTCATCAAAGGCCGTGTCACTCGGCCGCTGTGTACGTTTTGTGCATATTGCACGGATGAAAGTTGTTCATACGTGAACGTATGTGGGGAAAAAGTGAAAAAAGTTGTGGTCTTTTACGTGGAATCTTTCCAGATGTGTCACAAATGAACCACCTTAAAACTACTGTAGAAGTACGACTAAACCTTGAAAAGAACACATAAACCTGCGCGTCATTGAATTTCTTCACCTTGACAGTCACATTCAGAGCAGACCCACCGCGTCAGCACCTGCTGCAGGCCCCCACAATGCTTTGTTTTAATTCAACATTTGTGCGCTAATTACGCAATTTTAACGGGATAAGTGTGCCGTATACGCAATATCAAAGTTAGACATTGGTGGTACATTAGACATACGTCATGGAAAACCACAAATTTGTGTCTGCATCTTGCAAAAATCACGCACAATTGTGCAAGATTTACAGAATAATTACGTATAAACTACATAAAATACACATAAACTGCGTAATTCTCAACCGAACAAAAATATTGAACAGCTCAAAACCAAATTCACGTAAGGACCCGTCAGCCAAGACCCTCAACGGACATCTGCGCACTATGACGAACGCAAGAAACACTTATGAATTACTGGTAGGTATATCACGCGTGTATCACGAAAGACAGAAATTACAAATGTGGACAATGCACAAATTGTACTTAGCGGCAGTGTGACATGGCCTTAACCCCAAAATGTCAAGAAAAAAAGTAGAAGCCTACTAAAACTAAAAAGAAAAATAACTTCCTCTTATAGTTATCATATGGTAAGCGCAGTATTAAGACAAAAATACATGACTTTTGCAAAGTGCCATCTTGTGACATAGTGTGATACTACAATAGATTGCTGCAATGCATTTTTGTGAATCTACATGGGTCTTTACACAGTTAAATCTTAATCTAAGTGGAGCATGTTCAGAAAACAAAAGCACCTCATTGGGTTCAGCCTTTTGTCCTTTCAGAATAAAACCGCTCCGAACTCTGACAGTTCAGACCCGCTTTGCACCAGAGGCCGCTTTCACCTCTTTGTTTTGCAACTTTCAGGGATCGACCGTCTCCAGGGAGGCCAGTGACAAGGAGAAGGTGGGTCTTATTTCTGTGCGCCGACAACTGCTGACACCCCAGGACAGAAATAAAAACACCCCCACGTCTTAAACAAGTCAGCTCATCAAATAGCAGCTAACTTAGGCTGGAAGATGATGTGCTCTAATTGGAGTTTTTTTGTCTTATTTTGAAAACTAGCATAAAAAAATTGAGTTGTGTAATTATGTTCCTGGATTTTTTTTATGCTAAATCTTCTCTTTAGGCAAAAGAACTTCCCACTTTTAAAGACAATGACTTCCTGAATGAAGGTCAGAAGCTGCAGATTGGAGACGACAACAAGAAGTACTTTTTGGAGAAGTTAAAACGAGATGTAGAGGTGAGGAATAAAACCCAGGGTTTGTGTGTGTGTTGGTGTGTGTTTGTGTGTGTGTGTTTGTGTGTGTTTGTGTGCCACAGTCCGCTCGATCTAGAAGCTTGGATCATTCCATATAAATGGCAATTTTTTTCCGTAGTTTTCCCAGATTTGTCTTTGAAATAATAATAATAAAATAATATATAAAAATATAAGTTCTAAATTGTTACAAGCTTGGCTTTGTTGAAGATTAAATTTAATAAAGATGTGAAAAAGTTTGCAACGAGGAAAATCCAAAAATATCAAAGAGGAAGTCGACATTTGAACTGACTTCCCATCAACACCCGAACTGACTGAGTTTCCTGTTTTTCTTTTGTGATTATGTTTTAAAACTTGAATCTGTCATGAAAAGATATCTTTTTTTAAATGTCAAAATGCTTTCTTGCACTTTAGTCGGATCCAAGCGTTTGTGGTTGTCATGGTTACACTGTGCATGGGCGTTGTCTTTGAACACGGTTGAATCCGTCTGGGTTTAGTGAAATTCCTGATTCAGATTTCTTTTTCTGTGTGTTCAGTTCTTGGCCACCTTAAAGATCATGGACTACAGTCTGCTGGTGGGGATCCATGACGTGGAGCGCGCCGAGCAGGAGGAGATGGACGTGGAAGGAGCGGGGGAGGAGGAGGAGTACGAGAACGACGGCATAGGCGGAGGCGCGCTGACGGGCTCTTTTGGCACGCCCCCCGACAGTCCGGGAAACCCCCTGAACTGCGGGGGGTTCTTTGGCCCTGGGGAGTTCGACCCCTCTGTGGACGTTTACGCAATCAAGAGCCGCGACGGTGAGCGCCGTGAGTCTGCGGAACCCCGCCCCTCCAACTGTAAAGGAGGGGTTCCAAAGGGTTTGCATTGAAGCTGCGGTTCTGGTTCCAGGTGCTGTGAAGAAGGTGGTTTACTTCATGGCAATCATTGACATCCTCACACACTACGACGCTAAGAAAAAAGCTGCACATGCTGCCAAAACTGTGAAACACGGGGTGAGTGTTTGCCAAAAGAAAGTTTTTCTCATTCCAACTTTCACTGAACTGTTCACACCGAATGCGATTCATCTCAAATTTGTGTCTGCTGCCTCTCTGTTGACGCGCGTCTATGCTTGTCCACGTCTGGGTTCATGATATCATTCTGAGACTCTCCCAGTACGGTGAACTGCGGCGCTTTCAGCGGTACTTCTGTCTCTCTGCGACCCAGTTTGATGACTCCTCGCCCTGTATTAGTCTGAGGAGGAAAAAAATAAGAATAACATCCAGGGACCTTTTTATTATTGTATTATAATATAATGTTATTGTATTGGACCTCTGATTGACATTAACTTAACCTTGAACCTGAACGCCACTGACGTGTTCGGTGTGAACGCAGCCTAACAACTAGGCTGTAGATTGTTACATCGGCTTCACAGATCAAACCAGACATCTTACCATGGAACATATTATTTTTGAATGGTTGCTTTATGTGTGTCTTTATTGGGATGAATGAAAATGAAAATAATGCATTTAAACCCCATCATTTATGCCTTTTATTCAGAACAGGTGATCAGAATAAACATAAAATCACATAGATTATTGAAAAGAAAAAAAGCTGCTCTGTCACTTAAACCATTTCACAGCAGGGCCGTCACTAATGGTTACTTTAAAAGTTGATTAATCAACTATTGTAGTGTACGTAATATGATGTGCATTTTTTCCCCAAAAGGTGATGGTGTGAGTACCGACCATGAATGTTCGCTTCATGTCTGGTACCACTAGTGCGCAGCATATGCTGCTTTCACAGAAATTGAAAATGTACATGTATAGTTCATGAATTTCAATTTCACTTCATGCAATATGAAATACTAAGGTCCGAGGTAAGCTGTAAGCTAGAACAAAAAAAGCCATAACTGACTGGGTTCCTGATCCCTGCATTAAATCATTGTCTAAACTTCCTGTAGAAGTAGTGAGCATAAATATTTTTATGAACATGGATTTTACTTTCTCTCAATTAGTAAACACTAAAATATTGTACAAAAATGTTTCTTTCATTCGTTTGCAAAAGTGACTTAGGTGGAAGCCAATCATGTATAAATCAAACTAAATTCTTTGGTATTTATTTCAATTGATTTTTTTTTTGTCTTTTCTGTTTCTCCAAACTGACTCAAATTATTTAAAAAACATTTTAGTTTTTTTTCTTGAAGGTTTTGTCCACAAATCTGCATTTGAACCGAAATATAAACCGTTCCAGTTTCTTGTTTAATAAAATACTAACAGCTGACTTGTTTTCAGTGGTTTTGATCAGCGATTTTGTTTTCTTTCAGGCGGGGGCCGAGATCTCCACGGTGAATCCGGAGCAGTACTCCAAACGGTTCTACGAGTTCATGTCCAATATCTTGTCCTAAACTCATCTTCCAATCGTAGGTCTGCCTAACCAAGCACCCCTAACCCATCAGTGTAGGTCCGTCTCCACCCCCCCAACACAAACTTCCACGGCCAGCTCCGACCCGGCGGGAGGGGCTTGTCACGCCTGTTACACTCCTCCTCCCGTCCCTCCTCCTTGTTTCTCGTCGCGCCGGCACGAAAACTGTCCCACTAATGCCTTGAAGGAGCTTCAGCACTTACCGGTCCGTGGGCGGAGTCTCTCCTGTTCACCTCGTTGTTTCGCCGCAGACGGTCGGGTTGCATGACTAAACTCCTCGACAGATTCCTTTCAGAAAAAAACCACGGAAAGAAAACTTCCTTCGGACAAATTGGAGCAAAAATCGTAGAAACGAATGCAGTCTGAAAATGCATGGCTGACGTGAACGCCAACATCCAAAGCACAGAACCCGGAGCGCCACCACCAAAACCACGCAAAAAGAAAAACCAGAAAAAAATTGGTGTTTGAATGTTACGTTGCCATATTTGTTTTTGAATATTTTTCAAATTTTAACCGTGAGCTTGGTGAAGGTCAAACTACGAAAAAAGAAACAAGCATCCACGTGAAAAAAGGGGAATTCTGCAGCGAGATCTTGTTTTATTACCATAAGGATCATTTTTATATCTTGTTTACATTAATGTAGCAATTTTGTGTTTGTATACAGTATTGTTTTGTTACCGACAGACATTAGGAAAAAAGGTTACTTGAAAACGACTCATTGCATATTAAAGGGAGTTTTATCTTGCCTCTGTCACTGGTTTTATTTTGGTGAATCCGTGGTGATCTTTTAAAGCAGCAAAGATGGAACTTTTCTTCGCTTCTGTTCTCAGTCTGAATCTCCTGTTTGCATTTAAAGGAAGTGATTCTGAGGCGCTGAAATGACTCTTTTATCTTAAAACAACACAAACCCCTCCAAATCTAACCATCATTTAGACCAGGGGTCCCCAAACCGTTTCTTGTGAGGACGACATAACTGTTTTCTTCTGGGATGAGGGGCCGCGGTCAGTTTGTTGGCTAAACGTTGATGTTTTTCCAGAACGCCACACACAACCACATTTAAAAAATCCCTTTCAATAATCTTCACGGAAAAAATGAAACTAAAAGATTTAAAAAATGAAACCAATGAATGTTCTGTCCTCTGCCGTCATCGTCCCTTTGAGGCTCCTCACACATTTAAGTTTGTTCAGACAAAAGTGATGGGAATTCTGGCTCTTCATAGCCATCAAGCTCTTTGAAACTTGTGCACAAAATTAATGGAAAATTTTTTTTTATACATAAATGTGCTTTTATTTTTCCTTTC
Source organism: Adrianichthys oophorus (assembly GCA_036245035.1). Classification (NCBI taxonomy): domain Eukaryota; kingdom Metazoa; phylum Chordata; class Actinopteri; order Beloniformes; family Adrianichthyidae; genus Adrianichthys; species Adrianichthys oophorus. The sequence continues at coordinate 16,916,392 of BSAI01000119.1, read as the reverse complement.
AGATAAAATGTACAAAAAAAAGAAAACTAAAAACAGATATTTACTATTCAACTTTTAAAATGTAACAACCCAAAAAACTCATTAAAACGTGCAAAACAAAAAGAGAAATTAAGAGGATTTGTAATGATGGTAAAAGTTGGTATTTAGAAATAGCAAATGTCTCAGCTTTGTGAAGCTGATCTGGTTTCTTTGTCAGTAATGATCTGTCCTGTTCTGGAGAAGGTTGTTCTCAGGTGTCTGTACAGGTTGATTGTGGAGTCAGTTTTGTTTGAAACTCTTTTCTTGCAGACTCTAAATTCTGCCTTCATGTTATCATTAACAGTGTAAAGGTTTCCAATTGTTCTCCTTTTTCCAGACTCACTCATTTCTTCACGTTTGGTGTTGATGTGTTTAGTCGTTGCATCTCTGTCTACCTCTTGTGAATCTCCTTCATGTGTGAGCGGAACGGTAACAAGCTTATGGCTGCGCAGACGCGTATGATCAGTCACGCACAACTTGAAGAGAAAAACGCCAGAGAGGATTTCTAACACTAAATAAAAATGAGCAGCAGTGCTGTGTCCTGAACTAATGGGGAAAATAAAGTAAAATTCTTTAGTTTTCTGCTGCAGCTGGACATATTTCCATTACTTTTGAACCAGTGCAGTGTTCCCTCGTTTATTGTGAGAGTTACGTTCTAAAAATAACTTGTGAAGGTGAAATCAGTGAATTAGGATTACAGATGTTTAACCCCTCACTACACACTTTACATTTTTCTCAGACAGACATAAACATTTTCACACTTTTCTCTCTTGTTTAAACTCTCAAAGTTCAAATCTTTGTAGAAAAATAAGTCCAGGATTATTGCATGAAGATGAAGATCTGATTATTGGAGTGGGTCTTTAAAGTAAATAAAAAATGGGATTGTTGGTCAGAAAAAAAAAAAGATTTAAAGTCAATTTCAGACAAAGATGAACTGAAAATTTTAAAAAAATTCCAAACAGTAACAGCACCCTAACCAGCCAGCATAAAAATGCTTGTGAAAACGGTCAGTGGTTCCACTTTTCTTTGCAGAACTGCTTGAAATCAGAATCGCTGTCCAGTTTTCCATTGGTCTGAAAATCCCAGATGAAAGTCCAAACTTTGACTGGAATTCTCCAGAATTATCCCTCTGGACCATTTGGACTATTGTTCTGTAGAAACCTGAGCTAGTCGCAGAAGAAAACAGAATTTGTGGATTGCAGCCACATATTATCATACAGCCCCCACCGTGTTTTCCTGTTCTGGTGATCTTATTCTGAAAGTCTGTTAGTTTGAGTCCAGATGGATCAGGAAACGCGTCTTCCAGAAAGTTCCTCTCGTGTCTCATCACTCCATAGAATATTTGCCCAAATGTTTTGGGGAGAATCCAGGAGTTTGTCAGATTTCAGACAAACTTTTTCTCTCACTGCTCTATTCTGAGAGATGAAAGACTTGGTAGCTCATAATCCTGACCTCCAGTGAGTCCGGTGAGGCCCGGTGGTCTTTCCATCCTTGATAATTTCCTGGGTGAATCCTCAGGGAGTTCTTGATTGATCCTGGTAAGGATTCCTCTGGTTCTTTGAAGCCTCAACGCTGCAGGACAGTGTTGTTGCCTTTCAGACTAAAACACCTCAGACTGAGTCTTATGTTTTAGAAACATCCTAATGAGTTTGAGATCTTCCGTTTGCTTCACTTGAAAGGTTTGAGTTTGACGAGAAACAAAACCAGTTTCTTTTGAACGATGTAGGGTGTAATTACTTGTTTTACATGAAAATTAAACATTTTACAAGTTCTATTTATGTGAAATTAACATATTCCATAGATATTTAAAAATATAAAACTTGAATTTGGTGCCAAATATTCACTTTTTAAAAAAAATCCCTATTTAAGAGAATCTAAAGTATTTTTCATGAATTGGTCGTCCTTCAGTTGAGGTTTTCACTCTGCTTACTCAGAAATGAGGCTGAAGTTATGTAAGCGTGTAACACCTGAATAATTCATGCCAGCAGCAGCAGGAAGACTGTTTAGAATAAATCCTTCAATTGTTTTGGAAATGGAAAAAGAATAAAAATGTTAGCTCTTAAGCCTGAAATGAGGAAACATTTTCTTCAAATGATCAGCATCTAAGATTAGTTTAAAAACAAATAATTTGACTTCATTTTTTGAACAAAAGCATCTAGATTTTTTTTTTTAAATCATGTTTGAGTCACTGATTCCAGTAAAGGAAACTTCCAGATTGAAGCCACACACATTTCAGATTCCATTTCAGGATTCAGGACCATTATTGCAGATGTGAATGCGATGTCCATTTAGTCTCTGGATGCTAAAGAAGCTCCACCCACTCCCACCCCTCCAGAAGCCAACAGACCCCGCCCACCAGAGGTGAGACTCAGACGAGCCGATTTCCCTCCAGAATCACAGACGTCCTTCCTGTTTGACATCAGTTCTTTTATTGCACCACATCAGTAAGAAGTCAGAAAGTACAGATTTTTGTTTTATCATCTTTTTACAAAAAGTAATAGCGAGTGCAGAAACTAATCCATCCTGGCTTTCAGAGTTCGTGTGGTGATCTTGTCTTTTTCTCTGTCAAATGAAAAAAAAAAAAAAAAAAAAAATCAGTGAAAAACTGCTGCTGAAACAACTGAATAACAATTTAGTTACAGGACGACGTCTCAGCACAAATACAATAATTTACTGCCAGTTTATCAATATTTGGATTATATAATGCAGACTTTAGCTGGTTTAGATTAAATTACTAAATTATTTTTCAAATTTTACAAATTATTTATTGATTAAGTTTGAAAGGAGCATCAATGCGATGCGTTGGTGGTCGACAGAAGTTTAACGGGCTGGTAAACCTGAAGATCTGTAGTTTGACATTGTTGTGTTAAGAAAATATTCATCTGAACTGCAACAAATACAACAAAGGTGGAAAAAATTCCATTTCAGTGTGTCACAACTTTACACCAGCAGTGATAAAGGTTTAAGACCACAGAATGATAGGTTCAGACTGTTTGATTGGAATGAAGAATCGCTCCCCTCTAGTGGTCACTTGAGGAACTTTTCTTGGTTGGCTTTCACTCCAAGGTGGAGGGGTTTGGCGAATAACTTACATGACGTGGACGACGACGCCCATTCCAGACACGGCGTCTCTGTCAACGGCATTCAGCATCGCCTGGGAGATGGTCTCGAACAGATCCTCTGGTTCCTGCAGGAAGAAGCCCATCAACATTTCCCATCATCCCCCTAAGAACACAACTGAACTTCAGGTAAAAGTCAGAGCTTCCAAACTAGAATGACCAGGAGAAGGAAAGATGGAAAGAAGCTGAAACTGGATGCTAAAATAAAAACCGTTCAATGCAAATTATACTTATTTATGATGCAACACCGCTAACTGATGCTGATAATGTCTGTATTATGCAGTAAAGTTTATTCCAACCGATTTAAAATAAGGATCATGCTACACAAATGGAAAAAGTTCATTTAAATGCTAATATAGAAACAAAACGAAAATCAGATTTAAGAGAAAAACTTTAAAAGGTAGATTACAAACTATAAACCCCAGATTAAAGGGAAAAAGTGAAAGTGAAGTTTTGTCAATGAAATTCGTTAAAAGTCATAATTTTGTTTGAGAACCTGTGAGTATCATGAGTGTTTACAGGTGTGTCTGTGTTTGAAATTAACGGTTCTTTCACTCAAACAGTCCATCCTGCTCGTCTGCGCCCCCTGGTGGAGCTGGAAACTTCCATCTCAGAAACTTAAATCTGGACCAGAATAAAGACCCCTCTTCTGCTCTGATGACTGTTTTACTCCTTTACAGGTTCAGTCTTCATTTTCCTCAATTCTTTTTAATTCACAGCGATGTGGAACAAATGTAATGTTTCTCAACAAAATTACTGGAACAAATTCCGTGACGTGAGGTACCGATGTTTTTATTTTGACTGCTCTAAAACAAATAATAAATTCTTTAAGCTTAGTAGATGTTTTCTCTAGAACCTCGTTCATCCAGTTCCAGAAACCCTCTGAAGCAGTTTTTACTGTAATAGTAAAAAAAGGGGAATAATAAATGTTTAAATAAAGATGCAGAATACCAACCATGTTGGGCTCCCACAGAGACTCGCACATGCCGTACATCTGCTCAGAGCACGTGCCGCTCACCACGAAGTCCTCTGTCACCATGGGGCAGCCGATCAGATCGAGGGAGCAGATGAATGGCTCAAAGCTTTTGGGATCGAGTCCAGCGATCACCGGCTCGATGTAGTACGGTCCGAACCTGATGAGAGCGGAGCGTTAAAAAAGTGACCGCCGTTGCTACCACATGCGGTGAGGTCACAAGAAGCTCACCTCCTCTCGTACAGCAGGTTGGACACCATACTCATGAAGGTTTTGGGTTTGATCTGGCGCCCCTCCTTCAGCTCATACAGGTTCAGTCTGAACTTTAGCCTCTGAGCGCTAAACACAAACCTCGGGTCAGAATCACGTTAACGTAAAAAAAGTTCTGCCTGTGGAAGGAGACGCTCACACTGTCTGAACATCCGTCGCCAAACCGGCCAGCCCGATGTACAGCCGCTCCCCCATAGGGAAGATCTTCTGGAAGTCTGTGGTGACCATCTGAGCCTGGACGCCGAACCTGCGGTCCGCTGCGATCGCCACACAGTTCTTCCCTCGCATGGCCATGACAGCCCCCCCGTTATACGACATTATAGACTGAAAAAGGAAAAAACAGAGGTCAGAGCGGACCTGCTAAAGAGAACTGTTCTGTTATCCAGACCCGTTTCAAAGAGCACCATGGATCGGTCCCAAAAAGAAAAGGAAAAAAAATCTGAGCCACAGAATTAACAAACAAAAGGATTTACCTTTCTGTTGCTTTATTTTGTGAAGCTTCTTATTTTCTTACATCAGATTTCTCCCTTAACACTTTTTAGACAATAAAACGAATCAATCCGATTTGATTAATTTGTAGTTTTATATGAAAACCCAAATTAAAAATCTAAACTTCATTTAGGTGCTGCATCAATCAAAACAACATGTATTATTTTCTAAATGTCATAAACCATAAAAATACTTAACTAATTAATCAATAACCAAAATAAAGTTCATTAGTAGCAGCCATACTTTCAACAATGAACAGGTACAATTCAGGTATTTAATTATTATTATTATTATTATTCAAATAAGAGGACCACAGGATTTGGACGCCTGACCCAAAGTCCACAAGCATACAGCCACTACGAATCAATAAACCCCACAGGTTGTGTTTTTTTCTATTAAAAATTTAAATAAAGCTCTTTTAGTAAAACCAGGTTTGAGACATCAGACACAGAAAGGTTCGGCGTAAACAGATCATGTGACCGGAAAAGGTTCTGTTGGCGAAACTAAAAGTTGCCCTGTAGTTTTTTTAAATTCTTATTAAAACTTAAAAATAACGATCATAGTTGAGGCTGATAAAATAAAAGAGAAAGTCTAATAAAAAAAGTGAGTATAAATCATGTAGAGAACTAACATACCACTTAAAAGTTGAATGTACAAAAAAAAAGCCTAATGGCTAAATCTACATAAAAATATGGGTAAAATGTGATACTTTTTCCGTGTTTATGACACATTAAAAAAATGCTTGTTAGCATCATGCTAACTCATCTGAAGTTTAGCTAGCTAACCGGTTTTTCCATTTTATATTATAATACATTATTAACGTTTATTACTAACGTAAAGTAAATGTGTTTATTTATAGCTTTGCTCAATTGTCGTTTAATTTAAATATCCATAAATTATACATTTTGTTCTATAATGTGCAAAATGAGTTTCAGTTTAACACGTTAGCCTAGCAATGCAATGCAATGCTTGTTCGCGGTGATAATGTAAAGGGGAAAAAAAATATCAAAAAAAAAAATGAGAGCAAACAACTTTGTTGTGGGGTTATCTTACCATGGTGAAAGCTTTTCGCTGTTTTTCTGTTGGTATATGAATAAATCTTCTTAAATTTACCAGCCGCTAGCTTTACAGTGACTACACGATTTAGAAACAACGGCCATACAAACCCACGTCTGCTACGTCACTGCAAGACCTTTTATTTGATTGGCTCTCGGCAAATCCAGGCATAGTTTGGTGGAAGTGTGTTTAAAGTGAAAGAAAGAATGCAGATCTGTAAAAACCATTGAAACGGATCAAAATGATATGTCTAGAAAAGCAAAGGAGACAAATGGGGCAACGTTACATTTATTTTTAAAAAGTTTTTTTTTTCATTCACATGAAAATTTACCAAATCCCCGTACGTTTTTGTAAAACATATGAATTTCACGAGAAAATCTTCAAACGTGGTGAAAATTTTAATGCAGTTAAAAAAATGTTTCAATATTTGACTTATATAAAAGCTCAGCTGCAAACTTTTACATTATCTTTCAGTTTTAGCCTTAGCAATGCAGCAAATATGACATGTCAAAGATCATTTATTTGAATGTTAATTATATTTAAAAAAAACATTAATGCAAAAATTAAATGACATAGATGTCAATATTGATTATTTTAAAATAATATAAGTATATATAAGTAATATATTAAACAATAACAAATCATATAAATAAACAAAAATATTGTGTTTAGATTCAGCAATAAAAAGTTAATGAAAATATTTGAGTAGGTCTTTCTTTAAATCATAAAATAACTGACCAGTGTTATTAATTTATTTTATTGTCATTCACTTACTATTTGTTTTATTCAAAATTATTTTAATTAGATTTGAACCGCAGTGTCTTTACTTTTTTCTTTTTGTTTCACAGAATCATATTTATGAACAATCTTTATCCAAAATCTGCAAAACCCCAATCTATAATGTTTTTTTTTAAACGATTTCTTTGTCTTCTTAAGTGGACATAAATTGCTTTTAAAATTTTATATTGAATCATTTTTCAGTAACAGCAGAGGAAATCTGCTGAAAGGTTTTATTGTACACGAGTTTGAGCAGAAAAATCTCACTTTTTGCAACAAAGTTTGCTTTTTAAACGAATCCATCTGAGCTCTGGTCCACCTGCACTGTTTGGTTCACCCTCAAGAGTGGAGTGTGAAAGCGAAACAAGTTAAGATAAAGGCGTACATGTAAATGTTTCAGGTTTTTTTTATACTGTCCCACAAACTCTCCGTCTTCTCTGCACCTCCTTCAAGTTTGGACACTTTTCAACCAAAAAAACAAATTCAGAGCAACACCTTTTACTTTGACGGAACTTTTATAACAAAAGGGAAAAAAAACTGTACACAACTGTAACAAGGACTCAAAGAAGATAACCACATTTTACAGAGTGCTTTTCAAAATAAAAGCCTCATCTCTTCATGAAGTCGTCCAGAGCAGCTGGCGTCCTCTGGATGGAGTGAATGTTCCGCTTCACTCGATCCTCTAACGACGAGCTGGCGGCGCTCTCCAGCTTCATGTTACTGCAAAAAAGGAGAGAAAAAAAACAGACTGAGCAAATGGAGGTGGAGGTAGATGAGAAAAACAAACTGCCAAAAAAAAAAAACAAGTGTGAACTCACTGGATGAAGCCGGCATGGTGCTCGTGCTTCTGCTCGCGCAGCTTCTCCTGCTCCTCCTGCTTCTTGTACCTCCTCACGTTGTTCTCGCGGTCCTCCTCGCGCTGCTTTGCCTCCTCCATCATGGCGCGCCTCTTCTTCTCCAGCTCCTCCGCTGAGAGTTTCCTGCACAGTCAGCAGTTTTGTCAGAAATGTTGGATCAGCGGGGAGCGCTCAGACCTCTGGCGGCTCTCACTTGGACACATGGACGCTGTGGCGGTGGAAGCGCTCTCTCTGTGGGCTCGCTGGCTTCCTGACGCTTTTGTGCGATGACGGCGCGGGCGAGCGGCCATCCCTCCTCTGAGGAGATCTGGATCTACTTCGATCACGGCGCGCCGAGTGAACTGAGGTCAGCTGAGGTCTGCCGCCAGGTATCTGAGAGGAAACATCAAAGATCAGAAACATGAGAGCTTCAAACCTTTTGCTTTTCCCCAAAAGGCTCGCAGTGGGAAAAGCAGGCAGCAGGGGGCGCCAACAACTAGAACTATATGTTGTTCTTCAAAATCATTTTTGTCAGAATTAGTTTAATCTTTTGTTTTTTACGAATTAGTTTAACTTTAAATTGAAGACGTTTCGAATGAACAGAAAACTTTTTTTTAAATAAAATTATTAGCTTTTTTGTCAAATGTAAAGACCCACTCTGATGAAAATTGTGTTTTTGGTGTTTGCCAGTTTTCAACCGTTTGTGTTTTGTCCAAACTGCTACAAAGTTTTTGCGAGTGTGCAAACATTTCTACAGTTGTAAATTGATTTTTCAACCACAAATCTTTTGTATATGATGATAAATTGATATTGCAAGACCACAAAAATATTTTTTTAACAAATGCAGAAACTTTGTTTGCAGATGCAAAACTTATTTACCCGTTTGGACATCATGTTACAACTACTAAATACTTATTGAAATAATAAAAGTCTTTTTTTTTACTTTAGATAAATAAGAAAAGAAGTAAATAGTATTTTGAACAATACTTTGAATTATTGTTTATTTTAAAGGAGAATGCTGTTAAAACATGAAAAATGAACTTTTAAAGCCAGATTGAGATGGTTGAGACAGTAGTTATGCTGGTAAAAGGATGCTTGAGGTTGGAGCTACCAGTAGAGAGAGGAGGACGAAAGAGGAGGTTTGTGGATGAAGAAGAGAGCGAGAGGGTGGTGAGTGAAGGAGGATAGAATTAGATAACTGAATTGCTGTACAGGACATCATGAACTCAAACTGCAGCTCCGACCTGCAGGCCGTATCCTGGCAGATGAGGAGCTCGGCTTCCGGGTTTGGATTCCTTTGACCTGAAAACAGGAGATGGTGAGTTTCATGGTTTCACAGCAAGAAATCGTCGCTCGTCTCTCTTTGTACTTCATTCTGTTGCTCTCGTCATCCGAGCTTGAGCTTGAACATCTCCTCTTGTGCTTCTTTTCTTTCCTCCTCTCTCTGTCTCCTTTCTTCTCTTTCTTTTCCTTCTTCCTCTTCTTCTTTTTCTCTTTTTTCTCAAGGTTAAGTCGCAGCTGTAAAAATAAAAATAAATAGATTGTCAGTCTTTCTTTTTCACTTCCATTGAGCATGACAGCAGAGGAAGTCGTTACCATTTCTTTGATTTTCTTCATCTTCACAGGATTGGTCAGAACTTCCCTCTTCTTGTCCTGCTCACGTTTCCTTCACAGAGAACCAACAAGTTATTTTGAGGCTTTTGAGCAGACTTTCAGGCCAAGCTGCCTCACTCACCGGATCTCAAACAGAGGGTCCTCCCTGATTTTGGCGGCCAGGTCCAGGCTCGAGGCGGGGGTGTTAGAGCTGAAGATAGAGCCGGGCAGGAGTCCAGTCTCCGCTGATGGACCGCTCTCGGACTCTGCGTACTGATCTGTGATCTGTTTATCGATGGGGCGCCCCAGCAGGTACTCGTCTCTGGAGATGTGCCCGGCTGGACCCTGGTACATCCAGTCTAGCCGGTCGTCCTTTTTCCTGATGGAGCATCAGGAGGTCAGAATTGGTAGAAACCACCCAAAAACGTCTCCCGAAAACATGCAAACACTCACTTGATGGCGCCCGCTTCCTCTGCGAATCTGGTTATCTCCTCTCGAGCTCGCTCCTCTTTCAGCTCCTTCTGCAGCTCCTCAATCTTCTTCCGCTCTGCTTCATATTTCTGCTCAGCTTTCCAAACCCGCTCAATGTTTTTCATAGTCTGGGGGTGCCAGCTCTTCTTCAGATTCTGGAGGAAGATGGGTTCAAACTTACTTCTTTATCTTCACATATCATTCAATACAGGAAAAAATATACATGTTTTTTAAAGGCTTATGCCCCTTATCTGACATTTTAAAATGATTTTTAAGGCCATCCTTTTAACTGATTTTAGCATTAAGCTGACACTCCTGTTAGCCATTGACTTCCAGTATTTTACCAAATACATAACTTCTATTCTGAAATTTAGCACAGGTTCAACTCTTAGTTGCAAATATAAACGTGCTCACTATGAAATCATTATACATCGCTTACTTTTATCTTTTTTATAGTTACAAAAAATGTTGAACATTTTTATAATTTCACATTTTAACTCTCAGTTAGAAATATTAATAGATTTTATTTATCAGGCGCCTTTCTGGGCACTCAAGGTCGCTCACTTAACTGAAGATCCAACAATTTAATTTTATTATCTTCAGTGTAATCTGTGATTTCAGCATTTTATTTTGAAAAAAGGAAGTTGGTAATAAAAACTATTTTATTATACATTAATTCCCCAATCATTTTGTAAGTATATACTTTTATATTTACTCGTTTTGTTTACATTTGAACTTCAATGTTAATTAAAGATATCGTTCCGCTTTGACAGAAACAAATATGTTGTCTTGCATAAAGGTAATTGAAAAATAAAAACGATATAGATTCGACGCCGACGTGAATTTAAACTGAAAGGCTGCAAAACAATTCGGCCACATCGTTAATTAGACAACGAAAACACGAATATCTCTAAACCTTCACAACAACACAATCATCAATGCGTTTCGTTACCATGCTAGTCCTTTTTAAAAACATGGGTCTGCCAAATTTAGAAACAAAAACACAAGAGTTTAATGTAGATCAGCGGAATCCAAGAATACTTATTTTAAAAGTTTTGTTTATACATATTAAATCAAAAACTATAGTAGATCGAAAATACCAACGTAAACACTTTAGAATCTTTCTTTTTCTCCCTCTCTCTCTGCGGGAGATTAGCTTTAGCTTCTTGTCGTTGACGCAGGCGCTAATATTTGGCCGTTTAGGTCAAACTCACCAGATCTCCTCCCCCCATCCTGAAAACTCGGTGTTTTCTATCTAAAAAGAAAATTAAAAAGATTAACTTGGATGTGAAAAAAGATAGACAATCCGTCCAAGAAAATGGACACGGTGTGATGCGTTTAGTACATTTCCTGTTTTGAATGTCGCAACTTCCGGTTACAGTCGACGATAGATTCATGGTCCCTTTAAAAGCTCCGAATTTACAGTACCTTGTGCTTGAATACCACTTAAAACCCCACGACACTGATATTTTATCGACGACACATGATAATTAAAAATGTAAACAGAATTGAACGGACCTCGCTGCCACTGCAGCCATGCTCTTCAGGCCGATAAGTACTCTTGGTTGAGTTCAGTTCAAACGCAGTTCCAAACACCTGAAGGTAAATTTGGAATATGGTGTCATCTGGAACACAGGTTTGTTGTTTTATAGTTTTTTTACTCTAATTTTTATGTGAATGTTTTAGAATCAGGGGTACATGTTTGAAGTGTTAGGTAGATTTGGCACCTGTCTCTGCCTGAAAGGCACACAGGTGGTTAAAAAGCGCCAGTTCACCTATCCATATATCTATCTTCACCTTTGACCTATTTGATATGTATTATCAGTGTGCTTCCTGACACCACCCTCTGCCTTTTTACTGGGCTTGGGACATGCACAAAAAGGACACTGACTTGTGCCCTGTTGAGGCTGCTTTTTTCTTTTCTTTTTATGTCTATCTATTTTTCCGTCTGTCTGTCCTTACACTTTTTGTCTTTTACTTTGTTTTTTTGGTAACTTTTTTTTATTTTTGTGGGCCATCACGTTTTTTTGGGGGCATGTTGCGCCCTCTTGCCTATGCCTATATGTGGCCCTGGAAGTATCTACGCTACACAGCTTCCCTGTGAGTCTGTTACAGCCGAGCCAAAAGGCAAAGCTGTGCATTCATTGGTTTATCTGTGTCCCTTCTTTTCCCTTATGTTCATAAGATGAGATTCTGGATACAAGCGGTTGAAATTAATTTCCTCCACAGGAGAAGCCCAGGATTCTCTGGAGAGTCGTACGTTTCTTCTGAGGACACCTTGAAGAACTGAGGAGGACTCTGTGGAGAAGGAGTCTAAATAAATGGATGGTATTTTTACCCTTTTAAAAATGTTTTTCTTTGTTTTACAATTTTTTTTTCAAAATAAAACAATTAAAAATATATATATTATTTTTCATCATGTTACTAATAATGAAAAAGTAGCTTAAAAATATACTTTTTGTAAATCCATTCTTAAATATATTATTTCTTGTATACAAAAATAGGCAGTAAATAAACAACTTGATTTCATTTTTTACTTTTTGCACAAAATATAGACGAGACATACAAAACTGCAGTTTTATTTCTCTTTAATTGACAATCATAGATTAAATACAAGTTATTACACCTTTTGTTTTTAATTTATTTATTACAGTTTCCACAACTAAGGTAATTTCTGTAAAAAACAGTTTCAAAAGTTATCTGTAAAATGAAATATAATAAATCTATCTAAAAGAGCATCAACACATATTATTAATAATACTAGTCAATAAGCAGCAATTGACTAAAGTTTAAGCACAGTTTTCAATAGCTTCTATGTATAAATACAGACTGTCATCCTCTCACAAGGTTTCCTAGTTTACAGAAGTTTGTCTAACATCTGTAATGAAGTTCACACTTCCTAACATACCGCATTCTACTTCACTACTGATTATGCAATATTGATTATGGAGGTTGAAAGAAAAACCTTACAATTAAAACGTATTTTCGTCGTACTTTTGATTCTGTCATTGTTTGTTCAGTTTTTAATCCATCTTTTCCAGAAGTGAGATATTACATTTATTTTAACAGTACAGCAGTTTTACTGCACTGTAATCTTAGCGATAAACTGCTCCTGTAAGCATTCTGCATTCATCTCCTTATTTTTGTCATTATCTTTTAAACACTTGGTACATTTTTATGAGCTGTAAAGTTTCATTTGACATCAAATTTCAAGGAAACTCGCCTTTTCTTTGCTGCTTTGGTCACAAGAGGGCAGCAGAGCTACCAATGCCGGTGTATTTTACCCAGGAAATTGAACTTATTTAACATAAAAATGTTTTTATCCTCTTCCCAGCACATGAAGTCAAAATATATATTATCTTTTATTCATTTTTATTTATTTATTACACTTTTAAATGCTTGAAGCTTAGTAGCTTCTTCAAAATTGTTTTTGTTGTCTTCCAGAAAGCACTGAGCCTTCAGTGAGCTTTAAGGACACACTCTCATCATCTTTTGATCGATTTTAAAAGCATCCCCAGTCGTCTTTTAAATAGGATTATGCTGTTTTCAGCCCAAAAAAAAAAATCATTTTCTAGGACATAGTTTCTGCAGAGCAGCAGTAGTTTTTTTAGAAATTTTCCTCTAAATTGTGGGCGGGACCATTGGTGTGGAGCACATGCCCTTTCTGGTTGCTGAGAGCTCTCTGTTTACACTCTCCCACTAACTTACAACCCCTCACATCTGCGACCTAATATTTCCAGTGCAACAAAGACAAGGAAAACAAAGACGTGCACAGATCTAGACGTCTACAAGTGGATGCGTCCAAATGGGCAGAGCAGAGAGCTTGGGACCCGCCCAGCGTATTTTCTACATCACAAATACACTCTTTTACTAACGTCCTTTTTTGCTTATGTCCCTTCATTTACAACGATTTGAAATACGAAACACTCAGAAAGGCTATTGTAAGCCTAAATTTCTTTATATATGTCCTCCATCATCAGAAAAAGACCACCAGAATACAGTAAAAACAGTAAAAACACAATTTCTATCAGTGTGGATCTTTAGTTTGCATATTTTCTGGAAACAATGCCTCAAACTAAAGTAGGAAAGAGACTAAATACTAAGGGTTGTTTTAATGTCTAATCACTAAAGGACAACCAAAACTAGTTTGAAGAACTAAATGGAAACTTTGAGGTTGCACAAGACATTTTAAGTGCTGCTAGCATTTCAAATTAGCTAATTTAGCAAGAAGTGCTAACTCAAACCCTTTTTAGTATCTCTAAACAGTGTAGCAACACAACCAAATCCAAAACCCGAATAATAACAAGCTCTTGTTTAACAAACAGGAAAAAAAAGCAAAAAGGATAAAAAATGTTTCGTAGAAGTTTTATCTATTGATCAGTGGCGGCCATTTTGATTTCCTAAGTCAAAACATTTCTCCAAAAACTTAACACAATTATTAAAAACAAACAGTTTTTTAAAATGATATGTCGTAATTTATCTGAAAATGTCAAGAAATGTTGTTATCATAAAATATGATTTAACCCAAAAAAAAACAAAACAAAACAAAGAAAAAATGTTTGTCAAGAAGGCAGTTTTATTTTGTTAGCCTTCAAAGTTTGGATGCTAACATCTCAGCAAGGAAAGTAGCTATTGGCTTCCGTGAACGCTGTTAGAAGTCAGTGGGATGTGCGGGCAGTATATGACTTAACCAGATACAACTAGCATTTAAAAATACTGCAATAATAATGAAAAAAAATCAAATAAAAGTTGAAGTTCACTCTGCCAAAAATTCATTTTCTATTATTAATAGGTGTGTGAACATTTTGGTGACTTTTCACCTAAATTTGTGGCGAGGGTCAAATTTTGACTCAAAGGCGCAGAAAGGTTTACAACTGCAAAAACAATATGGTCCTTGCAGTCAGGGACTGCTGCGGCCATAATAATAATATATGTTTTGGAAGACATCATTGGTATGGTTTTTTTTTTTTGTTCGGTCACTAATGCTTAACCATTCAGTCTTGTCACCAGTAACATTTTTTCTCTTTCTTACAACCATCAAATGACCCCACAGCAAAAGTGGAATATACTATTTCAGTGTTTAAAAAGCAAAAAAATAACTGCGTTTTCTATAGAACCGGGTTCCAAATTATGTCTCTGTCATTAAAAGGTTTTATTTTCAAACTGTGAACTTTGTGATGTAAACTCTTTTCATTTTATAAAGATAAAATGCTTCCATAGAAAAGCTGTCACCAAACCAAAACAATACAAACACAAAGTGGTGCTGAGAGAAAGGGGATGAATCTCACCACTGGTGTTAGCTTTTTTTTTCCTATTACTGCCTTTTTGATCCACTGTTGAGAGCAAAACATTGATGGAGTTGTTGTTTCCTGCTGTCTTCAACGTGTTCTGACAGAAACCAGTTTCCCGTCCAAGTCAGCTTCCACTTTGAATGTTCAGGCTCAGCTTGTTGTGATTTGTCTTTCTCCTCTCTGAAGTAATGCGTTGCTTTGGTTTGCTCCGTCCTGAATACCTGTTCACATTGTGTCATTGTTTGACTGTCATCAAGTCCTTTCTGCTGTCAGACTGTGTGAAAATAAACACGCTTTTGGTGACCAGCCGTCACTTTGTAGAAAACTCTGCCTTATATTTGATCATCTTATTTTGTGTAATTGTGTTTCATTTGCCTGAAAACAAGCTTTCATAGAAATATTCATCATCTTTCTAAAATGGGTCTATTTTTTGTTGCACTAACAGCTCTGACGTGTTTCAGACCAGTCGCCATCTTGTTTGGCCTCCTCCTGGTTGCGGCTCTCGCTTCAGCTCAGCGACCTTCTTTGCGACCTTCAGCCCTAGGAGAGCTTCCTGTTTCCTTGAGCTCCAAACAGCTTCACCATTACACATTTCAGTTCCGTCAGTCTTTCACCTATGCTCTACTCTATTGCAATTCTACGCCACCTCTGTATCAGAGCGGGAAGCAGCCGGGGTTACCCCGAAGGAATCGGAGGTGAAGTTAGCTGGCCTGGCCTGAGGGGTCTGCCTCACACTTCAGCTTCAGCGGGGGCTCTGCTCCGTCAGATGTTGACTGCGGGGGCGTGGCCCCGTCAAAGCCTTTATCTGCCCTCCCCTCTCCGTTCACTCGCTCCTCGCCTTGTCCCGGTGGAGACTCGTGCGTGCGCATGTGCTTTGCCAGATGGTCGTTGCGCATGAACACCCTGGGACACAACGCGCAGCTGAACTTTTTAGCGCCCGTATGTGTCTGTAGGTGGCGCTGCAGTTCATCCGAGCGTGTGAATCTTTTGCCGCAGAAGAGCCAGTTACAGACGAAGGGCCGGTCGCCGCTGTGCCAGCGCAGGTGGGCCTTCAGGTGGGAGGTTTTGGCGTAGGCTTTGCCGCAGCCGGGGATGTGGCAGTTGTGCATGTGCTTCCTCCTGCTATCATCGGGACTCTGGCCCATCTGCTCAGCGTGGACGCAGTTGGGGCAGCGGCACACCGCTTGCCCGGCGCCCCTGGAGGAAGAACGGCGCTGCGGTTTAGGCCGATGTGACACAGAGGTCTCCGGAGGTTCCTCCAGGGAGAACGCCTCCTGCTGCAGCATATCAGAGGCCATTGGCTCCATCTTGAAGCCATCCTGGGGAAAAAGGTGGGGCGAGTGTGACGCTGGAGCTAGCTGGGCTGGTGGCAGTGTGCACAGTTGTGGGTCGGACCCGTAGGGCCCCAAAGAGGGCTGAAGCCCCATGGAGCTCCCTGGACTCACAGGAGGCAATCCTTGTGCAGTTTGCAGGTCAATCCAGCTCCCTGCTTGCACATCACGATGGAGGTCCCACCACGAGGGAATGTTCATGTCTTCTGAGCTGCCACTAGGTGGTGCTGTCCTCAACCACGGCTCGTACGGGTGGGCCATGTAAGCAGCTGGTTTGTAAGCAGGACGGTAGATGAATGGACGTCTTCTTGGGTAAAACGGATGATCAGCACATGGCCAAATGAGCTGACATTAAAAAGATCTGCAAAGAAACACAAAATATTATCAGCGTTTTCAGCTAGTCATGTTAAATTCTTAAGAATCACTAATTGATAACTCTACATTAAATTAAAGGCACATTTCTACTGAGAGACACACAGAATGAACAGTGGGGCAAATGAGTAGTTTTCAGTCACCAATTTTACAAGTTGTCCCGCTTTAATGATTAGAAAGCTGGGCGGCCACAGGGTGGATCGCCAGCTGCCTGTCACCTGGGGGTAAATAAAATGTGGGCCTTTCTGCACGCCTGACTGCCGCTGTCTACATTTATGAACACAGCAACAATTAAAAAAAAAAAAAAATTGGTCAGCGGCATGAAATGTTGAAGATTCTGCCGATACCTCCCCAATCTCCACCTTCACCGTTCTGTTCTTTGTTCCCTGGACTCCCCTCTCCATGGCAACCTTACATAAATAAGTAAATTAAGTTTACCTGCGAATAACTTATGCTTACTATTTCACTAGGTAGAGACGAATGCAACTGAAAAATATATTCTCTGTGAGGTCTAATAGTATCAAACACTAGATGGCAGTAGAGAGTCTTTTGTTGTAGCTTAGCCTGACATAGCACATGCCAAACACGGCATGTAAAAGCTCCTTTGTATTTTTAGTCTGTCCCTTTGACCCTTTAACACATGAACTTTAGCTCTGGTATAAGTCTTTGAAAAACCAAAACTCATCAACTGTTTAGCGTGACCCCAGCAGATTCTGATCAAAGCTAAGAAAAGCAACTCTGCCCCATTTATGGAGCACTTTACCGAAGTGACATGTCTTAGTGTTGCCTATATCGCATCCAAATTCAGTAGAATTAGGTTAATGCGTAAACGATTGAAGAAGTATGACAGTGTAAAGAGTGTGTGTTATTTCACGACAGCTCCAGTATTAAAAAGTTAAGAGTTTCTATTCAATTATAAATTCTGAGTAAATCAATTCCTGCTCAAAATTCTTCTGTTATTGTGGAAAAAATTGTAGCAAAAATAAAAATAATCTCTGAACATTTTAAACCATTTCAGTAATGGAAAAATTCTCACAAATGATCAAACGTTTTTTTTAAATCAGTCCCACAAAAAATACAGAACAAGTAGCTGCTGAGACTGAAGGCTTTTTTGAACAGCTATTTTCCCCCTACGATTGGTTCACTAAGAGGGAAACATGTTTTTGAAAAACCCCAGATTAGTTTGAAGCCACCGGGCAGCTCCACTGGCGCAACAGTGGTTGAGGGCCTTGCTCAAGGGTTGAGACAAATTCTGCTGGGAGAAGGGCCATCGGGATACGCTCCCCCCCTTTGAAAACCCACCTTCAATCATCTTTTGAGATATTTTAAAACCTTCCCAGTGGTCTTTTAATTTTTATGCCGTTATTAGCCAAAATAAATAAAAACTGTGTTGTTTTGTCGGAGATAGTTTAGATAGATAGTTGGAGCCCAGTGTGTGGTCCAAAAGGTATATTTTCTACGTCACAAATACAGAATTTTTTCATCTGTCCACAACTTCAATAAATAAATACTCAGAAAGGCAATTTTGAGCTTAGCTTTCTTTCACAAATGTCCTCCGTCATCAGTAAAATGCTACAAGAACATGTTTAAACCACTAAAAACACAATTTTCGTCTGAGTGAGTCTTTGACACAAAGATACAGGGTGGGTTTCTGTTCAAACTCTTTGACTTTTTGAAACCCAGGAATAGAAAGACGAAGCCGTGTCACCACAAACGCAAAGGGTGATAGAAGCACAACAATATTTAATTATCTCTCTGTCTCACTTTGGATTGGAAGCAAATATTTGAAGTATTTCAAGTTGTAGTGGTGTCCGAAAGTGTTTATTTATTTTTTTTAAGGAGGCGCTGTATGGACTTAGGGCTGGCTATCCCTCCACCGGTAGGATGATCCGTGTCGCGCTTGTGGCAAGGAGGAGAAACACTTTTATCCACCTGGGTGTGCTCAGAAGTTTACACTTGAATGTAAGTTTTGGTTTTTTGCATGATTTTTCAAAGTTATAAAACCAATGGTAGGTGCTTTCCGAGCGCTGGCAGCCACGTGCCAATATAAACTACCGGCAACTATTGATGATGTCATCAAGCGGTAGAAACGTCTGAATTTGGAGAAACTATTTTTCCATATATTTCTGCTTGGAGGGCTAAATGTAGGGATAGGGAGAAGCCGTATGGGGTAGGGAAGCAATTTGGATTGCATTCCTGAATTAAAACTTCACGCTTTTGGGTCCAAATATTGTCTACATCATGGATACAACTGTTCTCACGCTGCATGTCCGTAAAGACATCGAGGGGGGTTCAAACGTGTCCAGACAAAGGCCTGCGACATGCATCCGCTGCCAGGTACTTCCCATGGAAGACAGTCAAAGACGAGCGCAAAGAAAGACAACAGCGCCGGCAGTACGCGCTCTGAGCAAGGGGCTGGGGGGGTGGACGAGGAAGAAGGGAAGTGTTGACAGGAGAACCAGTTTTTTTTCAATGAATCACACTTGATTTATGACAACAGGCCTCCAGGCGAGGTAGACGTGTAAAACGCCCCACCTGTTGCACGCTGGCGGCAAAGAAAGCTCCAACATCTGCAGACTGACGGCGCTCCAGAGACAGAGATCCAGAGTCCAACAACAGCAGCAGAACAGTTCCGTCATGTGTGTAATTACGGGCACGCTGAGATTGCATCCTGTCCCCAACACACCTCAGGAATGCGGCTGCCGGTGAAGGGGACGGGGCTACAGATTCCTGCCGGTGATGGAAGGCTTGTTAAAGCTTTGTCCCAAGCCAGCTTGCAAAATTGAAGAGATCTTTCAGTACGACAGGAAGTTTGGTTTTATTAACAGCGTGATTTAAAGATAACAGGTTACAGCAACAAGGTAAACGATAAAGAAAATAAACCGTTTAAGTCAACAAGCAAAAGAATGAAAAGACAAAAATGGAGCCGCCAAATGAAAACCCAACAAAAGCAGAAACTGTAGTTAGCAAAGCTTGAAGCTACGTTCACACCGGGCATGTGATGCAAAATGCGAGTTCTTGAATGCCCTCGTAGCGTATGGCGTTCACACCGTCGCTACTCAATAGTAGCGCCTGTAGGAACAGTTGGAAGAGGTTTGGGCTGAAATGTTGGTTCAAATCTCCAGAATCTCGCTTCAGGCTTTCTCCTTCAGCGCTCTATTACGACTTATGAAAGACTTGGTGTCATAGAATTCCTGTCGGGCACAAACCGCAATCATTAATTTCTCCTCCACGATCAATTTTCGTGAGTTAAAAAGGGATGCTTTCCAAACGCCACTACCAAATCTGAGTCTCTGTTTGGTCAAAGTTCAACTAATTTAACTTTCAACGCTCGCTCAGTTGTTTTGTTCTTAGAGCCTGAAAGTAAACTTAAAAACTTTATTAGCAACGCGTGAACGCCAGAGTTTTGAAACGCGGGTTTACATGGACTTTTCATTGGCGGCCCGCTGCGTACGTGGCATTATAATTCTACAAATCCACCACGGAGAGGATGACCACCTCAACCTACATCCTCCTTTAAGAGCGGCTCTACATTTGCCATTTCTCCAACAAAAGTCAAATACCAGAGCAAAACGCCTTTTTTACGCCTCTTGCATTGAATGAAGTTAAATGTTCTCATCTAAGGTCAAACAGGTACAAGTTTACAAAGTTCATATTCGTGTTTGAAATGCTCTCTGAAGTATAATTCCCATTAGTTTGTCACACACCTGAGTTTGTGAAATCTACTCTCCGTATTTGACCCATCCTATGGGGGAGCGGTGAGCTGCAGACACAGCCGAGCCCGAGAACCATGCTGAGCGTCAAGCAGGGAATATTGGGTCCCATTTGGAGAGTCTTTGATTTGACTCGAACATGGATTTTAACTCACGACCTGCCAGTCTCAGGACAGACACTCTACCACTGAGCTGGTGAAGGCTGTTCCCTTCGGGCCAGGCGTGACAACTCACCTGAACTCTGAAAGGGTTCACTTCATTGTGAATGTAGACGGACCCAGAAGATGGCCGTCATGTATTTTATAAGCAAGAAGAAGAAAACTGCAGGTTACCAGATCTTTACAGTTTGGAACCAGAAAAAATCTTAAATGGAAAACATATTTAAAGTATTTAATAAAAGCTAAGAGGATGAAAACCAAAATGAACGCTGAACCTTCACGGTTCACTACTACACCATAATGATGCTCTTTTTTTTCTCCAAATTGGTCAATTTACAGAAGGAATCTCAAATGTCGGCATTGTTGGAAAGATTTTCAAGAACATTTGGGCTTTAGTGTCCATAATCTCACCTTCAGGAGATTTGAGACACAAAGCAAATTTATAAATCAAAGTTTCATCTCAAACTTTGAGTCACAGCGGCTCCGGGTTGCTTTCCAAGCAGAATGAAATTGTAAAGCAATTAGTTTGGAAACCCCTAATGAAAGGTCCGACATTGAAGGTTAGCCTGATTTATTCCCCGTCAGCCTGGAGCCGGAGCGGCTGCTCTGTAATTTCTGGAGAATGCCCAGACTTACAGTGGGACGGTTCCCCCAGAGACTCTGCTGCCGCTGACAGGACCGTAAACAAACCACGGCTCAGGCATCCTCCTCCGGCTGTGAAACCGCCCCGAGCACTTTGAGTTCCTCAGGGAAACAGGTGGCGTTAGGTCAGCCCCCAGTGACAGAGCCGGGGGTCATAAAACCTGCCCAACCAAGACCCGGCATGGTCGGAGTTTTACAAGTCTGAGGCCCAATGACGGTTTTATTACAACAAAAACTCGCTGGAATGGAAAGTTTAGAATCCTAAGAATGAAATTCGGGTCCCAGATGTCGGAGTGTGTGGGAACCGGCTTCAGGAGGCGGACGCTGCTGCACAGCTCTTAGAGAGGGGTCACTTTAGAAGTCCAAACATGACAAACTTCAAACGCATTTCAATTCAAGTCAAACAAGCTCAGCGGCTTCAAGTTCAAGAGAAACATGTCAAAACAATAAGGCAGAAAACAGA
Source organism: Adrianichthys oophorus (assembly GCA_036245035.1). NCBI lineage: Eukaryota > Metazoa > Chordata > Actinopteri > Beloniformes > Adrianichthyidae > Adrianichthys > Adrianichthys oophorus. Next base: position 16,894,820 of record BSAI01000119.1, on the reverse strand, counting down.
TTCTAACCGTCTGTTTTTTTTTTTTTTTTTGCTGCACACCTGAGCAAGGATTAAACTGGCGACATGCAGAGCGGTAATTCTAATCTCTGCTAATCTGCTCCTCTGAGGTCAAACTGTGGGATGAAGAGCAGAGATCCTTCAGATATGAAAGACGACAACAACTAAAATAAAAAGTTTTGTTCGGATTCAAATATTTCAGGATAACTTTTAATCCAGTTCTGCAGTCGGACCGTTCACACAGCAAACCTGTTTCACACTAGACTCAATACTTTTTAATAAAAAAAAAACCACAAAACCAGCAGCAGATATATTTGAAAAATGAATAGCTTTTTCCTTCTTATCTCTTAGTAGAAATGTAATTTTATTTCTTCTAAAAACATGTTGAATAAAAGATGCTTTTATTCCTAATTTCTACAACCTTTGTTTGCAGAATTTAAATGTCAGTTTTTCTAAAACCTTAAACTGCAACCATGACTAAAAGAAACTAAGTAAAAATGTAAATGCATCAATGAAAAACTGCTGTTCTGGTTACCATTTCTTTAGTTCTATTGCGAAATATTGATTAAATATATTTGAAAGACCTTATTAACAAATACTTGAATACTTGAGCATTAAAAGTTTTGCTAGTTTTTTCATATTAAAAAATATTCTTATGTTTAAAAACATGCAAAAAAGTAGAACTTTGATCTTGGTCACAAAGTGACAAAATACACCACACAACAGTCAGTCAATTGATAATCTAAACAGATTACTTCTTATTTTTAAATTTAAAAAAATCACACAAACTTTTTTTCAGAGATTTTACTTTTTCAAGGTGATTTCTTTCAAATATCTTTGTAATTTTAAGCAGAAAATTTTAAAAACGGTAACTTTTTCAGCAGGTTTATTTAAGTACAAAGTTAAAAGAAAAATTAAATGTAATTATTTTAATTGCTGAAACTGAAGCTGACCCTGTTTATTAACATATACAAACAGTTTCAACTTCTAGTTTGCTTAGGCATTCATTTTATTGTGCTTAAAATAAGATGCTTCTACAGCGTAATTTCCCTATGGGATTAATAAAGGATATCTTATTATTATTTCTTTACCATAAAGATCAATACCTTGCCTAATATTTTATCTAACCGTTGACCTCGTGTTTTAGGCTGCACCTGAGACTCCTGCAAAGCAAACATAAAAATTAGGAAATAACCCAGAGGATAAACCCTGCAGTGTTGGTTAAAGTGTGTCTGTTTGCACACATTTTTTTAGAGGTTAACACTAAAAGAAAATACCTGTTCACCATTGGAGCTGCTGCTATTTTCCCTTCAAAAACAACCCAGATCTGTTCTGCTGCTCCGTGAGAAATGCCTCCAGAAAAATAAAATCCTCGTCATATTTCTCCGTCCCCGGCGGTCCAGGTGAGGCACGTGCGCGTGGCGGCGCTCAGGTGAGCAGCCTTCCCAGCACTGACTAACTTTATGACAGCCTGTTTGTGCAGAAAGCCTCTTCACACTCCGCCCCCTCCCCTTTGAAGAGGTGAGTGAGGAGGAGGTGAAGGTCTGCATGAGGAGGGATCATCTCAGCATTACCAGCTTCCTTTTTATATTTCAGAGGAAATGTAAGGCATGTGCCGTTAACAACAGCTTCCTGGAAACTAAAGGGAAACTGGATTTCAGAGGAGGGGGAGGTTTATCCAAAAACAAATATGAATTGAAGGAAAAATGATTAGAAAGTAGTAAAATAAGACTAAAAACAACAGCTGAGCAACTTCCCGCATTTCTGTCTGAGATTCTGGAATCAGTCTGGAATTCTGATGTTTCTATAAATGACTATGACACTACAGTGAATCAACATTCCTGTTCCTCCTTTAAGGATCAATGTTGACAGGAATGCTCCCAACTCCAAAAACAGAACGACCGTACATTAAACATCAAGGCTTTGACAGCCTGTTAAAGGTCTCCATACCTGAACACATACGTTCAGGACTGCAGCCACTGCCAAGGAAGTGTTGCATTATGATTCTTCTTTAAATGTTGCACAGATTTTTTGTCAGAGTAAACTGTGGTCAAGTCCCGCTGATGAAACGTGTACATTCCTTTTGTAGGAAAGTGTGATTATAAAATGACCATTGACATACTGTATATAGAGATGGACAAAGCACCTGTGACGTCACCCATAGAAAATGCCTTATCTTCGGGTCCAACAAACTAAAGTCAATTCAGTCGCCATTTTTCCACGGTGATTGGTCCAAGTCGGTCTGAGTCATCATTTCTATGGCAACCACTCTCGATTAATCAGGAGTGAGCTTGTTGGAAAGCCGCACCCCTTCCATTGAAAGGGGGCGTGGGAGAATCTGTTACAGTTAGAAGGTAAGGTAAGAAGGGTTAAGGTTAGGATTAATACATCAAATGGTTCTGACACATGACTGTCTGTGCAGTGTTCCCCCAGGAGATGGGTCAACTGCACACATCTAGGTGAGTGACAGCTAACAGGTCTATAACATTTAATACGTGCGACCAGTAAAAACATTTAGCCTTGGATGCACTTGAAAAACTTTCGGCAATGTAGTAATCCGCATCTTGGCTGCACGTATTACGCATCGCCAACATGAATTTCCATCAGTTTTTGAGCTGGTTGCATGTAATTAACATCAGCCTCAGGAAACTACCTCTGAAGTTTTCTATGTAGGATGACACATAAAATTCAAATCCTTTTTGCATTTTTATGTTGGAGCGTTTTGCTAGAAAGACGAACAATGCGCCGAAAGACATCTTGTTAACTCCAAATACGCCGCTATTTCCATGTAAACAATGATCCACTCCCCAGCCAGATATGATTGAGCGGTCAAGTACTGGAAATGCAAATTTGAGCTTAGTTGTATGTATATAAATGCTACAAGAACATGTTTAAAACACCAAAAACACAGTTTTTATCGCAGTGGGTCTACTTTATTGAACCACTTTGGATAACCATAGTATTACAGCCCTTTATTATTTTAGGATAAAACTGTTATATGAACATAATCAAAATTGAAATGTGAGATGAGGTTTTTCTTACATGTGTCTGCAGAAATCTATGAGCACAATATCTGAACACGTTTTTATATGAACAGAAGTGTGCAAAAAAAAATTTATTTTAATAAACATAAAGAATAATTTTTAAATAATATTGAATATGTTTAATAAGACCAAAGTGTAGGTTAACAGGTAGTGAAGGAGGGCATGGGGGTGGTTGGTGAGTGAGGAGGACCCAGATCATAGGGCTCGATGGAGTTGGCAAAAGGCAAAGATTTTTGTATATGGCATTAAATGGGATTAGATTTTTATGTTCATTTGGACCCAAAGGGACAGATGTGCTTTTGACAGATGTTTAGAGATCAGATGTATATATTTTAAAAAGCTCTACAAAAGCATCAATGTTTCCTTCACTCCTGCTGCGAGAGCTGGGTCTGAACAATCGTCACTTCCGCTGCTACTTTTGTGTTTTTGTGACCCCGTTTGAAGGCTTGCTGTCCTGCAGTAGTCTGAGAGAGGACACAAGTTAAAAGAAAGAATCAAACTGGAGGATCTTTTTGATTATTTTCTTAATGAAAATATGAAAAATATCTCAAAGTTCAAGAGTTCCAAGCAAGCTGCCTCCCCAGGTCGCAGCCAGTCTGTGGGGTTATGGACCCAGGACATTTGTTGGTTTTTGTGTTTGGTTTCCACTTCCTGTTTTATTTTGTTGCTGTTGTTACTTCCTGTGTTCTCTCCCTCCTTTATTGGCACACCTGTTTTCACTTACCTCATCCCCTCCTCCTGTTATAAGTCTTCGTCTCCCCTGCACTGGTTGTCGGGTGGTTTTTGTACCTTCATGGATTTGTATTCAGCTTTCGAGTACCAAATCAATTAAATGAAAGACTTTTCATTTATTTTTGCCGTCTGCTTCTGTGTTCGCACCTCAACCCTGACATTACCACCCGACCAGTAACATGGACACAGCAGACGCGGAGACGTTACGGGCACTATTCCGCCAGCAAGAGGAGCAGGTTTCTTGTCTTCGTCAAGGGTTGCTGGAGATGTCAAGCCGTCAGGAGCGACAATTTGCCGCGTTGGGTGAGCGTTTTGAACAACTGGCGGAGCGGGTCCAACATCCACCGTCTTTCCCCTCGCCACGCCCATCGCCTTCCATGCCGGTCCAGGGGACCTTGGATGGAGTTCCTGTCGCTCCTGCTGCACAGCTAGCCCGCCCAGAAAGGTTTTCCGGGGACTCCGGGGACTGCCGGGCCTTTATTACCGAGGGTGAGCTCCACTTCCAGTTACAGGCTCCTCATTATCCTACGGAACAAGCCAAGGTGGCCTTCATTATATCTCACCTCACCGGCAGAGCCGGAGCATGGACTACCGCCGAGTGGCAGCGTGGAGCCCCTACCTGCGCATCTCTCTCGGCTTTCCTGGAGGCTTTCCAGCAGGTTTTCCATCATACCAAGCCAGGCAGAGAGGCAGCTCGTGCGCTTATGAGATTAAGACAGCGGGACAGAAGGGCAGCTGACTATGCCATAGAGTTCCGGACCTTGGCCTCCACTAGTGGATGGGACACTACTGCGCTCACGGACGCTTTCGTGGAGGGACTGTCCGAGGAATTAAAAGACAGACTAATCTCGCTGGAGTTACCAGCTACCTTGGAACCTCTCATCGCCCTGGTTATCAGGATAGATAACTGTTTACAGGACCACAAGCAGGAGCATGGCAGGGTGGTTCCCCGCCTACCTCGCCGGCCCACCAACTCACCTGACTGTGCTGTTTCTCCCGCAGAAACCCCGTTGCAAGTGCAGGAGGAACCCATTCAGCTCGGACGGGGCAGACTGTTTCCGAACGACGGCGGCGGATGGCGGCAGGTGAGCGCCTTTACTGTGGTGAGCGGGGTCATTTCTGCAGGGAGTGCCCAAACACCTCTGCTCGTTCAGTAGGAGTGGGCGCGCTGACGAGCGGTGATTCGGCGCTCACCATTCCAAAACCTGCTTCCTGCTTTTTACAGATTCGATTAATGTTTCATGGGAGGGGGGTTTCTGTCAAAGCTTTAGTGGATTCAGGAGCAGAGCAGAACCTCATGGACGCCGAGCTAGCGAAACAGGTCGGTCTTAAGTGCGAGTTGTTGCCCCGTCCATTACAAGTGGTCTCCCTCAACGGTCAAGAGGTAGCCTCCATCTCTTATATAACCGAACCTATTCATCTTATTATTTCAGGTAATCACCACGAGATTACCCGTTTTTTCGTCTTTTCCTCCGCCCAGAACCCACTGGTTCTGGGTTACCCCTGGCTTATGGCGCACAACCCAGTCATTGACTGGCCCTCCAGTCGGGTCTCCGGCTGGAGTGAGAGATGTCACACCACCTGTCTGCGCTCAGCTCGGCCTCCTGGGGAAGATCCCACTGTCCCAGTAGGGCGGCCGCCCTCACCTGACCTATCCGGGGTACCGCCGGAATATCACGACCTAGCTGAGGTGTTCTCCAAATCACGAGCTCTCTCCTTACTGCCTCACAGGCCTTATGACTGCGCTATAGAGCTTCAACCTGGCGCTACCTTGCCTAAGAGCAGGTTATATAGTCTGTCCAAACCCGAGAGAGAGGTCATGGAACAATATATTGCTGAGTCTCTGAATTCTGGACTTATCAGACCGTCTTCTTCACCAGTGGGGTCCGGGTTTTTTTTTTGTTGGAAAGAAAGACGGGTCTCTCCAACCATGTATTGATTATCGGGGGCTAAATGAGATCACGGTCAGAAACAGTTACCCCCTGCCTTTAATGAACTCAGCATTTGAGGCATTGCAGGAGGCCATGATTTACACCAAACTGGACCTTCGCAACGCCTACCATCTTGTGCGCATCAGAGCCGGTGACGAATGGAAGACCGCCTTCACCACCCCTTTAGGACATTTCGAGTATCTGGTTATGCCGTTTGGCCTCTGTAATGCTCTTGCTGTGTTCCAGGCAATGATAAATTATGTTTTACGAGACTTTCTACATCGTTTTGTTTTTGTGTACCTGGATGATATTTTGGTTTTTTCCAGGGACGCCAGCGAACATCGGCGGCATGTTCGTCTGGTGCTCCAGCGGTTACTGGAGAATAAATTATTTGTGAAGGCGGAGAAGTGTGAGTTCCACTCTCCGTCTGTTTCGTTTTTGGGGTTTGTGGTAGCAGAGGGTGAGGTGAGACCCGATCCAGCTAAGGTGAAAGCGGTGGTGGAGTGGCCTACACCTGCTAACCGGAAACAATTACAACGGTTTCTGGGGTTTGCCAACTTCCTCCGTCGCTTCATCCGTGGCTACAGCTCGGTGGCCGCGCCCCTCGCGGCTCTCACCTCTACCTCTTCACCGTTTGTCTGGACGGAGGCGGCGGAGGCCGCTTTCAACAGGCTGAAGCAGCTTTTCACCTCTGCACCTATCCTGGCCCAACCTGACCCTTCCAGTTTATAGTTGAGGTGGATGCCTCTGATACGGGGATGGGTGCGGTATTGTCTCAGCGAGGGGGATCTGATGGTAAACTGCGCCCTTGCGCTTTCTTCTCCCGCCGGCTTACTCCGGCGGAGCGGAATTATGATGTGGGGGATAAAGAATTGCTAGCCATTAAGCTAGCTCTTGAGGAGTGGAGGCACTGGTTGGAGGGGTCAGCTACACCGTTCCTAGTCTGGACAGATCATAAGAACCTGTCATATCTGCGAACTGCCAAACGGTTGAACTCCAGGCAGGCACGGTGGTCTCTATTCTTCAACCGATTTAATTTTGTGGTGTCCTATCGACCAGGTTCTAAGAATGTTAAGCCGGATGCCCTCTCCCGACAACAGGAATCGGCTGTGCAAGACGGCCAACCAGCCTCTATTCGTCCTCCCTCCTGTGTGCTGGGCGCCCTCTCTTGGCAGCTGGAGAGGGACATTAAGGCTGCCCAAGTTCAGGAGCCGGACCCGGGAGGAGGTCCTCCTAATAAACTGTTCGTCCCCAGCTCACTCAGGTCCCAGGTTCTCCAGTGGGCTCATGCTACGCGACTCACCTGCCACCCAGGAATCCGCAGGACTGGCTCTTTTCTGCATCGCCGTTTCTGGTGGCCCAGTATGACCAAGGACGTCCGGGACTATGTTTCAGGTTGTCTGGTTTGTGCTCAGAACCAGGTCAGTACGCACCCGCCTGCTGGACTATTACACCCATTGTCCATCCCGGGTCGGCCTTGGTCACACATTGCTCTGGACTTTGTTACCGGCCTACCTCCTTCTGCCGGGAGAACCGTTATTCTGACCATTGTGGACCGTTTCTCTAAGGCAGCTCATTTTGTGGCTCTAACCAAACTCCCCTCTGCTGCAGAAACAGCTAAATTGATCATAAAACATGTCTTCAGGCTGCATGGCATCCCCACAGACATGGTGTCGGATCGTGGTCCTCAGTTCATCTCACAAGTCTGGAAGGCATTCTGTGGGGCTTTCGGGACTACTGCCAGCCTGTCATCTGGTTTTCACCCCCAGACTAATGGTCAGGCGGAACGGACTAACCAGGACTTGGAGGCCGCTCTCCGGTGTATCTGTTCCCAACGCCAGACCTCCTGGAGCTCCTTGTTGCCATGGGTGGAATATGCGCACAACTCCCTCACCTCATCTGCTTCTGGTATGTCCCCGTTTGAGTGCTCTCTGGGGTACCAACCCCCCCTGTTTCCCGAGCAGGAGACGGAGGTGGCCGTTCCGTCGGTTCAGCACCTATACCGCCGCTGTCGGCGTGTTTGGCGAGAGGCTCGGGCGGCCCTGTTGCGTTCAGGGGCTACCAACAAGAGGCTGGCTGATCGTCGACACACTCCGGCACCTACTTACCTACCTGGCCAATCCGTCATGCTGTCCACCTCACACATCAAGCTTCGGACGGAGTCCAAGAAGCTGTCCCCCAGGTACATCGGTCCTTTCGAGATCCTGAAGGTCATCAATCCTGTGGCGGTCAGGCTGCGCTTGCCCAGGTCTTTGCGCATCCACCCGGTCTTCCATGTCTCTCAGCTGAAGCCGCATGTTACGTGTCCCCTGCAGCGGCCTTCCTCTCCGCCACCCCCTCCTCGCATCATTGATGGCCAGCCGGCCTACACTGTCTGTCGCCTGCTGGACGTTCGGCGACGGGGACGTGGTTTCCAGTATCTGGTGGACTGGCAGGGGTACGGGCCTGAGGAGAGGTCCTGGGAGCCTGCTTCGCGGATTCTGGATCCTGAGCTTATCAGGGACTTCAATCGGCGGCACCGGGACAGGCTTCCCCCTGCGCCAGGCGGCGTGCCTTGAGGGGGGGTATTGTGGGGTTATGGACCCAGGACATTTGTTGGTTTTTGTGTTTGGTTTCCACTTCCTGTTTTATTTTGTTGTTGTTACTTCCTGTGTTCTCTCCCTCCTTTATTGGCACACCTGTTTCCACTTACCTCATCCCCTCCTCCTGTTATAAGTCTTCGTCTCCCCTGCACTGGTTGTCGGGTGGTTTTTGTACCTTCATGGATTTGTATTCAGCTTTCGAGTACCAAATCAATTAAATGAAAGAATTTTCATTTATTTTTGCCGTCTGCTTCTGTGTTCGCACCTCAACCTTGACACAGTCAGCCTCGGTGTAGCAAGCAAGCAGCCTCTCCAGGCCGGTGTATTGAGTGCGCTCCTCCGCCTGGGGGCCGCACCGAGCCCGATGCTCAAATCACATCGTATGATCTCAGATCAGGTCTGTACCATTGACTTAACAATGAAACCGTTTGCTCCTGATGCGCAAATCACGTCCAGTGAGATCGTACCTTTAGTCTAACGATTAAAAGCTGGAAAAAAAAAAGAAATTCAGAGAAAACGTAAAAGAGAAAACAATTTCCAGTGGATATATAAAGTACTAAAATATTTACTACTTTTTGGTTTGTTTCAGGTCCTGGAATGGATATAGGCTCCTAGGGGGTATGGATTTTGCCCAAGTCTCCTTCAAATTCAAATTCAAATTCAAATCAGATCAAATCAGATCTTTGCCTGTCCTGTCCACTTGTGCATTTGGTCTTCAATCCATGCTTTTTTTTTCATTGTATCTTTCTTCCAGGATTGGTAAAACATTTTTAAAAACACATTGACACTCAACTGCATTGAACTTTTTTTTTCTCTGTTTGACATAGCTTTTCTGTAAAAACCGCCTTCATGAAGTGAAATCTGACCTAAATCTCAAAGAAATTACATTCGGCTTATCTCATGTCACATTGTCTCGAGAAGATCAGTTTACAGCATGAGTGCATTAACCCAAGCATCTGAGTGAATGCTCTCTGTGGACCTGCCAGACCCTCCTGAGTGGCGGTTTGGCCCAGCCTAAAGCCCAGGAACATTATCACACCAATGTGACCTTGTCTGCCAAAATTGCAGAGGTGTCTGCTCATTCAGAGAACAAAAAAACGGTTGCGAACAATCCAAGTGTGTGCCAAATGTCCCACAACATGTGGAGGTGTAGTTGCCTTTGAATCAAGACATTTCAAACTTTAACATCTTTTTCCTTTGACTTCCCCCCTTTTTTTAATGTTGTCTCTTCTCAGAGTTAATTCCTTTCCTGTCGCAGCATGTTGGTGGAGCAGCTTCAAATCACCTCACAAACACAGACCACAGACAGGCCGGCGGGAAGGGACTTCCTACCTCACAGTGCTCCTCTTTCTCTGAAGCAGCACTTTAAAAAATGCTGAGCCTGACCTGATTATGTTCCGGTCATGTCCTGAACGCACAAGGACAAAACCTGACAGCTCCAACACACCTGCTGCAACACTAAAGAAAATACCAGAAGTGCTTGATCCGGAGAAAATCACCAGTTTAGGTTCACATAGAGCATTTACTGGATTTGAATTAAAAAATATCTTTTGTCTTTTGGAATGATGCACATGCGGGAGCTTAGGACCACACACCTCGTCTAAATGGTGTTTACGGACATCTTTAAAATGTTAGCACATTTCCGAGAGTACAATGAAGCACAATGAGAAAGTCTCTTCTTAATAACATTTAATTATAGTGTAGTTTTGAGGCAGTAGTATACAAATTCTCCTTGTTTTAAATGTGTTGTGATAGTTTGTTTGACAGTTTTATTTCTGCCTTTGCTTACATTCTCTTTTTTTTTTCCACATATAGGTTTGTATAAGCAGATAAATGATTGTTTTTTTCTTTTTTCACTAATTTGATTCTGTCACTCATTAAAAATATCCCAGCAAACTCATTGAAAAAAACATTAAGAAAACATTGTATTTCATTACATTATAATTATTATATATTTTTACATCTATGTCCCTTTAGGGGTGCCGTAATTTTGACTACAAAACAATTCAATGAATGTACAACCAGTTTAGTGTCAAATACTTTTATGACACCTTTTACTTTCTTTTCTATTCATGAGCTGTTGACAGGAAAACACGACTTTTTAAAAAAATGTATCCATCTGTGATTTTTGAGAATGGCCAACATCTTTGTTTGCTACATTATAATAAATAAATATAATAATTTGTTTTATATTACATTTCCCCCATTTTGATTTAAAAATTAAGGAAAAACATGTTAGTATTATTGTTGTTTTAATTATTATTTATTTGGGAACAAAGGCAATGTTTAACCTTTGACAGAGTAGTATTTCCCATTTCAAATATTTAAACTGTTTTATAATCCTCAAAAATTAAAAATACATTTTTTAAATATAATTTTTTTCCTCAAAACTTTACGTCTTTACGTCTTGCATGAAATTTAGTTGAAACAAGCCACAATTTCAGCAGCAACAAAACACTTCTTAGGCACAGATCCTTCAGCATTAACTGGATAATGATGTTCTATATCATAATACACAGTTAATCCCTCAGGTTTACACACCATAGAGGAATTTTAAGGTTTATCTCTGTTTTAGTCGTGCAGTTTATGTGTTTTTCTTTGTATCTCAACCAATTTCCCTGTAAGTAGACACTAAAATCTTTGTCGTTTCATTCAGTATCAATAAAAGCAGCAACTCTCTGCTTCTCTGTGAAACTTTAAACACAGTAAGTGTTATTTTCACCATTCTTTTGCATCTTTTTTGATCTCCCAACAATTCAAAAGCAGCAAACTCAGTGGAGACAATCATATGGGAAAATGTCAAATCAAAGGTTTTTGTGTCAACTTGTCTGGATATAATCAGAGAAAACATTTAAAGAGATGCAAATCTTTGAACAGCCTTTGAGGTAATTTAGGTTTTACAAAAGAGAAGAAAATTATAGGATAATAAATGGCTTCACTTGATCTCTGTATCTGAATGAAACAAAAGTTTAAATTTAATTAATATGTGTTCTTTCAGGTTTATGGCAAAATAACAAATATACGGGCAACTATAGATGTAGTTTTATTAGATTAGTTTCACATGCATATATATAAATATATATGTATATGTATATACACATGTCATGGATTGTTAGCAATCATTGTTTGCAAAGACCACATGATTTTAATCTCAAAGATTTTAAATAATCTGAGTCATCTGACCTTGCTCCAACAATCAGCATCATGGGTTCTTCCAAGCAGTTTTCCAGAACAATGAAACTGAAAATAGTTGATGCTCACAAGGCAGGAGAAGGCTAGAAGACGATAGCAAAGCGTTTTCAGATGCCATTATCCTCTATTTGGAATGTAATTAAGAAAAGTCAGTCAACGGGAACAGTGGAAGTTCAAGCGAGATCTGGAAGAGCAAGAAACATCTCAGAGCAGCTCTCAAGATTGTGAGAAAAGCAAGTCAAAGATTCTTTGGAGTTCTGTTCTGTTCAGCCAGTGTTCTACTGTCATTTGTAATTAATCAAGGAAGATTCTTGTTAAGGTAATTTGAAGTCCCACTTCGATCATTTTTTGATCTATTTTAAAAGTGTTCCCTGGTGTCTTTTAATTATGATTATGCCATTCTTGGCCAAAATGGAGAAACAAAACCCTGACATTTTCTAGGACATAGTTTCTGCAGAGCAGCAGTAGTTTATTAGAAATTCTCCTCTGAGTTGTGGGCAATTGTTGGCTGTTGGCGCAGAGCAACTTCACCCCCTTCTCCTCTCTACTGAGCCCAGCGTATTTTCTACATCACAATTATGTTCTTTTTCCATCTGTTCCTGATTCACAACAACACTCAGAAACACAATTTTTTAAAAATGTTGTTACAAACTCTAGGTCCAATTTGCCACAAGCAACAAACATAAAAACTTAGAATAGATGTAAAAATAAATAAAAAAAAACATGTATTATAATACAAGTTTAAAAAACAATAATATAAAATTACCAAGCATTATAAACCTGAGAAACTAAAATGATTGCAGACTTGAAAACTTTTTAAGTTTAAAAAAGGCAACCATACCAAAACCTCCAAATTTGGGACAGGTGTCTGAAAGTGCCGTACCTTACGCTGGTGAGGGTTAAAATGATTTTGTTGTTTGAAGCGTTAAGACGAGAAATAAAACCATCGATAAAATGTCTCAACAAGGCTTGGAGAGTGTTACCTCTTGCACCAACAAAAAAACTGCTTCCACTGCACCACCGTGGCAATTGTAATACAATTTTAAGGGCATCATTAAAGGCAACCTGCAGCCTCCTCATGCTAGATGAGGAGGACCATATGTGGGCAGTATACAATGTTGTGCAACAAGTTTTAAATAAGAGAATTTTAAGAGTGTCGGAACATGAATAAACCTTAAGTATGTGGTTGACATGTGCTTCGGCTCTAGTAATACTTCTGCTGCCAAACAGACTCATCAGTAGCAAACAGCAAACAACATTAATAAACATCTTCGAAGTTTAATGTTTTACGCTGAGTTTTACGGATGTTCTCTGGATTTTTTTTTCTACACATAATGATATTTTTGGTAAAAATAAAAATAAGCAAAGTTGGAAAAAAAATAATGTACTTTTCTTTCTCCTTTTTTTTTTAAACATGGTATGCGTATTTCCGCTACTACCCCCCCCCTTAACAGACATCATCTTTGCTTGTTAGTTTCTATAGTATTTTGAATTACAGTAATTAGTCAGGAGCTACCTTCTGGAGTGTTTCCCCCACTCAAGGATAGACATCAGTTTGAATTTTTAAAGTTTAGTTTGTGATTTTGCATGTGACCTTCTCTGGCAATTTTTCCTTTTTTTGTGGTGTGTTTTGTACACAACATTTTCTGCAGATAAAGCTGGTTCTGATTCTGGTTTTCCAGCCCGTGGATGGGTTGGCTTGTCTTTGAGTCCCATGGGAACTGCACTGGTGTTCTAGACAAATCCTCCTGCCAACACGTCAGCCTCCAGAGAGCTCGTTGGGGTAAAGCCTCACTTCCCTTCCACAGCAAAGAGGGAGAAAAAATCCAAGCTAAGTAAACAGTAAGCACCTAGTAGTCAGCTTCCTTATCCTTGTTAATTATTCAAAATCCTGGAGGAGAGACCTGCCCACAGTTCTGAGTAACTTTTTTTTTATTCTATACAGGCAGTCACTCACCACAGCCTACCCCTCCCTCACCTCCTGCCTCCCCTTTCAACTTCAAACCCAGTCATTTTTGCAAGCTGAGCTTTGATTGTACCAAACACCTGTATTTTTCCTGGAGAGACTTCCTTGCAAGCTCCCGCCTCCCATCTTTGATTGTTAAACAGCAGTGGCGCCATCATTACTGTCTGTGCGACTGATGCCGCCCAGCTTCTCCTCCCATCTTCTGCCTCTGCCTTTTAACCGGAACTTTAATTGCTCCGAGAAAATTTGGATCACTTCATTTTATCTAATTTCCAAAACCCCCTACTTTCTGTGTGTGGGTATTGAAACCGCTTTGCGAGATCCATCAAACGATAACCACAGATCCTCCAGCAGCTGTAAACTGCAAACCATAAAGCTGCACGGATCCAGAGAGGGATGTTTCATATTTGTAGTAGCCAGACGGACACTGTCAGCCATCGTTTGCTTTGTTAGCTCAAGTTTAATCCCCCAAGGAAGAGACGCAGACGTACACACACACCTCTGCGACAGTAATAATATTAGACGGCCTCTTCTTCTGCCATCCCGTCACCCCCCCTCTCCACGCAGATTGATATCCTCTGGGCTTCCCACCAGCTGTTTCCGTCCCCTAACACCCTTCATCTTCTTCTGTCCAAGCCTCCACTTCACAGGGCAGGGCTTTAAACCTGAGCTGTGCTGAAGATCTGTTGTATGAACAAACTGAGATCCAGATTCACTTAGTTTGATTTGTGCAAAAGATCTTCACACGACAAAATGAAACTTTAAAACCAAAAAAACAAACATATTAGACTTACCTACACAATAAAATCAGTATTACACCACTCTTTCAATAAGGCTTCAGTAATTCACTCTAGTTAAATGAGTTGAAATCCCTTTTCGATTCTACTTTGTAGGCTCAAAAAGATGCACCTCAATATTTTCTTGAAATGATTTATTGGTTTATTTCAAGCATTAATTGTAGACAATAGAACTAGAAGTCACACAGATGTATCAAACTCATTTCAGAAATAAAGGAAAGCCTTGATTAAAATCAAAATTTCCATCAGTAAACTAAACATCAATGCCTCAAACTTTAGACTTGTTCTTGTGAAGACTTGTTGGTTGAGTTTCCGACCTCTTAGTCCAAAATTTCAGTTGCTCAACTGTTTGTGTTTGATTTCAGTCTATTAAAGTTTATGGTTTCCAGTCATGGTTTAACAATTTTAGGAGGCTCTGAAGATATACTTGTATGCACACTGTTTACAGAAAAAATATAGGAATCTGAAAATGTTCAATTACTGTCAAGGAAACATGGTTCTAGAGCAGTAGCCTAATGGAAAACCTTAGATATTTGAATACTCTTTCATATATATTAAATTAATATTTAATAAAGGTTGAAAGCTATACATTTTTTTTCCAGCAGGATCAGTTGTTTAGTCTGTGAAGCAGCGTTCACACTAGGTATGTGACGCGCGTTCAAGAACACACATTTAGCCCATGGTGTTCACACTGTACGAGCAGGGAGGGGCTTCTTCTTCTTTTCTTTTTGTACAGTTTACTAGCGCATGTCCGCCACCTACTGTTGGAGGAGGCCTGGTGTGAAATTTCGAAGCAATGTAAATCTTAACTTAAACATTAACTTTCACAGCTCTATTCCAAAATATGACTAAGTTGGCGTCACATACTTCCAGCTGGACTCAAACCACAGATATTAATAAGCAATTTTTAAACAGTTGTCATTCATGAAGTAAAGGAGATGCTATGCTTGTATCACTTCCAAATCCAAGTCCCTGATTGGTCAAAGTTTGACCTGGTTTAACTTTTAACACGCGTTCAAAGGGTTCATGTTTTGCCCATAGAGCCTGAAAACAGTCGTAAAAATGGTTTTTAGTTTTGAACGCAGAAGCCCGAAACACGCATTTACGTAAACTTTTAATTGGAAGTAGCTGCTTGAACGTCCGTTCCAGAGGGCGTGGGAACATAGCTTGAAAGTTTTGATATGACAAACATGAAATAATTTTATTATTAGACCAAAAATACATTAATTAGGTTTTATATTTGGAAATTACAACAATTCCCCATGTTGCCAAGGCGATACTTTCCTAATAGCACAGTTTTGTTGCTACATTGCATAAATTCCATTGTGAGGTGAGCACACGTTTAAAAGTCTAGAGGCTGAAAATAACAGTTTTTGGGGGTCATTTTCCTTTCTAAATCTAGCTCGTGCCTTTAGTAATAAGTATCATCAGGCTTCATAGTTGGGTGTCATCTGCATAACAGTGAATCATCTTTTCAATGGTTTTCAATTGAACAAAAGCATTAACTGAAGGGAAATGTCAAAACAGACTTTGGAATGTGCATGTGTAAACGTGTGCCAAATAATCTTAAGCCAAAGGAACACGATGTTTGTTTTCCAATGAAGGGGAAAAACTTTTTAATAAGATGTGTTTTAAAGGTTTGTTTCACGTTAGTCTGTCTGTGCTTTTTTCTTAAGTCATGCATGCTTACTGTGCAGAAGGCCTTGCCTGGGTGTGTCAGCCTTTTGGCTCAGGTGGGTGTTTACTCCTCATTGGTTGTTTTGTGTAAGGGCAGACAGGATGTGTGATTCTTGTCAACACGCTCCCAGAGATGAAAGGCTGGCGAGGGAGTGGAAGTCACCTGCTGCCGTTCAGGTAACAGGATGTCTTCACAGAAAAAAAGTTTGTCACGTCGCCTTCAGCATTCCTTGACATCTGCAAGGAAACACCTCTCAACAAGATGCTCTTCACTAAATGAGTCAAGACCTCTTTCAAATCTGGTGTAAAGAGCGAACCAGTGGGGTCCAGGTGTTTCATGTCTTAGCACAAGCTCTAGTTGGACTCTTGTAGCAGCTAAACTGGCACTCCTTGGCTGTACTCCTCTGTGCATAATGAGTTGTTGAAAGAAATAATTCAGAAGTATACCCACAAAACACACAGCATGAGTCACTTTTGGAAAGGAGATCGGCTGGTATGCATACTGCAGAGGAGCAGTTAAGGACTCAACAATTGACTGGATTTAACTGAGGAAACATTTAAAACAGGAACACTGTTGGTCACTGCAATGCAGCTGAACTGGTTTTCATGGAGAAAACCCATCTTTGACTTCACTAAACCTGTAGACTTCAATGGAAATGTTTTATGAGCAGAATAAACAGCAGTGATGGAAAACCATGCTGTTTCCAGATTCTGCTTGTATAGAATCACACTCAAAAGAAAATTTGCTCAAAACATTGACAATAATTAGCTACAGTAAGAGCAAACTTTTTCTTTAGTTGGCTCTTTCTGTACAGAGAGCCAATAATGTCTTTCATGATAAGTGTGCACTCCTTATGGGCTCTTTGGGTGCGTCCTGAAAGTTACAAATGAATAAATTAGACAAATGGATCGAAGTTTGTGTAGGCATGCTATGGGTGTCCTACAGGCGTCATACCCCGTGAGTGCAGTCAGTTAGGAGCCAGTTCTATCTAATGACTAGAGCATGGTGTAAGGGCAACGTACAACAGCGCCACCCGTATCTTGAATGCGTGCAACTAACATTTGCCTTGCAAATATTTCACGAAACATGTGCCACCAGGTTGGTCTTGGATGGTGGTACAATTGGTCTAGAAAATATGGGGTACAGATGCTGGTGAATTAATCTGAACTAATTCTTGATGAATGCATTGACCACTGGTCCCCCTGGTGGAATGGTGAAGAAAAATATAAACCTGCACACCTGCATGCTAGCTGCTAGCATGCAGTACATCAGTACAAGTGTTGTATGCACACTCACACACCACAAGCCTCCAAGTTGCTGTTAGTGGCGAGCCAAATTAATGAGTTGCAATGGCTGTCTCCATTTGAACCGTTTGTTGAACCACAGTTAGACGTGAGGCTATGCAAGGTTAGCATGTCCCAACTCAAAATCTGTTGGATTAGGTGCTGCATTGCAATCTATGTGATGTTTATATGTCTGATCCAAACCCACTGCAGCTTCATTGACTGGGTATTTGCATTGATTAGTGGTTGACATGTTTCTGGGAAAAGCAACTTGATTAGTTCTTGCATGGTGATGCCAAGCTTTAACATTCCTCAGCACAGCATTTTACTCTGACAATACAAGGTAGCATTGTAGCTTCATAAGTTACTGAAGCTGGTTTTCTTCCATTTTGTTATTTTGTTTTAATTATTCACATAATGCACTATCTTTATGGACCCTAATCACTGCTTACCCTGTTGGTTGACTCCAGAATAGTTCCTATGTTCATAGTTGACCAAAATATTTGGCTAGCTTGGCTCTTTTCTGTAACAGAATTCACGGAAGCCTTTGCATTTTTCTTAACTATCCATTAAATCTTCATAACACGGATTTATAGCAAAATGACTATTTTAAAAATCCCAGAATCATGCAAACCCAGTGTCATAGATAAAACTCAGACAAAGATCCATAAAGGAGCTTATTGAAAGTGTTTTTCTTGTACATGCAAAGCTAATTTCCATAACGTTTAAAGAAATAAACCCTTCATCATAATTTTGAGTCTGATTTAGAAAACAAATTAGTAAACGATTCTGTAGGAATTTACCAATCTTAAAGATTGAATGTGGGTTTAGGATCAGTTACAGTGCAAGTGTAATGCTGTGGACTTGGAGCGTCTGAGACAGGGAGTGTCAGGGACATAATTCAATGAAACACCACCGATGGGAGACACCCACTCGATAAACTACTGACACACTGAAACTTTAATTACACTGATTAGCCAACATGTGACCCAGACAAACTGGTAACAGACAGTGGTATGATCTATGTAACCATTAACCTTAAGAACAAACTTTATTTTCTTTTCTAATTCCAATCCTCACTTCTCTGAAGTTTCTACTCTTTGTAATACTTTCACTGCGTTAAGAAACAACTGCAACACTTAAAAAATTTTAGACAAATTTTTACTTTCAAATCAAACTATTTTGTTCTTTTAAGTCATTAATGCACTCTAATCCAAAGAGAACTCTCTATATACTACAAAATCTAATTTAATTCTAATATAATATCTGATATAATTTCTAAGCAGTCTATAGTTGCTATTTCTTAACTCATATGTCATCACTTAAAATTATAGATTGTGTTTAAATGTTGTTTTATTAGATTTTTGACAAATACTCTCCTATCAACAGCACTTACTTCAGTTTACACATTATCAAAGTTGTAGGGGTTACCCCAGTCCATTGCCTGGAGCAATGGGAAGGCTCATTGATGGCCCAGAAACATGTAGGGTTGTAACTTTCTGCTTAGGTCAGGGAGTACAGGAGCTTCTGGTGATCTTCTGTGCAGGGTCTTGTGATGGTCATATCCTTTCTACCTATAGATGAGCGGATATCAGGCTGTTTGTGCATGGTCCATTGACTGCATATGAGAACTGGACCGAGTGAGTGTGATGTTCCCCATAGAAAATGGCTTACTTCCAGCTTCCACCAATTAAAGTCAATTCAGCCACCATTTTTTTGTGATACAGCCATGTTGGAATCAGACGATGTCGGTAAGCAGTGATTGGTCCGAATCAGTCTGAGTCAACGTTTCTATGACAACCATTCTCACCAATCAGGAGTGAGCAAATTGGAAGTTATATTGTGTTTTTTTAACACATCTTTGCAAAAACAGCACACGAACAAGTATTTATTCAGTAAAATCTATTTTATTTGCCTTACAATTACAGTTTGGATTATCTGTGTCCGTCAGGCATCAGAAAGTGACGCTCAACACCATTACAGCCACTTGGGCTCAGCAGGATTCCACACCTCTTGGTAAGGCTGGGCAGACGGGGATGTATCAGCCTTTTACAGTTTTTATTTTCAATCCTCCAGAAGAGCAGCTTCTGATTTTCTCATCATTCATTGTGGAAGAAGTAACAAGGTCCACGTCTGGAGTCTGGAACTGGTTTTCAGAATGACAGAAAAGCAAGATACTTACCCCAGCACTGAAATTCTCTCTCTCTTTTTAAAAATACTCACAGTTTTTTTTCAGTGAATAGAAAAGTAATTTTTCTGATAAATTATTAGGTTCTTATAATGTCAAAAAACAGACAGGATTGTCATAGATGATGCTTTGTAACCATGACGTTGTTCACTAAAAGCTTTTCCTCTTTTTATTTATTTTAAATTTTGGACTATGTTTTACTCGACATGATTGAAAAACAATTCCATTACACCTTTGCTCTGTGGCGTCAGGTGATTATTTAGAGGTCCTTACTTTCTGTAAGGATTCTGTGGTTTAGTTTGGGTTTAGTTATGTATGATCATGTTTTGAGTTGCCCTCGTCAGTCACACCAGTTTCAGGTTAATCATCCACAGCTGTCCTTAAAACATTTTTCTGCCTTATAATTTTGAATGTTGGATTGTCTTGGTTTATAAGTCCTCTCACCACGACCAGATGCAGGCCTAGAGAGGAACATACGAGACAAACCTGTGAAAATAAAAGACAAAAAAGAACAATAAGCAAACAATTAAACATGTTCAACTTTGTTAAAAATTACATGCTAAAATTAAATTAAATGTTCTTGTTGTAGTAGACTGAATGTTTTTTTGCATGTCTTCAGTTTAGCTTAACTAAGTTTAACTTTAAAAATCTGGATCACATGTGTGATGTCAGTAACTTTACATCAAGAGTGCCCAAATCCAGACCTCGAGGGCCGGCCTCCTGATGGTTTTCCAGAAATCCTGCCTTATCTGCTGTTGATTACCCAGATCAGGTGTGTTTAACCAATAAGAAGCTTCAATGACAGGTTAGTTGGAAAACATGTAGGACATCAGCCCTCGAGGCCTGGATTTGGACACCCCAAAAATACAGTCAATGCTAAAGCTAAAACGGAGGAAACGAGCTAAACACCGGGGTTCCACCATGATCATCATCTGTCAACCATAAAGCAACACCCCCTCATTAAGTGAAAATAAAAGCTGTTTATAAAAAAATCTTTGGATTTAGAAAAATGAAACATGTAACCATTGATGAAATAAAAAGTTTAAGCACCAGGCATTAAAGGGGTTTATTTGAAGGGTAGAAATGACAACTTTAACATGGGAGTCAATGTGGAAATGCTCAGTCTAAGCACCAGCCTCTGTGGTCAGTTGTGGTACTGCAACGTTTTGTTACTTTCTGGTTGACTTAAAAAAAATGTACATTTTTTGAATACATTTACCAAAAATGACTAGGTTGTTGAACAAAAACGGAATTTATTTCTTTGTCAATACAACCAAATTGAATATAAGAGTACATAAATAATATATATATGGGCCATCGCTCTATCAGTTGAACTATGGCCCATATTTCTTTATCCATCCACGTTTTATAAAACAAAGATTTTCTTTTGTACATAACAAACCTCTTATTTCAGACTGATGAAGTATGAGGACTGAAATTGTGGATGTAGATTAACTTCCAATCGAGTAAAACTTGTTTGTGGAATTCAGAAAGTTTGATTGGCAGCTTCATCGGATCAAACTCACATTTTAATAGAAAGTCAATGCCTCCAACTTTATGAAAGAGGTGTGAAGGTTTTTGAGCCGTTGCAATTTGATAATTCCATTCATCAGCTCAAAATCCTAAAATTCCACAAAAAACTGAAATGTTTCTTTGCTACCAACTAAATCTTTTGGTTTTTGTCAATTATTGATTGAATATTAGTTTTCAATCTCCTTAATGTTATTATTCATGAGTATTTTATTTCTTTTTTGGGGGATATAACATGAATGTCCATGGGTGTCATGAATTGTCATTATTTCACATTTGTTGTTTAGTTTTACAACTCAATCTTGGGAGAATATAGATCGCATTTTCATCGCATTTGGAACTTCATCTTTATTTTTTAACAGGAATGCCATGTCATCAGCCGGTTGGATTATTTTAAGGGGATTTCCTGCTACAGATAGAGGTTTAATTGTTTGGTCATTTTATATTAATAATGTTATCATTTCTGTTGCTAAAATGAAGAGAAGTGGACTAACTGGGTCACCTTGTCAAAACCCTCTGCTCACTGGAAATCTGGTGATAGTTCCTGAGGGAAGCAGAACAGCACTAGTTATGTCTTTTTATAACATTAAAATTGTGTCTATAAATATTTTACCAAAACCAAAGTGCTGGAATGAAACTGAAATAAATTGATGAAAAAAAACTATCAAAAGCTTTGAAAAAAATCTTTAAAATATTTATATAACTCCATCATCTTCAATCAATTTACCATCATCTAACAACTCTGAAACCAGATGAATATCATTATGAATTAATCTGTTTGGAAGAAAACCAGACTGTGTTTCACTAATTAACTTTTTAATCCCATTTTTGAATCTGTTAGTCAAAACATGAGTAAATAGTTTATAATCAATGTTCAATAAAGTAATTGGTTTCAAATTTTCATGCGTTCCTTTATAGCATCAAGTAGTAACTCTTTAATATAATCCCCAAAAAACGTATATAACAATATGATCTATGGTTTCAGATGTTTTAAGAAACTAGCCAAAAATCTATTCCTAATTTATTGTTGCCATTTGAACAAATCCATGAAAAATGTCTTGTATTTGAATTAAAATGTCTCCAAGCATGCCGCCTGCTAGCGTAGCCACTTGGTTCACACAGCCTCCCGCTAGCTTACAGCCCCTCACAACTCCAAGCTAACATTAGCAGTGCTGTTCTCTCTCTCTGTGTTTTTTTTTGTTTGTTTCTAACCTGTTGAGCTTCCATTTGTTAGAAATATTTAAAATGAATATGTTAGAACATGAAGAGGACCTCTGAGATCTCTTTGCTGGTCTCGGTCCTCACCAGTGTTCTTACCTGTGTTGTTTTGGTGAAACACTGACGTTGGTAAACTTGTGAACGCTTGTTTACTTTGGTGATTACCAGGTACGCTCGTCCTTGACGTCACACAGACGTGAAATTATGAGTGAAGCTGAAATCCGTTTTGGGTTTAATTATACTTGTTCGGTTGATATGAAAGGAGGCTCCATAACAACCTGTGAGTGACAGCTCTGGAGGGATGACGCGCTTTGATAAACAGGTGAGGTGGGGGTGCGCAGAGTGGAGGGCAGCATCCCCGTCGCCCGGTACCGGACCCCGAGGCGGGGACCTGAGTCTGCGGGCAGACGAGACGAGACCTTTAAGTACAGACCTTTGGATTTCTGCGTCACGTGACCCGCTCTCCACAGCCGCCCCGCTCCCAGCTGACCGCCGCTCTCAGCGCTGAAATAAACCCAGCAGGTAAACACTTTGTGCCGCGCGCGTTTTACTTTTTATGATCCCACTTCTGCCTTTACGTCAACCCCCCCCCACGAGAAAAGCATGCACGCTCCGGTGCCCACCCCCCCACCCACCACGGAACAGACCGGGCCGCGCTGGGAAGCGACGCCGCGCGGCGGGGCCTCTGCTTGGTCACAAACACGGCGCTCGCGCCGCTCCTCCTTCTCCTCTCCTCTACTTTTCTGCGACATAATTTCCGGGTCTGAAAGCGGCAAATGTGCGCACAGGGCGATAATAAAGCAACGTTGCGGCGGGATTTGTGGAGATTACGGTGAATAAAGTGCTATCCCTCCTAATCCCTGCGTGAGGAGATGAACCGTGCACCGGCTGGCTCCGAGGGAAGGAGCTGCGTGCGCACATTCTGGTGGAAGCGTGGAGGCATGCACATTTCTGCGGGATGCCAAACACATTGACTCATAATTGCTGCCAAATCTGCTTGTTTACACGAGGCGGTGAAGTTGCTGCTTATGCTGCATTTCATCATCGTGGAGGGGCTTGACTTGTGTTCTGCTCTGTGTTTCAGGATGGTAGAGCCCCCCATGTCATGTGACTGTTTTGTGTCCTTGCCCCCTGGCTCTCGGGATGACCATGTCATTTTTGGGAAGAACTCGGACCGTCCCCGGGATGAGGTTCAGGAGGTCGCCTACTATCCGGCGAAATCAAGTCCTCCAGGCTCCACGCTGGAGGTAATGCAGGACCTGACTCTTTAGAGAAAGTCAACAAAGTAGAGTCCATGTGGTTAAACATTAAATTGAAGGATTGTTGCAGACATATCCTTCTTGGTTAACGGGCAAAGACAAGGATGTGTTGAAACTCTTCAGTACACATAACAGATCTTAGATGACGGTTGTATCAACGAAACCTCCATGTTTTGACAGAAGATCCCTTTCTATGGGTCGAGTACTTTTGTACGCTTATTCCACCAGAGTACTTTTGCCCCTAAAGTATTTTTTACTTAAAGGGCTTATAATCATGCAAAATCTTCTTCTTTTTTTTTTTTAGCTTTGAAGTGCATTATAGTTTAAATATCCACGAAAAACACTCCCAAAGTGTCACTTTGCTTCATTCATGCATGTCTGAGCACCAGCCCCTCCCGATACCTAAGAATGACTGGGGTCTGGTGATGTCCGAGTCATGAACGAATTGTTCAAAACAGTCACTTTACTAACTCATGAATCATGATTCATCTTCCCGACTGATTCATTAACTGACTCGTTTCTTTCCACCTCCAACTACCTGCACTTCTCTGCTCTCCGAGTCCGGGCTGAATCGTATGAACGGGTTTGAGTCAGGGCTCATAACTGAACGAATCACTGAACGATGTGCCTCGTTTTGAGCTGAATCGCACGAAGGAGTAACTGATGATTCATGACTCAGAGCTCACCAGATCACTGAACAGGGCCTCGCTTTGGACTGAATTATGAATCAGGACTCATAAATCTGACCAATCACTGAGCAGTTTGTCTTGTTTCAAGATGAATGATTTGAAAGAATTACTCAGCAACTCGGCCTCATTCCGAGCTTGTACGAATCAATTGGAGCTGCAGCTTTAGCTTTAGCTTAGCGGCCTGTTTTACTGGGAGGAGCATCTTCCTCTCCTTGCACCTGGTTCACACTGGACGCTAAAGAACGGAGGCTGCTTCCATTTGGCGCTCTTTTTAACCTATGGTGTAATTCACACCAGACGCGAAAGGCCACAGTCCTCTGATTCCGACTAGCGCCCGACAGTGATCGTTTCGGCATCTGGTATATTTTTTGCGTGATCCATCAGTTATCTTTGCCAATTCTTGCAGGAAGTTACGCCAAGACACACGAGAAAATTTGGTCAATTTTCAAAACATAACCAATTTTTCACAATAAAATACAGTTATTGAAAAATGCGATCATATTTTTGTATCTAAACGGAGTGTAGAGATGAAAATAAACACACAAAAGTCCCCACTTGGGACTGTGGATACAGGCCCTTCCAGCATGTCTGCATTGCCAGCATTGCCCCAGGCTAAAACACACACCCACTTTCTCCATGGAGCTAGTGGGGATTGGCAAAACGCATTCATTTTAGCAATAACTCTGAGAAGAAATTGTTCTTCTTGCACCTAATCTGCAGAGACAACAAGTTCAGATGTTGTTTGTTTTTGTGCGTGAGAGGCGGACAGACTGCTGACGCCGGCTCTAGGTTGACGTCATGAAATGGGCGTCACCCTCAAGGAACGAAAGGCGGTGTCTCAGAGATCGAGGCGTTTTACTTCTGGATTGGAAAATGAGCGAAAATAACAAATATTTCAGAAACAATGTGTTTTTTGGTGTGCCAAAGGTACTTGTCTATTTGACAAGGACTTATGATGATACTTTGGATTTAATCTTTGACTGTATATGAGGACTGGACTGATTGACCTCTCCCCCCTACATTCCAAATAGGATGTACTTGTTGTCTCCAAAAAGCCTTAATCCCCTAGACTTTGATTGAGGAATAAACAGCTTTTACTCAGTCATTGTATTTGTCAAAATAATCATTCTTGCTCTGCCACCCGTTTTCAACATGTTCTTTTTTGAATCCTCTTTTTTTTCACGATATTCTTTCTGTACTGCAAAATATTCAAGTTATTAACTGGCCAACAAGTAAAAGAATATGGTCTCACATCAAAAGCTTGAAGCGCCTGACAGATCGTCCTGTGCCCACTTACAAGTGAAAGAGGTGTGGACCTCCAACAAGCTCACTCCTGATTGGCGAGAGGGGTTGCCATGGAAACGTTGACTCAGACTCACTCGGACAAATCGCTGCTTACTGACAGGCTCCAACACGGTGGTGTCCATGACCCAAAAAAATGGTGACTGAATCAACTTACTTTGGTTGAAGCAGGAAGTTAGCCACTTTTTAATGGATGACATCACTATTTCTCATATAGTCAATGGATTTAACTCCGACTGGTCACTAGAGAAGGTATAACAATTTGAAATGTCCGATTATACCTGGAGCTGCAGTCGGAGTGTGTGACTTGTCTCTAAAGATTTCAGACTTAAGTAAGACTTGTTATTGAAGTCTTTGAATTTGCATTGATGTTTTTATCTAAACTTTAGAGTATATGTAGACTTGAGCTTGAGGTTTATTTGGGACATATGACTAAGGACTTGAGATGTGGTCTGTGAACAGATTTTGGCAACTTGACTCTTGCACTTCTATTTTGACTGGGACAAATAACCAGAGTCTTATAATTTGACTTGTTCATCTAAAACTTAAGATTTGCACTTGAGACAGCACTTGAACTTGGGAAGATGTGAGGTAACCCTATGGAAGATTTCTGGTGTTGGAAAAACTCCTCTACCATTCAGGAGTCAGTTTTCCAAGTTTAAACAGGAAACGATTTACCACCAAACCACTAGGATTATTTATTGTTGTCTGTCTTAATCTAGCGTGCGAGAAAACCTATCCTTGAGGTAAACACAAAGCCAGTCTCATCGTCTGGACCTGTTGATTCTGGAGCTGTGAGATCTCTGTTGTGTGAAGACATCTCTCAGACGTAAACTTATTATTTTGTTTCTTTGTTGAAGCCAACACAAACATGTTCTGTACACCAGTAAGTTTATACTTTAAAGCAATTGGTAATTGCTTGGGTCACAAGATCATTGGAACTGAATCGCCCCAAACGCTGAGAAATGCAATGCAAGTGGATGACGTCATCCGCAACTGGAATTAAAGGCCCGTAGTGCAATTGCATGCAAATCGCACTATTTAAACTGAATTTATTCAGAGCGACTAGAGAACACGATGACAGAGCAAATTCTGTCCAGAAAAATGTCTTTTTAACACTGCTGATGAGGAGAACTTAGTCGAAGAAGTTAGGAAATACTTAAATTCACGCACAGAGAGACACTGAGAGAGCGAACGACTAGATAGACAATAGAGCAAGTTACTGGAAAGATAAATCTCACATAAATATATCTTAAATCTCATATCTTGCACCAGAAAGTGCAATTCGCCTCTGTATTATTTTTATTTTTTGTGCCTCTGTATCACCTGTTTATTGGATGAAAGTACCACTTCCTGCTCTGCCTCGTTTGTACCTGTGCGTTTGGAGACACACCAAATGTATGGGCAAAATGACCTTTATGCTAACAGTAATCGCTGGAGACAGTTGCGTTGCTTGAAAAAGTATAGTTCATCCAAGTCATCGTGGACAGTCGCAATTAAAACCACCCAACAGTGATATGAACTAGACTGCGTAATTGTGGGTATGACTGATGCGATGGCTGATTACTGTGAAGGATAAACTCGGCTTAACGCAATTTCTATTTAGAGATTATATTATTAAAGATTTGTGTGGTGTAAATGCCCTAAAAGCATAAGAATAATGTCATTGTTTCTCCTTCTCTTTTGTTTCTTTTTTTCCAGTGTACGTTCATTCAAATCCCTCAGGTAGAGCAGACTTATGCTGTCGTGCTCAGCAAACCTGCCTGGATGTGGGGCGCCGAGATGGGAGCAAATGACCAAGGAGTGTGTATTGGTAATGAGGCGGTCTGGACCAGAGAGCCTGTGGCCCCCGGAGAGGCTCTGCTGGGTATGGACCTGGTTCGGTGAGCTTCAGAAACCTTTGATATTTCCCAAATACCTGAAAGACAGAAAAAACAATCAAGGATATTGTGAGCTAAGTAATGGTGTTAAGAAAATCCTCTCAGCCTTTGATCAGACGGCTGTGCAGATGGCTACGAGCGTGTTATGACAGGGGTCGTGAATGCTGGTGAAGCGTTCCTAACTGCAAAAGGAAGAACTCACTCAGCATGAAGAGTTGCCAGGATTTGTAAAACTATGCAGCGCTTCCTTTCAAACACACGGCAGCAAGCATGCAGACATCACGCAACATGCTCAGCGTGTCTTCACGGTTTGGCCTGGCAGAAAAACTGCGGAGGCTTTGACTTGCAGGCTGGGGCTGGAGCGTGGCGACAGCGCCCGGGCAGCGCTGACAGTGATCACCGACCTCCTGGAGCAGCATGGCCAGGGGGGACAGTGCAGGGAGGATCCGGAGCCCTTCAGCTACCACAACACCTTCCTCCTGGTGGACCGCCATGAGGCGTGGGTGCTGGAAACTGCTGGAAGGCTCTGGGTGGCGCAGAAAGTTTCAGGTATAGAGTAAACAATTTGTTAGAAAAGGTGCAGCAACAAATCTCAAACTCAAAGAAGCTTTTTAACTTTCCACAAACACACAGGACAGAAATTGTGATAATCAAACAGAGAAAAAAACATTTTTGTTTTTTGTGTTGTTCAGAATGTATTTTTTTACCCAGAAGTTTTAGTGATATGACAGGAGAAAACTTAAAATCTTAAAATTAATTTTGTGTTGTTAAAAAAATTAGCTCACAATTAATTATTGGATAAAAATGCAACATCTCAGGCTAACTTCACCTTTTACATTTTACTTATTGGTTGCCTTTGACTTAATTAGTTTGTGTAATGCAATCGTTTTTTTTTGTTAAGCTTTGTCTAGAATTATTCATATTCTTGAGCTTCTGTTCTTGAAGTTTTTGGAGCAAATAAAGCAGTTATTGTGGAATTTAACTCTTTTAGCATTAACATATCTTTTAGGTGTCTCAGATTTTTTCATATCTATTTTCAGTATTAATTTAATCTTTGTAGCAATGTACTATAAGACTTATAACCTCTTACACTTCTCCAATTCTTTGATTTACAATGGTAAGTTCATGAAAGGTATTGTTTTTAGAAATTCTCAACAGTTACTTTTCATTTTTGCGCTGTTTTAGTCCTGTTTATTCTAATTTAGTGACTACTGCAGTGCTTTTAGCATGATTTATTTTTACCTGTGTTACATTTTCTTTGCCTAAACCAGAAAAAGCATACTTTCCAGTTTTTGTGGATTTCTTTTGAAATTTCCCAAAAAAAATCTCACTAATATTTGGTAAAATAGCACTGTTAGCAAATACTTTTTAGACATTTAATACTATCTTCAAATATTTAGTCTTTTTCTTTAGAGTGTCAACATTTTTTGTAGTATGCATCTAGTTTTGTGTTTAGAGAACACATTAAAAATGTTTCCCCATCTTTATAATACTTCTAGGACAACATACTGCCACATACCAGGGACAGTGTTGTATTATGGTTCAGGTCTAGTCTGGGAGCCAGTTTGTTTGAATTTTGATCTGTGATGGAATTTTATATTATACTCTTATTAAAAAGATTTAATGTCTGACAATGTTTGCTTTGTCTTGGAGCTTTGTTTTATTTTTACACTTGAAGTAATGGTATAAAAGTGTTCATCTGATTGTTTTCAGAGGGTGTAAAGAACATTTCCAATCAGCTGACGATTAGTACCGAGATCTCAGCCGAGCATCCAGAGCTGCGGAGCGTGGCCCAGGCTCAGGGCTGGTGGGACGGCCAAGGAGAGTTCAACTTTTCTCTGATTTTTAGCCCAGAGAACCCCCCTGCAAGGATGGAGCTAGCAAAACAGCGCTACAAAGGAGGCACTGCACTCATACAACAGCACAATGGTAGATTTCCCTGTTAGAAAAATGGGGAATTGATCGTATTTGTGTAAACGCAGTACATACAGCGTTTGCGTCTCCTCTTCAGGCTCAATGACAGCAGAGGTGATGATGTCCATTCTGAGGGATAAGCCTAGTGGGATCTGCATGGACTCTGGGGGCTTTTGTACCACAGGCAGCATGGTGTCTGTCCTACCTAGAGACATTAACCTGCCCTGCATTCACTTCTTCACTGCCACCCCTGACCCATCAAGGTTAGCTGCTAAATTAAACGCTGTGCTCACAGTAGCTTAAAAAAAGTTGTTTTATTTTGACAAATAAATTAAACCAGACAAGTTAATGCTAACATTAGCATGCTATTTACTTATTAGCTAATCCTTCCAGGATTTGGTAATGTTGCAATCACACCAGTTCTTGAGTATTTAGCCCGTTCTTGCACATTTTTTCTTTTTCTTTTCTTGACACAGCAACTTTGTCCAATCACTGCAACTTGCAGACTCTCACCTTGAACAAGTTCAGTCACTCTCTCATGTGATTGCTAGCTCAGTAATTGCGAAAAAGAGGTGGCAGACTAGGTTTTATTTTATGTAGCTTTTATAAACACACATAATAACACCTACAGCTCACTTGAATATTTTAAGAACTTCCCATTGACTACTTTGACCAATCCTATGCCACTTGGCCCCTGTAAGAATTCTGGGTGGTGTAGTTGTAGCACAAGTTCCACCAGTCAAGTTTACAGGGTCAAACACCGTCATCAGTCTAACCAATCAAGTGTGCCCCAACATTTGAAAAGTTTTAATCAATAATCAGTCCTAGAGACTCAAGTGTTCACTTTTAAGTCTGTCTTCTCTTTGGGGTGATGGGGATTTGTGAGTCCGTCTTTTACTTTTTCCTGTTTCTCTCCCATGCCGGCCCCGCCCCTTTGGCAGGTCCATATTCAAGCCTTTTATCTTCTCGGATTGTCCCACCCGAGTTATGAGGGTGGTCTCCCCACACTTTGGTCCGGACGACCCCGTCAGGAAGCAGCCGCGTTTCCAGAGCCGGGTGGACCGCAGACATGACCTGTACAAGGCCCACCAGGTGGCGCTGAGCAACATGGAGAGCAAGCCGGTGCGCACACATTCATTCCCATTTGGTCTGGTTGTCATGTTAGGTGTGCTAATGAATTCCAGAGCAGAGCTGAAGATGGGCTTCCTGCGTCACTCAGACTAAACATAAAGCTGCTGCAGGAGCACATTTCAGTCTACAACTGAGCCAGCAAAGCTCTGCATAACAGGTTTTCTATTTAGACATTTTTGCTGATGTCCTGTCTCCAGATTATAAGTGTAATTACAAGATAAGTGCTGGTCACAAACAAGCCAGAATCCAGTTTGGTCTCAGTTTAGTCACTGAGAAGACTGGCTTTAAAGTTCCCCGAACACAGAGACAAAAGAAGCCTTCCTTTTCTTCAGAATAAACCTGCATTTTTGTCTATAGTTTGGAGAAAGCATCTTAGAAGCTGTGAAGTTTACTTTCAATTTAGTTTCACATAAAAAAGACACCCTCCCCGTCCAGCCTTTTACAGTAATTTCTGGTACAGGAATTTCAATAATTAAATTATTGTGAAAATATATTTAGCAAGATCTTATTTTAAGTTAAAGTTGCATTTAGGCAAATGTATGTACCATCTTTGGGTCCCCTTTAAAGTCCCACTCTAACTACATTTTTATCTTTTGTAAAACTGTTCCCAGTGGTCTTTTAATTTTGATTATTCTGTTTTTAGCCAAAATCAAAAAACCCTGTGTCGTTTTTCATTTCTTCAGAGACGTAGGAGCTCTATAGAAATTCGCCTCTGAGTTGTGGGCGGGACTGTTGGCGCGGATGTCGGCCTCATCTTATTTCTCCTTAGTCCTCTGTTTTCACTCCCTGCCACTAGCTTACAGCTCATCACAACCCCAAGCTTATTGTATATATGTCCTCCATCATAAGAAAAATGCAACAAGAGCATGTTAAGTCTTTTGGAAAATCTAGATTTTTTGCAAATATGTCTTATCTGAAGAACTCAGATTTCAAAGTTTTGCCCCTTTTAGTCCTGTGCAATCATATGAACTACTGCAATTTGACATAAAATTTATACTGGACAACTTTAATTATCATAAGTTAGTACAGACTTCAGAAAATAGTGTGATTTATTTGTTTATTTTTTGTCTGAAATGTTCAAATATTTAATTTGAAATAGAGAAAAGCCAGTTTCTGTTTTTTTTATTGGTACTATTAACAAAAATGACTGATACATTTTGGTGGAACTAAATGTAATAAACTTCCATGAAAACAGCATAAAAATTCTAAAGAAGATTTTTTTAGTATAGGCCACGCCTCCTGTGAGAGGCCCACCCATGTCTCGTTTAAACTGGCCAACCAAAGTAACCAGTCATGCAATTGGTTGTTTGAAATAAACTAACTTTTAATTAGATTCAAAGAAATTTTAGTGAATAAAATTTAAATGACAACATTCAGCAAGTAAAAAGGTTGTTTATAAAAAATAATTGAAGAAGCATTCTCTGATTTGTTATGTCTGAGTAAATATAGGTAACTGATTTATAATGCATTCGTATTAGGCTTCAAATTCTATGGTTTTTTTATTTACAGTAAGAAATTGAATCATATGGGAACATTTTTTACAAAGACTTGATATAATAAAAAATCTTAAAGGCAATAAAAAAATTCTAGTTAAAAAAATATATGAAAAAACTTTATAAGACACAACGCAACAATTAGATAACAGGTAATGTAAATGATTGATTTCCAAACAATTTCCTCTTATTTAGGAGTTTCTGTTTGAAACTCAAATCCAGTCATCCGGATATTCAAACCTGCGTCTTCCTCAGGATGAAGGTCTAGCCGTCTACGACATCCTGAGAGACCTGGAGTCACAGTGTCTGAGTGAGATATCAGCCATGCTCAACGGGGAGATACCAGGAGACGAGCTGGGGGACCTGTTCTTTGACTGTGTGGACACAGAGATTAAGTTCTACCAGTGAGAAGGTGGGGGCAGCCCTGTTGGCTGTTTTAATGTGTGCATGGGTGGATAACCACTTCCTCTTTAGTTTCAATACACTTGAAAGAAAAACTGGATGTAGTAGTGCTGCTACATGATGAGTAGAAATCCTGTACAAAACCAACTTCCAAATCATCTCTAAACTTTTAAGATTTTTGGCTCAATTTGTGGTTTCTCGTCCTGGCAACGGCCTTCAACTTCGCATCCATCATTTCCTGAATAAATTTAAACTTTATGGATCTGAGAGCTGCATGTTACCTTTACAGCTTAAACTGAGGGTCAGAAAACGCTGCCTGTATGGCTCGAGATGACCTCACAAACTCTGAGGTTTTCTGCAGCTGTTCCAGGGCTGAATTTGTCAGTCCAAAAGGCCACGCCTCCACTTAAGCTAATGTTTTATTCATAGCTAAATAAAATAATATGTTAAGGCAAAAATGATCTTCTTAGTTCCATAGTTTGAGATATTAACTCTTAATTTCAGGGGTGAAAAGAAAATTAAGTAGGTAGAATGTAAATTTACTTCTAATATTTTCTTTTTTTTTCATGAATAACTCAACTACTTTGCAAACATAATATTTCAGCTTTTAAAAAATAAATCTGTTGCGGGGAAAAGTAAGTAAAAGGGGAAAAAAAAGGTTTTGGAGGTCAAGGGGCATTTTTGCAGGTTCACCTTTTAGATTGAACCCTCAACTGTTTCTGTCTTCTGTTACAGCGCCCTCACGTGGACACTTTCATAGCTACAGGAAATGGCCCCGGGGGACAGATGAAATCAGCAGTGTGTCTCTCCTCGTTTTGGCTTCGCCTCACCCAAGCAAAACACTTTTCTAAATCCATTCCATCGTTCAAAACTGATTTAAAGTTTCAGCAGCACAATGTGTTTGGAGCATAGCTACTATCTGTGTCAGGGAGCAATGACTGCACCTCATTAGTGAGTATACTAACGTAGACTTTACAGAAATCCAGGTAGAGCTGTGTGATGTCACACAAAAACAGTGAGTTTGGATTTTGCTTAACAACTGATGAGGTTGTCATTTTAAAGCGGCCACCTGTAGGAAAAGATTGAATAAAGAATGTGCATTAGCTTCTTTGAAGAGTCTCGTAAGATTATTTTATTTTGTACTTTTCAAATTGACTGTATTGGAGAAAATTCAGCTTACATTAGCACAGAGTTAAACACTTTTAGTGTTTTGGTCTCAAATGTGTGTAAAGACAAATGCACTGAAAAAGAATTGTTGACATTTTTAATTTATGTTGTTGCAAAAGCAGCATAAAATCAGCTCCTTTGGATTCACTTCACGTAATCCTAACAATCCACAAAAATGAGTAGATCCTCACATTGTGACATCACAAAGTGAGAACAGCCCCTTCCAGGAAGAGTCTGTGGTACCAGCACTGCCCTCAGGCTAACACACACACACACACTTTTTCTACGGAGCTAGCGCTGATCGGCAAGACACTTTATTTTAAATGCACAAAATGCACATCCGTCTTTTCAAATGTTTGGATGCTGTTTGTTTTTGTGGGCGAAATGCAGACACACTGCCGAGCCCGGCTCTAGGGTAACCACATGGAACGAAAGACAGAGCCTCAGAGATGGAGGCGTCTTTCTCCCGGGTAGAATAACACTCACGAAAGTAACTCACATTACATAAAAAAATTCGTCCTTTAGTGTGTCAAAGGTAATATGTATAATCATATGGATGTAGTTTACTCTGAAATGCATAGAATAACATAATATAGGTCCTTTAAATGTGTGGCTGACAAATGTTTGATTTAAAGATGTCGGTTTTTGTACTCTATAGACATACATTTCATGATAAAAATCTTAAAATGTACACGTCTGTCAGAAAAATTTAAATTTGATGTTAAAAAAAGAATCATAGCTACAGTAATCTTGATTGTTAATTCCTGTGACTACATCTCCTATGTCCTATATCTTCAAAGCTGAAATTTGTTATAGTTGGTCAAGTAAATTAACTTTATTTTTAAAAACATTTTAACAACTTTATTATAAGTTTTATTTCCCTTTGAATACTATATTAAAAAAAAAAAGTTTGCATGAAAAAAAGGCATTAAATATATTTTTTTAATTAACTACAACTCCCACAATGCCGTGGCAGCTTTCACGTGATTTTTGCACGTCACGTGACACCAACAGTTTTGCAAACATGGCGGACGTCGAAGTTACGAAGTTATTGAGCAGTCTACTAAATGGAATCGCTCAAAAAATGTTTTTTAACAACGACGAGATCACGGAGGAGCTGGTCAAAAGCGAACTTTTCCCGAAGCTGCCGCAGGAGGAGTTCAGGGCTCTGCACGAGAAGATGAAAGGCCTACTAAAGGTAAGATCACACACTTGGAAATGGAACGAACAGAACATGTTTCACCCAATAAAAAGTCTCGTCTGGCTTTACACGGCCGTAAATATCGATTTTTATCGGTTTGAAAATTAGACAGAAAACTAAAAGGACAAGTAAATTTGCCTTTGTAAAAGAATCTGTGATTTCCGACAGTTGAAACAGGTCAACGAAGATACCCGAGTAGCATGAAAAGCTAAAGGGATAAAAACACAAATAATTAATCAAACGTCTTAAGTAAAGACGTAAGTTACCTGATGTTACCTGAAGTGACCTTAGATGAGTGAATGAACGCAAAACTAAAAATAAAATAAATGTAGAAGCTGTCATATTAAGAGGCTTAATTAGCTTTTAAAAAAGGTCAAAATTGCTGGAGAAACATAACTGAATCATGTAAAACAGCCCTAGAAGCGTAACAATATAATACAAAACTACTTGTAGTTCCTAAACATGAAATGGAAAAAAATCCTAAAACAAACTTTGCAAAAGAGAAGATGAAACATGTCGAGCAAAAAGTGAACTAGAAGTTAATTGTATTAAGTATGCTTGACTATAGGTTGCAGCCACAAGGGGGCGCAAGTCTGTGCGCCTTCCTGTGCCTGACCCCATCAATCCCCAATGTTTTTATCTGGAAAGGGTTTTAAATAATTGCCATGGTAAATTATCCTTTGAGTAATTTTTGTTCAGTGCAAGCCTCAAATGCATTAAAAAATGTTTTTTTTTTGCTCAAGGTTTGCTGCTGTTTTTAATTCTAACATTTAGAAAAATTAAATGTGAAGGTTTTTCACTTTTAAAGAGCAAAAGACAACACAATTCCCCATTGTCATCAAACTTGTTTTGAATGAAAATACATGTTTAGATCTCATATGTTTCTATATTCCTTTTTGGCGTTAGTGAAGTAAGCTCAGTCAGAGTTCTGCACGTCTCAGCTGTTCTCAGGGCAGTACTGCAGTAAAAATTGAACAAAAGGTTTTTTTCTGTGTTTTTTCCACTTTGAAACCTTTCATTGAGTTATAATGAACTAAAAATTTTATTAGAAACGTTACAAGCTAAAATGTATAAATGTTAAATAAATTAAATTATGAAACTCATCACCCTGATAAACTCCTGCTCGTTCATGTGGTCTCAGGCTGGCTCAGTGAACTATGAAGCCATGGGGAAGACTGCTGTCTTGATAAATGTCCATAATGACAGTTAACAAAATGAGCTGGAGTCACAAATGAGCTGGAGTCACAAAAGATCATTATCGCCATAAAAGCTGGTTGCGCACAGAGTGCTGCATCCAAGCATTTTAACAGAAAAGTAAGTGGGAGGTTTTATTTGGTAAGTAAATGTTTTTTGGCTTCAGTTGAATTGGATCATACGGTTCTCTCTAGCATTCAGAATTGCATTCTGATTCGTTACTTTAGTAAATTGATTAAACAACAAATCTTGGAATTTTTCCCTCTATTTGTTCTTTTTTCTGTTGTAATTTCTGAAATGAATTGATGTTGTTTGGAAGGAAACACTCAAAAGAACCAGTCTGCTGATGAGGATGAAATATTTCAGTCTTTTTTTAATTTGTATTTTAGGAACGAGGAAATGTATTGGTGCAATAGCGCCACCTTGTGGCTGTAGATACACACTACATCCTGAACAGAAACAAAGCATCATCACAGATTAAACCATCATCAGTTTAACTTTTGAATATTTCCAGACAGTATTTGAGTCACTCAAAGTAATCAATCAAATATCAATAAGCTGTCAAGAACAGGCACTCTTAAGAGTTTTAATAAGCTGTTAAACTCCATTTTATCTCTGCCTTTTAAAGCATGATAAGCTTTAAAAGCCCGAGTCTCTGCAGATTACATGTCAGAATGAAATTTTGACAACTGATTCGATGATAATCTGTGTTAAATTGTAAATCTAACCAAGCTGTGATCTTGTGAATTTAGTTACCCCAGCAGTTCACAGCAGAGCAGAAAGAATTGGTCAGTCTTACATTTTGAATGTGCTTCCACTTAAAAAGATGAGTTTAGTCTGTAACGTTCGTCATAGAAACACATCAACTGTGGTAGAAAGTAAACTAAGAATCCAAGACATCACATCCTTTAATTTAAACAAAATGAAATGAATTTATTTGTATTTTGATGCAGAAAAAGTATTTGGTCGACAACGAAAGTTCATCTCAATACTTGCTATTTTAGTCCATTCTTCCATGCAGATCTTCTTTAGAGCTGGGTTGTGTTGGGACGTTCTACTCCCTCCACAGATTCTCTTAAATAATGATGTCCAGAGACTTGACTAGAAGACTCTAGAACATTGAATTGATTTTATTTTAGCCACTCCTTTGTTGCCATGGCGATGTGTTTGGGATCCCTTAACATCTTTTAACCTTTAACAGAGGAGCCTGCTCCCTTCTCACATTCCTCCTTCTTTTTCCTCAGTCCATTTCTACGGCTGACATGGACCACGTCCAGCTGGAGGCCTTCCTCACAGCGCAGTCAAAGAAGCAGGGTGGTGGCGGGGTGAGCGCCGAGCAGGCCGCCGCCCTCTCCCGCTTCTGGAAGAGTCAACGGGTCCGTGTGAGGGAGCGGCTGCTGGCTCAAAGCCGCTGGGAGCCCAGCCTCAGGGGTCTCTCCTGGAGGGTGGACCTTCAAGCAGCCAGCCGCCAAAGAGACACGGAGCACGGCGGCCCAGTCGCTCTGATGGAGCTGGAACTTGGCAGAACCGGACAGGTGAGTCACAAACTACACCAAGAATGCATTTTAGGAACTGAAAGCCAAAAATATTTCAATTTCTAGCTGGAAAGGTTTGGCATAAGAACATTTTTGGTTAGTTCTGTCCCCACATTGTGTATACTTTTGCTGAGTTAACAGACCTTCAGTGTTCAGAAAACTGAGCGGATGTCAGAGAGCAGCACTGCAGATGTTTAGGAGAGCTGAAAAACCGAACCAGGCTTGAAAAAGTCTGTTTTATGTTAAATTTTCTTAACAAACGTCAAACAATAATAACTTCATGTTAGTTTTTAAATTATATATATATATATATATATATATATGTATATTTTAAGTACCCAAAAAGAAGCTGAATGATCTTGCTAACAGTGCTAATTTAAACACAAAATAATATTACAAAAAAAATCCCTTCATAAATCAGATAGTGGGATGACGGGAAGTAGGGGCAGACTTATTCCGGTCCAAACGGTCCCGCCCACAACTCGAAAGTGACTTTCTAATGAAATCCTGCCGCTCTGCAGAAGCGATGTCATAGAAAGCGGCTAAAAACGGCACAATTATAACTAAAAGATCACTGGGAACAATTTTACAAAAGATCAGAAGATGATCAGAGTGGCTTTTTGGGACAAAATTAAAGCTAAAAATGCTAAATAAAATGCAAAACACTAAAAAGAAATGTAAAATAATAACTCACAAAGTGAAGAAGATCGAGCCACTTTAAAAGAAGATGAGAAAGTTGGAATACTATGTTAGATAATGAACATATACAAATAAAAGCTGCACAGAAAGCCCTGGTTCAAATCCCAGCTGGATCTTTTCTCTGTGGAGTTTGTGTGTTTCTCCCTGTACATTCGTGGATTTTTTTCCCCGGGCTCTCCGGTTTCCTCCCACAATCGAACAGACAGTAGCTGGGTAGGCTCCCGTGACCCTGAAAACAGATGAATGGAGCTTTTATTTGCTTTAGACGTTAAATCATTTTGGATTTCAATAAAGTCAAATAACAATCGAGTAAAGATTAGACAATAATCCCACTTCCTTTTCTCCATTAATACCGTTTGCTCTATGTGATGATAACAATAAATCGGATTTGCTCGCATGGGCATCAGACCTTGATTCTGCTCTGTTTTTCATCTGGTCTGTGCTTCCAGACTATGTTGAGATTGTTACTGCTGCAGTAATCCAGATTGTGGGGGCCGAACACCCAGCATTTGCTGTCATGCTGGGAGCAGGTTGAAGGTTAGAGTCCCTGGGAGAGGAGTTCCTGAGAGGCTTAACCTTTTGGTGAAAAGTCATCAAGTCCAACTTGCAGATTGAAGAAAAAATGTATGTGCAATTATTTTAGAGGGACGGGATTATGATGGTCAGAGACGTACAGATTCAAAACATGAATTTAAACCAGCACTGGAGGAGCTGCAATGACTATACTGGCAGAAAATTGATGGCAAACTTTTAGAACTTTTCAACGTAGCTTTGTTTTACAAGACTGAATGAAGACGTGAACGTGTTTGCTTAACTTCCTGTTTTCAAGTGAAAAAATATTTTTTTAAAGTTTAGTGTCACAATTACACCAGCAAAAGTTTGATCATGCTTTAATGGAAACGGCTCATTATGTGAACATGTTTTGGGGCACATTTCATTGATTGGCAGGCGGGTGGACCCACATCTCATCCCAACAAAGCTTCAAACTTTACTTTGTCCGGCTTTTAGAACATTTATATTCTGATTACTCTGACCCTCCCACTTCAACCTTCATTTTCGTAGCCCAAATTCTGTAGTAAATGTACAATGTAGCCATAAAGTATAAATGCCAGTTAATATTCCAGTAAAGTTTTAGTTTGTCAGAAAAAAGAAAGCTCTCCATCTAGAAATTGACATCCTCCTTTTAGGCATTTTTTGTGAATTCTTTAAATATATATATATATATATATATATATATTTTGCCTTTTATCTTTCAGGACTCGGAGTTCGTGTGTGTGGAGTTTGACGAAGCCAAAGCCAACGAGGTTCTGAAAAAACTGTCTGACGTCCAGGAAAGCATTGACAAAATTGTTCACAGAAGCTGAAACCTGATGAGTGGCAGTGCTCTATTGCGCCCCCTTCCTGCAAGACGGAGTACTGTAACACAGAGCTGCATCAACCGGTTCACACAGAGAATGCACCATTTCCATTACAACCTTTTAATGACTTTGACAGCGATCATGTGCAACAGTGACAGAAGTGTGCAAATGTATGCACATATGCAGCTTTGAACAAATAAAAATCAAACTTGTTTTGAATGTGAAGCTGTTCAGAAAGCAGTTATCTGGTTCCAGCTTAGAGCATGCAAGGATCAAGATCTGTATTTATTAAGAAATCTTTCGAAGCTAAAGTGGCACAAGGTCAACACTCAATATTTTTATAGATTTTTTTCTATGGCCACAAATACTTTACCAAGCACACATATAAAAGTAGAATTTTCCACTAAGATTGAATCTGTTCGTTTTGAAACACGTTTGTCCTATAAGCATCTAGGTAACATTCCTAAGCCATTGTTCATGTCCAACATCTTAGAAATTTTTGCCTGTTTAATAAATAAAATGTTCAAATGTCAAAACATTATGTATAGAATGTTTTTTTGTGTTTCTTTTAGAAGTGAAATGCATATTTTGTCCACTAACAAGTTTGCAGAAAGCCCACAGCATGTGGTGGTGCCAGCTATCTGTTCCATAAAGACAACAAACAGCAAAAAGACAGCTTTAGTGGCTGGTGTGCTGCATTAGGCGGTTAGAATATAAAGGCACTGATTGTATATGAGAACTGGACCGAGTGAGTGTGACATCACTCATAGAAAGTGGCTTACTTCTGGCTCCAACGAAACAGTGAATTCAGTCGCAATTTTTTTTCGCTGTTACAGATGGTGTCATGTTGGAGCCAGATGGCATCAGTAAGCAGTGATTGGTCCAAGTTCGTCTGTCAACGTTTCTATGGCAACCACTCTCGCCAATTAGGTGTGAGCTTGTTCGGTGAAAGCAGGCTCATATATAGTCAATGGGTCTTTGGTTGAGGATATGCTGGTGAATAGTTACTAGCAACGAAAGAGACCTGCATGTCGTTAGCATCTAAATGCTAACGTAGCTGAGTAAATATGTTGGACAGTGAATGGAAATGAATGATGAAAATGCAAATGTCTAAATGTTATTGATAATCCTATTAATATGATTTAATTATTTAACCAATTAAAGGCAAAACACTTGTAGGTCCACTAAAATAATATTTAATTCCATAAAACACAGCAAGAGACGCTAAAATAGCATGCTAGCATCTCCATGCTTCCAGCCATTGAGTTAAGTATCTACTCTAGTGAAGTGCATACAAAGCCATTCTTATCGTTTGCATCTTGGTGCTCATTTAAGGAAATCATCAGTTCTTTGAATCGTAAGCAGACCATGCCAACTTGTGGGATTTTTTTTTTTTTTGAGCTTTTAAAATAGTAATTGCTCATGAAAAGGCAGACAGACATCTTACTTCCGGGTAGGGAAAGGAGCCCGCAAAAAAAGCTCGTATTTCAGAAAGAAATTGTTCTTTAATGTGCCAAAGGCAATGTATATAGATATAGTTCACTCTGAAAGGCTTAGCATGATATAGGCTTTTTAAAGCATGTATACATTTTCTTTTATCTCATGTTTGAACTTAATGTAGCATCTTCTTGAATTAAAGATTAAATTAGTCATACTCTGAAAAATACTTTTACAGCCTTTATATCAACGTACATGTATACATATTCATATAGGCCTGTGTATACTTTTATAAACAAATGAATCCACATACAGTTCAATTTCTTGTAATATAATCACTTTACTATCACATTTCAACTACAATTTCAATTTCTGCATGACATTTATTACACACACACACATATTTCAATAAGGAGAGAACTTGAAGTGAGATTTAGATATTTAAATTAAACATGCAACTGAAGCTTCACAAATATAACAATGATCATGTAGTTTGATTAAAGTATAATCCCTTATTCCTCCAACAGAATTTTAAAAATAAATTATATTTTAATTATTGTTAATGGTTATTTTTATTTTTTCTAAACACATGTTAAAGCCTGTTATGAATAAAAACAGGAATAAGCAAACAAGTGAAATCATCTTAATCAATTAAATCAAATTAAAAAGCGACCCCTATCCCCTCGCGCGGTCTCGGCGCCAGATTTGCTCTTTCCGCCCCTAGAAGTCCCGAACTTGAGCTCCAGTTTAAAGGAGGGAGGAGTCTTCTGTGCGCACAAGACACAGGAATGACGCGCGGGTCCACTGTACCTGTCACCTCACAGAGGACACGTGAGAGGGAAGAACCTCTGTGTTTTGATTGAGACCAGAACCTGTTCGGACCCTGAATCTGATGGAGAACCGGGTTCCTGTAGATCCCCGGGAAAGGTTTGTGGACTTGACTCAGTCTTCTCAGTGATCGGAGGTGGTTGAATGTGCTCAGAGAAGCTCAGCAGGTAAAGTTCAGTTCTCGGGATTCTTGCTTGTGTGGTCAGAAAGTATCTGCGTGTGGTGCGTGATGGATGCGTCCTCGGCTGCAGCGCGCGGCGCTTCCGACCCTCAGAGAAGGAAAAACCCCTCAGAGTGATCGATTCTGATGCGTTTTCCCCTTAAAGTTCAGCATTATTTTTTTAACGGGATCTTTAGTTGAAGCAGCAGAGTTGAGGCTCACAGGCTGCTTCATGTTTGCGCCCATGAAGTGATCCCTGTGCAGACCGTTCCACTTGTTTCAACAACAGAAACACTATAAAATCAAATTACAGTAGATATAAATCTGACTTTATTTGTAAAGAATTGAAATGATTTCTTAAAGGCTTGATCAGGAGTCTACCATCTTCAACATTTCAAGAGCCATTCAGGTCGATTTCTCACTGACAACCCCACAAACTCTTATTTCACCCTTTAAAAATATGTTGTGTTGTTGTTATTGCTACTATTAAGATAATCTCAAAGTCAAATGTCGCTGTTTAGCATAAATAAAACGTAAACATGAAGAAAATATCCTTTTTTTCAAAATTTGAAGATTCACATGACTTCCTTTCAAAATAAAATACACCCCTTGTCACACAGAATCATCTCAATGCAGCAGATGTAGTTGTAGGTTGTGCAAAAGTGGTGCATCTCAGCCAAAAATGTGTCGATCAAACTAACCAAATCAAATCAGAGACAATTAGGATTTTCCTTACTGTATTTTTGAACAATTTAAAATCATTTTATTTGTTAATAATAGAAAATCCCCTTTATAACGCACCTTAAATAATATTTCTGACCTCCAAATGATTTTCTGTGGTACACGGCGCGCAAAAATCCATCAAAATGTTTTATTCGACTTGTGGTATGCACTGACCAACTGATTAAAAGCTTGAGTGAGTTTACCTTACTTGTTTTTTTTAACTTTACTACATACTTTTTCTCTTTTTTTTAACTAGAGAGCCACACTGGAGGGGTAAAAGGGCCACATGTGGGCCACAGGTCGCTGACCCCTGGGGAGCTAGACAAACTGATTGTTCCGAACTTCAGGATTGTCACACATCTAATATCCCATAATGAAATACTGCAGAGGAGGAAAAAAAAAAATCCAAGAATTTAAAGTTATTTTGTCTTTTTACTAGTTCTAACATAAACCAGTAAAGAATCAAATGTTTGAGTTTTAAATTGAGCTTTTTTTTCTCTTTTGGTTCTTCTGTACACAAAATCAGCAAGTATTTAAACCAGTCTGAAATCACTTTATGGAAGAGTTTCCTGCTTTTTTTTTTTTGCCTTATTTGCTTTTAAGTTCTTTGACATGTTAGGCTTTTTAAAAAAAATCCTCAATGGAAATGATTGGGCGAAACTTCAACCTCTTTATGCTTCAACTGATTTTCAGAAAAAAATGTCTGAACTTCAAAATTCAATATTCCATTTCAGTCATTTACACATTTTGTAAATTATTTATAATCAAGCATAACCATGGTAACCACAGCAAAAGTGCATCTGTTTAATTGTTTAAACAACATTTAAACGACTATTAATGTTTCACATTTTTCTTTCACAACTTTAGCTTTTTCTGAATTTTGCTTTTGTCAAAAGTCACTTTAAAGGTTTTAAAATTAATTTGTCTTTTAAATTCCTTTTATCTGCTTCATTGTCTTTGGGCACCATCTCCAGCTGTTTACATCCACCTGCATTTTTGCAGGGAATATTCTCCCCGACATGATTTTTGACGTCACTACTGTGGAGTACATAAAACAAATGCGACGGCTGCTATGGATTAGTACTTTAAAATGAGCCTCCATGTTGAACCAAAAAAATAGTGCTGCCAGACAGTAATGCTCAACTCTTCCTGCACATTTACCTTTCCTTTGTTCATTTTTCGGTTGCTTTATCATTCCAGTTTTGTTGTTTTCAATTCTTGATGGCTGGAGAACCAACAAAAACTGCCTCCTTCATTCTGGAGCTCCTTCGAATGAAGTCAGAGGAGATGCGAGCCTCCAACCCTTAATGACTGGTCACCAGGGCAGTTTGGAATATGTCATAGGTAAGCGCTCTCTTTTGGCTAAAATTAGACACGGTTCTGCATTTATGAAAACAGAGAGTTTCGTTTAAATGTAAACAAAAAATACTTCAGTTCTTAGTGCCTACTCTTTAATTATTAAAGGGGTGTAATGGAATAAATACTCATGATGGTTGTTCAGTTTTAATATTCTAATTTAAATATTTTAAAATCGGAAACGCCCTTTTCTTCTGCTTCCTGATCCATACAATTCAAAATGAGAATATAATGGAGGCGGGGCTTCAGAGCGATTGACAAAGGAGGTTTTTTGGTTTTAAACAGACCCACTGAAAACTGGAAATACTGTAATGTTTGAAACCGTTGTCAGTCCCATGTGGGTCCTGTTGTCCTTCCTTTTTTTGGTT
Source organism: Adrianichthys oophorus (assembly GCA_036245035.1). Classification (NCBI taxonomy): domain Eukaryota; kingdom Metazoa; phylum Chordata; class Actinopteri; order Beloniformes; family Adrianichthyidae; genus Adrianichthys; species Adrianichthys oophorus. Next base: position 16,850,586 of record BSAI01000119.1, on the reverse strand, counting down.
ACTATTTAAGCCTTTTGAACATTTCTGGATTGAAAATATCTTCACTTTTAGGGGTTTCTAACAAGAATTGAATAAAATGTGATAAACAGTGACACTGAGACGAAAACACAGGTTGTTCAGAATTGAAATAGAAACAAAAAATATTTAAAAATAATAAAAACCCAACAGGTTATTGAAAACAACAGTTTTATTAAAGTTCTGGTTATTAAAGTAAAAATATTATCATGCTTTTATTATGAAAATCTATCAAATCGAAGCGCTAATATTCTGTTCATTTATTTAACTGTAGTTTCTGCCGTCGCTTATAAGAAGTCACATGTTTCTAAGCTCGTCTAGCTTCAGCCTGAAGGTAAATGTTTGTCCTCCTTTTTATTGTGCGATAGAGCAGCCCAGGGATGACAGCCTCAATAATGAAGGGCTCTTTCAGCTTTATTGGATTAGATTACAGTTTACAGCGGTTATAAAAAAGTTTCCTTTATCTGGTTAAATATCTGCTGCCGTCTCAAAAGCTGATGTCGTCTCAGCCTCTACAGGTCTCAGTTACTGTAAGGCTTTTTCTGAGGCTGATTCTGGAATATTTGTAACCAGCTCACCGTGCCTGAGGCACAGAGGTGGGAGGCTCATCAGATGGGCTGTTTTTGCTCTCAAGAGCTCTGCTGAAACTAGGTCGTTCAGCAGGACAAGGGTCACAAACGGGAGAGATCAAAGAATGAATCCAAAGTCCAGCCCTGAACCAGGTTGAAAACTGCTGAGATGGCGTCATTAATGCCAGGATTGCTTTAACCCGCTGCTGCTGAAGCTGCTTTCCTCAAAGCCGAGTTCCCAGGACGTGCTTCTCCGTTCAAACTTGGCCATCGAGTCAAACTACCACACTGACTTTTCAGTGGTTTGTTCAATTCATAATCTGTTTGCTCCTCAGGCGTGAATGATTCAGTTTAAGAAAATATTAGCTTCTCGTGAAGATAATCTCAGTAGATAAAACTATAAAATGAAATGTACAGTATAATTCCATGTTCACACCTGGCATATAGGAATCTGCGTGATTGAATGAGTGGTGTTCACGCTGGACCAGCAGGGAGGGGCTTTTTCTCCTTTCCTACCGCTGACAAGCGGATGTCCTCCACCCACAGGTTCCAGGCTTTTTCTTTCACAGCTCTATGCCGATATATAAAAAGACTTGGTGTCTTTTAATTCCGGCCGGACACAAACTCCATCTATTAGCTTCTCCTTCATGATTAAACTGTTGGCACGCCAGTGAATTAAAAGAGACGCCATCTAAACATCACTGCCAAAATCAGAGTCCCTGATTGGTCAAAGTTCAAGGGGTTTCAGTTTCACATGTTTTGTACGGAGAGCCTTAAAATGGTCTTCAAAGCTTGCATTGCGTAAACACGAGAGATTTGAACGCCTGAAATGCGCGTTTACATGCTCTTTTTTGAAAGTGGGTGCTTGAACGTGCATTGCACATCTGTGGAGAGATTGGATTATTCTCAATTAAAGGAGGATTAACAGGTTTTGCAGCACAAACGGCAGTTTGGGTTTAGGAAACAGACTGAAACATCTACACGTGAATGTCTTTACATGCATCATGAAGAGTTTTAGCTGCTTCACCTTAACAAAAAGCTTCTGTTCATGAATGAGGTTCATTTATTAGGATTAGCAAGGGATTGGAAAGCTTCTTTCCTTATAAAGTAACATTATTGTTTAAAAGCTGCTTTAAGTTTATCTTTAAAAACTAAACAAGTTAAAAAAATGCCAATTTTCAAAAGTTATCTAATTGTGTAGCGTTTAAAAGATAGGAAAGATGTTCCCGTGTAGGATTTCTGTTACTGCTGTGACTGTCTGTGAACTCACGGCTGCAGTAAACTGGAGTCATGTGCACGGCTCAATTGGAAGCGTATGATTCCTCCTCGCCTGTGCAGAAGGAACAAAAGCAGGAAAAAAAATTCCTGAAGGATTAGGAATGAACATGCAGCCATGTGGAATGACGTTTTAGCTCTGAAACCAGAGTGGACGATCATTGACCTTTCGTCTCTGTGGTTCCAAAGATCTCAAATCTTCCGGTTACTAATCATCTTGTCCTGTGTGTAGATGCAGAGTGTGGGCACCATGTCTGTTCCTCGGAGGAAAGTGTTGATGCTCTGCGGGCTAATGGGGTTCAACATCTTCATCTGTGTCTTGATGGGCCTGTCGTGGAAATTTGGGGGTGAAAGAGGCAATGAGAAGATTAAAATCCCTGAAAGATTTTGGAGCCGGCAGATCCTGAGTGAATCCTTCTGGAACAAGGAGCAGCAGCGACTGGACTTCATCAACAACCCCCTTCTAAGCGCCGCGCCCGCCAACGACTCCTTGGTGGCACAGCTTGATTGGCTGCATGACTCTGGACCACATGACCCCTGTAAGCCTGATTGGAGAGTCACCACCCAAATCTTCGACTACAACGTCCTGCCGCGGCGCTTCAAGGACTTCCTCTTGCACATGCGTTGCAGGTCGTACCCCATGCTGATCAACGAGACTCACGTCTGTGACCAAAAGCCTTTCCTCCTGCTGGTGGTCAAATCCCTGATCCCACATTTTGACCGGAGGCAGGCGATTCGAAACACGTGGGGTCGAGCCGGCGTCTACGCCAACCGGAACGTGGCAATTGTGTTCCTGCTTGGTAACACCATTCCAGAAGACAGCTTCCCAGACCTCCAGGAGATGCTGTACCACGAAGCGAGGATTCACAGAGACCTCCTCCAGTGGGACTACAGGGACACGTTCTTCAACCTCACCCTGAAGGAGGTCCTCTTTCTGGAGTGGTTCAACAAGCACTGCGCACAAGCGCAGTTTGTCTTTAAGGGGGACGACGACGTCTTCGTCAACACTTTACGAATTCTGTACTATCTTGAAGGCCTGTCGGAGGAGAAGGCCAACGATCTGTTCATAGGTGATGTCATCAGGAACGCAGGTCCCCATAGGGACCGGAAACTGAAGTACTACATCCCAGAGAGTGTCTATGTCGGGCACTACCCTCCCTACGCCGGCGGTGGAGGTTACCTGTTCTCAGGTAGAGTGGCGCTGCAGCTCTACGACGTCTCTCAGCGAGTACTTTTATATCCCATTGATGATGTGTACACAGGCATGTGCCTGAAGAAGCTGGGCCTGGTTCCTGAAAAGCACAGCGGCTTCAAGACTTTTGACATCGAGGAGAAGTACAAGAGCAACCCCTGCGTCTACAGGACTCTGATGGTGGTTCACAGCCGGACGCCGCAGGAGATGCTGAAGATCTGGCATTGGATCATCCACCCTGAGCTGGACTGTCTATGAACCCATCCCATTCCGCTCTGTTTGTCGTTTTTACCAGACTTTTCATGTAAATGCTTAATATTCAGACCTGTGTGTTCTTAATTCCAGATAATTCACTGCTTTATTTTCTGCTCTTTTAACTTGTTTTATTTGAAGTTTTAACTTGGTTGAAGGCAGTCTGAATGCAGACCAAACTCAAGGTTCAGGACTCAATCCGAACCAAAACTAAGCGGGCCCGGGTTTGGACCAAGGGACTTTTCTGGTCTGAATAAACCTTCAGTCTTCAATCAACCTTTTACAACTCTTTACCTGACTTGGATCTTTTATTATATACTTTGATACTTTATCTCTTAATGGGAAATACATTTTCTGTCATTCTTTGACATTTATTAACCCTTTAACATTGGAGGTGTTGCCGCCGACACTTAAATAACACACGGCCTTTGATATACTGTAACTCCTCGATTGTTTACGTGATCAATGTGAATCAGCTGATTCTGACGGGGAGAAAAGTGACTTTGCACTGAATTTAACACATTACTGATTTGTAAGATGTTGCAATTCAGCACAAAGCTGCTTTTCTCCACATCAGAATCCACTGGAATTACATTTGTGCATAAACGGTTGAAGAGCTTTGGTTGTCAAAAGACTGTCAACACATGAGCTAAAGCTCTAAACTAGACTGATAATCTCTGATGTCACCTTAGGGATTCTCAGTAGGAAAAATGTAGTGGGGCGACCATGATGACTGGAGTTAACTCCGCCCACCTTTAACAGCACTGAAAATATGGGAAATAAAGCAACAAACTTTCAGACACAGGCTGTACAGATTACGTTTTTTAACATGGGAAGGAATGTAAAATTGGTCAAATCGTTCCCATCTGAAACCAACCTCTGGTGGTCATTCAAAGTACTGCAACAATTTGATTTTCTGGGTTTGCTTCAAACGAAACGTGGAGGTTTGGGGGAGCAAATCAACTACTCTCCTGTTCAGGTAACTGCTGGTTCCTCAACTGAAGTGCAAAAAAGAAGATGTGAAAACATTTGGTGCTGCTACAAACCAGGGTGTGACATGACTATAACCTCTCTGTTCCTCTGTAGACAGTCTCTGGTTTGACTGCTTTAAACTCTGTTTTTCTGACTGATGTGTTTACGTCTAAAGAAATATGTAGCCTTCGGCGGACACGAGTATTCGTAGAACAGTGAGATAGAAGCACTTCTGTGTATTTAAAGTGTCCAATCTGTGAGACGATCATTTCAAGTGAGAGAAGTAGCCCCAGCGCAGCTTATCTTTGACACTGTAAATCTTTTGTGTCAATGCCAAACAAGTTTCACGGTGCTGTCGCTGAATCTCCAAAACTGCATTTTCTTTCTTTTTTTTTTTTTTGTAATAGAAAAGGAAGCACATGCTCTCTATTTTAGCTCAGTCTTTTTAAATTTTTTTAATGAACTTTATTGTTGAAGGAATCTGGATACTTGAAGCTTGTTCAGTGCAGGGAGTTGAGCTGATGCTGTGTCCTGTTTGGGATCATAAATGATAAAGCTGTTGTGTTAACACCGAAAGCCAGTATGTGTTTGTGTTAATTGGAACTTGGTCAAGATTGGATAAGATTATTGAGAAAGAGCCAGGATGATAAGGGGATTGAATCATTCTGCTGGTATCTGAATAAAAATCCAATATGATGGTAACCTGAGTCCTGGTGCGTTCACTGACTCTGGGATCTTGGAAGATTACGGTAAATGTCTGTAATGTTTATGGTCCACACACGTCGATTTTGACTGGTCCTTCATGCTGGCCCGAAACCTGAAACTTTCAGATTCAAAACCGAAAAAAGATTTGAAACTGAAACTTTTGAGTTTTGAAACTTAAAAACAGAACATTTGAAGCTGAAGATAATTAAGTTTATATTTGAATTGCAGAAAGTTTTAGGCAGTAATGCCGACATTTCAGCTTGAATTTTTCAAGTTGTTTTGTTTGGTTTCAAATCTCCATGACCCTGATTTGGCTCCACATCAGGGTTCATGTTTTTTTTGCTGACAAGTCATTTTTTTCTAAAATAAAAATGCAGACTATGTTCTCCAGCGTAAATCTAACTGCTTTTAGAGGACGAGTTTGGAATAAAAATGGCAAAACTAAAGAACTTTGCTGAAGTGGCTTTGTCCTGCACTGATGACATTTATGAGGGATAGAGTAAAGACGGACAAAAAGAAAAGAGGTCCGGTTTGTTACAAGATAACTCACATGCAGGCGTTGCTAAAAAGATGCACAGCTCAGGACCGCCCTAACAAAAAGCTTTATCAAAACGACAGGATCTGGCCTTAAAGATAAAGAATTATTTCTGAGTGTCAAGCTGAAGCTAGGAACTTGCAGTCTAAAAGCAACAGGCTACACGTAAATGTTTTTTAGAGTTTTTGTTTTGTCAAAGTTCCCACCGTTTGTTGAGAAAGCTGTTAACTTATTTTCTTCTTAAATACATAGGAGGATGATGGATGAAGATTATTGCCCCTTCTTGTAGAAGTTTATTGCAGACAGAGCTGAAAGCTCAACACTAATGTTGATAAAATCTGGATTTCTAGCTGAATTAACTGAAAATATTTGATTTTTTTGAAAGAAACCAAATGAACAGTTACTTATTGACATGCTATAAAAATAAAAACAAAAAAAAAGTGAAAAGGACTCTTAAACAACTGTGCGATATATTAGCTGTTAGCTAAAAGAAGTGCAAGATAACTGTTTTTGAACACGTAGAAAAACTAAATGTAATTGTAGGAATACAAAAGTAAGTTTTTTGGGTTCAATTACAAATGGGAAGTTCAATAAAGCTGAAAACTGTTAAAGTTTCTAAAAAAAAAAAAAAAAAAGAAGTGAAAATTCTACAACATTAGCTGAACATGTTTGTTGTGTAAAACCACTTAAAACATGCTTTCATGCCCAGACATGCTTAAAGTGGAAAGGTAAATACTAAGTTCCACACAAGGAAGACACATGCTGGAAAATGCTGACTGCTTCCAATCTCAGACAAAACACTTCATGATGAAATAGCTGAAAAGAAGCAGAAAAAATGTTACATAGCTACAAATAAATTCTACATGACAAAACGCAATCAAAGCAATTTATGGTTTAGATCACTTACAATATTTACAGCAAGCAGTTATTTGTTTTGGTCAAAGAACGCATGAAGGGAACCAGCATTGTTTAGTCCCACTCTGATCATCATTTGATCTGTTGTAAAAGTGTTCCCAGTGGTCTTTCAATCATGAACATCCTGTTTTTAGTCAAAAGGAAAAATCCTGCGTCGTTACAATATAGCCTTCATAAAGTTAACTAATTTTGTTTGAATTCTTATTTACCTATTACTTGTTTAATTCATTCATCAGTTTGCACTTTAATTTGTATTGCTACACCATCATCATAATTTTATGTCGCATAAATGTTCCTCTGCTTTTTGTTCATCAGGCTCTACTCACATTTAAAGAACTATGGCATGCAAGAAAAAGTGGAAATTTTGTCAAATGTAAAAATGTTAGTCTTTTTGTGTAGGATTTTTTTTTCAGCATGCAGTGTTAGTGATTTTGTCTTTTATTATAATATTCTGATTTTTTTAATGTCCGTTTAATTTGAGATCTTCTTTTTAAAGGCACACTGACACCTGCTGGTCAAAATGTGTACTTCCTGCAGGTAAAAGGAAGTTCAATCAGCTGATGCAGAGCACCTGCGCAGACAGCACAGGAAGAAGGGAGTTTATTGAAGCTCACAGGGAAACCTTGAATTCATTTTTTCTCCTAAAAAAAGTTTAGTGGAAACAGTTTGGAGAGTCAAAAATGCCTCAAAAGAGCAACTTAAATGTAGCTTTGCTCATATTTCTGCTGATGATTGGGATATACTGGAAACACTGTGATGGGCAGGTAGGAGAGGCGTCTTTGGAAATCAGCTGGTTTGTAAGAAAATATATATGTTTTAAATGTGTTTTTTGGTGCTTTGTCTTTAGGGGACCATTGAAGGAGCCAGCAGGCCTCCAGGTGAGACTGTACTTTATACTGAAATGTGTACACATACTGGTAATCATTACGTCTGGGAGGAAGTAAAGTTCCAGTCCTTCATAAAATAATGCAGGTTGCTTTTGTTAAGATTAAAATATATCATGCTAAAATTTTTCTTTGGTGGATTTTCTATTTGGCGCTGTAATATGACAGAACTCATCAGATCCAACAAACTTTTGGATGATGAACCAAACAGCAAAATGGAAAATAATTCTACGTTTCTGCTCGTTTTAAACTAGTATTTACTAAAATCTACAAGAGTCTGTTTTGCTTTGAAACTCAACTATAGAAAGCACCAGGAGACACTCATGGTAGTTTGTCTCCCCCAGGTGGACGGGGGGCAGATGGCAGTGCATTCTTCGCCCTGCGCAGCTGCCATCAGCTGCTGCGCAGTGACAGTGGCGAGTTCTTCTCCCCCGAGTACCTGTGCTCCAACCCCCCCCTGTGGTGCAACTGGACCATCGAGGTGGATCCTGGGAAGAGGATCCACCTGCACCTAGAGGACTTGACCCCTGACGAGGCCTGTCAAGCCAAGCAGGACCAGATCAATGTGGACGACCCTGCCGAGCAATCGGGCGGGGAGCACAAAGTGCTGCAGAAGTGCTGGCAGGAGGCTAAGTACACTTCATCCTCAAACGTACTGCAGGTGGTTCTGCTGATTGGCGGCTGGCCCAGCTCTTCCTACAGGGGCTTCTATGGACGCTACCAGGCATTCGGACCCCCGGTGGTTTACAACCCAGGGGAGAGCGTGGGGATAAGAAGCAAAGAATCGGAAGCAGAGCCTGGACTTGTAAAGTTCAGCGACCTGCCTGTCAACAGTGAACAAACAGATCCTGAGATGATGTACGATTATTATGATCCTCCCTCAATGGCAGAGCGACCGTGGGAGTCCAAACCTTCCAGCAGAGGCACAGAGGTACATGCACCCGCTCATTCAACTTCACTACAGCTATTTCATTCAAATCTATTTAGAAAAGACTGTTTTTAAACTATTTCAAACTAAAATGCTCAAGTTGCAAGTCTTATCAAACCTTTTGAAGAAAAACATGGAAACTTCTAGAGGTTTTATGTTCTTGTTCTGGGTCATTACAGATGCTATCAGACAGATAAATTACCTGTTCACATCACACAATCCAAATTTTATTGAGTGTATTTGTATGGTTCTTAAGTAAATTAACTTATTGTACTTGATAGAAAACATAATGAAGGTTAGAGATGGTTAGAAATGTCCTTGACACGCCGGCCACGTGTGGGAGGATCAACCGCCATAGTTTTGCTGGACTTCATTTGACCCTGGGTGGCGACGCTCGCTACACTGTAGCTGGCTGGCAGCTGGCTAGCATAGCGGGCTAGATCACTCCAGCTCCATGGGCTCTGTGACGGGCTAGCAACCTGTCCAAGGTGTATCCCACCTTTACCCAACAGTAACTGGGACAATCTCTGGAAAACCTGCGACTTCATTGGGTTAAGAAAATGGATGGAAGTTCAGGATGAAAATCCCTGCATTGAGCAGCCATATTGGATTTCATATTTTTCAACCTGCTGATCGAGTCATTGAAAACGTCACATGCCCAAAGCTGAGTCCATGATTAGTTGACGCGTCACTACGCTCAAATTGCACCGCTGCCGGACTGACGCACTGCATCAGACACCAGAATCGCACTGAAGGAATCGCATCTGTACATTGACATTAAAACCTTATGCTCCTGCTTCACAAATTGCCAGTGGGAATGCATCATTATTCTGTTAGCTAAACATCCCCTCTGCTGGTTAAATTCCAAGTCATCGTCTCTCATAAACTTTCTCAATCATTCCTGGTTTGTTTCTGCTTTTTCCCTTCTTTTCAGTTGAGTTCTTGATTCAAACGGTCAGCGAAGACTCAAACTTGGTTCAATTTTCTTGGATTTTGTACTTGAACACAGCTTACTGTTGCATATTTGACCGTTTATCCTTTTAATCAATAGCTAGCCAACCCCGGTTCACAAATACCACAGCCCACACCCTAATTGCTGTTCAATAATCCCAGTCCAGCTTGCTGCTGATCAGCTAACTTAAGTGATTCCACATCCTGATTGACTGAACCTGATTTCAGTAGTCTGCATCGAGCAGTCCAGTGAGAGCTGGAGATCCAACAGGGATGTGTGGTTCTTGAGGATTAGGGTTGGCTAACCCTGCTTTAATTTCTTGGAGGTTAAGGTGGTTAGGGTTCCATTTTTGTCTATCAAATTCTTATGTTATTGGACCTTCATCTCAGTCTCCGACACTTTCAGATGATCTCTGATCTTTGTGGTATTTGCTGACAGAGGGGGCTCCAATCTTAAGTATGTCTGTTGGGAATATTAATCGGAGCCTTCCATGGGGGGAGTCTTTAAAATTTCCTTGTGGAGGGATTTCATCAGGCGCCAAAAGAGGCTCAGGATGGTTCTTTTGAGTTGAACAAGTTTTCCACCTCCTCTGCAACAGCTGTTGTTTGGAGCTGGGGTAGTAAGGTCTTCTGTCAGTGGGACAGCCCCCTCATAGCTGTAAAGTAAGAGATGCCTTTGAGTTATCTTGTGACTCCTGTGGTGGTGATTGTACTTGTGGTCCAGGTGAGCTGCAACTTGAGCAGTAATGGAGACAAACTTTGGGTCTGGGTAGAGTTTAAGAATGCAATGAAAAGGACTATTGGTCAGTTCTGCAGATATTCTGGCAAACAGTCAGGTGCCTCAGAAGGGATATGTGGTGCTTTACTAATCCTGTAGTTCAGGTGAGGAGCTGTTGATCTTTACAGATGAGGCTATTGGTTGGTGGAAGGAATTCTCTTTCCAATGAGGATCTCTCACTGATGAGCCTTACAACAACCTGAGATTGCTGAGAGAAGTTTCTCAAGACAAAGGACTGGAGTTGAGTGAGGTCCATCCCAAGAGCCTTAAGTCTCTAGATGTTGTGAGGCTGTCTTGGATAACACGTCTTTGTAACATGCATGGCAGTTGGGAACAATTCCTTTGGACTGGCAGGCTGAGGTGATGGATCTTTCTTAAAAAGAGACTATCCAGGAAAGTCGACTTCAGGGTGCTGGAGAGGATTATTCTGCTCACAGTCAAATGCAAACTCAGGAGAAAGTGTTTTGTTTAGGGAAAAGTGGACCAACTCTACCTCCTACAAAACACCGGTGTCAAATTCCAGGCCTTGAGGGCTGCTGGTTTTCCAACTAAACTACAATTTTAGCTTCCTGTTAGCAAAGTACTTCTGATCAAGGCAATCAGTAACGGGTAGGGCAAAATTATTTGAAAAATGAGCCGGATTTGGGTTTTCTGGGCCAACAGTTTGATGACCCTTCTGTATCAAGTGCATGAGGGTTTGTGGAAGTTTATCCAATCATTCCACATGTGTTTGATAAACGTGGAGACAGTGATCACTTTCTTTGTGCTGTCATGCATGGGTGCTTTGAGAAGTTTGGGTGCTTTTGAGAATAGAACACCACTTCATTGAACACCACTTCAGTGTGTCATGTGGCAGTTTGCAGTCAGATGATAGGACTGATTTGAGAATTGGCACCCCCCAACTCTAGGGTTAAGGCTTTTAACCAGAAAAGGTTTAAGAGCCACTACTTCAAGTGGAGTTCTAGTATCTTCGGGTCTTGTTGTTTGGAGAGAAGATGGAATACTTGTCATCAAGATAATCCGGTCAGTCTTTGTTCCCTCTCTTGAGTGTTTGTCCATGACCGGAAGGACAGTCTTAGAAACTTTTCCAAAATAGGTTTACTTTGACGGGGTGGCTGGGCAGACTCTCGGATGGCTCAAGGGGCCCCAGACAATACCTGGACTTATTGTTTTTCTGGTTGGCTTGGAGAGACTTGCATCCTTTTGGCAGAGCGTGGGGAGGCTAGAGCGTTTTGGTTTAGGCTCTTTCCCCCTTAACATGGTTCCAGATTAACAAAGATACATTGATAAAGAAAGCCGCTTATCTTTGAAAATGAATAGAGAAAATGTAAAATTTAAAGATATATAACGAGACGAATTCCAAACAGCTTCTCCAAAACAAAGTCAAATAATCACAAATTAGAAAACTGATCTAGCGATCGGCAAGAATGTCCTATTTTAAGAACCCAATTAAAGTTGGTTCATAATTTGTTTTGTTCTCAAATCATGAACATTTTTAGATCTCTTGGTTAGATGCTTTGTGTCTAGTTCTGCAGATCTTTTCCATCTTCCTCACCATCTCACCTTGAGTCTTTTTTGCTTTTGGGATGTTGTCTGTCTCCTCTCAGGTGGCTGAAAACCATTCAACTTCAGAGAGCAGTCATTCTTACCAGTTTGTGGTATCTCCGGCGTCCAGTCAAAGGACAACATTCCGGTCTGGAAGAGGTGCCGCTCTCAGCCAGTCTGACTCTGCAGCTTTGCCCCCGCGGTGGCGGCAACAGGACAAAAGCGCCTCCAACTCCTCAGGAGCAGCGCAGAGCAGTGTAGAGGAAGCTCCCATCGCAGCACAGACCGAGAGCATGAAACCGAGCAGACCGGAGGAGCTGATGTCTGCTGATGGAACCAAACAACCTGAGGCCAGAGACCCCTCAGACCAGCTCTCGTCTGATGGACCAGATCCAAAGCATGCAGAGCAGGACTCTTCTCCCAGCATGGTGGAGCAGATATATGACCACAGAGAGATCAGTGAGTAAACCTGAGCTTCTCCTGTAGGACTCTGTCAAGCTACACTCTTACGTCTCTTGTTCAAGTGACCACTTTAAATGAAAAGCTTATGTAAACGTGCATTTCTAGCTGTCATGTTCAAAATGCTTGTATTTGTGTCGCTACACAAGTTTCTACAACTGTGTTTGGGCACTATATACAAAATGTGTCAATTGAATGTGTGTTCCTAATTAAATCAGGTCTACCTCTGAACAATCAGGGACTCAGATTTAGTAGTGACCAATGGATGGCACTTAGATGAATTAAAAGGGGACGCCAATTGTTTAAATATTGATCATGGAAAAGAAATCAATAATTGCAGATCAAGATTTTCAGAAATTGCGATAGAGCTGGGAAGGGAAAAACCTGGAGAAGATTCATGAGATTTGCACTGTTTTGATATTTTGTACCAAGCCTCTTCCATCTGTAGGTGACGGACATGTGCCAGGATTGAATAGCAACAGTTCAGTGTGAACACCATGGGCTAAATGTGCCTTCGAGAAGGCACGTTCTTGAAACACGGATCACATGCCCAGTGGGAACGTTGCTTTAGAATCCAAAAGTAAGATGGCCTCTGTTGAGAAATGTTTGTAGCAAGTCTTTTTTTTTTTTCCCCAGAAACTGTGAAAAATCACACTGAAACGCTTTATTTTCCTGGCGGTGAGTCTTGGCCTCTTAAATATTTCTCCTCACTTTGAGATTTCAAACTGGACTTAACAATCTGACTCTGCTGGGGACTTTTGGATTGTATCCGTTGACGCTCTGGCACCACGGTTTGCTCTTGAGCAGATCACCTGTTTGAAGTGGCCGTGGAGGTGAATTTTATTCCCGATCTGGAAGAGTCTTGGGACGCCCTGGCCCGCTCACTGCTGCTATCCTTGAAGGCTTTGGTATGTTGATGCAGAAATGAACCATGAATGGTCTCCGCAGTGGCTCATTGTTTATCCTTATGCAGATCAGCAAACACTTAGATGTTCTGCACAAACGGCTTACCCTGTCTTCTAAAAGAATAAAAAGGTAAGTTTCATGGTCTCAGCAAGACTTTGATGTAAGTGTGGTTTCCTTATTGTGTCGTGGATCTCACTCCACCTTTTGGGAAGGTTGAATGCAGGTGCCCTGTACATCCTTTGGCTGCAGATTGGACAGGGGCCTGGAGGTGGGCAGGTCCACAGGGCCGTCCACTCCGCCATGCAGGGCCTTCTCTCTTCAGGGGTCAACCTCAGAGTCAACCGCAAGAACGCCATCATCATGTCTGTGTCTACTGCAGGTAAAGCAGGGCCTGAAGCTGCGGTCCACCTAAAGGAGTTGTTGAAAACACGAGATTGGGCTAAGAACAAGCAAAACTGGAAAATTTCAAGTGAGAAAAAGATTGTAAAGAATCAGAACAACAAAAACAGTTATTTAAAAAAAGCTCTTGCCCTTGGAGGAGGTGGTTTTTGAGGTGTATCAAAATGGACATTTTTCGCAAAACTGCAATGGAAACACTTTTTTCGAATTAATGAGTCGCACGACCTTCTTGGTAGGAGCTGGCTGCCTTGGGCAATGCACAGCAGGCGCCACAAGAGGTCCTTCACCATCATACGGCTCATCAAAAGTTGAGCGTTTCACGCAGAATTGTTGGATCCATAGCTCCTCTGTAAAATCACCAACCACAGTTTCCCAAAATCACTTCGTCCTTAGCCGCTCCCACGTGTAAGGAGCTTGTTGCTCCATGGCCTTTATAAGACGCAGACGTTTCTTTTGATAGATGAGTGCTAGTGCTCTTGTCGTGTTATCAAACAGAAAAAACTCCTTACTTTTGAGGGGTTTTTTAATAAATAGGCTTCTCACATGCGTCTCTGTCTAGCTATGAGGGATGTGTCTGGCACTGCTGTGACATCATCCAAATGTGCCATTGTAGTTCTTTAACAGTATAAACTTAAAGCGATACAATAACGCCACATATCTGCTGTAAATCAAAGAATTGTTCACATCTGTCACCATGTTTTTGAAAGATTTATCACATGAGTTGATTTGTTTATTCGCATAATTAGGATTTTTTTTTATTTAAAGTTTTGCACATATGTGTGATGGAAACACAGCTAGTTTGATTCTTTTTAGGATTTAGCCAAAATGGCTAGTACATCTCATGAAGAAACAAATGCAGATACATGTTTCTTTTAAACCCTGAGGTGAGATGTTTTGATTTTGGTGACGCTTTGTTTCAGATGTGAATGAGTGTGGGACCAACCTGGTACTCTGTGACGCTAATGCAGACTGTGTGAACCATTTTGGCTCGTATTCCTGCCATTGCAGAGAAGGCTTTAAGGATGAGTCTCGTCTGGGATCAGGAGGAACCATCTGCATGGACTTAAACACCTCAGGTACACACAAGATTAGACTTTGATTTCTACAGATATCTATTGTCTCTTACTTCCTGTTTTAGTATTGGCTTTTGACTGCTTTTACCTTTTTTAACCCTGTAAAGTGCAGAACATAAAAAAGGCAGAAATTAAATTTTTAAGAATTAAGATGTTTTGTGAAATCCATGAAAAAAAAGAAATATTTGTTTGAGATACAGATGGTATCAATTATATGTTGTGTGATTTGGTAAGTTTTGTTTACAAATTTAGTTAAAGATGCAAAAATGTTGTCGTGTTCAGGAAAAAAAAGTTATAATACAGTTACTGGACAGTGAGTAACACTGTCTGAAATTTGATCTAAACATTTTTAACATAAAGTAACTGTATTGTAAATTTTGACAAAGCTTTATTTTTTTTTTCAAAACATGAAGTTGTTGTATAAAAATATTGATAATTATAATGATAGTTGAGCTATTCTCACAAACTTTTCCGCGAAAAGTATTTTTGAGATTTCACGGAAGCAGCCATTTTGAAATGTGCAGGAAAAGTTCTTCTACTACCCCTAGTGGACTGATGATTAACTAAAGGGTAGAAAACGAGGACCAAGTTCTAAATGATGGGTTTTTAAGGAAAGTTTACATCTTTTTAACAAGGGAGGAGTGTCTCCAAAATGCGTGTCTAATTTGAAATGAATTTTTTTTTTTTTTTTTTTTTTTAGTGTTAGCTTCCAGTCTTTACTTCCTGTTCTACCTTTTGACTTCCTGTTTGCTTGTTTCCCTGCAGGCTGCAGTTCAGGCCTTTCCTCTGAAACAAAGGGCGTCTACATACTCTTCTTCCTCCTCAGCTCGCTCATCCTAATGTTGGTGGCAGTGGCTGGGACGTTGTACCACCGTCACCACAAGGGGGCGTTCCTGGTCCGCTGCCACAACAGCGGTAGCATCTCCCCCCCTGATCCCAACAACAATCACCGCCACCCTGAGGACCACTACTCCAGCCCCGCAGACTCTGACCTGCCTCCTCCACCTCCGCCGGCCAGAGGCTCCAGAGACAGCTGGGCTCCTGGCAAAGAGCGCCGCCTGCCCGTGGACCTGCCGCTACTGCGCTTCAGCCCCCTGCTGCCTCCAGACAGTTACATCGATCCACAGGATGGTGGAAAGATGTGAACCCACTGCGACAAAGCGTCTTAACTTTATTCATCAGTTTATTTCTTTAGTGTCTTAATGATGCTTTTGTCCACAGTGTCATGCTCAATAAATGTCACAACAAAACAGTTTTTATTTTTTTATTAAACATTCCACCATGGACATGCAAAAGAGTGCTGTGTGCAACAGCCACTGAACCAGTTTTTAAGTGTCTGAAAGTACCTGCTATGTTGATCATTCTGTGATTAGAATCCTGATTGGATTCTGCAACATGAATGCATACATGTGATGTGAGTGAGGAGTGTGGTTGGATAAGAATGGCTGAAGTTCAAAGAAGGGGAGTCTGTGTTGTGTGAACAATTTCAGGTTCTGTGTTCTAATAACCAGATTAAACACAAAGGATTAAATCAAAGGCCTTCATCTTGCAGAATGCTGCACTATTTCACAGGGAAAGTACAGTTTCCTTCTCAAGTTCAGAGCAGCTAAACTTCTCAGATGTTTCTAAACATTGATGCACAAAGTGACCCAGCTTGAAAGCTACAGGTAATCAAGCTGACTTAAGATTTAAGAAGTTTGTAAAAACTGGAACTTGATTCATGAAGAATAGGACAAAACAAAACTCAAAAGGTTTAAACTGAAATGTCTTTGACAACCTTTTTTTTTTTTGGCTTTTAGCTTAAAGAGGGTTAAATGTTAATGTATCATCCCTGTGCAATTCTAATCAGTATTTTCTAGTTACCACCCTTTTAAACAAAAATGTACTTTTTATCGTTTTGTCCTTCCACAAACCTGTTTTACTGTGTGAGCAGTTTGTTTTGTACGGAAGTGTATTGTATTTGCTGACTTTTGTTCTAAGTTTTTGGGGTTTTTGTGCCAATTTTAGAAACTACAAAAGCAAAAAACTACAAACAGGCTGGACACTAACCTCCAGCAATTCAAAGTTGAAAAGCCAAAATGTGTCTGTGCCTTAGACATGATCCGTGTCCGTTTACGTGCTAACCCTGACCCTAACCCTTACAATATCGCCAGTCTGTTTTCTTTCTACTTACTTTATCTAGAGACAGAGTAAAACTTTTAGGAAGTGTTGAGGAAAAAAATGAACTCGAAACAAGAATGAAGCCGGAATCTGACTCCTGCTCCAAGGCGGTACGGTACGGTCCGCTAGGTATTTTTAGCATTTCCATTGTAAAATGGACCCATCCGATCTGTACCTCTTGGGGTCCCCTATCGATTGCAGGTTAATAGAAAAGTGGAACGGAATGGTTGGGGCGGAGCCGCTGTAGCCACCTACGGATTGGCAGAAAGTCATGACGACTTGTAGAAAGCGCCAATTTAGCTCTCACAAGCTAGCGCTCAAAAGGTATTTTCCTCTTTACGGTGGTATTCCTCTTTCCTGATTCCGGGAATCATCTTTGAGACAACATTAAATTCCTGTGATACACAATGTACCCAGCAGTGAAGTAGTAAAAAGAAGATCTGCTGGATGACCTCCATTGTTGCTTTTCTCGCCGTCGCACTACAATGAAGCAAACATGCTACTGGTCTACACCCCGCATGCGCTTTGAAAACAAACCGCTCAGTGGAAGCAAGGCTTAAGTGAGTGGAAACGCTCACCAGAATTAATTGGACCGTACCGTACTAAACCGTTCAATGGAAACAAGGCTCAAATTGCCTCTGGTGATTATAGGTTGGCGCCAGTGTTCGGCAGAGGAGCCGCCATCAGTGTGTGAATGGGACTGTGATTGTAAAGTGCTTTGGGCTTTTAACGACGCTCGAAAAGCACTACACAAGCATATGTCGTTTACCATATTTTGGCAGGTCATGAGCTCCTTAATTTTCCTTTACCTAGAAAGAATGGTCAAAAGAAGAATGAAGGTTACCGACAGTTCAATCCACAGATGTTCTTGCAGGTCCTTTAGGTTAGAAAGGAGCAGCTCCATTCTCATCAGAACCATGTCTACTTTTGTTTGGGAGTCAATCTCCAGTTCTTGACAACAACGTCGGGCACAGACCAGCAAAAATAAAAGTAATGTCAAAAATTGAGAAAAACATATCTTGAAAAGCAAAAAAACTTTCTCAAAATCATCCTAAAATTGAACTTGGCTTTTCAGCTTTTTATTGCAGGTAATCTTTATGTTTTCTTGAGCAGAAGCGGTTAATGCCCAACGAGTTTGTAGTTCTTAAAAGAGTGAGCAATAGCAGCAAATCCAATCCAGTGTGCTTTAACACATGGAGGTTTAGTAGAAGTTACCAGTTCCTTCATCTGCAAACTGCATTAGTCTGAATTTGAGTCTTAAAAAAAGTCTATAAACTTCAACAACATGATACATGTTTGGTCTTTGTGCTTCAATTGTCTCTCCTCTGGTCATTCCAGCATTTCCTCCCCAGCATGCTGACCATTCTATGAATGCTGCTCACGTCCAGCAGATGGAAGGAGGCGACCACTGGGCAGATTGTCCACGGGGGTGGAGAGGAGAGGAGGATGGTGGTGGATCCACCCTCCAAGCTCAGCTTGTTTCATAACCTGGCAGCTTAAGGTCAGAAACACCCCCTGCCCTGCCTTTCTATTTGCTTTACTATTTACTATTACTATTTACTATTTTCTTTGTCATCCCCTGCGCTCATATCTCCTCTGTGCTTTAGAATATCTGAAGTTTTAGATGATACTCCGCTGTCACTGAAATACTGAATTTACAGAAAAAGGTCAACTTTAGAAACATTGGAACTAAAAAACCAAAACATGAAGCAGCTGTTTGCTGTTCAGATGTTTTTTCTTGGGTTTTCTTCCAACTGCGGCCACTGCTTCCTGGATGAAGCATCTTTAAAGCTGCATTCACACTGGACACAATTCGCTTGGCAGACTCGTTGAGTTGTTAAGTCAATGAACAGGCGCGATCGGAAGTCCTGCAGTGGGATTTGGGTATCAGCTGCAGTGCATCAAAGGTTCAAAAATCTTTTATTTTGAGGTTAATGCCTTGCATCAACCAATAATAATAATAAGGGACTCAGCTTTGGGCATGTGATGTTTTCAGTGACTTGATCAGGGGGAAGAAAACAAATCCAATATGGTGGATTGATGCGGGGGTTCTTGTCCTGAACTTCAATCCATTTTCTTAACCCGCTGAAGCCGCTGGCTTGCCAAAGCCTGTCCTGGCTGCTGTTGGGCGAAGGCGGGATACACCCTGGACAGAGTACCTCCCGTCACAGAGCCCAAGCGGAGCTTGCTGGCTTTGCCAGATCTCGGCGGCGGAGTTCGCTACTCTGGTTGGTGTAGCTTGCTCAGTATATGTGTTGCCCGGGTGGCTGGCTGGGCGGCAGACAGAAAGCCTCTTCGGGATGGGAAGGCAGCCTGCTTGGGCCTCCTTATATTTTTTCCTTATATCCATTGAGACGCTAATAAAAAGATCCTGTAGTATGAATCCTGTTTTTTTTTTTCCCCTCTCGAACTAACGCGAGACAGAAAGTAATTAAACTGGGTCATAGAAACACGGAAGTATCGTCTGAAAGTGGCTGTCATTCAGATCTGGCTCCCGCTGAAGCTCACCATGCCGGGTGTTGGAGCCAACATTAAGTTGCTTTCTACATTTCTTTGCTTAGTTTTTCATGTTTCGCCTTTTTTATTTATCTAATTTTGATTTGTCAATAAGTCACACCTTGGAAAAGGTTCGAAAAGCACCCTCTCACCTACACTCAGGCAGGAGGAGGAGAGGAGAACTTGGGTTGTTTATTCCTGTAACTGTTTTATCTACGGCACCGGTTTATTTTGCAATTACCTTTTTCTGCTCATTGTTAAGGAATTTCAATTAGCACAAAGTAATATTTTTCCCTTTCTGTCAATACAAATAAAAAGCCTTAAACAGCAGAATGGGTTCATAAAACAGAAGCGCGTCCAACACACGAACTGAACCCATCGGCTCCACTGGAAAGTCCGCTCTACACCGGAAGAGACTGAATGATCTCTTGAACCCAGACTTAGAAGCATGTTTGCAGATGCTTTTGTAGAGCTTTTTAAAATCAATAAATCAGATTTCTAAACATCCTCTGTGACCTGCTCCTTGTAGCAAAAACATTTGGTGGTAACTCCTCCCACAGGCATTCGGGGCATCGAGGCGTCAAGGACATTTTTGGACAAGCGTCATGCAGTAAATTTAACGTGCCTCAAAAGAGAGGCGTCCGACGCAAATTTGCTTTGTGAATCGCTGCTGACCCCCCCACCTCCTTGGCCCGATTAACCTTTTAGAATGTGCCCCAGAGTTATACAAAAAATGTAAACAAATTTTTGCTTTTAGAATTTCCAAAGTATGAATTTTGAAACTCATTTAAAAATAGTTGATAGTTGAAATCATTAGTTGCAAAGGAAGAAAATCAAAAACATGTTCTAGAAGAATTTCAACTTTGTTAGCACTGCGACACACAAAACTCCAGCACTCTTTAGAATGGAGGTTGATGCAGATAAGACTTGTTAAATGTTTCCATGGGTCACCTTCAGTCTGTCTTTGCCCTCCCTGTTTGTGGTAGGGTGAAGCAGTGGGTTGCCCTCCCCTTCAGACCATACAGAATGTGACCACCCCCTGCGTGATGTGGAAGGGTTACAATCTGCTCAGTGAGGGCCAAATGGACACCACAGTAGCACAAATCCTGACTCCCACACAAGTAGCAATCAATTTCTGCTCTTAAGAGATATCGACATTCGGTTTGTTTGGTAGGAATTGTACAGTGTGGGTGTAATCCAGAACTATGAAAAAACATATTCATTAATTCAAGCTAGTGGAAAACAAAATAATAAGGAAATACAGCACAAGCTTGTACTGTAAGACGAAATAGAGTGATGCAGAAAAAAACCCTCACAAGTCTTGATCTGCTTCTCAGACTCTACATGTTTCAATTTGTTAAAGTTTTTTTAAAGTTCAAAACAACAAATCAAATCAGACTTTATTTATAACGTAATTTTCAGACAACAGCAATTCAAAGTGCTTTGCAGACTTACGGTAAAATAAATGTAAAAATTAAATGATAAAAGTGGTCAGAATGATTTTACTCTCCCAAATCCTGCACCCAACATTATGAAATATGAAATGAAATATGAGTAAAAGTCAAAATAGAAATGGACGCAAAATTAAAAAAACAAAACAAACAAAAAGATAAGATCTGATTTGGTGTGTTTCTGGGACTTTCTGGGAAGTTTTTTTGACTATGAAAGAGGGCAGAGTTGTTTCCTGTTTTAAAATTATATGAAGACCAGACTGCAGTGGATGCAGTTTACTTTTCATGGAAAAGACTTGGTTTGTTTCTCTAGGGAGCAAAAATTAATGAACAAAACCCAGTATGAAGCTGGTTTTACCACAAATCAGCTCCTAAAACCAGGAAGTGTTTTCATTGACCAGAAGTCTGCTGAAAAAAATGTGCTACAAAAAGAACAGAAGTTTGTTTCAAACATTCTCTTTTTTTGCACATGCTGTTTTTATTGTCGGTGTAAATGTACGCATATTTACCATGATTAATGTTAAATGTGAAAACAGTTTTGCAGAAGCTTTTTACCCACAGAAGCAACTGTGACGAAACACAGCAGATGCAAATGTAAACTTGTAAAGCAAAGCCGTTAGCAGTAGAACGAGAGGCGAAAAGAACTGGAACGCCTGTGTCAAGGTCCTGTGATTGCATGAAAATGAAGTATGAAAACAAACTAACGTGGTTACTTTTGTTTTAAGAAAAGAACCCAAAGATTCTTCTGAAAAATTCCAGAAATACTTAAATTGGAATGTTTGATTACATTTCATAAATACCTGTGGCCATTTGCTTTTTTTAAAAATTGTCTATGTTGACAACTTTTACTGTTTACAAATCAAGAATCACAAGAAGAAACATTTTTTCAGTGTCAAAATATTTGTGTATGTTTCATTTGATAAAATATGACTTTGTCAGCTATTTAAAAAAACAATTAGACCCAAATTAGATGTTATTGGTTTGTTTAGGACAGATCAGAGTTTGAGAACATGATGGCTGACAGACATGAAGTTGTAGATGGGCTGTACTTTTCTTTTGGTTTTCTAGTTGATTCTGTGTGTTTTTTGTTGATCTACTTTTGGAGCCCAGCTGAGGAAGACGGACCTTTGCCTCTCCGGTCAGTATGAGTTCAATAATCCGGTTGGTGTTTTATAGTCTAGTTTCTGTGTTGTAGCCTTCTTGATATCAGAGGAATCATTTTTTCTCCTCTTTCTGCTCTGGAATTTGGTTCTGCTATTGTTCAGTTTTCTATTAGCAAAGCTGTGTGAAATGTGATGGGATGGAGAGTTGCTGGCTGGCGGAGGTGCTGCTTGGCCCGATAACAGCTCTGTCAGATATCCTGCTCAGCTCACCGCCTCTTCTCTGATTGGACAAAGATATAAAATCAGAAGATGAGCATCGTCAGCAGCAGCTTCCAACCCAGATAGTTTAGTGTTTTAGGATGTATTCTTAGATTTCTTTTTACTGACCCCAACCTTCTGCTGGGGTCAGAACAACAAGCTTTGGGGTCACCTCTGTTAGCTGTGTCTTCAGGTTCACACCGTGTTGTTTGGTTCACAAGACTTATAGTCCTTGGACAATTCAGAAGTGTTAAAACTCACCTGGACTAAAAAGTAAACACGAAGGTTCTCCCAAAAATCATAATTGGACTGATGATCTGGTATGGACTGGTCTGGTGCTCTGGGATCTCTGGTACTCTTGCAATTACCCCTCCTTTAATCATGCACATGCAGAGCCTGCTTAAGAGGCTGGTGTAGTATGGAGAGAAATTTATGCCAAAAGTCTCCCATGCGTATGTATCAAATTCCCATGCTCGTGGGAGACTTTTGGCGTAAATTTCTCTTCATACTGGTGACGCTGAGCTTGCTAAAGCCCATCAGAGCGGCATTTTGGAACTCTTTATTCACTCTGAATTTGACACCTCTTTGCCTTGATGTCTAAAATACTAGAATAGAATAGAATAGAATAGAATATATTTATTATTGTCATTGTCACATGTACAGTGAAATTTAAAATGCTCACTGATCAGTGCCTCATTCGTTCTGTTTCTAAAAGAATACAATTAAAATGTATACCAAATAGCTTAAGATTAAAGTAAAATAAATAGAAGCATGAGATAGAATATGTAATCAATTGTAATATCATAAAACACAGTCATAAAATAAGTAAAAGAGACAAATAAAATAAGTAATAAATACAAGTCATAAAACAGCATACCTACAGACAGTCACTGTTACGGCTGCTTCACTCCATGCACTGCACTGTTATCCATCCCCTGCCATTCTGCCCATCCAGTTGGTGGGACCAATGTCTCTGATTGACATCCGCTGGCTATTAAAGCAGAGGAGGCCCTCGACCAAGGAGGCAGCAGGCAGAGGAGTCTGAGCGGGAGTGTTTGTGTTTGCTGTGCTGGTTTGTTTTGTTTCCCTTCTTTTTCTTTTGTTCTCAGCAGTCATATACTGCTGGTTTTTGTTGTTTTAGTTTGGGGATTGGACTTTAGTCTTGATTTTTTGGGCTTTCTATTGTTTATTTCATCAGTTAAATTTTGGTAGGCAGCCCTTAGCAGTGAGCTGCTGACTCAGACGGTCACCTTGGTTGGGTCAGCAGTCTCCCAGATTTGTTGTGGTTATTGCCAAGGTTCCAATCCCTTTATTTCTGAACCAGCACACTGATTATTTCCCTTTTGCTCTTTCTTGTCAGGACAGTGTCTTTTTCATTTAATAAAGCTGTGTGCCTTTTATCCTGGTATCTATTTTTCGTTTCATGTTATGGTCCCTTTCTGTCCACCTCTAGACCTGAGCCTGGTTTCCTATTGGGGATGCAACAGTCACACAAACAGACATTCATCCACACATTCTCTGTCCTTACATAAATTATCATCAAGTGCATTTCATTTCGTAGCAGCATTGAGAATGGTGATTGCAGTTGTATAAAAACTGTTTTTGTGTCTTTTTGTCCTTGCGTTAGTGAGTCTGTAATGTCTGCTCGATGGTAACAGTTCAAACAGGGGATGGCCAGGGTGTGTGGTGTCTTATATTCTGGGCTCTCTTGTGGCACCGGGACTGATGTAATTCTTACAGTGAGGGCAGCCAACAGTCTTTTGGGTGTTAGTGATGACCTTCTGGAGTGCTTTCCGCTGTGCAGCCGGGGTACCTGATGGATATACAGTGCGTTAGTGTGCTTTCTATTGGGGCGCGGTAAAAGGACAGTGTCTGAGTGATGACAATGTAGCCAGTGAGCTTGATAGCAGTGTCGAGGTGGATCTATGAAGCCAGGTCTCTGTGATAAAAAGGACAATGACTTCAAGTCCCACTTCAATCATCTTTTGATCTATTCTAAAAGTGTTCCCAATTGTCTTTTAATTTTGATTGTGCAGTTTTTAGCCCCCCAAAAAACTGTGTTGTTTTCTAGGACATAGTTTCTGCAGAGCGGCAGGAGTTCATTAAAATTTCACCTCTGAGTTGTGGGCGGGACTGTTGGTGCGCATTGAGCCTGCTTTGAATTTCCCATCATCCCTTTGTTGACACTCTCTCCCTCTGGCTACATCCCCTCACACACCCAACCTAGCATTAGTGGTGCAATAAAAATGGCGAAGAACTTTGGAGCTATCCAGTTGTGTAGTTTAGCAGTTTAGCAAACGAAGATGTTCATGAATCTATTCGTCTACAAGAGGATGCAAAGGAATGAAGTGCAACAGGGAGCTTGTGGCCCACTAGTTGTAGTTTGAATGTAACAGCTACAAGCTTTTTTCAAATGTCATTTTTTCGTTTGCGTCTGATTCACCACAATTTGAACAAAGAAATACTCAGAAACACAATTTTAATCTTAATTTTCTTTATATATGTCCACCATCATGAGAAAAATGCTACAAGAACATGTTAAAAACACACACACAAAAAAATTTTTCATTGGAAAAGAGGTCTTGAAAAGGTGTCTTAAGAAGCTCAGAGAACAGAATTTGCTTTCAGTGTATCCGTCAGGTGACAGACTGTCCTGCACAGAAAAACTTTGTTTCAAATATTGGTTCTTGTTCCTATGGTTCTTGTTCTGAATGGTAAGTGGAGTATACTCACATTCACTGCTGAACACTTGCACCAACCTGTAAGCACCAGGAGCAATGTGGTGTTCAGAGCCTTGCCAAAGGACACTTACTTTGATACATGGGCGGCCAAGGCAGGAATTGAACCTGACCACCCTACCTCTGCTCATCTTTTTTATCTTTAAATTATAGACGTACATCAATTACATCTTTTTATTTCCTTCTGCTACTCAGTAGCCTTGTGCTCAATTGCCTTAATTTTGTCCCTTTTCCTGCACCATACTTTCCATCGTTCTGAGATTCTGAGCGTAATGCTGACAACATCTGATACTTACGATCAAAAATAAAAATCAAAACTTCCCGTGGAACAGCATTACAGTTTACTAGTTCTGCATGGACAGACAGAGATGCTGTGGGAGATGTTCTCCTACAGGGGGCAGTGTATCACCTCTCCCTCCTCTCTCCTCAGGCTTTCATCATCTGTCAGCCATAATAAAAGCCACACTCATAATCATATCCCTGTAATAAAGGAATTGTCTCTTTGTCCTCTTTCATTCAGCACATTGTCACAACCCAGAGCCCTAATCCTGCAAACTGACGGACAGTTGCATCCTGGGAAAAGAGCTGCACGCCATTGTCTGAGCGAGTCAAAGCTGCTAAGCCCTAATTCTTTTGTGTGCATTTGCATACACAGAAATGTTCTTTTATTGAAGGGCCAAATCTGCCGTGTATGTGACACGCAGCATTTTTAGTATCATTTGTGAGGTATCTACATGCACTATTAGCGCTGCATAATACCTCCACATAATACAGCTGCATTATCTGGCAGATAAGGCTTTTTCTGAAGTGGAGCTTCGGAATGAAATGCTGCAATTTCAAACGGGCTCAAATGTCATCAGAAATGTCAGGCATCAGAATACAGAAATGCCTTTTTTTTTCGTTATCGTTTCCATCGCCCCCCCGATTCCTCATATTCACCCCCTCCCTGCTGCAGAGGAACAGGCCTGGTGTTCTGACTCACCAGGTCTCTCTGGCTCTTCGTTCTCCTCCTCCTCCCCCTTAGCAGGATGGCCTTCCTCCTTCCAGCAGAGTTTCTGACTCACTGATAAACTATTTATCTGTCTGAGACTCTGCGAGCTTCACACGTTCACGCTCTCTGCAGGCCTTTTCTCCCTCATTCTCTGGAGTGCCTTCTGCAGAAGCTCAGATAAGATTGTTCCATGGAGATGGCACCACAGAACGCCAGCGAACCCTCAAGAAATATCTCTATCCTCAACATATTAGCTTGCAGTCTCATGCTGAAAGTGGAAAAGCTTCCTTCTTCTTTGTCTTATCTCCAAGATTTTGTTCCATTACAGAAATCACACAGGTCAAAGCCCCACTGAACATATCTTTGGAGCTCTAAATGCTGTCTTCCAAATGGTATGCTTGAAATGTTAAAAGTCAAAGAGAAAGAAATTGCCTGAAAATTTGATTTGATATATTTTATTGAAGACCAGGGGTCCACCACCTTTAATGATAAAAGAACAATTTGGTCCAGTTTCTTACTGAGTGAAATCAATTAAGCCATTCATCATCAAGTTCATTTATAAAGCACTTTAACACAATTAAAATGGAAACAAAGCGCTAAAAAAAATCAGATTAGATAAATAAGTGAACAAAAAAGAAAAGAAAGCATGGAGATAGCAACATAAAAGAAAAACTCATTTTATAAAAATTCATTTATAAAATGTAGCTTTAAATATTTATAATGTTTGAACTATAGAGATAAAGTGACATATTTTTCAATTTACAAATTTAACTTTTTGTACTTTTGACAGCAGCACAAGGAGTTCTTTGCAAAATAAAACAGAAGATTTACAGGCTCAGATTTACAGTTTACAGATTTACAAAATTAAAAATGTTCGAAAGCCAAATCCAACATAACAATTTCCTAATAAAAACACAACATTAGTGTAGAATCCTGTTTTTTTTAGATCTATGCATGTAAATGCGATTATATACTTATTATACTTATAGGAGCTTTGCCTTTGAACAACAAGCAGACACTGTTGTGCAGCAGAAGATCAGAAAATGTGTTTTATGTGCAGCCATTATCTGACATGTTAAAAATCTAAGCATAAATGACAGCTTAACTAAATCAAATAAACTCAAACTACAAAGCCTTTATTTATGTAAATTATGTAAACAGCCACAATGGAGAGCTAAAAGAACTTTCTGAAATCTCTAATTTTGGACGGACAAAAACACTTCCAAACCAAATTTGTATACAGAAATGTGTACATTCTGAGCTGATTTAAGCAGGTTTGAGTCAAAAGGGTCACATTGTCAGGAACACTGGACAGGAACTCTTGGGAGAAACCAAAGAGAAACAAAGAATGAAACCAAGACTGCAGTGGTCATTTGAAGGAACTGGGTTGAAAAACAAAGGAACACAAAACACTAAATACAAACTAAAAGAAGCCAACAACTAAATGACAAACAGAAAACAAGAATGAACTGCTGTAAAACCTGGCGGGACAGAGATGAAACTCAAACCCTAACTTTAACACAAAAAAGAAAGTGAAATTGGATTTTGTTTACAAAAATCAACATCGTCTGCATAGAAGCAGAAATGAGCTGAGCCCCCCCCGAGTCTCCAGAATTCCCCCTGCGTTGTGTGCAGACATCCCAGTGTCCATAAAATCACAGAGGAATCCTGAAATCCGTCTGTTGTGAGAGTCATGCCAGAAAATGTAAAAACTAGAGAAGTCCTTTCTCGGTTTTGGCGCCCAGCATCACAGGTTTGATTAAGGTTAAGCATCACTCCCCCCAGTGGAACACAGTTCTGGTTTCCATCTGGCAGTGCCAGGAGAAACAACAGTCATCCATCCTTCATAGCTGGATGTTTGAAGGCTTTTTTTGTCTTGTTTGCAACACAAGTGTGTCATGGAGACTTGGACTTGTGACTTGGGTTGCACATGAACTTTCAGGGAGCTTTGACGTTCGAGACCCACTGCGTTGGAAATTGTGTTTTTGGTGTTATTAACATGTTCTTGTGGCATTTTTTGATGATGGAGGACAAAACTTAGGAAAATTAAGCTGAATTTCTAATGAACTCTTGTCGCTTTTGCAGAACCTGTCCAAAAAAACAACACAGTTTTTTAAATTTTGGCAAAAAAAAAGCAAAATCATAATGAAAAGACTTTTAAGATATCTCAAAAGATGATTGGAGTGGGACCTCAGGTGCTGAGAGCAACCCGTCACATTCTGTTTCCAGTACCAAATGTTGCATTTCCTCAAATGTTATGGCTTGTCGTTCCACTTCATCCACTCACTTCCCCAGAATGTTAGCCCTGTTGTTACATTGCTCATTCTGGGCGGGAAGTTGTCAGATTTCCTCTGTGAGCTCCAAGAGGGGGACTAGATCAGAGTTCTTCAAGCGCTTTTCTGACGTCTCTGTTGTCACTGATCGGTTGGTTTTTCTTCTAGGTCATGGTCAGCTCTTTTTTCCCCCCCAGAATTAACACTTTTTGCAGTAATTCTGCAATTAATCAAATTTTAAGACACTAAAAGCCGGTGGTCGCTGCAAGAGCTGCCCATGTGCGTCCTCTCCTGTTGACCCAGTACTAAACTTTTACAACCCAAAATAAACTAATGGTAAATCTGAAAGAAAACATTTATTTTGTATTCCTCCCTATCGATGTGTCATTGTTGCAGTCACTAACTTTACTATTTCTAGTCTTTTTACTGGTGTTCCAGTGTATTTATTTTGTCTTCTCCCTGTTCTATCTTTGTTGCAGATTCAAATGAATTTGTTTGGTCATAACAGATATTAGACACTTTGAGTTTCTCGAGTTTCTTCCTGCTCTCTGTCCTCTCAGAGCCCTTCCGGTCCGATAGGTGATGATCACCCCAACAGAACACTGGTCCTGGTGGAGGTTTTCTTCCTAAGCCTCCATTTAGAAGGACTTTTCTCTTCATTGTTGCCATTTTCTTGATCAATGTGGGGAATTTCACCTGAAACCATTCAATACAACTTTTTGACCATTAGTGTATAATCAGGATAATCTGGTTAGATTAGAATTATTTGGATTGAATTAGATTATAATTATATTCACTAAAGCTCTGTCTGATGGTTTTTGCTTTTTGTTCATTTCTTTAAGACAACCTGAGTTGGAAACTGACTTTTTTACATGAACTAATTAGAATTTCCAACTATTTTAAAGCTTATTTTGTTTCCACAGTTTTTTGTAAAATGTCATTCTGGCATTTTGGGATTTGTATTATTATTTTTCGTTCATAAATATCTTTCAGGGTTTGATAATAACATCATATTTTTATGATCAGCTTTAGCTGTTAGCATTCACACATGTATTTTTGCTGAAAATTCAGTTGTAAATATTATTATCTTTCTTTAAAAGTTTTTTCCGACTTCGTTCTTTGGGACTAATCTTTATTCTTTTATTTGGACGATTTCTTGTGAGAACCAAAAATAATCTGGATTTTTCTGGTCCTTAAATCATTCAGACATTAACTTGTTCTTTCAGTCAGACATAAATTAGTGTGAACGCCATCTTCCGTTAATTGATTCATGATTCAGCAACTTTAAGATTATTGTGTTAAAGTAATTCACAACAAAAAGGGTTAAAAAAAACAACATTTCAGACTTTCCAGGATCACTTCTGTGTACATCTTTTGTCCATTTGGATCTGATTCTACAGAATCTGGCCATGTACAGTACAGGGGAGGTGAGATTACCCGCAGGTTGTGATGAGAAACAATTGAGGGGCAGCCAGGTGATTTACCTGTCTGACCATGAAAATCAGATCTGCTCCTCTCTGTTGAGTCTCTGGCTCCTGCGTCCACAGATCTATCAAGCGGCTTTATGAGCTGAAAGCTGGGATTATCCCATAAAACACGGTCGAACTCGGTGAAAAATTAGCTTTCAGTCTCGCCGCCACCCAGTGTTGCTTAAAGTCCTTAGCTTTCTTTTAACCCCTTTAAATCACAGTCTAAGCCCTTAAAGCCCAGTTTGTTCGCTCCCTGTTCAAGTTCATTTTTGAACACATAGAAAGCTTTGCTAAACTGACTCCACCCCACCCACCAGAGTAAAGGCCTCTCCAACACTTTTGAGACCAAACACCTAAATATATTTCTACAAACTCCCTCAGTGCAGAAAACATTGGTGATAGTTTTATTATTGATTGTTATCTAAAATTATTGTCTGTTTTTTAACATTTGAATTGCACTGAATTAATTTTAAAGAAACCTGACCTGAAGCTGACATATTGATCCTTTTTAGGAGAATAGGAGCATGTTGACCTCAAAGGGAAATAATAGTTATGAAATAACTATTTCATTGTTTTATTAATCCATCAATTTTATCCCATACAGAGTTACAGGGTTGCTGGAGCCTAACCTGGCTACTGCTGGGTGAGGGTGTACAGGTACACCCAGGACAGGTTGCCAGTCTGTCACAGGACCACAATCACTCTCACAGAGTCATATTTGCAGTTAGGGAAAAAATAGAGGAACAAATAAAGCAAGTTTTTGGACTGTGGGAGGAAGTTAGAGTGCCTGGAGAAAACCCCCACACGCACAGGAATAACATGCAAACTCCACACAGAAAGGTCCCAGCTGGGACTTGAGCTGGGGCATTCTTATTGGGAGGTTAGAGCGCTGACCATTGCTCCCCCTTGCAGCCCTCATTCCTTTTAAAAATGATTCTTAATAAATTATCACAGAGTTCAAGGAAAGCGAAAGAAAACTGACAAATTTAGGAAAACTGTTAAACCAAATAGGATGCGTCTTATCAAGCTGGAGATCCTTTCTCAGCTGTTCTTGAGACAAAATTTTTAGCCTTTAGCAAATTAAAAACAACTTTATTTGATCAAAATTTTGTTTGTGTGTAACAAACAAAAACCAGTGACAGACAGTGACAAAATAAACGTTTAATAAGTGGAAATGACTTATTTTAGAACAAAATGTGAACAAACAGAATAGTACATGTTTGTCTATCTCAATAAATCATAAAAAAATCTGAAACTAGCACTCATTCTAAGAACATACATTGAATTTTTGTTTCAAATATAATGACCATCAGTGTCAGTCTAACTTGTCTACATTAACTGAAGTTAAAAATAAGAAACCAAAAATTACAATAAAATGTGAGGTTTTTTGAGTCTTAAATCAAATGTTTCTATTGTCAAGAGTATGGAGCAAAATGATTTTGACCCGTTTCAATAATAAATACTAGATATGGATATGAAATATGAAGACTTATTTAACTTGCATTTGATATGATAAACCATAAAATTCTGCTCAATTAACTTGAACAGAATGGAATTAGAGGAATGGCATAGAAGTGGATGAAAATTTTATTTAACAGAAAAAAACAATATGTTAACATGTTAACATTAATGCATCTACTAGTATGGACATTACTTGTGGTGTTCCTCAGGAGTCTGTAGTAGGACCAACATTGTTTAGCATGTACATAAATTATATATTTAACATACCTTATTTGTTATCTTTAAGTTTCTATTATTTGCAGATGATACTAATTTATTTTACAGTGATGATAATTATAATATATTAGCACTATTTGGAGCATACTAATCCTTTTTTTACTGTCAAAATTACAAAAATTACAGCACCTATACTAAAAAATACTAAACAAAGCTTATAATAATTAATTAATAAATAATATCCAGAAATCATTCATAGTGAAAGACGATTCTTATAATTTAAGAGGAACAGGAAAATTCAAACTTCCAATGGTACACATGACATGTAGAGGGTTTGCTTGTTTGTGTGTGGAATAAAACTGTGGAAGAATTTGGAGCCAGAACTAAAGGAGTGTCAAAATGTATATGTGTTTAAACAATTTTCTAAGCAAATGGTATGGATAAATTGCAAGACTAATAACTTCACTGACTATATAATTTAGTAAAATTATTAGCAAATAACCAACAACACAGCATTCTCATGGGTTTGAAACTACTATTGTTTATAATGTAGAGGATGGTGATTATTACTATATGATGTGAGCACATTATCATAATTGATATTTAAGGGGCAGGTTTAAATAAGCAATGCTGCCAGCACCCATACAAACATGATTGTATTGTTGCTTTTGTTATTAATATCACTGTCTGGCCTGTTCTGTTCTTTTAAACATGTTTGAAACTTGAGCTTTTATTTAAGAGAATCAAGATTACAAAATGGAGAGAGCCTAAAGATAAATACGAGTCAAATGAACCTGACCAGAACTTGTTGAGGGTGTCTATTTTAGTATTATTTCAACTCAAGTAATTTAGTCATGTTTTTAAGGGCTTCAAATCACAAACATTTTAGTCACACGTGTGCCCAAAAAGTAATCTGTGTAACTTCAAAATATCTGAGAGCAACAAATTAGTGTGATGTGTGAGTAAAAGTCATGACACAAGCCTCTACGTTGGATCAGTTATCAATTCAAGAAGGAGAGGTGAAGGGAGAAAAATGTCAACAGACAAGCTCTAGACAGAGAGCAAGGAGAGACAGAGGAGTTGCAGCAGGTGGATTAAAAGGCAGAGGAAGATCTGAGTATTCCAAAAGAAAGGAGAGCAAACAGGCCAAGAGAAGGAACGTTATGAAGCTGCTGCAGCAAGTCATTCCACTGCAAGATTTGATTTAGGTGACAAAGACACAGCGCCCAGACAGGTAAAGCTGAAGCGCTACCCACATGATCATTTTGGTACACAAAAGCGAGTATTTCACCACAGCTGGTTTGTTTAGAATATTTAGTCAACCAGAATCCATCTTTCTGCTTCCCATGTAGTGTTTGTCAAAAGCATCAAACATGATGCTTTTGCGGATGTTCTTAAAACTTAGTGACGCCCTTGGTTTGCAGTGTGAGCTTTCAGCACAAAATGGTCATCCTGACTCTGTTTGGAGCAAAATAATGGCTTTAATATTTTTAATAGATCTTTTAAAATTTTATAAAAAATTAAGTGAAAGAGCTTGTTGTTCAGATAGAATCTTATGAATTTGATCTATATTTGAAACAAAAGTTTTTAAATGAAGGAGGTTTAAATAGAGGTTTGTTCCTGCAAATACTTTAAGCCCAACAAGATTAAATCCCAGAAGATGCGAACAAAAGAAAAGACCAGAAAATCGTCTGTAGTTGTTCGCTCACTGATTAACACAGCGACTCTGACTCCTGATCACGGTTGCTTACAATGAAGGAAAGCTGCAGAAAACTGGAACAATCCTTCAGGATGTAAATCCATGGTTTCTTTGAGCGAGCCTCTTATCTCCTTCTCGTGCAGAACACGAGGGGCCGTGGCTTCCTTTTCAAATCGACTATCTTTGTGTTGACGGATGTTTCATCATGTTGCACCATCACTTTTCTCCCCACTTCTGCACGGTGTCACACAGCCCCTCTGTTTGTCTGTTTGATTCTCTCCTCCG
Organism: Adrianichthys oophorus; assembly: GCA_036245035.1. Taxonomy (NCBI): domain Eukaryota; kingdom Metazoa; phylum Chordata; class Actinopteri; order Beloniformes; family Adrianichthyidae; genus Adrianichthys; species Adrianichthys oophorus. Next base: position 16,817,633 of record BSAI01000119.1, on the reverse strand, counting down.
GCATGTTTTAGTGTGGGCTGTTCTGTTTTTTATATATATTCTCGTCAAGGGAAGCATTAAAAGAGCCACAGCACCCACCAAAAACAAGTCCCTCAGAGATGAAGAGGAGGAGGATGAAGTGACAACACGGCGAAGGAAACAAGGCCCAGGAGTAAGCTCTGATTAAACCGTAAGACAATCAAACTAGAGATGAAACAAGCAGAGGAGAGGGGGAAAAAAGGAACAATGACAGCAAATTAAATAGGGAAACTGTAAACCCATCCTGGTGAGGGGAATCTACGCTGTTGACAGTGTGAAGCTGGCTTCAAAGAAAAGCAAAGTTCAGCCACAAAAATTATTGTTTTTGACAAAAAGCACTTTGATGACTCTATATTTACCAGGAAGTGGGATTAAGCTCCTTTAACTAGATAATGAAATGTTGCTCAAAACAGAAAAAAATGTAGGCATGCAGTACAGCACAGAAACAGGAAAAAGCTTCCCTTTATGTTTTTGCAAAGATCAAACAAAACCCAAACTAACACCAGGAGGATAACTGGTTGCTGTGGGAAAAACTGCAGAAAATGCCAAAAATCTTCTCTCCCATCAGCATCAGAAAACACAATCCTCAGATTATTTTTGTGGATCCCCAATCAGTGTTGAAACCTCACTAAAGTAGAAACAACAGAAGGAAACTACAGTAAAAGCAATTCTACTTTTAACTTTTTTGTTCTTTGGTCCAGGGATATCCCCTGCCTTCGCCCATGAGTAGCCGGGTTAGGCTCCGGCAACCCTGTGACCCCGAAAGGGAAAAAGCGGTTTGGAAAATGAATGAATTAATGTTCTTTGGTGGATTATAATTCAAATCTAGCTTCCAATGTCACAGCTTCAGCTACACATTTATGTGGTTTTCTAAGAAAACAAGATTCGAGAAAAGTCATTTATTAACTCCCATCAAGAATATATTTGGGTGATGTCATACGTGATTTGATCTCGGTTCATTTTGAACGATCTGATTTGATCCAATTCACTAACTAAAAATCGATGCAGGACATCTGGATCAGCTGTAGGGCTGCTGCTGGACTTTGATTGAAAGATTGTGGGTTTGTTTGCCACCTATGTGTCAAAGTGTGGTTATGAAGCCCACATTGTTCCGGGTGCTTTGTTATAGGTCAGTGCCAGTGTTTGGCAGATGAGGCACCATTGGTGTGTGTATGGATTAATGGGACGGTGACTGTAACACGCTTTGGGGTTCTAAGAAAGTAATAAAGCGCTAAGCCATTTACCATCTTTAGCCAAAATGTCAACTAGTGTGACTCAGAGTCAAATACAACACCTGACACTGAACAGTGCAGGTGAAGTTTTCCACATTCCTTGTATTTCTTTCAAGATAAATCAAGTGTAAATTAAACGTGCACAAAACAAGAATTAACAACACATCCATTCACATTTTTGTTTGATAAAGTTCATCTCACTGTTGTTTTTCCATATCAAAATAATACAATGGGAAGATTATTAGAATATTCTACCACACTGTATGGTCACAGTAATGATGGATTAACCTTTTTTTCCACATATTTAACAAACGAGCATGGATCATGTCAATGGCACAAACACATTGGGGCTTTTCAGCTTTTAATTGCATGCCGTCTCAAAGTTTTCATGAGCAGATGAGGTTAGTGCCCAGCATGTTTGTAGTTCCTTGCTTTTGTAGTTAAAAAAATTAAGCAGAAAATTCAGGAACGAAAGACACACTTTTTTAAAAAAATTAATACAATCGGCTTCCATATTTAATTGCTGGATCTGTTAAAAAGTCATTTGTGGTGCTTCACTGATTATCTGTTCTAATAGGTGACGACAAAGAGTTATATATCACTAGAGATGGCACGCTGGCCTGTTACTAATGTCCAAGATACGTAAAGAGCAACGCCATTTTGGGATGGCATGCAATGAGGCACGGCTTAGCAGATACAGAAAAAATGATTAATTTTGGTCTGATTTTAAAAAGAAAAAATTTATGGTCATCACAAAAAGAAGACCCAGGTCATGGTATTAAAGTGCAACAGATGAACGACATTTCAAACTATGCCATCATTTGGGAAACTCAATGGATACCTGAGGCATGATTGTGATTTCTATGGTTGTGAATTCCACACACGGACTCAGATTTACACAAACTGTTAAAAACCTTGGTCCGTGTTTATAAACGTGTTGGTGGGTAGCTGACATCGCTGCAGACTGCTTGTAGAGGCTATGGGTTGGTCCACGCCTAGAGTGGCGCGATGCAGTCGGAATGGACTGAGAGCTGTTCGCCCCGGTCGACAGTCGCGCCGGTCTGTGGGGTCCCGTTCTTCAAATGAATCCTACCCAGCCTCTATCAGAAGGACTCAGGCACCTGCGCAACACCAGGCAGGCAGTTTTCTCTATGCCAGATGTCCCCGTTCGCCCACCAGATGGGGATTTGGCGCTGGGTTCTTCCTTCTTTTTTTGCCTGTAGTTATTTTCTTTTCTCCGCTTAGTAATACGCTTAAATTCAAATGCCATACAATAAAAAACATAGATCTGCTGTATAGGTAAAGCATAGATCCTGCCAGAAAACATGGAAATAATCTTAAGTCTAAAGCTATACCATTGACTATGAATAGGCTACAAGATCAGCCTAAAGGTTCACTGTTCTGAGTAAACTCACTCAGATCTTCGTAAAATATATTCTAGAAGTTCTCCTTTATTGGCTGATGGGAATAATGTGCTTTTAAAACTTCACATCCTTGTTTTCCAGCTCCGTTTGTACAATTGTAGCACATCAGTGAAATGTCATCTATACCATTCTAATATGGCGTCCGACTTTGCGTAGGCAACAAGCTAGTGTGCCATCTCTAGTTATTTATAACTCATAGGTGATAATGTCCAAAAAAGGTTGAATTGATGAAAATCATGTTTTTGCATTTTATTGTAACATTTTCTCATGATGGAGACATTATGAAATAATTTAAGATTAAAACTGAGCATTTCTTTATTATAATCCTGATGACTCATTAGCAGGTGAAAACCGGCGGTTTGACAAAGCTCGGGTTTGGGACACAGCAACTACCATGAGCGGGCCAAAGTCTCCTCGCTCTGCTACAATTCTGATCCATCCACTTGCAGACAATTCGATCCATGTGTGTATTTGTTTTCCTCATCTGAGTTACGATCTGGCTAAAAACCGTATGGCTTGATAGCTTCAATATTCTGCACAGAAAATGTCTTAAAATGTCTTAAAAACAACACTGGCTTTCTGATCTTTGCTAAAAACTGCATAATAATATTTAAGAGACCACGAGGAACGATTTCACAATAGATAACTATAGTTATAGGAGCAGGACTTTAATGCGTTTTTTTTGCCTTGAAAGGGCTTGCAGTTCCACCAGTTGGCCATGTGGGGGCACTACTAATGAGATCTGACCAGAAGAAAAAAAACGAATGAAGAAGAAAACCAATAGTCTTCTGATTAGCATCCATGTTGATCTTCTTCATGTCTTTCTAGAACTACATTTTTCCACAGTAAGTTTTTCAACTTCATGTCATTTGGGCTTTTTCTTAAAGATGTTTTTGTCTTTTTTATTCTCAGTTTAATTCAAAAACCTGGTATGTCATTTTTGAGTTTCATCTCAGGAAGTTGTGACGTTTAAGGAAAGTTCTGCATTTCACACAGAACTTGAGATATAACATTAGTAAACCTAAAGTTTAAATGTATTGATGTAAGTCTACATATTTATCAAACAACTCAGAGTTTTTATTATAATAACTTTCAAATAACCTTGATGTGTGGAAGGGAAAAAAAACCAAAATGGCCAAAATTAGCCAGACTTCCTAAAAAATCTTTGGGCTACCTGTAATCATCTCTGCCGACTGGAGGCCATTGCTGAAAAATTTCTAAGCTCATTTCCAAGAAAAACAAAAGAGCGACAGAAAACCGGAGAGTGGGGAGTCTACAGGCCTGAGGATTATTCGACTAGTGTTACATGGATTAGCAGCAGCCCAACCTTTGACTCCTGTTAGGGACGACTTGACTTCTGGCTTGCTCAGGAGGATACGGGCCTTCGAAGACAGTCCGTTTATGTGAAGGAAGGAAGGTTTTTGGGTTGCAGAGGAGCTGACATGCTCAGTTTTCCTGTTACGACCTCCTGTACACCCTCGAGTATAGAAACAATTTCCAAATCCGGGTGTAATCTTCCTTTGTTGCTGCACTCCGACTTTTATCCTGTGGGGATTACTGCCACACTTTTTGTAGCAGAACTGAGGCAAAATGGGAAAACAAATTGTGTAGAGTAAGGACAGAGTCCTCCAGAGTCTCCATCTTTTTCTTGGGCTAGAAAATCCCATAATCCCCCATGTTTGATGTCTCAAAGCTAATGGCGTTTATTAGGACGGCCCCAAAAGGCGCTTTGTCCACGGCGCTGCTGTTGCTGAGGTTTTGAATGACATTGCAGGGAAAGAGCTGGTAACTTTATCTTAATCTGGGCTTATCTGGCCCTGATGCATGCGCAGGTGTGTGGCCCATGAGCCCAGAGGAGGACGGGCTCTCAATGCCGCTCCGGGGGCCTAGGATGGCTGCAGGAACATACACCGCACCTTTAACCCAGGAGGCTTCAGCCCCTCCAGCAAGCAAACAGCCCATTATCACATTTTAATTAAAAGGCTGCTCCTTTTCCGAGTGTCAGCTCGGTAAGAAGTGGCTTGACCTTTTCCTGCTGAATCAGTTTCATGAGTTGCAAACAGAAAACAGAGGGGTTTTTATCTCAGCTCTCACCTGAAAGCCGTCTGCTCTGCGTTCTGGCTTCAGCCCCTCTGATTCCAATTTCACTTAAGTCACATTGAAGCAGCTTTAAAAAAAAAAAAAAAAAAAAAAAAAAGAGTTTTTAATTTAAAAAAAACCTTCAAGTTCCAGCACTTTACCACACAGATTTGGTCTCATTTGTGTTTTCTGTCTGAATATTGAGTGCACAAAAGTCAAAACCTTAAACCAGACACTAGAGCTGGGCGATATGGCCTAAAAAATTTAATCTATGATTTTTTTTCACACTAAATTTAATTTTTAATTTTAATTTCTCCCTCCTTTTACTTTCTTTTGAAAAAAAAAAATACAAATGACAGAAATACTTTACAAATACTATTTTATTTTAATATCTCCTTTGGATATCTGCTCTATCACAAAGTTCAACCAAATACCAGCTATAAGACATGTTTGCAGATCAATGCAGCATCAATCAATGTTGTGAGCTACAGCTAATTTAAGCATCTCATAAAAAGAAACACTTCTCGCTCTTGACAGAGTGTGTTTCAGGTGTTGAAACAAATGTGTCGTACTCCCACTTTTGGCAGCTAAGACCTTCAAATATATTTTGCTGTGTGAAGTTTGAAGTCATAACCTCACTGGTCAACATATCATTTTTTACTCATCAACCAAGTTGGCCGGTGGATGAAAAAAATCTTCCGGCCAGGCTCATTTTTCACCAGACAAATTATTACATTATTTTACAAAGAAAAACTACAAGTGTTATTTTAAAAAATTATATTTTGTTGACTGCAGAGAGAGGGGACATCACAGTATAATGAAAACACAAGATAATAACTGAAAGAATAACCTTAGTGTCAAAAACCGGAAGTGTTTTTTTATGTTTACTCTAGTACCTGTACTTAGGATAACTGTTTTTTTGTTTGTTTTTTACTGTTGGGGATGAAGCGGAAAGTTCATGTGCTGTTTCCTGTTTAAAAAAAAATGCTGAGCAAGATCATTCAGCAAAGTCAGAAGAGCCTCTGTCATCTACGCAGAAGCCTTCACTACGCAACAGCTGTCCGTGGTCTGAAAAGCTGCTCATCCAGCGCAGAATCCTGATCCAGCGGCGCTTCTTCTTTAGGATCCATCTAAGTTGATGTTGACTGGTAAGTGGAGAGGGGGCAGATGTGCCCATTTTCAGGCTTAAGTCTTGTCTGACTGGTATACAACCCACTCGTGATAGTGTCAGCTTGGAATTTTTGATCACAATAAAGATTAGAAATGGTTTGAGATTGTTTTGGGACATCTTACTGTAAGCATTTTAGAAAAGACAGTTATGTTGAAAAATTCAGACCTAAAAGCAACTCTCTGGAACCCACAAGCAGACAAACAACTCGAATGACTCATTACGAGTCACCTCACAATAACTTTTGTGTCTTAACTCTTGAAGCCAGGTTTGTCCATTTCTTTTTGTGAGTTGTGATGTGACTTACTTTTTGGAAAGTTCATAAGAAAGAGACATCAAGCTCTCTGAGGAACCACATTAACCCTTTAACACCAGAGATGCCACTGGCATCCCAATAACGGTGCAAAGCTGCTTTCTCCTTTTCAGAATCTGCTGGAATTATGTAAATTGTGTAAACGGTTGAAGGGTTACTGTAGTCCAAAGAATATCCGTGTCAAAGGCTTGACCTCTAATTTGTCCTGTAGAGTCTAGTTTTTTCGAGTAAATGGTTGTGGATCACATTCAGAAAGGGGGTTCTGCAGGACTCCATTCTTGGTCCCTCTTTTTTTGTCTCTGTGTTTTCAGCAGATAATTAAAGACCTGAAAGATTTCTAAATTCTTTTTTTTTGTAAACTTAGATCAGACTAAAGTGGGGTTTTTTGGTATTTATTCTCTAAAATCTTCATACTGTGTGTGTCATAGACCATTTTCTAAATACGTAATAGGGGTTTTTACTAGTTTGTCTTTTGTGTTGGAAATTCTGTCAATGAGTTCACGTTCTCACATGACTTGAGTTATGTTTTTTATTTCTTCAGTTTGTGTGTGTTTGTTTGCTTGTTTTCTATATGGGGGTGTTGGGTCCTAAAGGTAATGGGCTCAGATTTTTGGCCATTCCACAATTATGTTAGTGTTCAAATATCACACAGAAATCCATCCATGAATTCTAGATTTCCACAAGTAGGAAAAGCGCAACTTATTTAGCAATGTTTCTAAAGAGTACATGGAAAACTGAATAAAAGTGAAAATAAGCCACAAACCAGCAAACACAGTGGGTTGTTAGCTGCTTCACAAAACTAAACAACTAAAACTAAAAGTTGTGAAACAAAATTTCAACTTGCAACTATAAAGTTTAATAAAAGTAACCAAGGTAAACAAAAGACCCCTAAAGCTAATTGTTTACGTGAGTTTTCCTTCCTCCTATAATTACAGCAGATCAGCCAATCAGGTCGCTGGGAGGAAAAAAGGGGGAGGTGGCTGAAGACAACTGGCAACACTCCAATCTCCTTGAAGCTGGCTTGAAATTTCATGTATTTGGAGGCAGGCCAGTTCTCCGAGTAACCACAAAACATTCATTAAACAGTCAAGTCAAACAAAACTGCAGCACTGCATCACGTGACTGATTCAGAAAGTGGTTTAGATTTTGTCACAAGTTTGACAGCAACACGAATCCCTCAGGCTCCATTCAAAATGCGGGGTTTGATGGAAAGTGGCAGTCTGTGAGAGTTTAGAGACAGTTTGGGGAGGTCTACAGATAATTTGGTGAGAGTTTGGAGATTCAGGAGAAGCTGTTGGCTTAAAATTATATATACACACAGAATGCTACACTAGACATGTTTAACGTGCTTCAAATTCATATCAACGGATATTTTTGTATTCAGTAGATGTCCTAGAAGAGCAAATGAGGCTTCAAGAAGCTTTGCGCTGGAGTGAACCAATTGGATGAAAGGGTTCAATGCTTCATGAAGCTTCGTGTGCTCATTCCTAGTCATAAAGAGATTCTTAATCTTAGTTAAGTTCACAAAAATAACACACACAATGTCCCGATGAAAAGTTGAGCACTCCACCAGAATGCCATGGTCGCCTGTCTTTGCTGGAAATAAATTTTGCTCGACCTCATGTTTCTTTCTACTTAATGAAAGGGGTGTGGCCTTTTGATTGACAAGGGACAGTTTTAGAACTGTGAGTCTGGGCGTGTTCCAACCTCTATGAAGTATAAGTTTGTTTCACCCAGCTCTTCATTTTTTAGGTTAGGGACTTGATGATGTCATATCCAGCCAAAAAAGTGACAACAATAAAATAAAAATGAATAAAAAGGCCCTAAAATCATCATTAAATTGATTAATTTATCAAAAATGACTCTTTAATTATCAAACCAAACAATCAAAGTTCATATAAAATCATAAATGTTTGCAGAAACAAAATCAGTTTTTTTTTTTAATTTAGCGATAATAGAGAATTTCTATGATTGGTGACCCTTTCCCACCCACGGGTCTCGTTTTGTGGTTTGTGCTGGAATAATGTAATCGTTTTATGACACCAGAGGGGAAATTTAGTGAGATGAAAGACACGCAGAGCTCTAAAACACTTTGTTTATACAACACATTTCCTCATTTTCACACTATTAGTGTCCATGGAATCCTAGCTTTAAAAAAATGACAACATTTCTGCAATGGCTGCCGTCATCTGCCAAATAATGACTTTTTTAGGTCTTATTTTCCATCCTGCCCCCTCTGCCCTGTGGTCACACTCCCTCTGGACTCATCTGCGATTTTGTTTTTGTATTTTTCCACCTCATGTGCCACTTGTCTTTCATTATTGTGAGAAAAAAAAGGGATTCTCCTGAAGGAAGGTAACCAGCAGGGGGCGACAGGCAGCAGCCAAACTCGTCCCTATGTTTTTGGCACAGCCTGGCCCTCTGCTTTAACCCTGTTTTAATGCCTGAGGAAGCTGCTTCTCTCCACGCTTAATGCCAAAAAGTGGTGATGCAATCACACAAAATAATCTCTAAAGTAAAGCACAGCCAGCTGGGCTGTGAAAAACCACAGCTTTTCTGCAACTGAACAAAGTAAAATATTGTCAAATTCATTACAAAATCTGATAACTTCCAGTTAATTTAATTCAATTCAACTAAAATGTATTGCATTTTTTATCTTGCAATTTATTTTTATATTGGAAAAAATATGTTAAAAAAAGAATAAAATTGTACTCCAACCAGTTTGCAGAACAAACTGTTACTACATTGAGAGAAAATGACAAAAGAAAGAAAATGTAGGTTTTTGTTGTTGCCTTGATAACTTTTAAAAAGAAATCATGTGCACACTTACCAAAAACCCCAAAAACATCCATCACTGTATTTTCTGAAAATATTTCAGTTCTTTTTTTTTTTTTTGCATTGTTTGACTTGGGGTGCAACAGAGGTTTGGGTGCAATAGTGACTCGTGTACGAAGCCCCTAAAGAGACATGGAAGCAAATAATAATAATAATAATGATATGAATACTTTTGGTTTCAGGTGTGCACTAGAAACTGTCAGATATCTGGTGGGCACCTGAGACCAGTACATTTTTAAAAATGACTTCTATGTCCATTTAGGGGCTCTGTAAAGTGGTTATATTGTGGATATATTGTGTCTATTATTGTGTCTATTATTGTAATCTATTGTGTTTTTATGATTTGGCTGTCAAGATGAAATGTCTGTTATTGTTTCCGTAATTCTTTGTTTGTAATTGTCACCTAATAGTACGACTGAGTGCGATATTTTTTTCTTAGATTTTTTTTCTTCTTTAATATGCCATTTTGGGCTGCTGCGACCTGTACTCCACAGCGACTTATCATCCAAAAACTAACTAGTTCCAAGATATCTGGCCAAAAGTTTTCTGGGGAATAGTTTTTAAATTTAGGGGTAAAATGATCTAAATATTGAAAGTATTTTAATATTTTATTACACCAAAATGTTTTGCTCTTACATCGGTGTTTCTCAAATGGTGGGGCGTGTGATACCAGGGAGGGCCCGGGACAACCCGGGGATCATGCAGTTATGAGTGGATGTCAGTTAAACAGCTGGCCGGAAGACAAGCTATTTAAACCTAAATATTCAGTCACTGAAAATGATAAACTGTATATTACAGTCATTACGGACATTACAGTATTTTCTTGTTTTAACAGTCGATTCCCGAGCGTCCCTGCCTGATGCGTTCACTGAGCTCTGGATATCCCCAGCAAAACAAAGCAGTTTATCAGAGAAAATGTCAAACACCAGAAGAACTGATCAATAATAACAAATTTTTTATTTGTGTCGACACTTTTTCCTGACAAAAAATGCATTGTTTTGCTGCGGATTGGATAAAAAAGAAAAAAATTCTGTAGCTCACAGAATTGGGCCGTGTGTCTGTTTGGTCACGCCAAGTTCCGGAGCTCAGTGAACGCATCAGGGCCAGGGGTTCTGTCAATCAACCAGTTGTCGGAGATTTTAAGGACATAAAGGGAGGGGCTGGTGCATGAGACGGAATTAAGGCGTTTGAGGAGCATAGCTCCACTAATAAATACAATATAGAGAAAAAAAAGAGCGTTTCTTTTGCTGTTGTTGTGAGCTGTCGGTGTAAACTGTAAGGTGTTGGTTATGGCCTAAAATAAAGAGACTTCAATCAGCTCAAGGATCGGCGTCTCAGTGCAGGAAAGGGGGCGAAGCAGCATCATTATCTCAGTATCAACAGAAAATGGTCATAAGAAAAATAGTCCTCCATAGTCAGCGACCACAATGCCCTCATACATGAAACCTCAGGAATCACAATGGAAACATATTTTGTTCTTAAGTTAATATTAATGCAGGCAAATTTGCAGCATTTAAAGCAATTTTATTTTATTTACATACATTTTTCATGTTGAGATCAAATGATTGAACTAGTCAACCAAAAGTGCTCTGAGTTTATATTACAAGTTATTTTTGGAAATTACAGGCAAATGTGTCTATTTTTCTTTTATTTTCTTAAAAAAAATGTTAATAAAGTTTTAATAAAATTTATTTATGAGTTGATCAAAGTAATTTTATTTTTCTGTATCAAATAATTCAACAGTCAGCCAAAAATGTTCAGTTTACATAAGAATTACAATTTATTTGGGGGAATTACAGGCAAATGTGTCTATTGTTTTATTTTAAAAAGGAAAAAACAATATTAATAAAGTTTGTGATTATTTATAAGTTGATTCACGTTCTTTTTCCTTTTAATATTCTTTATTGATAATAAGAATACAATGTTTTGCAACTTAACTATTGATAGTTGCAGCAGAAAATTGTTGGTGGGGGGCGGAAAAGGGCAAGTTCTTCAGGGGGGGTAAGAGAAAATTGAGAAGCACTGTCTTACATTGGACATTTCTTTGGACTTTTATTTTTGAAAATGTAAAACCCAGCAGATGTCAAATGCTTTTTCTGCCCTTTCATTATTTATCTGTTTTTATTGACAGGAAACTACATGTTTTGTTTGCCTTTATAAATGAATTTTTTGAACTGTTTCCTTAGAGAAAACAGACTGAGTGGGAGCACTGACGTTCTCTTCCTGTACGTCTCAGAAACATCTTAATTTCAGGCTTGATAAGGCTTCAAGGCAACATGCAGTTGATAACATGTCTGTTGTTTTTCCATGGAAATGAGCAGATGACCCTTCCTTCCAAATGGCTTGTTCCTTGTCGTCGTTCAGCGCTGCTCCCTAAGTACGCCCGCAGGGATGTGCCGTTTTTGGGCGAGATGTTTCTTGTTTTTGCAGACGGTGTATAAAGAATATAAGCACTTCTGCCTGTCGGGGAAAAAGAGAAATTTTGGCATCTAATCTGAGGCTGCACATTGCACTGATGGTTCTTTGGTGTTCAGCCACCAGAAATAATGTTCACTTACTAATGTGATGCAACAAGGTATGAGAGCTTGCATCGCCAGCAGAGGCCCACTGATGTTCAGACTGTATTTAATTTGTGCACAAAAGAGAGAAATTTGATCAAAATAATGACAGATTTGACACACGTTTGGCCAAAATAAATTAAAAGAAAAGTTTAAAAATAAGTAGGAAAGTTGGCTTCTGTTGTTGATGGTAGCTTAAATTGTCCAACTTAAAACAAAAATCCTTTGTTTTTAGGTTTTTCTTAGTTTATTTCTAGTTGGGATTTTCATGTGTTTTTGCTGCATTTTTTAGGCTTTTCTTCTAGTTGGAACTTCATTAGTGGATTTTGCTGTTGGTACTTGTGCTGTGCACAGGCTTTATTTTTAGGTCTCTGTTCGGAGTATTGATACCAAGTTGTCATAATATAGATACCCATACATCAGTGTTCTCCAACCATTTTTCAGGTTGCGGACCGGTTTAATGTCAGACAGTATTTTCATGGACCCGTTCGAATGGGGCCCAAGTTGGCGTTTTAATCTTTTTTTCTTAAAACTTCAAATTAAAATGCTACTACAAGACATCTAGTTTTAAAAAAAGTCTGAAAACATCAGGATATTATTTTATAGATGACAACGGTTCGATGAAACAAAGTTGTTGATTTGTAGAAGTTGTTTTTGATCCTTAGAAATTCAATAAAGGCAATATTACAGCTTTTTTTCATAGAATGCCATTACAACATTGAAAACTCAATACAGGCTGATTGTTTGTCAGGGCAAAACAAATTGATCATATTTTGTTTTTACATAAATCATGATTCTTGATGCATTTCTTTTTAACACAGATTATCATTTCCTGTTCTAAAGTTCCTCATATTCGTCATAAAGTACACTGCTTTTTTGAATATAAAATAAACTCTTTAAGTTGAGCAATACTCCAAAGTTCTTGAACAAAAGTTTTACAAAGCATGGTACGTGTGTATGTTTTTGATGAATATGGATCCGTAACGAACATTCTTTGGCTGCGGGGGGTTGAGTGGGTGAGACGGGACCTGAAGCAAACACGCTAGTGGTCTACACCACGCGTGCGCCATGAAAATTAACCACTCGGTGGAAGCGAGGCTTAACTGAGTAGAAATTAACTGGACCGTACCAGACCACTCATTACTGGACCGAACCGCTCAGTGGAAACGAGGCTCTAGTGGTCCAAGCAGACGCTTTAAGTCACCACGATGACCACGATGAACAGCTTGACATGCGTCAAGAGTGAGGCATAGATGGATGTGGTGAACAGAATCTGATAGTTTTCCTAAATAAAACTTCCTTAAGAATCAGAAAATAAACAAAATGAAAAGTGTCTAATTTAGCGTGTGCATTTCTTTTTTGTCTGTCTGCAGCCTGGTACCAAATGGCCTACGGACTGGTACCGGCATTAAAAAGGCTGATAAAAGTAAAAGATAGGAAACCCTGTCAAAAAAGTTTTTTTTTCTTTAAAAAACTGGACAAAGAATCAAACCATAACAAGTAGCTAACAATACAGGAATCATTAACATTATGGAACAACTCTGAACTCCTATTGAGCTTAAATACTGGACATATCTTGCATAAAAGTGAGGCAAAAACTTACCTAGGGTTTATAAATATATATTTTTGACCAATGTTTCACAGTAGACGAGCTATTTGGCTGATTGATTGGTCTGGTAATAGCATAGCTCTTATAGCAATAAGTGGTGTAAATGGAGCATTTTGATACTTGTGTGCTGTTCTGCCATGTATTCCTGAAGTGCTAATTGCAGCCTTTTGTAAGAACTGCGACTCCTGCTTTGTTGCCTTTTGATGTGACTACACTCATTACTCTCTCTTTCAAGACCCCGCTCCAGTCATGCATGGTGCGCTGTTTTCACCGGTGGCCTTTGAAAACGCTGCAGAAGCATTAATTGTTTTATACTGTTTGGTGGCCCCTCACTGTATGTGGGCTTCATAATCTATTGTGACACCAGTGGTAGAGTTATGCGTCATGTCAAAACCTGATGTTTAGGAAAAGTCATGTGAAAAGTGCGAAAAGACTGACATTTCCAGAAAAAAAGGGGTTCTTATCTTTTAGTTTTTGTTGGATCAAAGTGTTTTCATCTGTTAATTAAAAAACACTGTGCAAATAATGAGCAAATATCTGTTCCTTTTATAAGTATTAGCATTTTGTCTTATTTAGGACAAGATCGTCATATAAACAAAGTCTCTCAAACCATGTTTTTTTCCAGCATATTCCTGATAACCTTTGGGAATCAGAAACAATTCTACTGTAATGTAGATGTTATGTACTATAATGTTATGCCACGTACATACCGGGCATGTGTGACGGGTTCTAGAATACACTGAATGTGGATTTTTGAATGCACAGTTAGCATTTGTCATTCACACAGGTCTGTCGCTACCCGATTCCAGCGCATAGTTGGAAGAGGCTTGGTGCAAAATGTTGAAGCGGTGCAAATCTTGTGATTTTTGCTCCAGACTTTTTCTTTCACAGCTCTGTTTCGATAAAGGCTAACTGGGTGTCATATAATTCAGTTTGGGTACAAACTGCAATTATTAATTTCTTCTTCATGATCAGTTTTCAAGCAGTTGAGACTTCCGTTATTCATGATTAGTCAAAGTTTAACTGGTATAACTTTTGACACGCTTTCAATGGTGGCGTGTTTTGTACGTAGAGCCTAAAAACTGTCTTAAAAACTTGAGGAGCGTGAACAATTAGTTTTGCACGTGTAAACTCGAAGCTCACTTATTTGTGCGTTTACATAGGCTTTTCATTGAAAGTGGTCGTTCGAACGCGCGTTTCCTTGCTAGGTGAGAACGTAGCATGAAATCTTATTTCCACTGAGTGGTCTGGTACGGTAAGGAGTTAAACGGTACGGTTCAGTTAAAATCTGGTGAGCGTTTCCACTCAGTTAAGCTACACTTCAACTGAGAGTTTTGTTTTCACTGTGCATGCGCATGGTGTGGACTGCTAGCATGTCATTGCGTCATTGCAGTTTGATGGCGAGGAACGTTTGCAGTTTCACTGCAGACCAAGCCTTGCTGTTATTTGCAGGTATTTTTAATATTGACCCGTTAGCAAAAGAGTATACAGGAAACAGCAAAAACCCAAATGCCCACAAACGTACATTTGCTTAAATGAATGCTATATTTGTGCTTTCTAATGTCGCCATCACTTTCTGCCAATCAACAGGTGGCTACAGCAGCTCCGCCCCAATCATTTCGTTCCACTTTTCAATGGACATCTGGTATTTTACATCTGATGGGATGACCAAGGGGTATGATTCGGTACTCTTTAATAGGTCAATTTTACAATGAAAACTCTTAAAATACCAGACTGCTTAGTGGAAACGAGGCTTTAGGTTCAGGTTGTGAGGGGCTTTAAGCTAGTGGGAGAGCACATAAACAGATGGATGATGGAAAGGAGGCGAGCTTACTCTACGCCAATAGTCCACAGTCCGGAACAAGTTGGAGGCAAATTTCTGATGAGTTACTGCCAGTCTGTAGAAACTATGTCTTAGAAAGCAACACCATTTAAAAAAAAAAAAAAAGTTGTCTAAAAAAAAAAAAAAAAATCACTTTCTCTCATAAAACACTTTCAACATAGATCAAAGTTTTTTATGGTCAAAGTTGAAAACTCAATCAAAATAATATATTTTAAAAAGGCACAGTTAGTAGAAACATTTTCTGTCTATAAAAGAAGATTTCACTTCATTTTTGTGCTCCGTCAGAGTGAAAAATGGTAAAAAGTTTAGCAGGCGGTGATCATCCGCCTGTTGGCACATCAAAGATTCCCAAAGGCCGTCTGGTTTGGGTGATTAGTGTCCCACGAGTCATGCAGGCGCTAGCGTGTCTTTGAGGAGAGGAGAATCCAGGTGAGCTCTTGACCACTGGCATGTTAGAATCAGTTTAATTGGGCTCTGTTTGATTTTCTCCGGCAACAACCGCAGGCCTCCCCCTTCTCCACTGCCCCCAAATGCTCCCACTGACAGGGAAACAAAACCAAAGTTTCTCCTCCTGCTCCTCCAAACTTACTGGCAGAGCTTGTCGGGTTTGACAGTGACCTCGCTGCTGGACAGAGGCAGACGGCTCAGGAACTCCTTTGATGTGTCACTGACTCGCCTTTGGTCTGCCTCTTTAAAGAGCCACATTTTAGTCTTTCTGGACGAGCAGCTCCAAAACAAACTGACACCTGCAGTCTGCTGAACCGCCGCCGCTGTCTGCTTTCAGGACCTCTGCAGCAGAAATTCTCACTTTTAAAAAAAATAATTTTTTTTTAATAGAGTTAACAATTTAAAAAAATAACTTGTATGCCTTTTTAATTCAAGGTAACACATTCCACAACAAAAATTAAAAACAAATAACCAAAAAACGTGTCAAATATTGCATTGATTTGCTCAAGTATTTAATTCTTTTAGCCTTTTGATATTTTATGTATTTTATTAAGTCTTTTTTCATCATGCATTGGAGAACTTTATTTTGAAAAAATTCCCTTTGAATTCACTGTGAAAAGTTCAGACTGGTGTCAATTATTGAATTGGCTAAACTCACACGGTCCCTAGTTATTCTCAGTGTGTCAGCAAAGTGTAAAACCATTGTATCTTCCTTGACCTCGTTTAAAAGATATTCGGTAACTTGAGCCAGGTCAGTTCACCAGATAACCACTTGGTGTCCTGTAACATAATCCAGTCATTTTTTTATTCACACTAACACGGACAAAAATCACAACAAAATAAACACTTTCCATCCTAAAGATTACAGTCTGATTTACTGTGCTTGTGGTTACTGCTTCTGTATTTCAATGGTCTTGATGCAGATGTTCCATCAATTGCCCATCTAGCTGGTTTCACCCAATTCTCCACTTTGGGAAAGAGTTTGATGAACGCAAAGTTGGTGATAATCTGTCGAAAGAAAATAGACTCAACCCAATTTGTGTGTACGTAAATCTTGATTTGTAACACAAACAATACATTTTATCCGTTACTGTGTGTACTTGTAATTGTGCACAATTGTAATTGTGTAAAATTACTACTTACAAAAAATACAATTTACACACAACCTAAAATTACAGCAGCTTGAAACCAGCTACACATGCAAGTCTTTAAGAAGTGTGCACAAATCCCATGATACACACACAAAACTGCATTTACACACAAATCAGTTTAGAATGTAAATGATGCATATAAATACAACTAGAATGCTGGGTCATCAGAGTTTTCTTATCAGCCGCTTTAAACCTAGGTTGTGAATAATATCTGGTGAAATCTTGACATTTTCCCACATTATTAATCTAAAAAAGTCTTGACTTTTTGTTTAATCATGATCTTTTTAAAGTTATAAACCCGCTGTTGTTATGTATATTCGAGCGCTGGAAGCTCCACGCTGACGTAGCTGACCGGCGAGTGTTGGTGACGTCATCGAGTGGAAGTGACGTCCAAATTCGGAGACACTATTTTTCCATAACTCTTTGTTTGGAGGGATAAATGTAGGTGTAGGAAGAAGGGCAGAATTCGGATTCGCCCTGAATATCTCATTGCTTAACGTTTGTCTGCGGCTCTCTGTTTACATTTCGTAATGACCGGCTAAGGTAGCCGTTTTGGCCCAGTTGTTCCACTCCGAGTCCTCAGCATTCAGACTGAGGACGCTCAGAGTGAACCAAAGCTCAGTCTGGTTGGAAACAAATCGAGACCACCTCTAAAGATGGATCAGAGAGCCGTTCCTGGTCCCGGACCAGGATCTGCTTAGGTGTATTCAGACGGAAGTTTTGTTCCAAATCATTGGGGGAAACACTTTAAGCAAACCAACTGTGTCCAGTCTGAATACACCCTTAAAAAAAACCTAAAAACCAACAAGAATCATTAAGTATTTAAAAATGTACAAGAAAACTAGATGAATAAAAGTGTGTTAAAATAGGGAGTTGCAATTTGCACGCAAGCATGTACTTTCAAAATGAGATCAATGAATAGCATACCTCAGTTTTTAAAAGGTCAAATTATTACAATTTGACAACCTCTAAATTTTGTAGCTGTTACTTGCACGGGTTTAGTCACCAGTCCGTCTTTAATTTGCTTCAATCGTATGAACTGTTGGAACAGTTACAGCAGTTTTATATAGAAGAATGTATGCAATAAAAGCAGAGAGCTTTACAGATTAGTCAATTCCAAACACATCACTTCAACTTAAACTTTTAAATCCTTCCTACAACCATCCAATTTATGGTCATTATTATTTCCATGACTGCTTTGCTGCTAATTGGAGCAGTTTGTTCTTATAAAGTGGTGATAAGATGAAGTAGAACGCTGGTATTTGGGCTGCCGCTCTCTCGCTGATGCGTCATGCTTGCTGGACATTTTACCATTTAAAGAGGCCAATTAGGCCTGCAGACCTCCCTGCTCATCACATGCCGATCAGGTTGAGGGCACAAACAAACACACCCAGGGCCCTATTATTCTCACGGTCTTCAAAGCCACTGGAACATTTCCTGCCTTGGAAGTCGTGCATTGCCAGAGACTGTCAATGCAAGCAGCTTTTTTTATTTTTGCCTTATTGACCTGTTTGCTTTGATTGGTGTTGCAGGTTGCCCTTTTATGACAAAAATGACAAAAAAAATGACAAGTAATTCAAATGATGTGAACGTTTATGTTGTAAATAAGTTTAAAGTTATTTTTTTAACTTCTTACGGAAAAGATATGAAGTAAGGGAAAGAAAAGCCTACACCTGCTTGATCTTTTTCAGCAGCTTTTTCTGCCCTTAGAAGCTACATTTGAACAGAACTGGCAGATAAATGTGAAGATGCCAAAAGTATTTTTTCTCAACTTTCAATTTTTCTTCATCAGAAACACTAGGAGTTGATAACTGTGGTTCTTTGAAGGTTTTTTGGGGGATTTCCAGGCTTTATCCCCTCCTCTGCCTGTCTGTTGTGGAATCTGCCCTAAATGAAAGCACATATTTCTTCTGAGGCCTGGATGGGCCCGGTGTCGGGGTGTTTTGTGCCGCCCTGTCAGTTGTTGTTCATGAATCAGCTTGAAGACAGATCAAAGCCTTTTCTCTCCCTGAGCTGGAATCTGGTCTGTGAGACTCATGGACTCCTTCACATTAGCTGAGGATCTGACCATCTGTACTCTGCTAACATCAGGCATCACTGTACCGGACCACCACTGTTCATGCAGTTCAACCTCTCCTGGGCTCAAAGAATTCAGTGAAGGCTTCATACAGTATTTTCCACCCTGGTTGGTCTTGTAGATCAAGGGTACCCCGGAGCTTGGATCACTTGGTACTGGGCCGCAGTAAAAAAAAAAAAGAAAACATAAATGACATTGTTTATTTAATATCTGATTTCTAAGGGAGTTTTATTTTGGAAAACTGCTGGATTCTCTCCAGCACAACTGCCTGTGACTTTATTGACGCATGTCAAGTTGTTCACCTTGGTTTTGTGTCTTAAATACGTTTGCCACCTCCTTAACCCTTCGACTACCATAACTCTTCAACCATTTACTCAGTGAAAGATCCACTCAAATAAAAATTGTTTTTGGTGTTTTTAAGGTGTCCATTTTTGTCATGATGGTGGCAGGGCTGTCAACGAATAGTCAACGTTGTCTACTAATTGACTGTAAAAATAATCTACGCTAATTTGGTATTGTATTTGCTATTTTATTTATTTTTTTGGTCATTTTAAATTATTCTAATAACCACCAGCCACAAAGCCATTTGTTTCATTTGGATCGCAAAGCAATGGAGGTGGTATAGGCTTTCCTCAACCATAGAAGAAGAAAACGGATACAAACGTACGTTTCATGTGCTGCAGGAGCACCTGAAGGAAGCATCCCGCGGTCTTGGTGTCTTCCTCACTGTCCTCGACATCTTCATCAAGATAATCTTTACTCACATTTCATAAGTAAAGAATGGGTGTAATGTTCTTTATCATTGTATCATCATGCTATGATTAGGGCTGTAACGAGTATCTGACTACTTTGATACTCACGATCAGGTCCCAAAAATTCGAGTATGAACATTGGCAACATCCAAGATTGCTGATTGGCAATCTTTCTAAATATGGTTGAGTTCATAAAAAATACGATTTGGGAAAATGTGTTTTTCGCTGTGAAGTGCAGAATAATGGTGGATTTTAAGTTTACAAACTTAAAAATAAGCTGACTGTACGCTACTATCACCGGAAGTAAACAAACTTTCAAAATAAACTGCTGGTGAAGCTTCCCATTTTCAAAGTAAAATTAGCGAGTGCGTTTTTGTATTTGAAACAAAGAGACTGAAGTTCCAATTGCTGACATAGGTTCTGAGAAAACATCTTTTGGATTGTGGTAATATGTCAATGCTTTACATAATTAACGTAATTCTAGCGGATTCTGATGCGGAGAAAAGCTGCCTCGTGCTGATATGCAGTGGTGCACAGTGAAGTGATTATGTCATCAATGTGAATCAACTGATTCTGCCGGGGGAAAAAGCGGCTTTTCAAAACGGCTTTGCACTGAAATGCAATGCTTTAGAACGTAATGTGTTGGAGAACTATAAGGATAGAAAAACTGGAGAACATTTTCAGAATTTGTTGTTAAATGATCCATAAAACAGTGATTAGGTTTTGTTTACCGCTGAAGTTAACCAGAAAGTTAAGCAAAAAAAGTGACAAAAAGTAACAAAACGTTTTAAGTGACAAAACCATTTCTTTCTGTCTAAATTGTTGTGTTTTGTTGTGACTGAGAACTGTCACCTTTTGTAAAAAAAAATAAATGCCACATCGGCTAATGTAAACAATATTAGTTGACTAATCGACAAATCTAAAAATAATCGGTGACTAATCGGTGACGTTAGAGACATCCCTAGATGGAGGACATATATAAAGAAAATGTAAATCAAAAACTGCATTTCTGAGTATTTATTTTTTCAAATCATGGTAAATCTAAAGCAGACGAGAAAAATGCAGTTTGAAAACGATTGTAGTTGTAGTTATTGCCACAAAATGAATTCTCAATTGAGAATTGCATCTTACTTTAAATGTAAGATTCATGTAACATGTAACGACATGTAATGTTACCTTTAAATTGTAGCACTCAAGCTAGCAAAGTTAACAAAGAAACATCTTTGGAAAGTTTTCTTGTGCATAAAATATATTTCATATTTTAAGTAGTACACCGGATTTTGTCAATTAAATGCAGATTTCTTTTTTCTTTGAAGTCAGTGACTCTTCTAGTGTTTCTTTACGGATTTTTGCGACAGTTATTGCCACACACCAAACCCACTCTGCACAATGTGCAGCGACCAACTCTCTAACCTTACAAAAAGTGTAAATCAAAATAATAAAAATATAAACAACAATAAAATAAAACAATAAAATATATGCTTAGCATTTGCAGCACATTTGCAGGTAGTCTTAAAATAATATTTCACCTATCATGAAGACCGCTGCGCTGATAGTAATAATCCTTTTGCTATCAAGATCTCTGGGCTCCATGGGGTCGATTGAGAACACCCACCAACATTTTAAAAAGTCCTTTGCAGATGAATTTGGCTTTAAGGATCAAGCATCCTTATAGAAGATGTAAACAATTCACTAACCATGACAACCTTAACTTTAGCTTAAGTGCTCAAAATGCCATTGTTTGCTTTAGTTTAGTTCTTTGTTTTAATATTGAAATGCACGCAGGTGAGGACTTCTGGGTAATGTTTTTGCATTTTTAAATGTCATTCCTTTTATGACATTTTGGGCCACCAGCATGCAAATCTCTGTAGCCCCCTCCACTCCATAGAAACTTGGGCTCCTGCAGCCTCTCACTGCTCCGTCTCCACCGTATCATCCCCTCACACACACACAACATCATAATTAGGCCATGTACAGACTTCCAGATAACGTGTACAGTTTATTTTCTGACTTAATTCTTTATCAGATGCATCGATCGTGGAGCTCATTGACGGATCTGTGGCGGCTGTCTGGCGAGCAGCGATAAGCCTTTTGGTTGAGAGGGTGTCTTGTGTGTGTTTCACTGCAGCTTGACCTGGGTGCACAGCCTCTGTGGAGAGGAGGAGGGAGTGTGTGGGCAAATGTGTATCTGGGGGGGGCAACAACCATGGATTAGCGCCTTCTTTACTCGGCAGCCTTATTTATTTATTTTTTTTAAAGAAGCTGACACTTTGTTGCCAAACTGACAAAAAACCAATAAAGACTCCAAAAGAAATGCCGGTCCGCCTCTTTGAGAGATGCAAATCTACCAATCTCTGTATGGCAAACAGGATGGACAGATTTCAGTGATAGTGCAAAGGGAAAAAACAACATTTGAACATGCTTATAATGGTGAAAAGTAGCGGCAAATGTATTCTCTGGTTGTTCAGCCATCACTTATTGATGCCAGCCAATTCAAGCCAGGGAACAAATGTTCCACTTTGTGCTGGGGTGTGCTGTGCTTTCATTGGTTCTATATCCACCATTAAGTGAAAAGAAGAAAATCTTGAGGTTAAATAAAATAAAAATATGATAGAAATAAAAATAAGCTTAATGTTTTCAGCTATGGTCAGTCTTCCTATACAATGCAGTGTCCACTTTGGTTCACATTGTGGATTTACTCATTTGGAGCTAATGCAGAACCTGTGATGTTGCCTGGCACTTTTAGTAATGCACCAGAGTGCACCTAAGCTTTTTCTAGCCTACACCCAAAAAACCCAGCCTCAAAAAAGTTATTTTATTGAGTGCTCATGTTAATCCTGTAACACCTGAGCTTTTGCTCCAGTGTTGACATTTTTGACTATCGTAACTCCTCAATCATTTACCAATTTACTAATTCCAGCAGATTCTGAAGTAGAGAAAAGCAGCTTTGCACTGATATTCAACGCTTTGCAGTAGTGAAAAAACGTACGCAATCAATGTGAATCACTTGACTCTGACGCAGAGAAAAGGGTCTTTCTGTATCTGTTATGCACTTGTATACAACGCTGTAATCTAAAGTGTTGATTCACGTTGATCGCGGTCAAAGAGTTATGGTATATTGAAGAGCGTTTGTTATTTAGATGTCGCTGACATCATCTTCAGGGTTAAAGGGTTACTAAACTGCACTCTGGGCTCATTTACGCAGACACATTTTAACACAGACCAGCTTCTTTCCTGAGGTAGTTCACTTTGGTGTGTGAAAGCCAACCTGAACTCTGATGACAACAAACAAATAAACAAAGGTCCACTTAAGACTGAGGTCTCGGTTTGCCAAAGTACAAAAGTAAACTAAAGTGAGTAAACAAAGCATATGAAAACAGGACTCACAAAAAACAGTATAACGGTGCTGTAGGGAGGAGGTACATGTCCTCATTATTACTCCATTATTAGAGGATTAGGGGAGTAAGACGGTTTTCTCTTTCTTGATTGATACTCTGACTTGATTATCCAACATAACCCCCTAAGTGAGCAACATTTAGAATTGCGTCGGATACAGAAACGTATCGACAGTTTTCTGGCTTTACATCCAAAGTTTTTAGCCATTTAAAGTGTGTTAAAAGTGAAACCAATTGAACTTTGACTAATCAGGAACACAGATTTGTTGGTGACCTATGGCTGGTGGTTTCCTTTTGCAAAACACGGAAGTGCCGACCGTTTTAAAACTAATCATGGAGGAGAAAATAATAATTGCAGTTTGTGTCTGACTGGAATTATGACACAGAGTATTTCATATATTGGAATAGAACTGCGACAGAAAAAGCTTGGAGTATGGTTTGCGAGATTTGTACCACTGCAAATTTCACACTAAGCCTCTTCTAACTGTGCGTACATAGTATCAGGTAGCAACAGTTTGGTGTGAACACCGTACCATAGGTATGGTCAAGCATGCGCGTAGTCTTATCAGACCACAGAATATATGTCCAAACGTTTTGGGGAATCAGGAAAATGTTTCTTTCAGATGTGAAGCCAGTCTTTATCTTTCTCCTTGAACTCTCCCTTAGATTTATTTTTGCCATAAACTCTGACCTTGATTGAGTTTACTTAGGTTTGCATGTCCTTCTTAATCCTCATGGTGTTCTTGGAATTACTTCGGTTAGTCACTACTGGAAAGGTGCTCCTCCATTCTTGTTTCTTCATATGTGAATGATGGCTCTCTCTATGGTTCTCTGGAGTCCCAGAGCTGCAGAAATGTCTTTGCGACCCTTTCAGACTGAAACATGTTAGAGGACCTGTTTTTATCCCTACAATAGTCGGGGATTACTCAGAAATGAGCAGGTTTTTGGGGGACCATCAGAAAATCCTGGTCTGTGGTTTTTTTTTTTTTTTAGAACATATTATGTACTTTTGAAAACTTCCGTGGGTGAGTTCATGGTAAGCATGTTAACAGCTGTAAGATTAGCTTTGCTAAAATAAATATTGAAAATAAAATAGAGGACACAATGCTATTGTTCTTCATTTGTCCTTCGAGAAGAGGTTACCTTTGATTATCCGCTCTACACTGAGCCTCACAACCCAATTACATTCATGTTCGTGTCAAGGATGCATTTCTTTTATTTATACATAAGAACCATTGTATAAAATTGCATAATAAAATACCGCATGGAAAATTAGGAAATACTTTTCTTGAATTATGGTCTAAACTTACTTAAAACAGTTAAAAAATACAATCAGCGTTTACTTTGACTGCATCTTGAATGCATGCCAAAGTTTTCAGCCACCTGGATTGATAATAACTCTTACGTAACGTAACAGTAAAACTCTTTTTATGTGACAAATGTACCAAACAGTTTCTGTAAATCTGTAGTTACAAATCAAAACAACGTTTGGACCAGATTAAATCCATAAAAATACATTTTAAGCAGTCAAACTAAAGGTTTAGCCTGAGAAAGACTGTTTCCAAGTGTGGGGGGGTTCAGGGGTAATCAGAGGCCTCTGGGTTCACGGCAGTGAATGGACTCCCATTTGGACACCGGTATTGGGAATCCTTCATTAGCATCTCCTAACATTGTCTCCTCAAACAATGGCAACAAACAAAGCATTAACATGGAAATGAGTGAATTGTACTTAATTAGTTTCTCTGCTGGCATTGTTAAGCAGAATAAAGATGCTGCTAAATTGCTTTGGGATCTGCCTGTGTGAGTTCTGCAGCCAGTCTATCAGTTCAGCTGGTTAAAACAGTTGTATTATTGTTTTTTTTTAGGTTGATGTCTTAATAAAGAGTAAAACAAGAGACAACTAGAAACGACTGCTTTAGTATTTAAGATTTGTGCCAAAATTTAGGAACAATATGAAGGAAAAGTAGTTTTGCAAGAAGGTTTCAGATTTTTAAGCCATTTATGGTTGCAAATGAACAAAATCTAAAGATCACCTGTCTCTTAGTGAACCTTAGCAATTTAATAAGGTCCAACTTTTGACTGTTTATACCGCAATTAAAACATTTAAGAGCAGAAATCTTTTTTTCTGTATTAATAGTATGTTTTTTCACAATAATTTTTTTCTTTAATGCTGGTTTTCTCTTCTCTTTCTTCCTACTAAACTTCCTCAAAAAGCAATGGCAGACGGGAGACGTACACATGGATATAGGCTTGGTTATGGTGCTGCTAATTTCCCAAGTATTGTTAGAACTTTTGATGCAGTTGGACACTTTGGAGGTGTCAGGTCTCCAAAACTTTGTCTGAGCCTGCAGCAAACGCAACATCACCACCTAGTTTTCTCCTATTTCTGTCTTTAATTACATCTCAGACGATTCCATCAGCAAAATGTTAACAATGAAACCATAAAAATCCTCAAAGAACTGTGTTATGATAGGTGAAGACCACCAATCACCACCACACAGGCAAACACAAGATACAACCTTCACCGTGAACTCACGATCACCAGACAATTCTCTCCCAAAAACGGCTTTAAGCCAACTCAAGATGTCGGGGAGGTCAGTTTGGCATTGATCCATTCCATCTGCTTAATTAACCTATCAAGGACCAGAGTGGTCAGAGGGGAGGGTCATAGGCAGTGTCTGTACTAACCAAAAGGCAGCTTTTTAGTTCAAGCTGTTAAGCTGTTTTTAAATAAGAAACTGGTCAATTTCACATTGGTACTTGGTGTTTTTTTCTTAATACATCATTTTATTTTATATTTTGGATTCAAATTGAGACAAATTAGGTCGTGTTTGACATATTAGTATTGGAGGGATTTAAAACCATTTTTGTTTATTTATGTTTATGTCCCCAAATTCTGACCTTTCAAGCAAAATACAGATAAATCAAGCATGCCTGTCAACACAGTGACAGGTCCAGTGAGTTTGTTCTGGAGCCAATGATCTAACTATCACCTGTCAGTCAAAAGATCCTCATTTGAGGGCAGTGCTTCTTTTAGCATTAAATGTAAACCACAGAGGTAAAATAATATAGAAACCAGACTGTAGGTTTGGAAAAAATTAAAACGAACTTGCTTCCACACCAGATAATCACTGAATGGTTATCTGGTGAACTGATCCCACTTCAGCTACTTCCCTTTTCATTGCAGATTCAAACAGGAAGGACATAATTAGCCTACAACGCATGAAAGAGGAATCTAACATGACAATAAAACTGACTGTCAGGAACAAAGAGATTTCAGTTTTTGTTTATTAGGGCGCCAACACCTTACAGGTGACTGCCTCTGTCGGCACCAAAGTCATCAACCCTTGGAGATGTTACGGCAACACCTAATTAACACATGTTCTTTGACCTACCGTAACTCTTCGATCGTTTACGCGATCAACAGGAATCCGCTGAGAAAAGCAGCTTTTAACCCTAATTCAACAGTTTACTAATGCCATGTGCAACACTGGAATAACTTTTGCAACTCATAACAGGGCAACGTCACTTTTCTCTGCGCCAGAATCAGATTGTTTACATGACTTTTGTTAGCACTACTGTCAAGCTTTGCATATCAAGGCTGCTTTCCTCCGTTTTAAAATTGGCTGGATTTACGTTAAATGCAAAAACAGTTGAAAAGTTACAGTAGTCGATGGAATGTCAGCACTGGATCTAAAGCTCTCCAGTGTTAAAAGATTCTAAGTAAATTTAAAAAAACATTTCAAGCATCTGCATTCTCTAGTTTCTTCACACGACTTCTACAGCTCTTCTATTTGTGCAGAGGAATTTGTACCATAAACTTTTTCCTTAAAAGTTAGAAAACTTTAAACAATTAGCAGTTTAGATGATGGATTTTTAAAATGTTAGACTTGTGTAACTCTAATACTGCATTCACACTGGATGTGGCCAGCGTGGCGGAGGCGTTAAGTTTCAATGTTAAGTCAATGTAAAGATGCGATCTCAGGCGGTGCATTCTGATTTTGGTGTCGGGCGCAGCACAGCCGCATGGACCAATCAGGGACTCAGCTTTGGGCATGTAACGTTTTCAGTGACTAGATCAAAGGATAGAAAAATGAATTTAATATGGCCGCATGATGTTTTATCCTGAACTTCCGTCCATCTTCTTAACCCGCTGGGGCCGCTGTATTGCCGGAGACTGTACAGTTACCGCAAAGGCGGGATACACACTGGACTGGTCGTCAGCTCGTCACAATCTGCCGCATTTGAACCCGCTATGCTAGCCGGTGGACAGCATAGCAAGCTCCGCTGCCCAGGCTCTGGCAGAGCAAACGAGCGAGCATATTCTTGCCATAGTCTTTTTCACGAGTGACTGCGGTGGCCCTAAAATCCAAATAACACCAACAAATCACTTAGCATAAAAACCTTTTAAAGATTACAATGACAATTAAATAGACATAACAAATAATAAAAAACAATATTACATTTTATATATCAAAGCAAAATATATTAAAAAAAAAATAAATAAAACATGTCGAAACACAAAAATAATTTCCAAAAATCAAAACAAAATGTAATGAAACAGGAAACCTGAAAAGTAGATAATATGGGAGACACTATGGGACGCTGCTGACTGGATGATGACATTTACTTTTTAAAAATTTTTTTGTTTTTCCAATTGTGTCTTTAATGTCTGCATATTTAAAAAAGCGTTATGATTAGTACATATTCAGTATCGTTTTCCTCTCAAATAACTTTTGATTGAAATTATGGACAAACGTCATCATCCAATCAGCGATGCCCTTCAGTGCCTTCGGTTTCCATAGAAAGAAAAAAAAGTTTTTTCCAGAAATCAAGATGAAATGTAAAAATACTCAACAAAAGACGAAACTGCCATTGTGATATTTAACTTGTTTTTGCGTCAAGTGATTTGTTGGTTTGCACTTCAGGGCCACCGTAGATCTGTGATCCCTTCAAGATAAACATCTCTTTACTGTTTTTCCTGAATCTTCACTAATGGATGACTGATTTATGTGATTTTGATGTTCAAAAAAACAAAATATTCTAGATTGAATGAAGAGGAATCACGTTAAAAGTGCATCTATTTCAGATCCATGCAGATAATGTAAAAAAAGTTTATATTTCATTAAAGATATGACACTTTAGATCCATTTAGTTTTATTCAGGTCTGAATTGACTGAACTCCAATGCGTTTATGAAGAGCAGTGAAGGTAAGTGGCTGCGATTTGCAACAGGTTTTGTTTTCAAGTCCACACAATGAACACTGGGCAGTAAGCTGATGGTGGATCAGCACCTCCAAAGCCGAGCTGAAGAGTCGGATTAGGCCTGTTCGCCGGCTTTAACGGCCTTTAATCTTTAATCCAAAACCATAACATACCGCACACCTTCAGTGGGCTGTCGCACACTGCAACATAAGATAAAACCAGCGCACAAACACCTCTGTGTCAGAGGCCATTCAAATACGAGCTGTTTGGTTTGAGTCCCTGGAGTCCAGTGCAGGTTTAACTCTGAGAGCATGAAGAGAAACAACAGATATGAAACCCGGAGGGATCAAATCCAGTTTTTATGCCGTGAATAAGATTCCACTGGATTTACACCAACAGTGTTGGTATTTGCAGAGCAGCACTGACTGAGAAAACAACCATCTATTGTGTTGATAGACAGAGAAAAAAACAACAACAAAAAAAGATTCTTTCCACATATCATACTGTAATTTCACCCAAGAAACGTATTTTTAGGATTTGTTTCTTTAGGGATTTGAATGAAACAATTGCAGTTTTTTCATTTTAAAGCAAATTTCCATTCCTTAGTTATAATGATGTTTTCAGCATTTTCTACAAGTATTCCAAATTCATGTTCATGTTCAACACTCCTCTGTTGGAAGCAAATTCTTGAAGTCCCACTTTGATCATCTTTTGATCTATTGTGAAAGTGGCCTTTTAAATATGATTATGCCATTTTTAGGAAAAATTAGGCAAAAATTAAAACTTTGTAGGGCGTAAATTCTGGATAGTAGCAGTAATTCATTAGAAATTTGCCTCTGTTGTGGACGGAACTGTTGGCGCAGAGTGATCTCGGCCCGATTTCCCATCATCCATCTGTTTACACGCTCTCCTGGTAGCTTCCAGCCACTCACACCCCCATAGAATTACCAATGCAACAAAAATGGCGACTAATATTGGAGTAATCAGGGTGTGCAGTTTGGAGCCAGATCTCATTTCAGAAGAGGAAAATGAAGGCGTTAACGGATCAATTTGTATACAAGTGAATGCATCTGAATGCAGCGAAGCAGGGAGTTAGTGACTCACCCATCATACTTTCTGCGTCATAAATAGGCTGTGTTTCCAAACAGCATTTTTTTCATCTGGTCGTGATTCACAACAACTTGAAAAAAAACCCTTCAGAAATGCAAATTCAAATGTAATTTTCTCTCTCTCTCTCTCTCTATCTATCTATATATATATATATATATATATATAGATGTGTCCTCCATGAGAAAATGCCACGAGAACATGTTAAAAACACCAAAAACAGGATTTTCATTGGAGTGTTCCAGTGGAGAGTTTCCAGGGTAACGCCTTTAAGACAGATGAGATAAAACTTTGGCTTTTTGGCATATCAGCTCTTTGTACACAGACACAGAACATGGCAAGAAAATAAGACTGTTTCTTCTGTAAAACACAGAGGAGGCTCATCATGGTATGGGCTGCTTTGCTGCATCTGGCATAGTGTCTTGAGTTTTTTCTTTTGACTACCTTTTGACTGAAATGTGCCACAGATGATCAGAAAGCACAATCTCAGCTGCAAGTCAAAGGTCTACTAACAGAGAAATGAGTCAAAACAGCTGAGAATGACTGAAAGCAAAACATTTGAGTATTTTTAAAGTGCTTTTCTATGAGCCCGGATCTAAATCCTGTCGAACATCTGTGGAAGAAACTGAAGAAGGTGTAGCAGCCTCACTGACAGTTATAGGAGTCTTGGATTGTTGGGACCCCCCCCCCCCCCCCCCCCCCCCCCCCAAAAAACAAAAAACAAAACAAAAAAAAACAAAAAAACAACCATAAACATGAAGCTACCACCATTGATTGGAACAGTTTTTATAGTTTTTTTTTTATTATGTTTTAAACGCCATATCATGGGAATTATTAAAACCAAACTGGATTACAATTGCATTCTTAGTTTTGTTTTTCTTGCCTTCTTCATTCTGACTTTTTATTTCAGTTTAGTAAATTTAGAAAGTAAAAGTTTTGGTTGAATCACCTGGGTGTTAAAGGGCAAGCACTCATCACACATCCAACACATGAGCAAAGAGAAAGAACTCCAGCAGAAAGCTTTCTTTTGCCCCTCATTTTCTGCAGCAGTGAAAGTCCATGAAGGGCATGCTTGAAAAGACAAGAGAGATAATGGTGACGGACCGGAAGTTAACGATGAGCACCAGCCACGTTAAAGTTGTTGAGGCACAATAGAGGGAGGTTACAGAGGTGACGGCTCAGTGTTTTCCTGCCAATTTGTCAGTCGGACAAGCTCCTGATGGATCGCTAATTAGCAACCTGATAATGTCATCACTAAGCAGCTGTAAAAAAAAAAAAAAAAAACATCAATAGATGTGAATTCTCTCTGCCCTGAAGTTAATCACCCCATTGAAGGGCAGAAATCCCTAGAGACAACACCACTACAGTGACTTTTAAAAGCAATGCTACAATTCAACCAACAGTTTTTGGTTTTAGTTTTAAACTGGGTTCCAAAACATTTTGTCTTGGTTTGTTGGTCCTCTGTTATATTTCTTTATTCAAAGGCTTGGTTTGTATTTTTCTTATTTTAGGCCAATCAATTTCTTCTTCACCTTCGTGGTTTATTCGTTCTTCTTCTGTGGTTTTAATGTGGTTCATTTGTGTTACATCTGGAAAAATTACACATGAAAAACTACAACTTTTCTCACTTCTCTCACTTCTCCTTCTTCTCCTCACAATTGTGCGTAGCGGCAATGTGACACACTATGTGCTGACATTCATTTATTCGGTAAAGAGCAATTATTTATTTATGCATAGTTCATTCTTTCCATGCTGCTAACAGTGTTGTACACCACGGTAGAATTTTTGCTCAATCATCTTTTTGTTAGATTTGTTAGAAATCTGCCTGAGATCTTTAGAAATCCACAGAGCAAACTGTTCTCCGTGAACAGCACCACTTGGAATAGCCTATAGCGCTGACGCTAAAACTTGTGACAAAGAACAAACAAAAACACAAACAGAAAGCTCTTGCCATTAGCATTAGCCTTCAATGCCAACAGAAAGTTAACACGGTGATGCACAGATAGACTGCACAGCAGAGCCACTCACATGCTTCTCGGAAAAACAGAGAAAGATGGATTTTGTTTCTAAAATAAGGGTGCTGTGAAAAGGTTCCTGTTGGTGAGTGCAAAAATGTATTTTAAAAAATGACTCTCACTGCAAGGGAAGCACTCCTCAGAAAGTGAACGTTTTCTGTAGCTTTGGTTCATTTTTGAGTGCTTGTTAAAGCCGTATTTGTTGCAGTTGTTTTTACTTTATTTTATAGTTCCAAAACACACCAAAAAATGACCAATAAAGTCTGAGAAAGGCAATTTTGAGCTTAATTTTATTTATTGATGCCCTCCATCATCAGAAAAATGCCACAAGAACATAATAAAAACACGATTTTTATCAGTGGATCTTTAAAGGCAAATTTGTGGTGCTGTTCCCATTTTTACGTTGGCGTGTGGTTTAACCACACACATGTTAACATTGATTGGTATAATCATATAAATACATTACACCTAGCAATGCTAGGTTTAATAATATCAGTAGAACATGGAGAACATTATTGAAGGGTTAGGTTAAAAATACGTGGCGCCAGTACAAGAAACAGACCTTCAACTAGACATCTTTCCACAACGAGGAGCCTTTACCTTGTTAAATCCTTTATTTCTGAAATGACACAGGTTCCTTGACATACTGCAACTCTTCAACCGTACATGCTATCATTGGGAATCAGCTAATTCTGATGTGGAGAAAAACAGCTTTGGATATTAATTTTGCGCCACTTTACGTTTTTAAAGTGTTGCACAACGACGCAAAGCCGCTTTTCCTTGCGACAGAATCAGATGATTCACGTTGATTGCGTAAGCACTTCAGTGTTGCATATCAGCGCAAAGCTGCTTTTCTCCGCTTTCAGAATCCGGTGGACTTATGTTTATTGCCTAAATAATTGAAGAGTTATGGTAGTTGAAAGAATGTACATGTGTTAAGGTTTAGTGAACCAAGAAGACTTGGGGGCAATTATTTACTGACCAGGAACAGCAGTGTGAATACACAGGAATCTGTCATTTTACTAATAAACTGTTTGTTTTTTTTAGTTTCTTACGGTTTTTATGTTATTATTTCTTGGTTTGACCTTAAGGGATTACAAAGGGCAACAATAAAAATCTAAAATGTAAATCTACATATGACATTACAACAGATTTATCAGCCAACTTCTGTTTCCTTTTTCAAATGTTTGTTTTTTTTATCCAAATTCTTGACTCATAAACGCAGTTATCGCAGTGATGATTACACCATTAGCAGTCTCTCCTTTATCATCAAAGTCTTTCATTGTCTCCGCCTCCTTGTTTCATCCACCGGTAGAAGGTTGG
This sequence comes from Adrianichthys oophorus, assembly GCA_036245035.1. Taxonomy (NCBI): domain Eukaryota; kingdom Metazoa; phylum Chordata; class Actinopteri; order Beloniformes; family Adrianichthyidae; genus Adrianichthys; species Adrianichthys oophorus. The sequence goes on along the minus strand of BSAI01000119.1, from coordinate 16,785,083 downwards.
GGAATTTCTCAGTTGGTTTCTGTGGTGCTGCTCCGGGGTTAATAGGTGTTCAACCCTTCTTTTGTCCAGGAGTGTTTGTGAATCACCAGCCAACTGATGTTTTCCACTGATATCACACATATATATGCTAATGCGGGTGCTTAATTGGAGAGGAGGGAATCTGGGTAGGAGGGCGTGCGGGTTGCGATCAAGTGTAAAATTGATTTGTGAAGGATATTTGATCAATGGTGGAAGCCAGAGTAGCCAGCAGGGGTCCAGTAGCATTGGGTTTATGTGCAGAAAAATATACCATCTAGTGTTTCTTGCACTTTATTTGTAATTTTTCAAATAACAAATAACTTTAGCTTTATAAAAGTCTAGCATTATTTGTGGTAAATTGTTGATGACTTTTTGGCAGCAGCAAAACGAATGTTACCAATAGACTTTTTTATGAAAGCCAAATTACATCAAACTTGAAAATGTTAAACTATTTTTATTTTATCTAGGCGTGACAATTCTTTAAAAAAATTAAGCACAAATTTCTCAAACAATCCTATAAAAAGACTATCAAAGGTGTGTCGTACTGATTTTTACTACATTCAATGACAACTTTACGTAGAAAACTGTTGTCATTGAATTGTAATGATCTTTTAAAATGTTTTTGATTGTCTATTATTGAGTTTTCACACACACTCACACAGGCACACGTGATTAATCTGTAATAATATTTGTTATTGCCCATAGTTTTCTTTTCTTTTCTTTCT
>BSAI01000119.1:16544218-16784330 GCA_036245035.1 Adrianichthys oophorus | reverse complement strand
TTCTTTCTTTCTTTCTTTCTTTCTTTCTTTCTTTCTTTCTTTCTTTCCCAGTAGAATAAAAATTTTGATTCAGTATAATTCATTAATTGAGTAAGTAAAAATTATCTGAGCAGAACTACCATTTAAAATATGGAAACGAAGGTTAAAACAAATAAACAAAACAATAATCCAAAACTCTTAAAAAAACATTTTGCTGTTGTAGATTTGTAAGAGTCTGTAGTTTGAAAAACTTTCAATTTTTTCCCTAAATCTCAAAAACCACTTAGATTGTGAACAACGAAATTCAGATGCTTCTATGCTTGGAGGATTATTACATTTAAACAACAGAATATGGAATGCATGGATTTGAGTACTTTGTAATTATAAAACAGTATTGTATAAAGCTTTAATGTATCGACCTCTCAGAACCATAATGTGTTTTGGTGCTATTCTCCTGTAAAGTTCTATTCACTTCAAAAAATCCAGGACTCAGAAAACTCAAAAAAACCCTCAAATATACAGTTTTTTAAAATGACTCGCAAACTCGATTAATAAAAATTCTTCCTTTTCCTGCGTCAGAAGTTAAAGTCATCGCCAAAGTTGTTGCACATGTTCCAATATTTTAAGTTTTAACTGTGAGTCTTAAAGTGCAAATCAAACATGCTGCGGCAAATATGTTTTCCTTTGATAAGTTGAATTTCACTTCTGGTGCCAGGCTGCGCTGGCTCATTGTGGTTCGGGCGGAAGGTTTTAAGCCGCCGTACGTGAGCCGCATGGTTAAACATCTGCTGGCTTTGAAACAAGCAGCCGGCAAACGCTATAAGTGCATTATCAGCCAAGTTCTTTTAGCAAAGTATTGCTAAAGAAGCTTACCATTTAATTAATGTAACTTCAGCGAGATTACACCCGGCCCAGACCTTGTAAGCAGAGGCGCAGTCTTATTGACCTCCATTGGAAGAGCTTAAAGACACAAGAATGGAGTTTTTACTCAACTTTGATGGGATAACTGGTATAATCTTTCACAGGAATGGGAGGAATAAAGTCTTTCAAACATAATACCCTTCTAAACTCTGAGTGGGCCTGTGTGACACTCAAGTGGCGCTCTGTGAAATTTTGGTTTAAAGTCAACCTTGATTTTTCCGGCTCCTTTGTTTCTTGTTGGCTTTGATTCTGTTTTTTTTTTTTTTTTTTTTTTAAATAAAGATGGCACAAACATGATGAAATTTCAGTCTATTTTGAAAAATGTGGCCAAAATCGTGAAGATGCATTACATAAAACGGATAGAAAATAACGTCTTAGCTGATAAATGAAAATACGCCTGGTCTTTCAATAAAAGAACAACCTCAAATGTTATTTTTGCTTTTTTTCACACTGGAACGCTCATTCTTCACAAATTCGGTCTTTGATATCTTCTTTAATGTCATTTTATTGTCCTTGGTTCTAAGCCCCCCTCCAAACCCCCTTTTAGCTCACATACTATCCCAGATGTTACAACCCCCCCACACCCCAAAATCCCTCCATTCTTTTTTCTTTTTCTATTCTTTTTTTTTCAGTTTTCTGTCGCCCTTTCAAACATTCTTTAACAGTGGGATAAAGGCGACGGCAGGGATTGGGGGAGATTAGGCTACGGGATCCTCTAGGCATTGTCTGACAATCTGCAGATAAAAAAAAAGGCATCAGTTTGGGTTCGTTTTGGTGGGATGGGGGGCAGGGATGCTCAAAAGGGAGGGGGGTGGAGCCTATACGGACTGGAGGCAGGTGGCTTTGCCGGGTTTGAGATATTATCCGCATTTCTTTAGAATTTGAGTTACTACAGAAACCATCATTCCTAATCAACAGATTCACTCTTATTTTCTGAATAACAAGTTTACTTTACGTGTGTAAAAATTTCAATCATTTGTTATTTTTCTTTTTTCAAAATAAATGTCACAATTTCCAGTTTCCTGAATAACTTTTTCCAGTTTCATTGTCCCATCATAACATTCTTACGTCTTTGTCATCTGCCTGTGGGGGGAATTATTAACAAAAAGTAGCATGGCTGTTCAGAAGGGTAACAAATGTATTTCAAACTCCCAAAAATTGAAACTGAAAATTAAAAATCAGATCTAAAATGTATGCAATGTATGCAACTTCATCTTATGTGGTTACAGTGAAATTGTAAGTAAAAAATCAAGCCAATAGAAAAAAAGTCTATAGATATTTTAAAAGAAAAGAAAAAGCGTATACCAGTTACTAAATTTAGCACTTTAATAACTAATGACTTTGTTGCTTCATTTTTTTGATTGACTTTTTACTAGTAAAAACCTGAAGTAAATTATAGTACAGCCATTTGTTTAAAAGTGTGTAGTAATTATGATGAAATATGGTCATTATAAAATGTGAACATGACTTGTTAGGTTCTACCATCTGTTTTGTGGAATATCAGGGGTTAGACATGTATTTAGGCCCCAGACCATTCGACATTCATATAGCTGGTCATTTGAGACCAGATTTAAGGACGATAATCTCGCAATCAGTTATTCTGGTCCAAAATGTAGGTTTTCTAACTATTTTAAGTCAGTTACAGTATTCTAACCTGCAGGAGATGACCATAAGAATGCTCTTCTTTTAATCTTGTCTGGAGATCACAGCTCTTGCACCAGGATTTTACCTTGACTTTCTCTTCTGATTGTGAATTACATTGATTGTTTTCTGGAAAATGACATCATCATCAGCAAACATGATTGATGGAACATTTTGGTGTGTATCTGCTGGTTGGGTAATGACTCCACCAAACTTTATTTTTTAGAAAGTGCTTTTTAGCAGCCCAAGGCACTTCTACCAAAGCTACTACTCCGCTGGATGCTAGCTGGTTTTCTGTATGGTCTCAACTTTTTAAAATGTCACTGAACCAAGCAAAATTTCTGGAACGATTATGTCAATTTTTTTTACTTTGTAGTAATTTTTTAAAGATTTCAATTAGTATTTAATTCTCATGAGACATTCAAGTTTCAAAATGTATTGGGTCTTTTATCTTGATTTAACCTTCCTCTTCATGTTGCAGTTCCACAAAAAACCACTAGAGGCAGGTTGCATTCGAGAGCAATTTCCCATTTGAGATCTTCAAAAATCAGGTTTTACACTAAAAATAACTAAATGAACACGCTGGTTTCAAGAATGTCCTAATTGCATATTACTTTAATTTCTATTTATGACAACTCTGGAGGGGGGCGGTTTTTAAAATGTTTTTAGCCAAATGGCTACACGGGACGTGTCTATGTTTATCTTTTATACAATGCATGGAAAACACAGAGGATGTTTAGAATTAGTTATTCAAAAAAGCTCTACAAAGCATCGGTAATCACGTCTCATGTCTGGCTTCATAGGATCATTCAAAGATTCTGACTCCTGCTGCATGAACTGCAGATCAGTGACAGACGCTTCCGCGATGTTTCTTTCTCTCTCTGACCCAGTTTGAAGACTTACTGTCCCCCATTAACCCAAGAGGGGAAAAAAATAAAAACAAGAATAACATAAGAAGATTTTTAAAATTTTTTATTATTGTCTCTGTGAAAATTAGAAAAATATGAGTTGAGGAGACCTGAGCACACCAATGCCGCAGCTGCTCCCCGGTCTCTGCCCACCAGCCAGCCTCCCGGGGTTGGCGCAGCTGATCCGACAAGCTGATTGATTCACTGAACATGTCACATGTCCAAAGATGAGTCCCTGATTGGTAGATGCGATGCAGCGACCTCACCAAAGTTCAGGTATTTTAACTCAGGCCGGGTTGCACTGTGCTGTACAAATTGCACTGCTACTGGACCAACACGCTGCGCCAGACCGTCAAATCTTACCGCAAAACCTCAGGTGGCATCTGTACCGTTGACTTAACATTGAAACTGAACGCAGCTTTAAGGTGCATTCACATTGGACCCAGCTGGCGCGGCAGGGGCGTCAAGTTTCAATGTTAAGTCAATGTAAAGGCGCGATTTGAGGCGACGCGGCGTAATTTTGGCATCAGGCGCAGTGCAGCTATCAGGGAGTCAGCTTTGGGCATGTGACGTTTTCAGTGACTAGATCAAAGAGTAGAAAAATAAATTCAGTAGAACTGCATCGTCCTCGGTCACACCAACCACCTTCATGTCCTCCACAACAACTTCCTCTTTGGTCCTCTAGGATTCTTTTGCCTCCTTTTTTGACAGCTCAATTTCCACATCCTTTTACCAACATAACCACATTCCATCCTCTAAATGTGTCAAAACCTCTTGTTCTACATGATATAGCAGAAAATTACTCATTCATCAATGTTCTTTGAGATTAAACATGGCAAAAAAGGCATGCTTGGGTTTATATAAATATAAGTTTTGTTTAAAAGCTTCCACACAAATCAGCTATAAAAACATGGTGCAGAATGTGTGGTTTGGTTTTTTTCAGGCCTGACGGATCAGTAGGTGGTTATCAGTTGTTTATCAGCAGCCTGTTACATTTTCCAATTCAGATGCTCATCAGGTAACTAGCCCCCCCCTGAGGCCCCCCCCCCCCCCCAATAATCCGCCTCCATTCACGTGCTAAAGTCACCATGCCTTAGTTGTCATTTCCTTTTGTCCTTAATGCATCTTGGTCACAAAACATCCACATGCCAGGAATCGTGATGCTGCCAAAGAGCTGCTGTTTGTCGACAGAATATACAAATATTCTTAATCGAGTGTTGTTCTTCATGTATTTGAGTGACTTTGTTGTTTTAAATAAAGTTTTTAAACCAGGAATTCTGGGAAGTCACATCAAATAGGATACATCACAGTGAATATGGACTGGACACAATGCCTGTTAGGTCTTTCTTTTTTTGTTGCTTTAACTCTTCTTGACTTCATTATATTTTTCACATTTGTAATAAATCAGCTGTTGATTGTACGGATGATGAGCTGGGTTGCCTCCTCCCCGCTGGAATCTTTTGCCTGAAATGCCTCCTTGTCCTAATGGAGTTAGTTCAGCCATTAGCCAAGCAGATTGATTCATTACGCTAATGTGAGTCTAACCCTGTTGGCCCTGTTGAAATGCGTGCAATATGACACTCCTCAAATTTGTTCTCACACATGCCCCAGGGAGCCAAACAGAGCCGTTGCTAATGGGGGAGGAGGAGTCAATTATGCAGGGAAGAGCTGACTGTCAACAGATATCAGGGCCATATCAGCTCTGTTTGCTATCAGGTGGCCCAGCCTCCTCTGATACAACAAACTTGCAGCTTCTAAAGCCTTCTTCCAGTTTGGAAAAGAATGACAGCGGGAGGGGAGGCTGGGAAATCCTGGAAAGGCTGAGAGCTCATTTTAAAGATGTAAACTTTAAACTTTAGGAACGTTCCAGAAATATAATCGCAGCTCATCAGCTGTATTTTTTTTACATTTCTTTGATTCTTTTTATAAAATATCGGCATATGGAGAAATGTGATTAAACGATTTAATAAAGGGTTACTTTGTTGTTTCTCACATTGGATAATCCAATGCAACCTTAAATATTTTATTTCAAATTTTGCGTATAATTTTTAAGTGCTAAGTGATTTTAATAAACTTTACACGTTAATCTACATGTACAAAAATTGACACAACATAGTATTAATCACTATCAATTTCAAATGCTGCAGAAACAACTTTTATTTATTTTTTACAAGCTGGCATTTAAGCCAAATCCAAATTCCTCCCCTACCCATATGGCTTCTCCCTACCCCTACATTTAGCCCTCCAAATGGAGAATTATGGAAAAATAGTGACTTAATATTCGGACAACACTACCACTCAATGACATCGTCAATATTCGTCGGTCATCTACGTTAGCGCGCAGCTGCCAGCGCTCGGAAAATAAATAACAACATCGGTTTTATAACTTGGTGTCAAATAATTCCAGCTGGGAACAAACTGTAACTATTACTTTTTCCTCCATGATCACGTTTGGTTCATGGGCGGCACCTCCGTGATTTGAAAAAGACGCTACCCATCAGCACTACCAAATCCAAGTTCCTGATTGGCCAAAGTGGAACTGGTTTAACTTTTAACGCGCATTTCATACGTAGAGCTTTACAATGGATTCAAAAACTTTCATAGCGACACGTGAACATGGAAACCCGAAACATGCAAACGCGTGTTCACATAGACTTTTTATTTGACGAGGTTGTTTGAACGTGCATCAAACCCCTGACTGCTAGTTGACAACACACCACAACGAACCTCTTGCAGCAGCTCTGCACAAAAACAAGATTTCATAAGAACCATCTTTCAGTGGATGTTCCCTCAGTAGTCTTGCACTTATTACTTAATCCATTTACACATATATAAATCAATTGAACTAAAATAGGCAGATTGTGTTGTTGAAGACTGTACATTGTTTCTTTCTTTGGTTTTTTAATCCAATGGCCATTCGCTACCTCATAAAGTACATTTAAGCAGTGTTGGGAATACATAGCACTTTATGTTCTTCATCAGACATAAATAACCTTTTTGGTATTGGCACAAAAAAGCTTTGTTTTTTATTAGTGAAACATATTTTGTTGTGTTAACTATTACGTGTCATCTAGTGTGTTCATGATTCTCATCCAAAGAAAACCAATTTGCTTTGGTAAAATAAACTTGTTTGAGCTACAGGGCTTAGTGCTTTGATAATTAAATAACATGTATTTTATAAATTGTATTCTTTATACAAGGGTGTATTAGTATTTAGACAACGTTTTTTAAAGTCATACTTTTTCATAAAATTGTGATTGTATCATCTCTGGTAGAGTCTTACTTTACATTATTTTGAGTAGTGACGTGTATCGTGATATGTATTGAATTGCGAGACTCTTGTTAATACACAGCCCTACCAAAAACCTTAACTTTGTCCAGGTACAATTAAAAATCAAAGAATGAAAAAGGAAAGAAAAACAAGAAAATCATTAATTTAAGGCTGAAAGTTTTTTTTTTTTTTACATCCAGTTTAAATTTACTTCAGTTTAGATGAATCCAAGAACTTTTAAAGTGTCCTAATTGTGATTTGTTAATTATCTACAAGATGAGATCTATAGAAACAGACTGAAAACACACATGCAGTCTTTAGTTTAACTGAGCAGTTGCTGTTGCCTGTGGAGATCTCCGGGCTGGTAGCTTGTGGTCATCTCCCATTAACCGACTGGAAAAGAGATAAGAGGAGTTTTGAACATGAAGAAACTTTACTGATACAATCACTGAGATGATTCGTTTGTGAGGAGAGCTGGTTGACATTAGGAATGGAAACGGCCTCCGTATTGGCCTCTTCTTATGGTTTTATCTACTGTGGGGAGAGAAGCAGTGCCTGCTTTGGGTGGAGATAAGGCCCGTTGCTCTGAATGTGGGGCTGGGTGGTCTTTATTTACCTGTAGCTGAAGGGGGTTTTAGCTCCCTGCAGGCTACTTCTATACATTGTGTCCCTCCACGGCTCTGTCAACAGTCATCCGAAAAACCGAACAAGATCCTCAGAAACATCTGGCCCCCTGCTCCTCATGCAGACCCTCACAAAGGCAGCCATAGAAATGTGGTGACATGAGCTCAAAGTCTGGTGGGAAGATTATGCTTCTGCTTTGAAGATGTTGTTCTCTGCAGAAATTTTTTAAATTATATTTAAAAGTTTTGTACAACAAATGTAAAAGAGGAAATTTTTTACTTTATGTTGTGCTTTATTGCATGTTTAGGGCATCAGTCTGATGACAAAATACACATGAAGTTGTTAAAAGTGGATTTTTAAAAGGGTTATATACATTTAGTAACACAAAAGAAAACAAGAAACCTCAAGTTTTAACTGTTAAGTAGAGCAGAAATCTGTAGCTATTCATTAAATATTGCTCTGAATTGCATTCAATTGGAATACTTTCTTTGTTACCAAAGAAATTTGGGGGCAAAATGATGCATTAAAAAGTGAAATATTTGTTCAATACCCAGTGAAGTCAGATTTTAGTACTGTATTGATCTCCATTCATATCAATGGATCAGTGAACTGCAGTCGAATCTCAGCGAATTTACAAAAACATAATGCTCCATGTTGTATTTACAGCAAAAGCAAAATGTTTTATGTATTATGACTTTTTGTGGCCCTAAATAAATAATAAAATAAAGGACAAACACTCACCAAGTTAGCCTCCATTTTGGTAAAATTACAAAAACGTTGCGTTCGAAAAAAAATTCTTATTAAGGTCTTCACAACAAATGATTTTGGTGTCATCTATTCATAAAACCAATTGCAAAATATGAAAATATTTATAAAAAAACAAAACAAAACGCAGAAGTGTGAGAAATTTAGAGCTAATGTTCTGTTGCATGTGAATGAAATAATGCACTAAAATAAAGACTTAAACACAATTATACAATCTGAATTTGAAATTTGAAGTTTTTCTTAAGCTTGTCATCTCAATTTGTCATCACTAATTCGACATCTATGAAATGATATCCATCCTATTTTGAATTATGGAGCATCTTACGGAAGGCACCAAATGTTTTATTACGACATAAGACAAATTCAGGATAAGATATTTTTGAGATCATTATCTCATGTTTTGGTTTTTTTTTTACAGTGCACATTAAATAGGAAAAATAGGAGGGCTAACTGTATTTTCTGGACATTTTGATTACTCTTTAAATACACTGACAGGGTTTATTGACGAAATTCTTCCTTCAATCAATACTTTTTAACTTTTCAAACTTGTATCCAAATTTTCTTAACAGGCAGATCTGGAAATGCGTGTCATGCTAATAATCTTTGTGTCATCACTCAGAAAATAGTTAAAGAATTGTTTGCTTGCTTAAATTTTAAATGTCTTGTTATAAATACAAAATGCCCAGAAGACATTGCCACAGATGAGAATTGTTTATGGAAATCGATAAATCAAATCAATCTTTTTCTAGATTACAGTGTTCCCTCGGGAGTTACGTTCTAAAAGTAATCCACGACAGGTGAAATCAGCGAAGTAGGATAAGCCTATAGATGTTTTACTGCTGTTAAACTCCTAAATACACACTTTATATACTTTTCTTAGACATGAACATTTTCAGACTTTCATGCTCTCCTGTTTAAACAGAAACCTGTATAAAAATAAGTCCAGCATTATAGAATTAAAACAGAAATCTGCTCAAGATCAAAGTTTTATGTAAATTTGGCAAAATGAACAGCCAATCAGGATGCAGGACACAGTGCACTGCAAAAAAACCCCCTGAAAATTGTATTAAAAAAATCCACAAAACAGAGACTGCCAAAGGTGAACCGCAGTAAAGCAAAGGGCCACTGTACTAACATGCATGTAAACATAGTGTCAGGAAGGCGTGGTTTTGCTTTTAAGGTTTTATCTGCATTTGTTAGAATTTGTGTTTGTTTTTCTTGTTTATTCTTTTCAGTTCAGTTTCTGTTCACTGCCCCGTTCACACCAGCTTTGAGTTTGTAAAAAGAACAGCTACTTCTGATCGTTCTTTGTTAGTGTATTTAAGTCTATGGGTTTGATGACGTCCTGTCACATCTTAAGTCACATTTCCCCTGGTCTTCCTCTTTCCTTTTGTTGACCTTTGTTTTAGGTTTTACTTCAGATTTGACATGTTTGAGTTTTTGAATTTTCCGCCGTGTTTCAGTTTATTTGTTCAGTTGTTGCCATGTCTGATTTCTGATCTCCTGCATTTGAGACCTTAACAAACCCCATTTAATGAAGGCACTTTTAAAAGAAAAAATGTACCTCTGCCTGGAAAGCATAGCATTATCCTCAAGAAAAGGAGGAGATATGTTCAACTTCATACTGTACAACATAAACATCCTTTGTCTTTACATGGTTCACTGTCAGCTGTACGGATATTCCACGTGCATTTGATTTCCAGATCTTGTTTTGGTTTCAGTTAAAAAGTCACATTAATACTAAAGTAAATGTGGTATCACAGAAATAAAGAGTTCTTTGGTTTTCTAAACAAGGGTTTAGAATTTGGATTTTTCTCGGAAAACGTTTTTAGTTTTGAATCCTTAAAGTCACAAAGCTTCTTGTTGTGTGAGATGAATGTTTTTGACTTTAGCGACTTTAGCGTTTACCGTCATCTCTCGGGCTCCGTTCCCCTCCAAAAGCCCATCTGTGAATCCACTTCCTGCCCTGCATGTTCATTTGTGTGAAGGAGGAATGAAAAGAGGGGGAAGTCAGGCTCCATATTGCCGTACATCTGCTGCTTTCGGCGGCGATGGCGTCGGGCCTGGCGGCCACGCTGTGCAGATGCCACCCCCCCCCCCCGTCTCTCCGAAGGCCACATTCTTCTATTACCATGTGCAGCCTGAGCAAACTGTGCTCCGGAGCGGGCTTGTCCCACTGCTGACTGGCCACTGCCTTGGCAACATGCTTTGTTGCTCTATGCAAATCCGTTCACACTGGGACACAGGCTCTGGGAGAGGGTATCCTGAGCTCAGGAGCCGGGATAGAGAAGGGAGGCCGACCAATAAATGAAAGTTTGCCTTAAACCCTCAGGATAATGGAAGCAGAGGTTGGGGCCGAGCCTCGAAGCCGAGATAAACAGAGGGATTACTTCTTGGTTTTGCATCACTCGCTCTCCTCTGGGTGGCCCTTAACCATCGGGAAAGGGAAGAGGGGAGAGGGGTTGGCGAGAGAAGAAAAAACGTTTAACGCATGGACATTCTCACAGCACATAGGGAAAAAGAAGTGAGCCTAATTCCATCAAAGACGGAGAAATTAGCAATTAATTTATTCCAACCTCCGTGCCCCTGCTCCTTTTCTTTTTTCAGCCCAATTGTTGGTGAGTTCTGCAACATCTGGTCCAGAACAGTCGCTGCGCCTGATGACGGATGCTCCCTCCATTAAGGCAGAATGGGAGAGAAAATGTTCCCTTTTTCATTCATTTCTTGTCCATGGGAGATTAGTTTGGTACGATGTGAAAAGTAATCATTAAAAATGTTGCTCTTTTTGCAGGCCATGCATATCCACCACGGGCAGCGCCTTTATTTGCAATTGTAATTTAAAGAATAATTAAAGAAGTTAAATGATTCTGTCAATGTAGAACAACTTGAGTCTTTGTGCTCAGGGGTGCATGAACCTGCGCCTGGTTGCTCTGATAAACTCGGTAATGAAAGAACGTAGCACCCCACTAATGATGAATTTCTGAAGTGTTTTGGATTTGCTCGGCGCCCCGTCTTCTTCGTGACAGCCTCTAAAACGAACACGTGGTTGGGAAACCAAGCCACACGGAGAGGATTTAAGTGAAAACTGTTGTACGAATCAACTGTCACGCTACGTAGTTTTAAGGTTTCCAGGATCTTCTAACTTAAAAATTAAGTAGAAGAGCTAGAGAGGAATATTTTGAAGGGAACTAATTTGTGATACACACTTAAAATTCCTCAAATGAGGAAAGTCTGAAATGTTTGGAGACATTTTGGAAGATCAAGATGTACGTAACTGCATTTTATTCTGTTTTTTTTCTTACTTTTGGAGCTTTTTATTGCTGAATGAGGCCTGCATTATTTTAGTTTTGTAATTTTCTTGGACCTAAACTCCTCAGAGGGGCAGTAGTTTATCAGAAATTGGCGCCTGACTTGTGGGACTGCCTATTGCTCTTTTTACACTACTGCTAGCTTAAAGCCACTCACACCCCCAACCTAATATTACCGGAGCAACAAAAATGGCGAGCCATTTTGGAGTTATCCAGCCATAGAGTTTTGAGCTAGATACCAGCTCAGACGAAAAAACAAAGACGTTCATGGATCTATTTGTCTACGAGTGGATAGATCAGAATGGAGCAGAGAAGGGAGCTTGAGGCCAACCCAGCGTGTTTTTTACATCACAGATAAGCTTCTTTTCAAACAGCATTTTTTTTTGTCTGCTTCTGATTCACAATGATTTGAATAAATAAATCCTCAGAAATGCAATAATAAGCCTAATTTTCCGCAAGAACATGTTAAAAACACTAAAAATACCTTTTTCATTGAAGTGGGTCCTACAATGGTAAACGGTTTGTTTAGGCAACACAACTAAATTCTTCCATTCATGTTTTTTCAAGAAAAATAATTTTTAAAAGACAAACAGGAAAGTAGAGGTTTCCTAACTTATTTAATTAATCATTTCAATGGCTTTTATTTCTTTACATCTCATATCTTCAAACAAAAGCAAGAAACTCATTTAAAATATTTACTTGAATTAAATCAGTAATCCTTTGACTCAGCATCTTTACATTTAACCTCCGATGGGTTTTTTGACTCTAAAAATGGTGAGCAGAGCAAAAATCCTATCAATCACATCAGCCTGCTGTTGAGCCAGTATCGCTGCCAGAAGCTTATATACTGTATACCTCTGTATCCCCAGGACACACACTCCCTCACACATAAGCCCAGCTCTGGTGGAAATGAGCTGTTGACATTATTTTGGGTCATTGTCCATGATAGCAGGGCCAACTGCTGGGATTTAGCAGATAAACCCCCTCCGCTGAGACCTACACCCATTACACATTTCACTACATCAGTTAGCCACTTATATTGCCTGGTTTAATCCCATATTGTACTAGAGACGGGTTGGCAACATTTGCACGGTTTGTATTAAATGAGGAAAAGTATTCAAGTCCAGCTGGACTGGCTATGTGATGGGCTTCCTGACTGAGGATGAGGACAAAGGAGAGATGATGTTTCAAGGAGGTGACCTTGAAGACAGTTGGGGCCCGGCAGGTCCAGGATGTGACCATGGGTAACTGCAGCCAAGATGGAAGCACACAGGCTCAGAAATCCTTCCCTGGGGAAATAAATAATTAAAAAAAAGGCCTCAAATCATGAACAACAGAAACCTTGTTTTTAAGAAATGACCTATAGCATCTGCACTTCCATTAAGCACGATTTCTTTTTAATAATGAAGTAGCTGTTATTGGAAGAGATAAATAAGCGATCATTAAAGGCAGATGAAGCAGCTTTTCATCTGCTGACCTTCATCTCTTTAACTCTTTAAGCTACATACACACTGAACATTTGACGTGCGTCCTTGAACGTGCATTTAGCCCACGGAGTTCGAACTGCACAAGCAGGGAGGGGCTTCTTTTTCAGCTGTTTACTAGAGCATGTCTGCCATCTGGGGGCGGCCATGGTGCAGTGAAAAGGGCAGTTGGCCTCTGATCGGAGGAATGCAGGTTCAATTCCCGCCTTGCCCTCCCATGTGTCAAAGTGTCCTTGGGCAAGACACTGAACCCCACCCCCCACTGAGCCCCAATGAAAGGTTGGCGCCAGTGTTCGGTAGCAGAGCCACCATCAGTGTGTGAGTGGGTGAATGGGACCGGGACTGTAAAACGCTTTGGGCCGTCAATGAAGGTAGAAAAGTGCTATAAAAGTAGACACCAATTACCAGCTACAGTTGGAAGAGGTTTGATGCAAAATGTCAAAGCGGTGCAAATCTCGTGTACTGGACACAAAACGGAAACGTTTGGTTCATTGCTGGTCCACTCATATCGAGTGGCTTTTAACATGATCACTTCCAAAAGAAAAAAAATTCAATCGATTTTTAGGACTTTATTCTTATTAGTTTTTAGGTTCAATTGCTTTTTCACAGACGGCGGACTATTTGATTCATAATGCGCCTGTTGTTATGGTAACACAATGCATCGCTGAACCGGCAGACCTCGACTGCAGCGGCAAAAGAAAGCGATTTATATGCTGATTGTCATGATAGGTTCAATAAAGCATCAGATCAGAGAGAAAGTTCACCTCTTACCACTTGTTGTTGACAAGATCATGAAGAAAAGGTTTGTTTGGAAGAAGCCTGCACAAATAGAACATTGTGACCAGAACTTCTTCCGGAACACCCAGCAGCCAATCAGATTTAAGTATTCACTGGACCATTTAAAGTGCAGAAACACAATGTTTGTTTCTTATGGCTGTATATCTGCTTCTTTATTTTCTTGGAGTAACACTGCAGACATTAAAGTCAAAAGCTGCATCTTGTTGCATAAAATTTAACTTGTAAAACATTGTGATTCAGATTAATCACAATCCAAAAGTGTGATTAATCTGATTAATTTTGTTAATCGATTGACAGCACTAATTTACAAAGACTTTTCATGGGAAGTTGAACACGCATTGCCAAGGGCGAAGTGAACCCAGCCACACCAAAATAACACACGCTCTTTGACATATCATACCTCTTTGACCGTTGATGTGTGTAAGAAAAAAAAGCGTCTTTTCATATCGGCTTTGTACCAACATACAACTAGTGCAAAGTGTTGCATATTAATGCAAGGCTGATTTTCTGTGCTTGAGAATCTGCTGGAATTTTTTGCACAAATGGTTGAAAAGTTACAATAGGTGCAACAATGTCAGCACTGAAGCTAAAACTCAGTTGTTAAATAGTTAAGAAGCTTCTGCAGCTTCACATAAAAGTTTTGATCTGCTTTGATGCTTCTTCCTGTAGTCAGAGACACATCTTTGTTGGAAGAACTCCAAAAAACATCTTGAAAAGACGCCCAAATCTGATAACTCATTTAGATGTGAAGTTTGAGGACCTCCCAGGAAATCGCTAAGTCCAAAACTTTATCTCCCAGAACCCAGAAACTCCCTAAAAAGTAGAAGCTCATAAACATTTAGAACACCATACCTCTTCCAATACGAAGTCGCATTTCATTCAACCAAGGAAAATTTTACATCTTAAGTGTTAAGACGGAGGGGAGGCTGTAAGTATGCCCACCCCTGATGAATGTCTCTCACTGAGGGCCACTCAAGAGGGAATAAAATCCAACCTCTTCAAGACTTTTCCAGGAGGCTGTGGCAAAATCAGTCTCAAAAGAACTGCACGCCAAAACAGTACAAAATGAAAGCCAAGAAGCAATTCAGATTTTCCCTCCTTTTTTACAAAGTGAGGCTTGTCTAGATGTTTTTAATCTTTTTTTTTCCAGAAGCTGTTAGGGGATGTGTGTGCATAAAAAAAGATGTGTTAAATGTTTCTAAAGTTTAACTGAATTTCTAAAGTTTCTACCTTCATTGAAGGCCCAAAGTGCTTTACAGTCAAGGTCCCATTCACCCATTCACACACACATTCACACACCGATGGTGGCTCTGCTGCAGAACACTGGCGCCAACCTTTCATCAGAAGCAATGTGGGGTTCAGTGTCTTGCCCAAGGACACTTCGGCACATGGCGGGCATGGCGGGAATCAATCCTGCAATCTTCTGATCACTTTAATAAAATTGAAAACTTTAGAAATGGGATATTTGGGTATTTGTTGTGCATGTAGCCTGGTTTGCTTATGCAAAAACATTGTCGAATAAATCTAAGAAAAACTGAAACCTTCTTGCAATTGTGTGTGTTCAGTTAATTGATCACATATGTATATGAGAATTGGACAGAGTGTCCCCTCCCTCCTCATGTGTCAAACAGGAAGTACCCATTGGTTCCAAGAAGGCAAAATCCCATAGACTTCTATCAATCAGATGCCTCAATAAAAGTATGTGTCTTGCGTCCAGTCTTTGAAATGTTTGACAGATTCTCTAGAGCCCGCTTCTAAGTGGTAGAGGTGTGGACTTCCAATTCCAATAGTGGATGCTATATAGAAATGATGGCTCAGACCGACTCAGACTTATTTACTGACCTCATACTGGCCCAGCTTTAGGTGGTAACCTCTCTACGTTACTAAGCTATAGCCATTATATATATCATCTGTAGATTTTTCTGTAAAGGCACGCTTTGATCAGGCTTGACTGTAATACTTGTATGATGTCCAAAGTATTTACCTTTTTCCCATGATCCTCTTTGCAACATCCCACCAAGAAAAAGCAACCTGACATGGAAAAAGAAAAATCTTGAAAGGACACAAAGGCACAAAGAGGCGGAGGGCCCAGCGCCGGCCGCCTCGGGCCGCCCGACAGAGAACTCGGCACACAGCCGGGCCACTCCAATTCCGAGCGAATGTTAATGAGATTGCTCTGATCCCTCCGGTGCTTCCCATGTTTTTAACACCTTCAAGGACCACATGGCGCTAACAGCATAAAGACAACTAAATGAGAAATCTGAACGTTTTTTGTGACGCTGGGGGCCCTTCTTGCTTTTCAACCTGCCCATCCTTTCAGCGCACCTCCCTAAAGGAGAGAAGATAAGAAAGAGGCCGCTGCAGGGGGTGCGGATGAGTAAATTTTTCAGGAAAGGGAACATATTTGTGAACCGGGAGCAGTAATCAATTTATGGCCACACAAGGGCAAAGCCTTTGAAAGAATTGCCGGTTGGGAAAATTGAAAAGCACCAGACAGAATGGGACTGGAGATGCTCAAATTCAGATGCTTTTTCTCACAACCGCTGTAATGAGATCACTAACATCTTGAGCCGGCCCCCACTATAGCCGGCAAACAACAGGCCCCCAGATGAAAGGTGAATGGGCCTAGGTTCCCGCTGGCTGGTTCAGAAGCACTTTAATAGCACAGCGCTCTATGAAAGGCTCCTGGGCAGTAGCTCATATTAGCAGTGAAGCACACTGCTTAATAGGATGATGCCTTTTGGCTTTTGTCATGAGATGATTAAGGGCTTCGTTGTCACCGGTGCCTGTAGAGCACAAGGCACTACAATCCACTCTGACTGGCTTTTTGTCTAAGTCTGTGTTGAAGAAAGCAGCCCTTTTTGGTGAAAACACCTCTGAGGGATCCATCAGGTGAGGTCTGCGGTGGAGCCTCACATCTGCACCCTCTTTACAATACCTGAAGTGTTTTTCCCTAAAACACCCTTCAAAATCGTATTGTCTCCCGACAAAGACAAATAACAAAAATGTTAATCGCACTTGAGAAAGCGTCATCCTTTTACTGGTTGGAGGAAAAAAGAAGAATTACCCCCTAAAAAAAATTGGGTCTTTTTGGATAAAAGAAATAATCGTTTGGAGCATTTTGCCTCAGAGCGAAGGAAAGGACCAATATTTGCCAGATTGACGTTAAATGCTGTCCGTCCGTTTTTCGCAATCAATGCATGCCTTTTCAGTCCGGAGAGCTTTATACTCGGGATTAGTTTTGGTGACTTAAGAAGCTAGACTACCTCCATGGCCCCACCATCTGCAACAGCACCCCCCTCAACCCCCCCTCTTTTCACAAAAATAGCACAAGGATACCGCCATCCTTTTCACTGGCTCCTAACAAGGCAGCTCCAGAGCACAGGCTCACTCCAAGTAATTAAATCAATCCCTTTGTGCTCACCGATATTCCCCTTCAGTGACTGCGCCAGATCTGATTCTGGGTCTTCATGCATATTCAGACTAAACTTGTCAAGAACAACTTTTCATTTTTTAAAGCTCAACAGTCAAAACCCAACAATTTCATCAAAATTTCCTTTAATTTCGCTGCCTATGCCCTAAAATCGATGCTGCGCTGCATCAGGACTCTCATGAGTGCCGACTGACTCTTGAAGCTGAAGTATTAAAAAAAAAGGGAGCTTGTAAGAGGAAAAGTTCGGGTCGGAGCCCGAAAGACAAATTGGATTAGCAAGTATTGGATTAAAGGTAAAACGTAGGGATAACAAACAAGAAAAGCTGCCTGTGATCACAGGGTTTAATATATTTCTTTTCCTCTCAGATCCCTTTATTCTTTCCCTCCCCCCTTTTTTCTTTCTTTCTTTCTTTTGGAGGAAAGATCCCAGGCTTAAAACAGGCTTATTAAAACTGGGATTAATTTGTAATGCTCCTCTAACCCTTGGGGTCAACCAAAGATTTGTTATCTAAAGCAAACAGGAAAAAATGTAGAGCAAGAACACAGCTTTAAATGTATCTGTGGAGATTTCAGTGTGTTATCCCTGAGACATTCGTTATCGACGGGATGGAGAACCCTTCAAGGTACTCAGCGAGAGGGCAAATATGATGCTTATCTGTTTACAATTATCCAAATATGTTTGCTATAATAAAAGAAGATAGCAAAATGAAGCACGGATGTAGATAATTGTGATATAAAAAAATCAACCTCTCCTGTTGAGCAATTGATGCATCTTTTTGCTTGTTTTTAGAGATATTAATATTCAGAATCAGTTCTGTTGAGAAAACTTTTTTTTTCCACCTTCTTTGCCCCAAATGTCTGATGACCGTCGGATCTGAAATTCCTAAATACCTCGACCTGTCTGTCGTCTCTGCAGGGATGGTTTTAAAACAATACTTTGACCAAAAAAGTTTTTTAAAAAAGTGATATATACACTTACTTCCACAGAACTTTTCATGGAAATGTTTATATTAAAGCTACACATTTTAACTGCTTACCTAATTTCTTTAAAAAACAACAACTTCTTAATACAAGTTGTTTCCAAATAAGAGAGGCCGTTGCACATTCCAAAAAGAGTATAAAAACCAAATTTGTTTTGACTTTTATAGAAAAAGGTTTGCCGTGGAAGAGTTTAAAGTATTTAAATGTTCATTCATGTTCACTGATCAGTTTGCACAAATTATAAAGGCTCCAATGAACAAACTAGAGAAAGATTTTTTCACATTTATAGTAATGTGAGACTTCAGTACCAAATGTATACATGAATTATGGCAGCGGTGTTTCTTTTTTTGTTGCAAATGTCTTATTTCTTCTTTACTAATCTGAGGGCATAAAGGAAGCAGATCATCTGAGAGGAAAACATTGGAAAACTGCTACTTTTTTAATGTTTGAGTAAAATGTTAACATTTTTGAATAAATCACCATTATTTGATTTATAACAGAATATTGTACCAGCTGTGGTTCTTGGAGGAATTTTATAGAAATCTCATTGACATACATGTGATGCAGGTGTGGGTCCCAAGCACACAGAGATTTCTCCAGTTTAAATATTATGACGTTCTGCATCGTTGATGATGGGATTTGGAAAACTCAATGTAAAAGCAATTTAATGTTAGAATTTGATGCTTAATGTTAAAACATTGTTGTTTTTCATATGATCGTATTACAAACTTTATATTAATTCACTTGGTTTTCCTTTTATGATACTTTTGGTTTTTAATCATTTGTTGTCTTGTTCTCATTTATTTTAAGAACTAGCTGGCATCACATTGTAAATAATAGTAAATTATTCAAAAAAGTGTAATTTTTTGAGCTTGTTGACCTCAGCGACTCAAGAAGAAGAAGAAGCTCAGCTGTTGTCTGATGATGTTCGTCTCGGCTACAGGAAGTGCAATGTTGTTGCTCCTCCATTTTTCCCAGGTAATTTAGCCTAAATTGCTCTCTGTTGCATCTTTCAGCTGTTTGCACTGGATTAATGCGAGTCAGTGTTCAAATCGATGTTTATTAATGGTTTCTTTAAGTGTTTAAAGATTAGGTCATTAACATATTGATGAAGTTTTTAAAGTTGCTCCGGGAGAGAAACAGAGCCGCTGAGGTGACGAGGCAGAGGAGGAGAAAGAGCGGGTTTCCTGTGAGGAAGGTGATGATGCTTTCAGGAGTTTTCTTCAGTTAGAATGATTTAGGATGAATTCTTTTCTGAAGCCTTTTCACATTTGCAGTAAAAGTGTGAGTCTGGGTTTGAATTTGTGGTAGCAGCAGCTCACTGCGGCCCTTCTCTCCGCCGTCATAATTACCTCTGACACCTGATAAGACGACAGATCCAAAATAAATCAATTCTCATTAGTTTTGTGTTTGCAAGGACTAAGGAGGAGTGGAGGTGCTGCTTTCCTGTCATTCATGCATCAGTCATCTGCTTAACTGATATCAGGTAATCTCCTGATTATTAGTGAGGAATATTGACAGAGGAAGGGTCTGAATCTGTGGCTGCTCCACACATCAAGGTGGAGAGACTTTTTCTGGAGGGATTTCTTTATACTTCTAATGAGAAAGCTTTAATGACAGCCGTTTGCTATCAGGAAGAATATTTTAAAAGTTGTTTTTCCTCTGGGTTATTCATGTAAAAACTGGAAAAGAACTTGAATGACTGCAATTCAACATTTATCTTTGTGGACGGTGGTCCATTTAGACTCCTGTGAAAAGTATCAGAAGGAGGGGTTATTTCTCATTTCAGTTTGGTGTAGGACTCGTTGAAATGCTTGCAAGTCACAAAGGTGCAGCTCCTTAAAGACCCACGCCGATTAAAATTTAGATTTTGCTGTTTTTAACATGTGCTTGTGGCATTTTTCTCATGATGAACGACGAAGAAAATGAGCTAAAAACTCTATTTCTGAGTAATTCTCTATTCAAATTGTTTTAAGTCAGGAGCAGACAAAAAGTGTGGTTTGAAAAAGAGCTTATTACTGATGTAGAAAATACGCTGGGTGGGGCTACAAGCGTTGTGCTCCAAATTCTCAGCAATGGGGAAGGGAAGGGGGGCAGGGTTGCTCTGCGCCAACGGTCCCGCCCACAACTCTGAGGCAAATTTCTAATGAACTCCTGCTGCTCTGCAGAAACTATCTTCTTAAATGACACAAGTTTTTGATTTTATCTAAAAACAGCATCATCATAATTAAAGGACCACTGGGAAAGCTTTTAAAATATGTCAAAAGAGGATCAGACTGGGACTTTAAAATGTTTTTCTGTTCTGTAAAACTTGCAGGATCACAAGTTAACGTCTACTTTATTTTAAAATTCAAGTCAACTTTTTTCATGATTAATACTTTTAGTTTTCTTTCTACCTCAAAGACTTCCTGTCTGCTCAATTGCATTTATATAAAATGTAATTTTATAAACTATTTATCTGTGACCCACTTTCATAGGAAACAACATTTTTCTGGTGTTTTTGTATTTGTGGAGGCAACTGATACACGGAGTTTCAAAATCACTCGTTTCTTGGATAAAAAGTGTGTTTGGACGTCAAACCTCTCTGATTCTGATAGTTTGTGTTAGAATTCCTTAATGGTTATAGGATTTCAGATACGGCTCTCCTTTCACTGGAATATTCCTTCATGGGAAGTTACAGGGGCAGAAATATTGTGTCTAAAAAGCATGAACTTACCCTGGAGGATCTGCCTCTCCCTACATGTCCCTGTGCGTCGGGGCTCACATACCTTCTCCTGTAAAAACCACAAAGAAACCTTTGTCTTCAGTACTTGACTTCATAGCTGTGAAGGTTTTTCCAAATCTACAACTTTCAGTAAAAGATGAAATTGTTTTTGTTGACCTTTACTTGACTGAAAGGAAACCCCTCCTGTATTTAAGTTTTGAAATAACAACTTTGCCAAAGTATTTGAACAAATGTACTTAATGGGCAACAGTAAAAATGCGCCCCTCCACACCCCCTTCTTGGTGGAGTCGGGATGTTAACGGCGTGCTGCTGTACCATTGATTTCGCCAGCATTTATTTCTGTTTGCTCGGGGGGTCCCTGTATTTGAAAAGTTGATGCTCTTCTCTGAAAGGCGGATTCATGCATAGACTTCGCTGCTTCTGTAGTCTGCTGCGGTTTTAGATGATAAGCTTTTTCAGACGTTCAAAATCAATATGTAATCCTGTGCAGAGGCTTATCCGCAGGACCGGGCCATTTGTGAGGCTCTTTGAGCTTTGTTACAGGTCTTCTGGCAGCTCTGTGCCGCAGATTGATTAGCTGCAGCAGCAGAATCCTATCAAATGGCCGTCTCTGATGATGGAGCAAACTCTCTGGCAGCCTCGAGTTGACTGGACTTCCAGATAAGGACGGATGGCAATTCCGTTGCTTGTCCGAACTGGGGGTAAGAAGGCGGCGATTGTTTCTGCCCTTTGCTCCTGTGTGGCTCCAAACAGGATGAGGTGGAAGGTGGACGCTCACATTTTAAGACATTAAGCTAAAGGTTTGATTGAAAGAGACTCGCTTGAAGTTAAAAGCAAACAAAGAAATGTTGTTTTCATCCACGTACTAAGCAGTAGGTTAAAGTCTATATTGACAGTATCATCATTTTCTTTATTTAGAAAAATTCTCGAAGAATAAATGATTACAAATGTATTGATTTTCCATTATTTTTTATTTCACTAAAATTTATAGCAAACGTTTAGTTTCATTTGATTAAAATTACATTTTTTGTTGCCTTTTGTTTTGTCCTTTTTTACAAAGCAAATGCTAATTTGATCCATATTTTAGAACAAAGGAGATTTGATGACATCATTTCTGGTCAAACACCAATTTCTGATCACTGACGCTAAATTTGATCAAAACAAACCAATAGGTCTCTAATGCAGTTTACCCACAAGCCCCGTTGTGACCTGCCTGCTCTTACTCTGTGCTGACTGGTGGTGTTTCCATTTTGTGCCATTGCTTGATTTTTCAAAACCTTGATTTTGTGGTTGTGACCAAGACTCTGATAGGCTGCGGCTGACATCACAAATATATCTGTTGTTTACAGGCTAGAGAACAGCAATTTCTTTCAGTGTATTCAGACGGATACATCAGGTTCGCTTGAAGTAAACCAGACTTTGTTTCCCTCCATAATCCGGAAAATATTTTAAGCATAAATACACCCAAGTGGACTCTGGTCCGGGAAGAAGAGCTTTGGCTCAAAACAAAAATGTCCAGTTGGAAGGCAGTCCTCATACAGACCAAGCCCAAGCTTCAGGACTAAACCTGGACCAAATAAAGTGGACTCGGCCCAGACCAACTGACTTTTTCAGTCTGAATGGATCCTTTGACTTTTTTAAAAGCTTAAAATATACCCAGACGCACACAGCACAGTTGATGTGGGTTTGAACCCTTTTGATTCCACTGCTTAATTGGAAACTGTAAAAATGAGATAAACTAGCTGAAATTCCTCTTGAGCGAAGACACTTTGGAGAGTTTCTCATGGTGTACAGAGCAAAACTGTATAATGAAAAACATGCGTTAAATACTTAAATATATGGGGGGCTGATTAATGATGTAATGGTTAGCACTTTTGCCTCATAGCAGAAAGGCCTGGTTCAAATTGCAGTTGGGTCCTTTCTGTGGAGTTCCCATGTTCTGGAATGGTGACCTGTCCAGGGCAGAAACTGAGGTTATCATTTCTTTTTGGGATCTTTGATTCATTCACACGTGAACCTGCTGTGTTTTGATCCTTGTTCTATGACAGAATCCCAGTGATCTCATGAATTGATCTAGAACATTCCACTTCCCAATTTTCATCTAAAAAAACGTATTGATTCCAGTGCCACATCATCACACTACCGCCACCGTGTTTGAGTGTTGCAAACCTTTTAAAAGATTCTCCTTCCATCTATTCATTGAATCTTTTTACATAGGTTTGGGGAAGATTCTTTGTGAAATTCGAGACAAGTCTAGTTTGATTCATCTTGCTTCAATCTTGTCAGTTTTTTGCTCAGTTTGGGTTAACTTTTTCTGAATGTTTGTCTCTGCGTTCGTCCTCTTGATCTATTTACTCAAGTTGTTAAAGTTTTCATCAACCTGCCTTCGATTTCCTAGAACACATGGCTTACAAACCCCCAAGAAAGAAAACTGGAAATGAATATTAACTTTTACTCAGTACTACTATAAATTAGCAATAAACAAATGTCATAAACATTCCTGATTAAATTTGGAGCCTGAAGTTTCCATTTATGAATGGAAATGTGAGGAAAATCTGTCATTCATGAGGCTAAAATATCCGACACTGTCTGCACTCATTTGGAATTTAGTTCTCATCAAGTGTTAAAAATCTCTTTCATTTTTCTTGAACTTTTTGCTTTTAATTAAGAACCATTTAGGATTGAGCGACGGTTTGGGACTATTTTGGGAAACTAGTAGCTTTGTAAGCTTTCCTGGAGACGTTTTTGAATTTCCAGCTGAGTCTAACTCTAAAAGAAACGGAAAATCCTCAAAAAAGTTTCAAGACTTTTTTTTTACCCTTAAAAATGAAGTCATGTTTCAAAATCTACCTTTTAAGTTTACTTGGGCGGCAATAATATTCAAAAACTTGATCACTGAGACGTTGGATTATAATTTAAAATCTAAAATGACCTCATATTGAATAAAAACCTTAAATGAAGGAAAGTCATGGAAAGTTCTTTTTTTTAAATAAGTTGTCATTTTCTTTTAGAGCATCTTGGGAAGTTATAATAATATTTCTTTCCTTCAGGAAGGGTGTCAGGGATCTGAATCTGTGCATTCCTGCGTGCCTCGGCGGCGCTCACATGGTTACCGCTGCTACGCATTGTTGGAGATATCTGAATGAGCACCGGTCGTGCAAGTTTGAAGGTGATTGCCCGAGGGGCAACGGAGTGAAAGAGTGAAGAACACAGCCAGAGAGAGGAGAGGAAAGGAGGGGGGGGGCATAATCCTAAAAGGATTGAAGTCCACCCCCCACTCCCACCCCCAACACGCACACATACATCTGAGTAATTCCCTTCACACACCCTCCTTGTGTTTTAGGGGGTGATGGGTACTGGATGGGGTCAGTTGGATTCTGGTGTCTGATTTCTCCATCCTCCACACCCCCACTTTGTCATTGTTTGCCTTCTTAATGAGAGGGGCAGGGCCTCTGGGCTTTGATTGACAGCTGCATGCTCCTCTCTCAGCTTTCTCCACTGTGTCTCTGTCAGGACTTGCTGCCATCTCTACTGTACTCCGAGCAGCTTGTATTTCTGCTACGGCTCCCCGGGTGTCTGTCAGTCTATCAGGGTTTCAAATGAGGAACAGCTGCTCTGAGTCACATAAACAAAGCAAAACAAACACAAAACCCAAATAAGATGGGCTCTAAAAAAAATGCAATCAATCATAGGGGGAATTTAAAAGTGAAAAGCCAGTAGCCTCTCCACTTGCTTTTTTATAACCTATTAAGTTTTAGCTTGCTTTTATCGGCCAATACATTTCAGTGAGGGCCAAATTAAAAAGAAAATATTTCAAAAATGGAAAACATTTAGAAAAAATTTTCAGTACTAGAAGCAAACAAAAGAAAATAAATGAACATGTGAAAAAAACATTCTTCCCAAATTCATGTGCTAACAATCCTGTGGGTTTCAATCCCGGACAAGACCCCAATTATCTGGTTTATTTCTTTGGACAGAAAAAAAAAAGTTGAACACCAAAATAAAGCTGCGTTTCAAAAAAGAACCACCAGACTTTAACCTTGCTTTATGAAGGACTCTAAAACATGCTTGAAATGAATTCTTAAAGTGAACAATTTTGGACAAACATTTTGAGTTAGCATGACACATGGGATCTGCACTTTAAAAGATATGATAAAAACATCATAGGAAAATAACCAAGACCATCTGCCCACTCAACTTTGTATGAAGTTCATCTATTGATGTTGAAAAAGGAGGTACAGACAGTTTTTTTATTTAAAATAAACCACTCCCTATTTTCATAAGCCAAGTCTTTATCTTTTTGTCACCAGAGATGTCACTGGCGACACCTAAATAACACAAGCTCTTTGACACAGTGTAAGTCTTTGATTTATTACGCAATCCATGGGTATCAGCTGATTCTGATGTGGGGGGAGAAGTGGCTTTTCATATTGGAGCAAAGTTGCTTTTCTCCACGACACAGTCGGCTGGTTTACATGAAATTGCGTAAGCACTTCACCACTAAAAAATTTTAAATATCAACGCAAGGCTGCCATGCTCCTCTTCTGAATTTGCTGGAATTACGGAGTAAACGGTTAAAGAATTACAGTAGTCGAAAGACTGTCAAGAGAATGGCTAAAGCTCCAGGGTTAAAGGGTTCATTTTGGTTTGATGAGACATTACAGCCATCTACTCGCTTATCCACCAGTCCATCCCACACATTCATCCATACATCCATCTGCTTCTGCTTACAAAGAAGGCTTTCAGGCTTGTTTTGCTTTACTTGATCTCTCCAATGGACAGTCCATTCCCATCCGTATGGTCACTGAAGTATACCATTTTAATTCCTTTAAGATCCTCTTTTTATCAGAAGAAAGAAACCACTCAGATTCTGCTGGAACTCAAACAGCCTTTCAGTGTAAAACAGTCATAAGCAAGGGCACAATCCAGCTCTTCTGCCTTCAGAAACATGCCCAATTGTTCCTAGATCGAATAAGAGATATAATCCCTCTGGTGTGTCTTCCTTGACAACTAATATTTTTGGACTTATCCGTTAGAACTCATCATGTGGAAAGCTTACTGTCAAGTGAGATAATTAAATAGAATAGATGTTTATTGTCATTAACTTGGGTTCAAAAGACAGAAATACCTTTGTTTACCTCAAACTTTCTTCCTTTCTTGTTTGTGAACAAAACTCTAGGATGTCTAACTTAGGAGGAGGGACCAACTTCCAACCCAGTGAGGGCATGTCCCTTTTTCCTAGCTGTAAGCTCAGACTTGGTGGCACTGATTCTCACCCCAATAGTTTTAAAGCTGACCACAGCTCAATGAAAAACACTTAGGTTTTGATATTCCTGCTACAATACAACTTGGTTAGAGTTAGAATGGGTTTTTGAGCTTTGAAGTCATTCTTTCTACCAACCCTCCATCAGATTAACCTCTTAACCTGAATAGAAACAGGCAGAAAAGGAGGCTGAGGGGTAAGCAGGTTAACAATCATGATTCATCCTTCTAGCCAGGTTCTTTTTTTTTTCCGGCTCAAACTAAAGCAGGATCTTATAACAAAAAAACTTCAACATTCTGGGGCAGTCATATCACAGCAAGGGGCTCATTTTAAAATCATATATCAATCAAAACGAGCAAAACAGGCAGTAGACTCGGTGCACGTTGAAAGTTTTTGAAATAGTAAAAACGTGACTATAAAAACATTGACTCCTGCTTTTCGTTTTTTTCTTTCTTTGTGTCCTGGTAGCCAAAAATATGCATTTTTTTTTTCTTTTTTGCAATGCAGAAAATGTACAATCACTGCAGCCTCAACAAACGTAAAGTTAAATTTGGATGTACCACAATATCCTGATCCCAGATTTAAACGAAAATTCTCCTTCAAAAGTAAAAGGGAAAACGTGTTCTTGGCGTGATCTCTTTGTACCATTCTCATTTAGGCTTTTTCTTCTGTCTCTTCTTCGCTGTTTAGACCGTCTCCACATGTTGAGCTCCGGCTCAGACCATCTGCTGACGGGGTTGTCGCTCTGAGCCAGCTGTCCCGCTGCATAATCAACAGGCCTCTCCAGAGCTGATGCAAGTGTTTCTGCAAAGTGCTGTTCATGAGCGTACATAGAAGCAGCGCTGAGTGGGAGGGTGGAGGTTGTTATGGAGCAGAGGCACAGATTTCCACGTTTCATTTATAGTATAACCACACGTGCAGATTAAAGCGGCTAATCTGTGTACGGTGCTTTTAATCTGTGCCTCTTTAGAGAAGGCGTCAGGTTAGAGCTGTAAAATGCTCTGCTTTTCATCATTTCAGATGAGAGGTCAAGTGATTCCGCTCTTCACTGTAAATATCAAAGCTTTTCTGCTCTTAAGATGAAAATGTGCATCATAGCTACACATCGATTCCCTAAAATCAGGAGATTATGAAGCACATGAGCAGCAGAAAAACCAGATGATGCGTCATAAACACCAAAAACTTTGATACTTCTTTTAAAGTAAAATGATTTTTTTCTGCAAAGAAAAAGTTTTCATTATTCAACTCTTCTTAAATTGCAAATATGTTTTCTGAGAACGCATTAAGCTTTTTAAAATTATTATTATTATTATTATTATTTTGTTCAAATCACATACCTTAATCTCATTGTTGCAGAGCTTTACAATTTACGCCCACTTTTCTGTGCTCAACTTGACAATTTTAATGCGTTTCTATGATTTTAGTTTCTTTCAGTTTCTTTTAGTTAAGTCATCAAGTTAAAATATATTATTTCAAAAACAAAAAAAAGCAGTTTTCTTACCTGGAAGTCTCATCGGAGCAAAAATCTTTTTCTTGTTCTGTCGTTTCAGCCGCAGAGGGACAGTTTCGCAGCCTTCTGCATTCCTACATGCTTCCTGTCTGTCTGACAACCTTATGCATCATGCTTTTAATAACCGCCAACAACACTGGCGAGAAGCCTTTGCAAACCAGACCCCCCCTCCATCTCACAGGCTGCAGCTGATCCCTGGATTTAAGGGTTTAGTATTAAGAAAATACTCCTGCAATTTGGGATTAAAGCCCCCAAATCCGTCACAACAACAATGACTCAGTTCATTTGATATCTTGATACTTGTCATCGATCACGGCCCTCCTGATGATAGAAAATACACATTTCCTATTATTTAAAAAAATTATATACTTTCATATGGCTTATATATAGTTTTTAGCTGTTTTTTAAATTTTTATTTAACTATGAACACTTTAAAAGTAAGGAAAAAATATAAAAAATGTCATGTTAAAACTCATCTGGTCATTGCTTAGTAGATTGGGATAAATAATTTATAGCATAATTTGTGCAAAAGCCTTTTCTGCTTCTGAAGTAAATGTTTTTAGTTTTTAGTTTTTTTGTTTTTTGTTTTTTTACAGTTTTTGGGGGTAAAAATTGAAGTAAAACTTTATTTACAGTTATCAAACTAACTCAAAGACTAAATATGGTTGTCCTTAGTGAAAACTCAAAAAGTATGTCCTTTTGTATACGTTTTTTGTGTGTGTGTGTTTCAACCAATAAAAAATACCCCGATCTTAGATTTTAATATTAATGTTGCTCTTCTCAAGAACTCAAGGCCATTTTGGCCATAACAAATCCACATTTGTTGACTGTTTTTTAAAACACCTAAAATGCTTTGAATAAAATCGAAAGAAAAAAATCCTAAAAATACAGTTGTATTTCTTTTTTACATTTTTTTTTTAATTCAAAAGTCGTGTTTTTTTAATTTTCTCTCCCAACTTTTTAATACGCTCCACGTCACGTGACCCACGTGCCATTTGAAACGGGCGGGATCTCCCAGTCCAACTCGAGAGCTCATTGGTCGTTCATTCGGCTCTGGACGTCCTTATTGGCTGGCGTCAGGAGAAGCTGTGCGGCTTCGTTGATTCATAGACGAGATCCGGCCTCGGAGGATTCCGTCAACCTCCGTCCGTCCGAGAGAGCAGCCGCGCCGCAGACCCAAGCAGCGCTCGTCGGCGAAGCGATTTTTTCGGATCAAATCGGTTGGTTTTTTTCGTTCACAGACATCCGTGAGATGCCTGCGGAGCTCCGCCGCTTCACTGTCTACAGAAATCCAAGTTCCTTCGCGTGGATCTATTTCCTGAAAAGCTCTGGATTTCACTGCTTTTTAACGGGAATTTAGAAATAAATACAAACAAGGTAAGTGTTTTGCTCGATATTCGCCTTTAAAATTACTTCATTTAGTTTTTGTTTATTAAAAAAAGAATTTGTTTAACTCATTTATATGAACTTTTCAAAATAATAGTCTAAAAGAGCCACATTAAAAAATGAAATAAAGTAATTTATAGCTACTCTGTTATGCTCCATCCTTATTTTCTGTTTTAGTTTTTGTTATTAAATAGAGGTCGTAATTACATATTTATTCGTTGTTTTTTAAAGAGCAATTTTCTAGAGGGTGAAACCACTAAGCTGTTTTCAGGTGTGTTTCTGGAGAGTGTTTGTTGATCCTGTAGCCCCGGCCGCAGCGATAAGAGCTCTCCGCTAATTGTGGCGCAGCAGATCTAATCTAAATTGTAATGGAGTTCATTTGCACACAGTTTTGGCGCATTTACATTGCGTAATTCAGCGCCTTCCTGCGGTTATGGAAATGAGGCTGCTGCGCTGTGAGGCCCCGGAGCCGCTTCCAGGGGACCCGGGGCTGCAATCCCAGCTAAACGGACCCCAGTGGATTATGGAAATTCCCATCGAAGTATACATCGAAATACAACAGAAAAGCACAATCAGTTATTATTAAAAGATACTTTTGTTGCATAAAGTTTCTTTATTTTAATAAGGACTTTTAAAAATATTTTTAGGCCCAATTTTTACTTTTATTAAAAAGAATCAAAACAACTATAAAAGATTTTTTTGCAGAGTGATGTGCACCATGGCGCAAAGATTTTTAACAAAAAAGTGAACAATGACTGCTGAATAAACAGGGCAAAGTTTGGAGTAAAGTTTGCAGGTGTGTTGAAGTCACAAAAGTAAACTCGAGACTTAATTTAATTATGAGCTATTAAATTAATTAAGATGGAATGAAGACCAGAGTCCTGATTGAAGCTGGTAAAAAAATAAACAATTCTTTTCAGATTAAACAGATTTTCACAAACATTTGCTAAAAATTATTTGTAATGTATTCATTTTTTAAAAATTAGTAAATAATTTCCCGAAAAAACGGTGTGAAGAGTTTTTTTTTCTTTTTTTAATGACTTTTAGTCTTTGGAATATTATTAAAAACTTTAAGTAACATTAGATATTCAGATTGCTTTCTGTATAGTTCATTAAAAATGTAAAAAATATGTTTTTTTAAAAAGTGACATATTAATGAAGGAAAAGTCCCACCAGGAGTTGTCGAAGACATTTGTAATAAACTAATAAAATGAAAAATAAATGATATTCTTTGCTCTTTTTTGTGTAGAAACTGACAATTTTAACTGCGTTTAATTGTTAAAAATGTTCATGTTTTTATTGTATTCCCACCCAAAAGAAGAGTTGTAATAAAAGCTGCCTTTTTGGCCCTCATCTCGTGCAGGATCCCGCAGCGCTTCCTGACCGCCGGGGCCCCGCACCTGCTCCGTCCTCACAGACCGCCCCCGCCCCCCGCCCCGCTTTAGCATGATGTCTTATCTAAAACAGGCCCCGTACGGGATGAACGGACTGGGCCTGAGCGGAGCCGCCATGGACCTGCTGCACCCGTCCGTGGGATACCCGGGTACGGCCACGAGCACGCGCTCACTTTCCATTTTTAAGGGCCGCTTTTGATCATTTATCCGTTTACAGATGGAACTATATAATTGTATCAATTTTTTAAATGAGAGGTATTTGGATTGGAAGAACTTCAATTAACGTTCTTATTTTTTAGGCGTAGAAAAACTTATAAAAGTTTTTTTGTCCTTTGAGTAATGTTGTAGTGTTTTAATGTTTTAATTTCATGCGTTTTTTTTTTTCTTAAACTTGTTTTTGAATTTTCTGCCAGCCAACCCCCGGAAGCAGCGGCGGGAGCGCACCACCTTCACCCGCACGCAGCTCGACATCCTGGAGTCTCTGTTCGCAAAGACGCGCTACCCGGACATCTTCATGCGGGAGGAGGTGGCGCTGAAGATCAACCTGCCCGAGTCCCGAGTGCAGGTGAGACGCTGTCATGGCCGACAACAGAAAACTGCGGCAAACCATCACCGCAAACATTAAAAAAAAAAAACCTCCGCAAAAACTTTTTGACAGTTCCACCTCTCACTTTCCCAAAAGGAGTTCTCATAGATCCAGTAGAGACACGTCTTTTCATGAAAAAGGAGAGTTTGGCAGCGCCAACATTTCTTTGATGTGGAGAAAAAAAACAGCTATTTATTCTGTGCTGAGAGCGCGCGCAGCTAAAGCTGTTTTTACCTGAAACAAACCCGCCGATTTAACTGCGACTTTCCGAGGTCACGCGCTTCTAGAAACCTTAGAGTTTTACTAAACGTTTAGTCCTTTTAACCTAAACGTCACAAGTTTGGCGTTAAGATTTTGTTTTCTTAATGTATATTTATATGATCATGCAATTTAATCAAGTAAATTACAAATAAACTGATAAAAATACAACTTAAAATAAGAAAAAGTTAATAAAAAATAAATTATTAAATCACTTATTTCCTGTTATACAAATGTCCATGTCTTTTTAAAAATAAGCATTTTTTTTACCCCACAAAGTAAAATGTGTCCCAAAAAGTGATTCAACAAGTTTTTGCAGAGTTAGCACAACAAAGTATTTTAATAAAGAAGCAAATAAATCACATCTGTTTGATTTATTCATAGTTATTATCATGTTTTGTTTTGCAAAATAATCCTCTAAAGATTGCAAGAAGTTAAAACATTTTATTTATTGTTGAACTTTCACAAAAATCATCAAAGATGACTTTTTTACAGAGGCAATAAATCTATGAAACATTAAAAAAAAATCAGGTTTGTTTTCCATTTTACTTGCAGGTGTAAATGTAATAAGGGAGAGGAAAAAAGCGTATGTACGTTTCTGCAAACCACCATGTATTTCCTTATGCAATAGTCAAAATTAAAGTGTAATACTTGCACACTTATCTTCACTGATTTTTTTTTTTTTTAAATCAAATATTTCCAAATATTTAAATTTTAATCACGTGAGACAAAAATCTCTGAACTGTAAGAAGTAAAACTGTTATTTTTCCAGTTTTGGGGTCAGTTTGATCAAATTTAAGAGAAAGCAACTTTTAGTTTGTTTGGAAAAACGCCAAATATAGATTGGATTTTTAATTTTTAAACAAACTACTTTACATATTATTCATTTTTATGAAGACAGACTTTTGCAAAGACGCAAAGAGTTGTTAATATAGAATTTATGTAGTTTTTGTTCTGTTTTTCAGTTCTCTGAGTAATGATGAATGCCAGTAAAGTCTCGTCTTCATCAAGTTATGAAATAATACAAGTATAAAAATGGGAAAAAAAATGCTTTTTTTGCCTAAGGAGTTGATCCTTATCTGATTGGCTTCTAAAATGTCCTCACAGTCAAATTTATGTCCAACCTGAAACACAGGAGGAACAGTTTTGGAGAAGAAATATTTTTTTTCTGATCAAATCGGCAGATAATTGTGTCTCTTTACCTCAACCCAGCAGTACATTCTGTTCTGATCAATCCAGTCTGATCAAAAATTGCTTTAAATGTCAGGTTTGTTGACAAAATCTGCATTAAGATAATCAAACAGAAGTCCAGTAAATGTGGCAGCAGATGATTTAGGTCTGAGGTCAGAGCTGCAGCTTCTCAGTGGGATCAGGTGGGAGAGGAGAGATCAGTGGCGGTTTTGCGGCCCATCTGGTGTGTGATGGTGACCCCGTCTACTCTGTTTCTTCCTCAGGTCTGGTTTAAGAACAGACGAGCAAAGTGTCGGCAGCAGCAGCAGAGCACTAACAGCACCAAGGTCAAACCTATGAAGAAGAAGCCGTCTCCGACCAGAGAGAGCACCGGGTCAGAGAGCAGCGGACAGTTCACGCCACCACCTGTGCCTAGCTCCTCCTCCACCTCTTCTTCATCCACCTCTTCTTCCTCCTCCGTCTCCTCTGGTTTGGGCCTGATTGCCACCTCTACCTCTGTAACTGCTCCGGTGTCGTCCATCTGGAGCCCGGCGCCAATCTCTCCGGCCCCGGCACCGGCCAATCTGCCAGACCCTGCAGTCCCTGCCAGCGCCTCCTGCATGCAGCGCTCTGCATCCTCCTCAACTGCTGGATCAACGCCGTCCTATCCGGTGTCCTACAGCCAGGCAGCTTACAGCCAGGGCTACCCCGCCTCGGCTTCGGGCTCCTACTTTGGCGGCATGGAGTGTGGCTCCTACCTGGCACCGATGCACTCCCACCACCACCCGCACCAGCTCAACCCCATGACTGGCGGCTCCATGTCAGGGCACCCCCACCACCACATCAGCCAAACATCAGGCCACCACCACCATCACCACCACCCAACACATCACCACCAGGCATACAGCGCGCCGGGCCTCGCTTTCAACTCCACGGACTGTCTGGATTACAAAGAACAGGCGGCGGCTTCGGCCTGGAAGCTCAACTTCAACGCCTCTGACTGTTTGGACTACAAAGATCAGGCCTCATGGCGTTTCCAAGTGCTGTGACTCCCCTTCCCTTATGCAACTTGGTTTATTTTGGAGATCCTTCACACTGATAGAACCTTAGAACCGCTTTCCAAAATGTTTGAGGATGAAACCGCTAGCGTGGTGATTATTTTTCTATTCCACAACTCAAGAGAAACTGACCCAGTTTTCAACTCCAAGGCCTTTACCAGTATAAGATCAGCAGAACCTGCCAGGAAGTCCAGGACCACAAACTCTGAGGACCCCAGAATGGAAAAAAGACTTCTGATCTGGCTTTTCTTGAAAGAAACTGAATGCTGCGATTAAACGGGCCACACTGTGATGAAAACCCTTTGGTCTTTAATCTGGATCTGGAGCAGAATCCCCCCGAGCCTGCGGCTGTCAGTTTTGGAGACTGAATTGCGGCACTTGTTTATACAGGGACAGGTTTTCCTATTTGTTCTTTGCAGAAAGAAATAAAAATGTGAACTGGACACGTGATGTCCGTGTTGCATTGAAGCTCGAAAGATGTACATTCGTGTCGTTATAATAAACTCCTATTGAAAGTTGACCGTTCCAGAGAAACATTTATTCGCGAAGACACTTTAAAGTTAAACAGAAAATGGTTCTCATAAAAGCAGCAGAAATTCTAAGAAAATTGGTTTAAATTCATGTTTCACAGTTGTCTAAGTTGGTTGAAATAAACTCCTGCTGTTCGATTGCGGCATAAATTTAGTTTTGTTAAAAGTTTTTGTTAAAAGATGCTCATCTTGACAGTTTTTTCCATTTTATGCATCATGGATTTTATCTAAAGATTTTTTCTTCAAGTAAAGAGGAGTTTGTGGAAGGTTCTGCATTCACCCACGTTCCCGCAAATGTGTTTTTATAAATGAGGAGCAAAAGTAATAAAACAAAAATTATTTATCTAAACAAAAAGTTTATTCACTGAAGAAATGTAGCAGTGAAACTGACTTGAATTTTTAAAAAAAGTTAAAAAAAAAAGCTTCAAAATTACCAAATGAACTAGTTAATGCGTTTCATTACGGAAGTTAATGTTCTAAAAATCTACTTGTCCCAAACATTACAAACTTACAACTTTTTTGCTGCTAAATAACATGCAGTTTTGGTTTCTAGAAATGTTTAACAAGTGCTTCTGCTTATTTATTGAGTGAAAATATATTCATTTATTTTGGAAGTTTTGTTATTTTTATCCCTCAAAATAAGCCAATTTTAACTCATATTTTTTCCTAGAAGAAGCCACGCCCACTCTGTCCTCACATGTTCAGCCTAAAGCTGAATCTGTATTTGTGGCTTATACTGTAAACAAACAAGGCTCATATTCTGCTCAACTCATAGTGGTTCAGTCTCAGGAGACTTTATAAATACGATCAAAGAAAGGACAAATGTTTTCCAAAAAATTGCCAATTTCTGAATTCTTGGCATAAATAAGCAGGAATTACAAACTTTTTCAAACGACTTACTCTAAAAAGTGGAATCTGGGCGTGGCTTCATTCCGTTGTGAGTCTGTGTTTTTTTTTGCAGAAATGAAAATCAAAACTACTTTTTCCAACATCGCATTTTCCTCAGACTAAGCTATTTATGTGACATTTGATCTATTCATACAACACACGCTTTTACTACGATGTGCTATGCTTCCTCTTTTGTCGATTCATTTTTGTTGCTGACTCCTTCATACATCTTTAAAAAAAAATCATTCTGCTTTTTATGAAGATTTAAATGGAATCTTTCTAACTTTGTAATTAACCTCTTGACACCTATTGATCCAAATATGCTTCCCACTCCCTTTCAGCTCCAAAATTACTTTAATTTAGCATCTACATGAGCTGGAAATAAATTCAGACTTCAAGGGGTTAAAAAGAAAACCCATTTTTGAACATTTTATCACAAAGTCAGGTATTTTAGGGCCATCTAGGCTGAAAAAAGAAAAGGATTGGGAAACTTGAAAGGACTGGCTCATTCTATGCTTTGTCAAGGAAGCTTATATGCAGTCACAATGTTTAAAGGATTAATTAAAAAAAGCTGCAAACTCACAGTGACTCAGTTTGTTCAAGTCAGCATCACTTATTATCATTTTTATTTGTGCATTTCATTTTCTTTGTAAAAACAGAAGCAAAGTTGGGAATCTTTAAAGTACAAAACATGGATTGTAGCTCTACCTCTACAGTATCGTCATTAACTAGCTCACTAGTTGACACAAAACATTCCATTACTTTCCAAATCCAGAGTATTAGTTGTGTTTGAACCTAACTCAAACATGTATTTGTTCTGCTATCTTTGCGATTCTATTAAAGTGCTGGATTTATTAACCACGTTTGACTAGTCTTTCACATTTGGTACACTTCTCAGGCTTTTGGATTTCAACACAACTTGTGACTGCAGCTTCATGACAGCATCGCCATGGCACCAGAAGGTCAGTGGAGCCGGTGGATCATTTACATTTCTTGAAGATTACAAAAAATAAAAAATAAATAAGCATAAACAAGCTTTTCATAATAACACATGAATTAGAGCTTTCTGTGAGCATGACCTGTGTTTCAAAATCCCTACAAATATTAAATAATAATGAATCAACAAATAATGTAGAGCTGTTATCAAAACAATTGAAGCATTTATTTATCATTTCTTGGTTTGTTGTTGGTAATGTGCGAGTTACAAATATTATCGATGGTTTCTAGATAAAAGGTTTAAAAGTTTTTAATTGGAGAAACACCAACTTTGCAGGAAAGCTTATGAGACACAAAACCATCTCCTGAATGTAGGTTTAATCTATTTGAGGACCGCCAATCACATCATGTTTTTATTGAAATGGTTTAATTTTCAAACCTATTTGTTTAATCTTAGCATTTTAATTGGGATGCAGCCCACAAAAGAAGAATGTCCTTTAATGTTTGGATTATGGCATTCCAAAAATAAATTTATTTAGGAATCAAAACTTGATGATTTTGGTGCATTTAAAAAAATAGCTTACTTAATTATCTTAATAGTGTGATAAGAGTTATGCCTGGACAGCCAATAAATAATTAGATGGTAAACTTTGAAATGTGTGCTTTAAAGTTGGAAGCGCAACTGAAAAAATGGAAAATATAGATCAAACAATCAGCTGAAAGATGGATGTCATTGTCAATATTTGTTGTGTTTATTTCTGCTATGGAACCAAATGTCAAATTTCACATATAATAACTTAAATACATGCGTTTCCCATAAGGTCTTTAAATGTTTTTAGGAACTATATCAGTGTCTAATGTGAGCACAGTCTGCTGTGCTAAATATTCGTCAAGCGCAGCAAAACTGGAACTACTTTTCCCTTCCCAGGGTGGCAAACCGTGCAGGTTAGCAAACATGTCGACTGGCATCCCTGCTGTTTGTTTGGTCGTGTCGTCTATAATGTTCGACTCGTTTGATCCAGGGGAAAAAGGGACGAATCACGATTTTAATTAACAACCATCCCGCTTCCTCGCTGTGTCCCTTCAGCAGCTGGACAAACAGTTTTTTTTGGGTAAACATGGCGTTAGTCAGTGCCGTGTGTTTGCCCGTTCTGTGTCCTGCCGGGCTTTTGCCAGTGAGGGCTGCTGCCTCGTGTAAACACGAGTCTGGATTTACCACATTAAGACAAACTAATCCGCAGGCCATGTTCAAGCAATATCTAAGGCTTGTTTTGGAGAAAAGACAAACCTCCCTGAACAGCTGTTTCACGTGTCTGATTATTCGGCTGCTTCTCCCTGAGGGCATTCCTCGGCTTTGAGGAGACCAAGTGACTAGGGTTTGTGGCTTCTTAGATCTCAAGAAACGTACAAAAAATGAATCTTTGAAATTTTGTGACGGTCTGACTTTTACTGACTTAGCTTAAAAATGTATAAGAAAGGAGAAAGGTAAAAGAGAAAGGAGAAGAAATTGAAAGGAAACTTCCTGGATGAACTGATCTAGCAGAATATTGTTCTTTAGGAGTGAAAGTTGGACCAAACTATTCATTATTTCTACTCCAGTGGATGTAAAAGTGTGAAAACAGATTTGCCAAAAAAATTATTTTCACAGATTTGTTGCCTTGCTTTAAATTAGTTCAAATTGGGTATAAAGTGGGATGAAACATTTCTATTTTAAAAGCTATATTTGTTTTAAAAATGTATTTCTTAGAACATGTTAATTTAACTGAAGTTTATGTGAATATATTTTACTTAGTCATTTATGTCAAACAATACGAGGCAGAATTTTCTTTTTCTTTCAGATCGTAAAACCACTGAAATATATTATTGTTTTTTGGATGGTCCAATAGTACAAACTCTAAAGGTTAACCAAATAAAGAAAGCAGAGATTTTGTTTCACTTGCAAGTGAGCTCTTCTTCTTCCAGCTAACCTATAAGGCCTTGAATGGTATGACCCCATCCTGTTTTAAAGATTTTATAGTGCCTTACCAACCAAACAGAACTATTTTCTCACAAAATGCAGGACTGCTAGTGGTTCCTAGAATTTCCAAAAGCACAATTGGACCTCTTTTGTACAGGCCTCTTGCCAGGGTAGCTAGTAATCAGAGAATATCTAACTTACTGCTGCCCTACCTACTGTAATGAAGTTTTGAGGAATAATTATAATTTTCATTGCATCCATCGATACGTACTTCTCCGCTGAGCTAAGCAAGATGGTTTGATAAACCGGGCCATGGCAGCCTATTCTCTGGCTAGTGGGTTTACGCGGGTTTAGATTAGATTAATAAAATATTTATATTGACATGCTAAAACTGCAGATTTTCTATTATTGTTATCATTATTACCATCTGATATTTGTGCCATATTACACGTAACTTACTATTAGCATGTTTAAATTAAATTTCAATACCATGTAGTTGCTAGCAGGCTACTAGATGTTAGAAGCTGGGAAAAGTGTGGTGCGCTGGGGTTCTGTCCTTTATTACTTCTCTCCTCTATTCTTTATCATTCACCCAGTACTATTTTTTATTTAGTTCGTTATGCCTCTTTTTGGTGCAGTGTTATTCATATGTTGTCCCTGTTTCACACACCCCTATGGGGGAGCGGGAGAGATTCCAGGCGTATCGTCTGTGCTCCTGTATTGGGATATGGACCTTGCCTCTGGCTCGTCTCACACCCCCAGCTGCCCCCCAGTTCCATATGGATGATCTGCTACACTATTCATACATGTAGTTGTTGTTTAAACATGTAGTTGTAGAGTTAGATGAGCTAATTCTTCTTTAACAGTTCTAGCACATCACCTGTCTGTCCTGGAAGAGGATCCCTCCTTCATGTGGACATTGTTGAAGTTTCTTATTTTTTTCATCAAGAAAGGGCTTTTTTTTTTACAAGTTTTTCCTCAGCGAGAAGGAGGGTCTAAAGGCAGGGATGCCAGTTTAGCTTAGTCTGTTTAGTTTGTCTAGCAACCAGCCATTGTTTATATTTTTACGACTGACTGTAAGTCCTTTTGTATAAATATCAATGTGAAGCCCATTGAGATGGCTAAGGTTGTGATATTGGGCTATATAGCCTATATAAGCCCATAATATATATAAGCCTATATAAATAAAATTCAATTGAATTGTAAACAAAAGTAGTAAGAAATGTTACCTTCTTGTGTTTCAACTAATGAAAAAAAAATATACACATCAAGATTCTGAAAAAGATTTATTTTTTCAGTATTAACCCTTTAACACCGAAGATGTCGCTGGTGAGACCTAAATGACACACGCTCATTGATGTACCGTAACTCTACGACCATTTATGCGGTCAATGTGAATCATCTGATTCTGACGCAGAGAAAAGCAGCTTTTCTTATCAACTTTGCACAGGAAATACGTGAATTGTGTTAACAGTTAGCCAAAAAAACGACAACAAAAAAACCTGTGTTGTTCTGGCAATAGTGGATTAGAAATTAATCTCATGGTTTGGACTGTTGGCACAGAAGTCAGCCTTCGCAAATTTCCCATCAACCCTTTGTTAACACTCCCTCCTGCTAGCTTATAGCACCTCACAAGCCCAAGCTAACATTAATAAAGCAAAAAAACTGTTAGCAATACCAGAGCTATCCAGTAGTGCAGCTTAGAACCAGATGGCAGCTCAGACAAGGAAAAGAAAGATATTACTAGTTCTATTTATCTATAAATGGATTTAGAATTGTAGTGGAAAATGGAGACTTTGACCCGCTTATGGCAGTTGCTGCATCACAAACTCGAGCCTTTTCAAACTGCAAGTTTTAATCTGCTCCTGATCCATCACGATTTGAATAAAGAAATAGCCTGAAATACAGTTTTAATCTTAAATTATTTAATGTGTCCTCCATATGAAGAAAAAAATGCAACATGTTGAAAACACAATAAAAATCATTTTCATTAGGACAGGTCTTTAACCTCTTCATGTCATATGTTGCTAATGTGCAATCATTATGTCCAGGACTCCACCTAAAGTAGTATCACCTAAAAAAAAAAAAAAAAAAAGAATATTTATTTAAACATTTTTAAGTAAAGTCAGACATAAAGGGATTAAAGTTGTTTTTTAAAGGTTTTCGGGCAACTGGGTTTTTCTTAATCTGCAGCTGACTTGTTTGCCACCTGCTTTGTCTTTCATTTTTATTGTAAATAGTGGCTCATTTGTTTCCAGAGCCTACCCATATCAGCCCATTCTAAAGTAGAAATATTTGCCGTAAAGTCCAGCGTCTCCGTTGTCATGCATGCCCATGTGGGATGGGCCATAACTATCAGGGTCTGAATGTGGATGCTCCCGTTTCTTAACCCTCACATAAGATCTCAGTGTGTGGTATTTTCTTCCATTAAAAAAGGAAACTGTGTTTGAAAAAAAAATTTCATTAAAAAAAGAGAGATTTTTAAAATATGGTTTGTCTTGTAGTGTACAAAGCTGGAGAAGTATTCAGTTGGTATACTGCCTACACTACACACACATGCTCTATAGCAGGCGTCTCCAACCCTGTTCCTCATGAGCTACTGCTCTGCTTGTTTTGCAGCTAACCCCGCTTCAACAGTTGCTGATTAGCTGGATTGAGTGAACCCAGTTTCTGATTGACTGAACACACCTGATCCAGGTGACCAGTATTTACTGAAGCTGTTTGTTGCAAGACAAGAAGGGCAGTAGCTCACATGGAACTACTTTATAGTATACTTGCTATTCAATTATACCTAACAAAACAAACATCAAGTGT
Organism: Adrianichthys oophorus; assembly: GCA_036245035.1. Taxonomy (NCBI): domain Eukaryota; kingdom Metazoa; phylum Chordata; class Actinopteri; order Beloniformes; family Adrianichthyidae; genus Adrianichthys; species Adrianichthys oophorus. Next base: position 16,743,742 of record BSAI01000119.1, on the reverse strand, counting down.
TCCACCTTTTGTTAAGACCAAGGTTACATATCCCAAAATGCGACAGTACGGCAACCTAAATGCAGGTTTTTCAGCTAATTCAGCAGGTCACCGTCTGACGGCATTTGTAATTGGGAGGCAGCAGTCGCATTTTTACACACCTCATGATGGCTGCGTTGGTTTTACAAAAAAGTTAAAATTTCACAACCACCAGACGAGTTTTCTCTAAAAGTTGACATCGGTCGTCAGAGCATATTATGAGGTCGCGCAGTGGCAGTCCAGTGACAGACAGGGATGATGGCATTATGAAATCGAGCGACAGCTGGGCGGCCACAGGGCGGTGGCAGCCGGATTGCCGGCTAGCAGCAGCTCTTACTGGATGTTGTGTAAATGTCCGTATCAAGTGCCACTGGCTGCCTGGTATATGAAAAGTATATGAAAATAAATGAATGTATATGAAAAGCGCGTCATTCTGCACACCTGACTGCTGCCGTATAGCCTACATTCATGACCACGCCAACGATTTGCAAAAATGGATGTTGGTCAGTAAGAAACTGGACCAAATGGCTCTTTTAGCGTCAAAGGTTGCAGGCCTCTGCCCTCGCCCTTGTTTAAATGCTTTTCTCATGGATTTTTTTTTTTGCCCTCATTGTTGGTTTTAATCAATAGTAATGATTCTATTAATGTTTTCTTCTTCATACTGTGCAAAAGCTCGTGACTCTTTTTCACAGCTTAAACTGCTGCATATACTTTGACAATGCGACTCACAGTTTTCTGATAATGTAAGTGGCGGCTGTGGCTTGTTTAAAATTTAAATTTAAAATTTTAGTTTTAAATTTTTTAAAACAGAATTTAGGAGGGGTCCAGTTAATTTGTTTCAACATCAAAACTGAAAAATCACAATTTTAATGAATAACATTTCCAACATCAATTCACATTTCTATTGAGGTTTTTTTCTGTGGATTTTTTTTTCCACAGGTACAGTAAGTTGATGGAAGGTTTGCGAAAGCAGTGGATAAAAAAAAAACAAATGATGAGTTATGATTATAAACAACTCCTGCATCTCTGTGTGTACAGTTTCATATGGAAATCGCTTTAGCACGGCGGGTAAATAGATTAGGAAACAGTGAGGGATTAGGGAATGCCTCGCCGCTGGCCCGCTAATCCCGAGCGCAGACTGTCAACAGCCCTGACATGTCCGGGAATCTTCCCGCACAAAATGGCTTCTCGGCAGTTTAAGAAGCCAATCTAGTGAGGCGCACGCACATCGTCTAACACTGCCACCTCCTCCACCCGCATGAATATTCCTATCAGGCCTGTCAGCGACGGGAAAGACAATGACGTTCGTCTTCAAAAGGGCAAGATTAGATTCTTCACGAGACAAAAGCCGACTCTTTGAAGTGATTTTAGGTCACGTTCCAGCAACTTAACCGCACCACAATAACCGTTGGAGTTTTGAAAACTTTTGCCAGACTACAAACACTTTCACGTTCAAAAACCATGTGGTATGCAATATTCGGTATTCTGGAATTAAAGTAACAAACCAATTTAACTTAAATCTAAGGAATGACTTAACAAAGGGCATTAACTTAGTTTATAAACATGATGCTCATATGCAAAAATGTAGACAAGAAACATTTTCTATTTTGTTATTTGACCCACATTTAAAACACAAAATGTTTTTATTATCAAAAACTTGACTTTTTCTTTAAATAAGAAACATTTTATGTAGGTTTTTTATTTATTTCATGACTTCATACTCTAATATTACCCATTTTTAATTGTTTTATCAATTTTTTAAAAAAAATAATTGGGACATTTTATCGAAACCGCCAAATTCAATGTTTAAAATTAAATATAGTTATTTCACTCAATGCCAGCTTTTTTAAAAAGCAGAAACATTCATCAAAAATACTGAATTCAAAACACTTTGGACACTAGGCCTCTTGTGTTTTTTTAAAGTTGCGTTATGCTGTTGCAAATTGTGTTGAGATTTCTTGTAGACGCTGTTGGTTAGTTTTCTCCAGAATTTAATGAATTGTTAAAACATTGACCTTATAGTTCTTATTGGACCACTTGTTAAATTTGCATATACTGCTTATTTCTGAGGAACATGCATATCTCATAAATGTGACCCAAAGCTATGTAGCATGTTAGCGCTAAAGGTCAGGCTTTTTAGCAAAAAGCTAGCTAGCATGATGCTAACTGTTCTTATAATGTGTCTATTCAATTCAATTTTATATATATAGCCCAACAATACAACACAGTTTTCTCAATGGGCTTCACACCAGTATTTATACAAAAACAAAAAGTCAGTCATAAAATATAAACAATAGCTGGTTGCTAAACTAAACAGGCTAAGCCAAGATGTCATCCCTGCCCTTAAATAAACCCTCCTTCTCGGTGAGGAAAAACTCCTAAAAAAAAAAAAACTTGACCTGTGACAAATTTGTTTTTAACACAGTGATTGTTGAGACGAGGAGCTACCAGCACCCAAACAGATGCAACATCCATGATTATCTAAAAACACTGGCCATTAGGGAGACTGAATGCAAGCCAGTATGAGGTTTTCACAGACTGAAACACTTTATCAGAACATTTACTGGTTCTAGGGGTGTGTTTTGGGAAGAGTCTGGCGATATGATTAATTATTTCAATGGATCCCAAGACAGTACCAGAGACAATATTTCACTATTTTTTTTCAAGATTTAACAATTCTTAAACTCTGGAATGCGCTCTCCTTTTCTGTGAGGTTTGCCAGATCCCTCAGTGATTTTAAGTCACTTTTAAAAACGGATCTTTTTACTCAGGCTTTTAACTCCAGCGAGCAGATCTCGTGGGCCAGCTTGTTAACTTTTATTGTTTCTATTGTCTAATTGCTTTTATTTGTTTAATTGCTTTTATATTATATTTTATTACGTGATTTTATTTGACTTTGTGTTTACCACTTTGGTTGCTCCCACTCCCATTAATATATTGAAAAGTATGACTTAGAAAATACCCCTTTCACATGAATAAAATGGTAAAATACATTTTATTTAATGATCAGAGCATTAAGCACTGCAATGTATCTCAATTAGTTGTTTTTACCCAAGCAAATTTATTACATTTTTCTTTTGGTTAAATAAGAAATAGTTTTTTAACACAATGTTGTTTGATTTTCACAACAAAATATTTTTTCAGTATAAGAGGAAAAAAATACAAAGAATAAATGGTTTGACAGATCAAATGCTAGTTTGAATCCAGGGAACCTATCCAGCGTGCCTTCGGTCTTTGCTCTATGATAGCTGTGATAGTCTCCCCCCATTTGGATGAAGTTGGTATAGAAAATGTAACATATTAACATACTCTGGCTTTAAGCTTCATGTGACATTTAATAACTCCAAAGTGAAGTTAACTCCATTAAGTCATTATGTGTTTTTTCATAATGTGTTGTAGATGCAGATTCTTCCTGAAATGGAGACGAAACAATAATAAAAGTTTTTTAAAAATCTAAAAACTGAAAAAAATTACAAACTCTTATTTTACATAGAATTGTTAGACAAAGATTGAAATGTTTTAAGCATTAACTTCTTCTTACTTCATATTGATGATGATTACTACAGATACTGAAAAATACCAAAAATGTTCACTCATCAACTCCCTTCAGAAGTACGAAGAACTTTGAAAAGCCAATGAAGCTGGTTGTTCCCAGATTGCTCAATGCAAGCACATTAACAGATAATTGAGTGAAAGGAAAAAGTATGGTGGAGAAAAGAGCACCAGCAACCACAAGAAGTGGACTGACCCTCAGACAACCACTATTAAGGCATGAGCTACAAAAGGCACAAGGCACTCATTTTGTTGCATTTTAAATCAACAGGCTAACTTTTTACTATCCTCAGTTTCTCCACAATTAGGAATAGAAATTACATCAAGCACATTTCTGCTTCTAATCTATCTTTACATGTAGATGTAATTAAATGCTCAAGTGTTAATGTTCTTTTTTATGTACAATTAATGTACATACCATGATGTCTTTGCTTTTAATGAAAAATAGTAAAGAAGTGCACAATGTTATGATGTGAACTCCATCTGTGATTCAGCTTCCTACCTTTGAAGCCTTCTAAGTGCCTCTTCTTTCTGAAGCCGCTCTGACTGAAGCGGGCCTCTTCTTGAAACAAATGGCGATAGGGAATCTCTTTGTCAGGGCCGCGCCTAAGCCTAATCTAATGATTCAGATGACTGGGGGCCATACTTAGCGGATGGCCACTGGCTCGCTTCAAACAAGCCGCTACGGGTGGAAGTTTCCCAAGGATTAACACTTAGAGAAGCAGCAGAAAGAGAACGAAGGGAGGGAAAAAAGAGAGTCGATGCCTTCCAGGGAATCCCCATTAAGTCGGGTCTCGGAGTGGCAGAGTGGAATGTGCTTCTACTGAGCTGTGATCCAGACCCGTTTCATCACTAATGGAAAAACTGACCTTTTATGTTTGATCTATGACTTCTTACAGAGCAGAAACAAACTGCTGGGATTTTATTTGTTTTCTTCTGCCTTTTCTTCAACTGTTATCAATTTCTCTGTAAGGTTTATATCAAAATATGCTAAAAGAGTGATTTCAAATAGCAAAAACTGTTTAACGCTTTGCCATTCCAAATGCACTATTTTTGTGCTTCCCTGGCAAATTTTATAGAAAATTCAACAAGACATCATTTATAAAAAGAGGACTTTTTTCATTTTCAAATCATCTGAATTTGTTCAAATTTATTATAAAAACTACAAAAAATAATATTTTTCTGTAATAAAGAAAAAAGCATTTCACCCCACAAAAGAAACTGTTGTCCAGAACTATTTTTCAAATCATCACACTAAAAAAAAAGCTGTGTTTGGTATTTTTACATGTTCTTGGAGAATTTTTCTCATCATGAAGGGCATATACAAGTTAATTTAAGATTAAAACTGTGTTTCTGAGCATTTCTTTATTCAAATGATAAATGGCTTATATTCGTCATGGATCAGGAGCAGATGAAAACCAGTAGTTTGAAAAAGCTCAGATTTGTGCAAGGCGAAATTTCCATGCTCTGCTCTAAGGAGAAAGTGTAAACAAAGACTCTGGGTTTTTGCTTTTTGGATACATGCTCACTACTTTTTTTTAATGTAACCTAATCCTCAAAGTAAAATTCTAATAAAGCTGAACATTTTTTAAAGACTATTTATGAATCCACTATGATAAATGAAAAAAACATGTACATACGTGTCTTCAAATGGCAAACCAATCAAACATAATGCATTCACCAATCTATATTCACCAATCTAGTGAGCTTCAATGCATATTAGTTTTTTTGCAGAGACTTCTGGGAAATTTGTAGGGCGCTGGATTTTGAAGTTATAAATTTGGACATTCGGACAAAATGGCAAACACCCTATGTAGTGAACTAATTGTGAACGATCTGATTTGATCCGATTCACTGGCCCAGAGTGACACAGGTTTTTTTGATTTTGCCTAAAATGCATAATTTTAAATAAAAGACCACTGGGAACGCTTTTAAAATAGATCAAAAGATGATCGGAGTGGGTCTTAAAGCCCTTTTCAACTCCTCCCTTAAAGCCACACAGCACTCTTCCTTTTTCAACTTCCAGCATTTAGTCTCCTGCTCTGTCCATCTTCTCTTCATTTTCCTCAACACCAAAGACATCCTCACACCAACATCTTATGCTGTCTGCTGATAAACGTTGTATGCTCCTTCCTTCACTCTTATGTAACCCTATATGCTCCTCTCTTTTCCTGAAAAAGGGGCAAAAAACACCCACATGCCTGTTAAAGTCTTCCCTCTAAAGATAGCTTGGATCTCCACCTCCATCTCCCTTTAAAATTTCTCCCTCTCCTTAAGCTCACATCCTACCGGGGGGACATTATCACTGATAACGTTCACCATCACACTTTCAACTTCCAGGTTCGGAGCCATCCCTCTGTCTGACCTTCTCTTCATCTCAGGAACATCCTTAGCAAACTCCTCTTTCAGGATCTGCTCACAAATTTATAAGCTTTGCTCTTTTTCCATCTGGTCTCTTAAACACACCGGATATACATTTCATCCATCTGTCAAAGTCTTTACAAAGTTCCTACAGTCCTTTTCTCGCTCTGCTTACGAACAGGTCTTTCTCCTCTCCTTCTCTGACCAACAGTTTTCTAGTTTCTACCACCATGTGGGTCAACAGTACCAGTGGTCATTGTGAACCAGGACTAGAAGCAGTCCAGTCTGAAAATTCTGTTTATGACTCTCATTTTTGGTTTTATGTCTAATTTCCTTTTTGACACATCTTTCTGTATTTACCTGAACTTGGGAACACCACACAAAAGTCCTGGATTGTGCTCTGCTGTGGTTGCCTCATTCCCACTTGATTTGTTTCTTTATTTCTTTTTTGGGTCAGTCAAGTTCACTGCCTCTTCACTCGTAAATTGAGTTTTTTCCAAAGAATATTTCAGGAGAAAACTGATTTAATCCATTTTGAAAAAGGCATAATAAAATGTGGAAGAAGTGAGGCGCTGTGAATACTTTCCGGATGCACTGTACATTAGAATTGGATGTTAAGTTTTGTCAAAAACTATTTGGACTGAACTTCGTGTACCTGAAGACATTTTTTTTTTTTTTTTTTTAGAATTTTCTGTTCAAAAACCCCTCATCCTTATATAAAAAGGAGTGAGCTAAATTACTGTTTTGCTTCTTGAAATTATTTGAGTTTTGTTGTTTTGCGCTAATTTTCTAATTCAATCTAATCAATCTGTGTTGTTTATTCAACCTATGTTTGTTTAATCTACAGGAAAGGGCTGTTATCTGCCCTCGTTTCACCGTCTCAGCCTCTTGCCCCGAGACAAAGGGGGAGACACTCCTGTAATTGTTAAAGCTCAAATATTCACTTTACTGAGCCTGTATCTACTCAGACACATTAGGGTTTGTCAGTAAAGAGCTATTAGGTCTCCTGTATTTTGGGATCCCAGACACTAATGTAGAATAGTTTGTGCATGATCTGAGATTACTATCTATTTAATTTCACAGGACAGATTTATGTATTTTGGATTGAGCAAAAAAATAATAATTATTGAACATCCATCCATCTCCCAAACCTGTTAAATTCCTGTATGAGGTCAAGGGGTTGCTGGAGCCAACCCAGTGACTGAAGGGTGAAGGTGGGTGGGGTCTATTCTTGATTATATCTCGTGGATTTACGGACAGGGAAGTAAAATCTCTTAAACTGCAGTCGCACCAGGTCAGAACCCTGCTAAATGCTTGATTGAGCACGGTTTCAGCATATGGTGTTCACACCAGGCAAGAAGGGAGGGGCTTCTTGTTTTTCTACTGTTTTCTAGCGCATGTCTGCAAACCTACAGCTGGAAGAGAAAATGTTGAAGCGGTCCAAATCTCACGAATCTTGCTCCAGGCTTTTTCTTTTACAACTCTATTCCGATACATGAAAGACTTGGTGTCATAGAATTCCACAAACCACAATTGCTAATTCCTCCTCCATGACCAATTTTAAAACGGTTGACACTTTGGTGAATTAAAGGCAACGTCATCCGTTCGTCACTACCAAATCTGAGTCCCTTGAGTGAAAGGTTTAACTATCAATGCACTTTCAATAGTGTATGCAGGATCTTTGAATGCGTTAGCCCCAAACCCACATTTACACACGTTTGCATAGATTTTTCATTGGAAGCGATCACTTAAACGTGCGTTGCCGAGGGCGATGAGGTGAAGAAAACGTCATGTATCCATCAAGCCCATAGTTTCTTCATCATTTGAGTTTATTGAAGCTTAGATCACCCCTGCGACAGACTGGCGACCAGTCCAGGGGTGTCCCCTGCCTTCGCCCATGAGTAGCCGGGTTAGGCTCCGGCAACCCCGTGACCCCGAAAGGGATAAAGCGGATTGGAAAATGAATGAATGAATGAATGAAGCTTAGATCACTTATCAGTCAGTAGTCTGTTAAGTTTCTTGCCCAGTATACTATGGAAATTTTTCCCATGACAATATTTATTGCTGTGCTAAAAGAGAAGCAATTTTCTGAAAAAACAAAACCACCAACAACAACAACATAAATAAAGGAAAAACCTTAATAGGAGCAGATTCATCTGTTCTGAAACTGTAAAAACTTTGTGACAACTTCATTTCTGATTAGCTCATCTCAAAATTTGTCTTGAAGAAAATAAAATAAAATAAAATACATACTATAAATAAATAGCTTTTCATGTTAGGAGCCAGATTCTGTAATTTTACTATTTTTTTACTTTCACTTATTTTGAAACATGTGGCTCAATGTAACATAATTTTCCCAGAACACCAAGAACATTTTGATACAGCTACAATTAATTTATGTAAAAACAAACAAACATAACAAAAAAATCGTTTGGTGTATAGCTGTATTTTCATTCTTGAAAACAGTTTAATGAGAAACGAAATGTGACAGCGAAGTGCCTAATGCATCATCTAAATGATCCTTGAAGGAAAGGTGAATGACAGATATTATTGTTAACTATAATGTTTTAGTAAAATTAATAAAAAATACTTTTTTATTTTTGAGGATTTGTGTTATTGGGAAGTTTTAAAATAATAAAACATCTCGTTTTTTGAGGATAAATTAAGAATGAGGAAGATTAATGGATGAGATTTTGTTTTTTACAAAAAGTATTAAGGGAAATATATTTTGACCCGCAGATAATAAGGTAGAAAAGCAAGAAAAATAAATGTACTTTTAGATCCTTGGAATGATGGAGAATAGTTGCTAGAGTTAAAGCCTATAACTAAAGGGAGATTTAATTTAGAAAAAAGGGAAAATAAAGAGGGATTTTTGCAGAATGCTTTTAGTTTTATTTTAGCACCAAATTTTCTCTTTAATATCAAGTTCAGTCGTCGCTCCTCTTTACTAAAAATCTGTTTAAAAACTATCTAGTACATAAACAGTCAAGTATAAAAATTGTGCAGCACTTACAAAGCAAATATAATTTATTCCATTGAAGATGTTTTGTTGGACTTGTCATTTTAAATGAACTAACTCATCAGAAAAGACAAAAGTCAAGAATTTTTCAAACAGGTTTAATGACATCTGATCACTGAAGGTGTTTTGTTTGCTGATCCTCATCCATTGAAGGATTTTTCTGTTTGTTTGCAGTTGATTTTGTTTTTGGTGCTTTCTGCTGACAAGTCTGAGCATGTGCACGGTGTTTAAAGGTGCCCCTCGGTGCTGTTGTCACCGCTTTGACTGACGGGTCTGTGCAATACAAGACTGCTGGGATTAAAGCCAGCCGAGCGTAAACAAACACAGAGGATTTTGGGAACAGTTGGGTGGAAAGGGACACATGAAAGGGGTCCCACAACCCCACTAGGTTGTAATAATTTGTGATTTCATCACACTTTGAAAATTATGTTTGGTCATTCGGTCAAAATAAATTCTGAGTTTTACCTGAAAAATTGCTCTGAGTCAAAAGATACCAGGAACCTTTCAAGGAAACCTCTTTTTTTGAATGTAAATGTACAAATAAAAAAAAAGCACATCTCATTGACTGTTCTGGTTATTTCATGATCTGACTATGTTCATTAAACCAGATAAATTTTAATGATGCCTCCAACACTTTTACTTGAATTCAAACTTAAGTTTATATTATTTATACACCTAAAAATGTTGCCGAGGGGAAATTTAAAAAAGCTGTTTGATCCAAAAATCAGGAAACAAAATTTGGTGAATAATTGAGGAAAGTGTGGTGGCCCCTGTCAGTGTTTGCCCTGGACCTTAAAAAATCTGGAGCTGCACCTGCTCATGAGTGGGAAAAAAAAAAAAAAGATTTTCCCAATTTTTGCTGTGAATTAAATGTAAATGTGTTCAACTAAACTAACAAGAATCTGCAGAATAATAGGTAAACACTGACAGTTAACTGGAAACTTTTTTTTTTTTCTTCACTTTTCATTTGTGTGTTGAGTTAGCAATTGCAGGTTAAACTCCAGGTTGGAGCGTTGGCTGATGATTCTTAAATGGGATGGAGATTGTATCATAGAATGTATTATACTATGGAAGAACAGGAGGTCAAACGGTGCTGTTTCTCCTCACAGGTTTGTGATGAGATGATTGGTTAATTTAAAGGTTAGAACATCCTTTCATGCCTTCTGGGTTACTAAAAATTATTTTATTTACAATTGAATTTTAATCATTTTATTTTCTAGCACATTCAGTTGTATACTCTGAAATATTTGGATCACCTTTGGAATTGAGCTGTGTAGTCGAAGGAACCACACTTTCAATTACAGAGGAATAAATCGCAGGCAGATTAGAGTTCCTCCACTAACAGGTTGTATTGAAATGAAAAAGTTTTATACTCGCATCCAAAACAGCTTCTATTCATGGACAGATGATGGATGGACACCATGAGAAAAACTGGCACAATAGGGATAAAACAAATCTGATAGCACTCATCTTATTCTCAAATGTAACAAGGGATATGCACTAATCTTATTTATTTAAGAGCTTTAGCAGCTCACAATGAGGAGCTTTATTCAAGGCAAAGCCGCAGCCTTATCATAAGCTGAGAGGGAAGGCGATTAAGAGAAAATTATAAAACAAAGAATTAAGTTCTGAGAGCCAATCTAGATGAGATCTCAGTTAAATGAAATCAATTCGAAAAAGCAGTTGACATTTGGCCCCACAGTGGGTGGGTGTTAGTGGTAATAGGTCGAGAAAGAAAAAGACTAGTACTTTTCCCACCAACTTGGAGAAAAGTTTGTCAGCGCCCATCTGATGTTCATGTTAATACTCAGATTTCTGCATTGGAAGGTCAAACAAACCCAATTTTATGAACCTTTGGAAGACTTCAATCTTAAACCTGGAGCCAGGCCTTGGAGCTCAGAAGGGGCCGGTGCAATGTGGTTTGTGTGGCAGCTGAAGGCAAGTGGCTCTGCGGCCTAAACTCCGGTCATGGAACTTGACTTTTGGGACATAGACTGTCACCTCTCTGGAAGGGAAGAAGCCTTCCAGCTTGTGAGCTTGTGCAAGAGGTTGAGAGGTACCAGCTAGACATAGTTGGGCTCACCTCTACGCACAGTCTGGGCTCTTAAACCCAGTCCCTCGAGAGGGTTTGGACTCTCTTCCGTTTTAGAGTTGCACATGGTGAGAGGCGACGGGCTGGTGTGGGCTTACTCATGAGACCCCAGCTCAGCCGCCAAGTGTTGGAATTCACCCCAGTGGATGAGAGAGTCATGTCCCTTCACCTTTGGGTGGGGGTCAGGTCTCTGATTGTATTTTCGGCTTACGGGCCACGCTGCGGTTTGGAGTACCTGACCTTCTTGTTGTCTCTTGAAGGGGTACTGGAAACTGCCCCAACGGTGGACTCCATCATCCTCCTGGGGAACTTCAACGCCTACGTGGGCAACGACAGTAGCACCGGGAGGGGCGTGATTGGTAGGAACTGCTTCTCTGATGGATCCAATATGGAGAGCACATTTCATGCACCTAGGTGTGTGAATTTCACTTAAAATATAATTTTAAATACCTGCAGCCAACAACAAAATCCAGTCTTGGACGCACTTACAATACGTGCGAGCAATGCAGCAATGTGCATCTTTGCTGCACGTATTACGTGTGGCCAAAGTGAACTTCTATCACTATTTATGCTGTTCCCAAGTAAATATGTGTCAGTAACATTGGCCATGTAAGAAATAACCAAAATTAGACAATACCAAGAATAGTACGCAAAAATGTGCTAAGTTGATGCATACAGTTTTTTCCACAAGTGGAAATAAAAGAGCGGCCTTATTTTAACCCGGACATTCGTCACACAGCACTCCGTGCATAGAGCCCGTTCCTGGCCAATGACTAAAGAGATCTTTAGTCATCTGGTTTTGTTCACAACACTTGGTTTGAAACAGAAATTTCCAGATGACGGCACTCGGAATACAGGCCAAACGCAAGGTTCAGGACTCGATCTGAACCGGACTCAGTCCGGACCAAAGGACTTTTCCAGTCAGAAGACATCTTTATATTCCTTTCTCTCTTTCTCTTCTGGTGCATCCCAGTCTTCAAAACGATCAAATAAACCAAACAGGTTAAAGTAAACTCTAAAATTACTTGTGTTTTCTACTGTTGTGATGAACTATGGAAAAACATGCGACTACTTATGTTTTTTAATCTGTTTCAAACACATTTAATACTTGGAATACAATCTATACGATGCAAATTTCTAGATACTGGTTATGTGATAATTATAATGTGTTCTGAGTTTCTGTTGCTGGTGTTTAGGCCAGCGCAGTGGTACAGAACATTTGGGATGTGTGACCAAAACTTCTTTTTTCGGTGTCCACTATTCACCTGGACCGTGGTATAAAAAGTGCTGAATGTGGAGATGTTTTCAAGACAGTCCGAGTTTGGCTCAGTCTTTGGCGCTTCATTTGGTTCCAGTGGGTCCGGGGCTTCGGTTGGAGGAACTCTATAGGAAACTGAAATCATGGAAACTGCATGAATGTGTTTGTGTGTGAGTGTGGGGAAGGTCAATTCATTGACTAATTAAAGTGGAGTGAGTGACTGGGTGAAACATCAGTGCCTCTCCACACACTCTCTCCTTTGTCATCTTTAAAGTGGTCGCAGGGGTGTTAATAATTTGACCCCACCCCAGAGTGTCTCTTAAGTGATGGGGAGGGGTGAGGTGGGTGGGGTGGGGGGGGCTGTTTGAAGACCAACCAACCCCTCTTGTTTCTGGTGTCTCCCTCCTCCTCCACCGCCTTTCTTCTCATTCCCTCTTGTCCTGTTGTCTTCTTCTTCTATCCTCTTTCATGCTCCGCGGCCCCGGCTCCTCCTTTTCAATCTGCTCCGCTCAGCGGTCGACTCTCACAGGACAAACAGACTGGAACTGTTGCTGCTCTCTCATGTACGGGGGGTGGGATCAGAAAAAGGTTAGCAAGTGCCTCATCCAGCCCTTCTTCCTCTATCTTCCCTCCTTCCAGCCTTCCTTGCCACACAGTTCCTTCCCTCTTCCTTCCTCCTTCTATACTTCAGATCTTTAATCTGAACTTTTAAACCTGTTTTATTGTCAAAACTTTCAGAACATTTCTTCACTTTTTCTTTTTGTAACTTTTTTTACGTTTTAATACTTTCTTGATGGATTTTGATTGTATGATTCGTAAGTCATGTTTTTCATAAGTAATTTGATTTAAACAAAGGAAAGCAATCGAGGGCTGCACGGTGGCGCAGTGGTTAGCGCTCCTGCCTCACAGCAAGAAGGTTCCCGGTTCAAGTCCTGGCTGGGGGACCTTTCTGTGTGGAGTTTGCATGTTCTCCCCGTGCATGCGTGGGTTTTCTCCGGGGACTCCGGCTTCCTCCCACCGTCCAAAAACATGCTTCACAGGTTAATTGGTTACTCTAAATTGTCCATAGGTGTGAATGTGAGTGTGAGTGTGTATGGGTGTGTGATTGTGGCCCCTGCGACAGACTGGCGACCAGTCCAGGGGTGTCCCCTGCCTTCGCCCATGAGTAGCCGGGTTAGGCTCCGGCAACCCCGTGACCCCGAAAGGGATAAAGCGGATTGGAATGAATGAATGAAAGCAATCAAAACATTTAAAGTCTCTTATCACCTGATAATTTGTACTGTTCAGTTTTCTGTAAAGGTGACACTTTCCTGAATTCTTTAATTTGTTTAAGTCAGTCGTTTTAAACCCTTTGTCATGCATTAGTTCAGTTAAATTACAGGATTTAAAAAAAACATTCAATATTTTGTTAGTTTATTGCCATTATGCAATTGTTTTGACATGTTTTTGTTTTTTATGTTATTTTACTTTTGTTTCAACTTTAAAACACTTTTTAAAAAATTATTACAGGGTAAAATGAACAATTATTAGTATTATTTTGTATTTTATCCTCAGTTTTTCTTTTGATTTATGTTTTTTAGGCAGTTTAGGGATGGGTTTTTGATTCAAGGGGGAATAAAAATAAAAAACCCAAATCATTCCAGCTTTTATCTGCAGGTTTTTTTAGTTTCCTCCTTTGAATTTGTGTCATCGCGAACTAACGTGGTTGTTTACCATTTATTTCAAACTTTTAGATGTCCATTTTCTTAATTTCTGCAAGTCTTCCCATCATTCCATTGTCAGTTCTTTTATTCTTTCATTCTCTCCTCATACATGCTAAAGGTTGTTGTCTTTTGGAAGATATAAAGTATGATGCATGTTAAAATTAGACACATGGGTTAAATTGTTGACAAAATGTGAGGAACTACAAATTACCAGAGCTAAATTTTCAAGATGAATCCCCTTAGCATAATACTTTACTCTCTTGAGGTCATTTTAATTTTAAATAGAATGATATACAGGATTTATTTTATAAACATAGAGATGTAAGCATGTGTGCATTGTTTTACTGAGATTCATCGTTCGCTTATGACAGCTGATTTTCTTTTCAATTTGTAAATTCTGCTTCTACAGTTCTGGTTTTATGACCTTTTGCTGACAGAACAAATGACAAATAACTTAATTGAAGACATTTTTTATTTAATTTGTTTCACCTGAAATTCTTATGTTTTCACTTCAGTGTAAAAAAAAAGAAAAAACTTTCGTTGAGGTCTTTGTAGACAGACAAACTTTTGAGCGAAACTTTTGGTAATCTTAAGCTGCTCTTTCATGGGTTTATACTAGTGCGGTCAATTGATTAAAAAAAATCAGATTAATCACACTTTTGGGTTGTGATTAATCACAATGTTTTACAAATTACATTTTATATGACAATTTGCCCTGCGACAGACTGGCGACCAGTCCAGGGGTGTACCCTGCCTTCGCCCATGAGTAGCCGGGTTAGGCTCCGGCAACCCCGTGACCCCGAAAGGGATAAAGCGGATTGGAAAATGAATGAATGAATGACAATTTGCAGCTTTGGAACAAAAGAAAAGGCCAGCGAGAAAATGTTTCCTCCATTTTTATTGTCTGTAATGTTTACAAAACACATGAACAGTAAGATAAGCAGAACAGTAAATAACACTGAAGACTTTGTTGTCTGCAGCATTACTCCAAGAAAACAAAGATGCTGATATACAGCAATAAGAAACGTTGTGTTTCTGCACTTTGAATGGTCAAGCCCTACTCACGACTGATTACCTGGTTCAGGTGTGTCCAGCCAATTATAAATAATATAATATAAATAATGTTGGAAAACATGCAGGAATGCGGCCCTCGAGGCCTGGAGTTGCCCATCCCTGGTCTAGATGATGTCTCGGGTTGTTTGTTTTTTGGGGGGTGATTTTATGAGGAGAACTTTCAGTTTTTGTTTTTGTCTGCAAACATGTAGAAACACAAACAGGAATCTTCAGGAAACCAGCAGTTCAACTAAGATGTGCCTGAGTGTAATTTAGAGTTTTTCATGTTTTCTGTCTTTTTACTTTAATTAACTTCAACAGAGTGTTTCTCAAGAACATTTCTCCCATTTTTGCCCCCCTTCCCTCCCCGTTCCTGGGCACCTCCATCTTTCCTCAGCGTGGTGAGGCTGCAGGCGGTGCAGCAGCAGCAGAAGTCTGCTTGCCGGCTGCCAAAATGGAATTAAGTCGGTTGCCAGGCCGGATAAGAAATTGGATTCTTTTCCTTTTCTGTTATCCCTCTGGACCAGATCCTGTTTCCCCCTGAGGGGATTGTGGGGGGAGGGTGGGGTGGTTAGTGGTGATGGAGTGAGGAAGTGGGGGGGGGGTTACACAGGTGGTATAATGTGGTTAGATCTCTGCCAGGTTGCCGTCACCTCACTGAGCCCACATCAGGCCACAACTGCCCCCCCCCTTCCCTTTCAGGCTCAGTGTCTGGGCAGCAGCTGCAGCTGGGCTGGGGGGGGTGACGGCTCTCCGGACGGGTCAAGCTCTTCTCCACGCCACGCCGGCTTATGTGTGCTCGCAGGACTCCACCCAGCTGGATGGTAACACAGCTGACATTAGAGGCTTTATCATCTTAAATCTCCCAGCATCCTCAGCTGGCAGCGTGATGAAGGAACAGAGGACAACGGCATGGTGAGGAATATAATACTCGCACTGCATGATGGGTAAAAAAAAAAAACACTCAAAAAATAAAAGGAAAAACTTATGTAAGCTATAAGTATTGATCACATTTGGCACAAAAGGCTCCAGGACAAAGTTGAGAAAAGATTCTTGGTTTAACCAACTTTCAATACGCATAGATGCGCGTTTTATACATAGAGCCCAAAAACACTCCTAAAAATGAGCATAGTTACGCGTGAACGTGAGAGTTTTGAACGAAGAAACCTCAAACCTGCGTTTACGTAGGTTCTCATTGAAGGTGGTTGCTTGAACAAGTTGAGGGTGGTGCGAATGTAACTTTAAACTGACCGCAAAGAGCAGCCGTCTCGGTTTTAGGAGGCTTTAAACTCTAGTTGATTCAGTGCATCAGACTGTTTTAGGTGTTTTTTGGAGGCAGTTTTGCCTGAAAAGACAAAGTAAGAAAGGAGGAGGAAAACATGTCCCCTCTCATCCTCTGCCTATTATAAACTGATCAATGAAGTCCCACTCTGATTATCTTTTGATCATTTTCAGGGGTCTTTTAATTATAATTATGCAATTTTTAGCCAAAATTTAAAAAAGCAATTTTCTAGTTTCTGCAGAGCGGTAGTTATCAATTAGAAATTCACCTCTGAGTTGTGGGCGGGACCGTTGATGTGGAGCTATCCACATAACTCTGTTGCTCAGAGTTCGATGCAATGAGCTTGTGGCCCGCCGGCGTATTTACGATGCCACTCTTTTTCAAACTGCATTTTTCCATCTCCACCTGATTCACAACGATTTGAATAAAGAAATACTCAGAAATGCAATTTTAAGTGGAATTTTCTTTATATATTTCCTTCCTTATCTGAAAATTGACACAAGAACATGTTAATAACAATAATAACTAATCAGAGTGGGTCTTTAACATCTTGTTCTGTCTGTTTTAGTTATTCAAAATCAGAATGTGACACAGATGTTCATACACAGATGAATTTCAATCAGGTTGAACTCAAATTTAATCAAAAAGAAGCTTTTCTGCATTTCTTTTTGATCACATAACTCTAGATTTTAGCAAACGAGGTTGTTGAACACGTTCCTAACAACTAAAAAATCAACTTACTACACCCAATGTTTTGACAAAAATAATTACATAATTTAATCTGTAGAAAAATGCACACAGAGACAAAATATTTTAGCTTACAAGCCTTTATTTTTAACATTTTCCCCCTAAGAACTGCTGTAAAAACTTGTTAAACATTCAGAAGAAAGGTAAAAAAACACAGAAATCCAAAATGACGTTGAGAAGAGCAAAGTGACCCAGAAGTTCATTGTTTGTCCCTGAACGCATGGATACGATCAACCAAAAATCAGAGCGCTCTTCGCCATGAGTTGGCCCCTCCTCCAGATATGTTCACTCCAGAGTTCAAATGAGTTTTCACATCGGCCAAACGTAGTAGAGTATCCAGCCAAAAGAGCCAATGGAAATGCGATCAAAAAGGTTATCACCAAGGGTAACGAGTTGGAATTCACCCTATAGATCACTGGATTGGGGGAATTTGGATGAAGTTTGAAACTAAAGGAGCCAGTTCATAAAGAGATCTAAATAAAAGCAAGAAAAATGATTTAAAAAAATTTTCTTTGGAAATATTTTTTTTACAACATTAAAGGTTGTCACACCCCACTGCAAATCTGATACTTGATTACAAAGATTTGAAACCTTGTTTTTAGACGTTCCAGTTTGAGGTTGTTTTAACTAATCTTTGTTCTACACCATTCCAAGCATTTCTCAAAAGATTTTTGTTTCATTAAGATAAAGAAATAAGGAAATTAGTATTAAAATGAGTCAAAAACAATTTTGCTCCCAATTATTGACAGTAGAAAAAGATGATTTAAGACTCAAAGACAAAAGTTACTGTAAATTTTTGTACAATTTTAGGATATTTCAAAGTTCAATAAATGTTGACAAGTTAGACTGGCATTCATTGTCATTATTTTGAAAACAAGAATGTAAATTTATTTTCTAAGAATAAGTATTAGGTTTTGATTTTATGAGAGTTTATTAAGAATTGCCAACTTGGACTGAGATTCTATTCTCATTTTGTTAACATTTTACTGTTTTTTTGTCACCGTACTCAAAATGAACAACAATTAGTACAAAGAAACTCAAAAAATACAAACTATTTGCTCAGAATTAACACAAAAATATTTATTGTTGGCCTGTATTTTCCCTTTTCTTGTGTGCTTGTGTGGAACTCCTTGTTTCTAGATTTGGATCTTATTATTAGATTTCTTGTTCTTGCTGCATGGATGATTTTACTAGTGATTTTCTTTCTTTTCCTGGTTTTTAGCTCCCTCTTTTAGCCGTGACTGAGTTTGTTCCTCCATTGTCACCCCACCCTTCATTTTCCTGCAGCCTATGCAGCTCCTAGCAATGAACTTGAACAGTACAGACTTAGATGACTGACACCTGTGTAGATTCATCACAACCATCTAAATAACCTCAGGAGCAGAAACAACTTCAGGGAATTTTCCAAATTACCTTTGATGACTGAAAGAATCAGAAGATAATAAACAGTTGTTTTTCTTCAATTGTCCGTTCGTTCGATGCTGTTGGTTTGAACCTCATACCTGGAGCAAAAAGAAAACAGTTGACTGACAACAGTTTTCATTCATTTATTGCATCAAAGACTGAAGTGGATTTTGTAGATTTTTTCTTTGACCTGAGATTTATGATAAACATCCGAGGTGACAGAAAATTCAATCAAAATGTTTCTCTTTTTTTGTTGTTGTTTTTGGCAGCTTTGTCATGTTCAACCAGTTAGTTGTCCTCATGATGCACTTCTGTAATCAGTAGAATCCCAGCTTTTACAAGAACTTTGTATGTTGATCTATATTTTGGACCCAGAGGAAATTAAAGTGGAAAGAAAAGAAAAACCTTTATTTTTATTACACATAAATTTTAGAGGTGCAGAGAGGCCAAATCAAGTTGGTGTCGTGCTAACTTTAAATAGACTTTTCTATCATTAGATTAATCTAAAGAGAAAGTATCAGATCTTAAAGTATCCAGATGCAGATGCAGCCTGACTGTCCCATAGATGTGAAAAAGGCTGTTTCATCACAATTCTTTTTTAAAGATTTTGGAGTGAAATTAGGGTTAATTCTAATTTGCGTCCCTTTCCGTGCTGCATTTTTGGATGAGAATTTTGACTTGCACTGGGTCTCTTTAGGCAGTGAAGAGGGGGGCTGTCGAGCCTGTTGAAATGGACCGTTGGACTTCAGAATATATCTCCTTGACTTTTTCATTAAAATGTTATTTTTCCATTCAGCCTGGAATGATTTGGAATTTAAAGTCCTCGGTAATTGGCCCTATATTTTTCCAGGCCGCCACGGCGGCGCTATCAGCGAGGGGTAAGAATTAAGACCACATAGGGAACCAAATAACGTTTTTAAAAGCTGGGAGCTCTAAGTAGAAAATTGGCTTAGCATGCAGATAGCAAAGTCAACAATGGGAACATATATCACAGCTCTGAGTGATTGAAGTCGCTGTCTTTCTGATGAACCAAGTGTTTGATTTTCACCATGGCTCTTACATAAACTGCTAACTTGATTTCACACCCTGGATCTGAGGGTGACAACAAACACTTTAATTAGAGGGAGATGATGCAGTGAAGGGGCGGGAGGGAAAGGTGATAGACGGTAACAAATCCCCGGCACACTCCAGACAGCCTAAAAATACAACCAGCAAAGCAAAATATAATGTTTTTTTCTCCTACTTTTCATATCTTATTATTTTCTCTTCATTCTCTAGCTTAGAATATTTTTGCATAGCTTAAAGTGTGGCTGCTATCTCGTCCAAACCCACGCGCTTCATTTGCATCGTGGAGGGTTTATGCAGGGGGTTTGTGGGGCTCGGCAGGATGGGTGTGCGCCATAATTAGGCCTTTGTAGTTAAGATTTGGACCGGACAGTGTGGCTGCCATCTTGGCCCTCCCCAGCCTGAGTGGCACCTTGTGGCTGTTTGAACCGGGCCCCTCCACGCGGTGAGATTAACCTCTTTCAGTGTTTCTCTGTGCCCCAAAGTAGTTGTTTTTACACCCATAGAAGAGAAAGCGAAAGAAAGCGATGCACACAAAAAGCAGAAACCCCTACGCAGTTCTTTAGAAGAGAGACAGATCACAGAAAGTGATAAACGCCGCCCAATAAATGTGACAATCGTAGCTCCAGCCTTTTTTACAACCCGCGAAACAAACGTCTCCTCTTGGTTTGGTTAAAAAATAATCAAAGCAGTTTATTCTCCACCGAGGGGGATTAGAATAGCTAAGCCCACTGGACCAGACACTAGCAGGGAGGCCGGGGGGTCTCCTTATCAGCGCTCTGCTGTTGGATGCAGCTCTGCCACAGGACAGATTGCTTTCACCGTCGCTCTTCAGCTGCAAAGAACAAAGCTGCACCACAGCCATCATAAAGCCCGGACAGCCGGGGATCCAAAAGATGCCTTTATGTATTCATTATACCGAGCAGTCCGTCGCTCCTCTTTTCATCCTGACGTCTGGCCTCCATTAAACGGGGTTAATTTCTTGTTCCTAACCTGCTCTCCTTCAGCTCCTGAACCCTGACTGAAGCACAGGGCTGCTCCTCATCTTTTAAACATCGAGGTTTAAAAGAAACATGTTCTGTTTGCCTGCAGATGAGAGGACGAACATTAAGCTCACATTTTTACTATGATGCTTCTCTTTAAAGGGATTTACTAAAGATGGACGTAGCACACCTGCAAGAAAGCTACAAAATCCAGAAGTTTTCAAAACAAAATCCAACACCGTCTTAGATGGAGAAGGCAAAGTCATGTCTTCAGTCTTCAGTCACAAGTTTGGTTTAAAATCTCACAGAGGGGATGTCCATTTTGAGTTCAATTAAAGTCAATCACCAAATTTTTGAAGACAAAGACAGCTTTGATCAGAAGACAAAATAAGTCTCCAGTCTCTAAACTGGAGTTTAAGATACAACAGAAAAAAAAAACTTCAGAAAGGTATAAAATAACTTCAGAAATGGCTTCACCTTCAGGCTTCATGCACAAATTTAAGCGGGTGTTTTCATTTTCTGCTGCTTTAGCCTGGAGTGGAATATCAAAATAAGTGGGCCAAGTCTAAAACCCTGAGGAACACCAAGGATAACTATAATATGATCAAAGGAAGTGTCACATCTGTGCACAGATATGAAATTAGTTTGATTTAAAAAAAAAATCTGAATGTATCCTCCCTGCTGCGTCAGTCAGGTCTTTGTACTAAGATGTGATGCATTTAGTCAGAAAAGTTCTAAAACACCAGCAGAGACACCAGGGGAGGTTGGAGTCATAAAATAAACTTTCAGTTCTAAAACTACTGGCCTCAGAGATGCACGTTCCAATGAAGTCTATGTAGACATGCGCAAATGCGCATTTCAGGCTTCAAAACTCTCACAACGCAAGTTTCTACAACTGTTTTTTTGACTCTACATACACAGTACAAGTCCATTGAATGTGCTTTGAAAGTTAAGCCATGTTGAACTTTAACCAATCAGGTACGAGTACCGGAAGAATTCAAATTGGGCCTTAGTCATTTCTACACTTGCCCGCTCTTTTGCAGTCTAAAAGCTGACAGGTGAGGTTTCTTTAGTCCTGCAGTCTTTGTGTTGATCTTGTGACTTAAAAACCTCTCTGTGGTGTTGCTTTCTCAACATGTAACCCCAATTTGTGTACCATAATTTCCAGGGGTTTTGTTTCACTTTCATCTTTTACTTCCATCCAAACATTGCTCCTCTGTCTTTGACTTGCTCTTTTTGTGTTGCGTCTCTGTGGGTTTTGGACCCTGAAGGGAACTTGGTCTCATGTCTTTGTCAGCAGAGAGGTAAAATAAAAGCGACATAAAGGAAGAAGGAGCCTGGAGGGAGGAAGTGTAGCTGGGTGGACAGAGTGGCGCCAGAACTTAGCTGTTGCCCCACAGCAGAATGAAACCTGCAGGTCTTCTGTTTTTGCGCTAATCTGTTCACTAATGATCCAAAAATGTGATTGATTAAATATAATAAAAAGTTCGTTTTTACATTCTGTTTTTCCAAAAATTCTAAAAAGAAATACACTTTGGGGGATTTTATTTTTGAGCTTTTTTAAATGTATTTGTTTTTTTTTTTATTGTGCTTTTTAAAAGTGAAAAAAGGTGTTATTTAAATTGCATGAGCACAGTCTGGCACAAGTCTTTAGTGTCTCACCAGTATGATCCAAGTTCTCCCTGTGGATGCAACACAAGTTCAAATCGTAGTTATGACGCTAGCATTAAGCCCAGCTAGGTACTGCCTAGTGTTTAGATTTACAGTTAGTTTCTGTGCTCTCTGTCAAGTCCTTTTACATCCTGAAGTACACCCCAGTGATCTATGTTTAACCTTTTAACACCTGAGATGTCGCCGGTGACGGCTAAATAACAAATATCCTTTGATGTACTGAACTCTTCAACCGTTAAAGCGCTCAGCGTGAATCAGAATCAGTTGATTTACATTCATTTCAGAAGCATTTAACTCGTGCTGTCATGTCATAAATTTTTTTGTGCAATTCGTTAACCATGACCTGTAATTATGAAAAGCCTAATTTTGGGGTATTTTCATTTAAATTTGTGACATTGCAGAGCAGTAAAAGATCAAACTACAACAAAACAAAGTGGATTTATAAAGTTTTTTTTTCTATGACAGACTTCCAACTTTTATTTTTACCCACAAGAGGAATTTTTTTGTGCTAATATGTCTGTAATTAATTAATTGCGGTAAACGCGATAATTTGTCCCCCCTACACTTAACTACTGTAAAGTGTTGGATATCAATGCAAAGCTGCTTTTCTCCACTTCAGAATCTGCTGGAATAACATTAATTGTGCAAACGGTTGAAAAGTTACAGTGGCTCAACACAGACGCTAAAGCTGCGGTGAAAAAGGGTTAAGTTACAATGCTGGCTGACTCATCAGGCTCTCACGCAGTCAGCTGTCGTAATGTGGTAGTTTGGATGGTATGTTTGGTGCTGTACTTAAAAGTATTTCTTTTATTTTGTCAAGAGAAATAATGTTAAAGTCAAAAGAATTTTGTCACAAAGAGTAAAGCTGCGTTTGGGGTACCTCAGGGTTCATTTCTAGGACCGATATGGTTCTTGTTTCATATTTTACCATTTTTAGGGAGGATCATCCAAAAGTTTAGAGGTGTGTCCTGCCACTCCTTCACAGATTAAATCAGCTATACAACTCCTTCAAGATCTCTGGACTCAGTTTCTGTATTTTTATCAACTGACGACAACAATCAAGCTGTGGTTCAGTCAAAACGATCTCGACGTTAAACCCAAAAAAAACTGATGACACTCAAAGACTCAGTAGAGGCAGTAGAGGAATGCAGCATTTGCAGAGCGGGTTTTTTTTTTTTTTTTTACTTTTGCAACGATTTAGAGAAGTGAGCCCAAGCGATGTCAGCTTAGCAGAGCTGGTGAGATTACAATTTTGCAAGGTTGATTGAGTTACAGAGCAGCAATAATAGATTCTTCCCCTTTCCTAACTGCAGCAGCATGAGTAACTTTGTCACATTCACAAAAAAAGTCAAAGATTAGTTAAATTACGCACCACAACAGTGTTCTGAGCCCTTATGTTAAACCAAAGGTTGAAAATGGGGAAAAAACTTTATAGACTTTAGTGTTTCCCATTTGAATAACATCTTAAAATGAGCAAGAGATGGTAACACATTGTTTGTTGGTCATCTAGAACAGACAGTCATAGTAGGTTTTTCACATGGCTGAATCAGAAGTTCTGACACTTTTTGTTTCCTTCAGTGAAGTCTCTCTATCGACTTCCGTATAGAATTACACTTAAGACTTGTTTTTGCTTTCCATTAGCATGCTCCACCTTTCATAGTAAATTGGATTCAAAAATATAAACTTTTTATGCAGTTCTGAAAATAACTTCATCACTACACTCACTTAAATACATTTTATGACCAGATTATGGTCTTTTTTATCCTATTTATTTTGAACTTGCCACATTTGAGGTAATTGACGCACTTTGTGAGTTCTGCCTGAGAACAGGGCGACACAAATAAAAATGTAAAACTTTTGTTAAAAGTTGTTGAATTGACATTAGTTTTTCATAAAGTGTTTGGGAAATAGTCTTTTTTCTAAAGAGATGTTTTGGGACTTAAGTCTACAGTGGGGTTCTGAGTTAAATGCCTTATTGACACGTGTTGTAGCAGGAATGTATATGAGTCTTCGGGAAGCTGACAACTACAGGAATCCATGCATTTTCTGCATGCAAAGATCACTCCTGTCAGTCACTTTCAAGCCCCCTGATCCACTGCAGACAAAAGGTGACGTGATGGCGAGATGTTACTGGGCCGCTGACAGTTAAAAGTCGCAGTCACAGATGCGAAACCCTTCAGGAGCTTCACTTATCGAGGAGGACGGCTAAGTTGAAGGGTTGAAAAGTTCAAGCACGCCAAAAAGAAAAAGGTAAAGGAGGCAGTCGTGCAAATATCTGACAAGAAATATGGGGGCGGGATTAGACCCAGCTAAGGTGACAGGTCAAATAATAGGTGGCACAACGGTGAGTGTTTTTACAGAGCAGGTCGAGGTGGCTCAAGTTTCCTCTGGGCTAAGTAATTATTGCCAGCAAATACTTAATGGAATTCAACCTAAGAGAAAGACTCTTAAGAATTTCTTCATTTTCAAAACTTACAAGAAGCACAAACGTTTGCATTTTCTGTTGCATGTAAGAAAAGTTATTTATTTCAGATCAAACATAATTTCACCTTCAGTTGTGAAATTTAAGTCTTTGCAGGTTCTCATAGTTTCCTTTAATCTCAAAATTATTCAGGTTTTTTTTTTTTTTTTTTTGCTGTGGTGTCATTTCACAGGTGGAAAAAAGACCAAATGTGAGAATCGTGCAAGAGAAAGAGGAAAGGAATAAAACAACAAAGTCCAAAACTAAGAAAATATAGGATATGTGAAGCAATTTTTGAAAAGGCTGACTGGAGCGCTAAATAAATTGCTTTGGGCCTCTTAGACACCTTTTGTTTTCTTCCATTATTTGTATTTTAATAGTCTTTTAAAGCTAGTTATACTTACTTTCAACATTTCTGATTGACTTCAGTGTAACTGTGGATCCATACGATCTGCAGCCACTTTCACAAATGAATGATGACTCTGCATAAAGCTGTTTAACTTAAAAATCCTACTTTTTATAATGTTCACAAACAGATAAATAAAGATAATAAAGCTTTGTAAACCAGACCGCATGGATGCTGGTTAACCGGATTGTTCTAAGAGGATTGCTTGTCTCCTTCTTTATGCAGTTTTGCAGCATTGCTCAAAACAAGCTCTGACTGACTGAGTGTAAAGACGAAAACCAGCTGTTCTGTTTTTTGGATATGCACTCTATCATATGAAAATGCCACAAGAACATGTTAAAAAACACCCAAACTGTCTTTGTGCTTTCTGTTTCTTTGCAATGACAAGAAACTGTTGTTTTCAAAGGTAATGTTGTGGTTCTCATTCACACCAGAGCTTCGATGAGCTTTCACGTCTATAAAACTGAGCAGATTCTCCAAAGGAATGAGCTCTTATGCAAAGCATGGTGGTAGTAGGTCAATGCTTGGGGCTTGTTTGATAACAATATTGAATGAAACATCCTCAATTTCAAAATGTTAAACCGTCAACTTGGTAAAAAATGATTCATGGAGTACTCAAATAATTTTCAAAAACCTTTCTTTTCTTATTAAAGATTTGCTCAAAAATACCAAACTTCCATGTTTTGACTCCGGTTGCCATGGGGATGTAACCAAAAGTGAAAGACTGAGAATTCCTTACATTGTTGTACTCATCAGAGATCAAACTTTTCTTTACTTTAAGAAGAAGGGCTGAGGGAAGCAAAGAGATGAATAATTAACACTTTTATTTTTCTGTTTTAACCATTAATCAGCAGACAGAGAGGCAGCATTGGCTCAGGACCAATACTTTAGGGGTGTTTGTCTATCAGCGCCATTACAGGCAGATGGTTTGAGAAAGCGTGATTGGCCAGAAAACTGAAGGGTGAAAACAGAGCGGATACTGTTGCCAGGGAGCGTTGGGATGAGGGATAAGAGGGTGTGGTGAATGGGGAGTTGCAGGGCATGACTAGTCTTAATTATCCCAAAGATTTGCCAAGTGCTGGAGCTCTTACGAGGTTTTAAAGATGAGCGACACATTTCCAGCTCCACCTAGGCCGCAGAATTTGAAAACAATCCTTGTTTGTTTTTCTCAGCTTGTTTTATAGCATTTCCCATGATGTGCAGGGGAAGAATAACCCGAAGGAGCCAGCAGTCGCTATCTCTGAGTTTTAATCCTCGGTTTAGATGAGTTTGTCCGATCCACTCTGCAAATCCCCGTTGGAATGTGACAGCACACACACACACACACACTGCCCTTGCTAAGATACGGATTTATTGATTTGGCCTGCAGAGTGGCCCGGAGGAGCCCATGAACAAAGCCAGCTTGGATATCGCAGGTGCAGCGTAACCGACTGGAAAGGCACCAAAATGGTGGACGGGTGTTGTGTTTATGCGGGCAAAAAGGAAGGAGACAGCATGAAGACGCCGTGCCGTATGGAGTCACGCAAGGGGGAGGAGATAACTAACATCGCGGGTCAGATCGTGAACATTGAGTTCAGTCTGAGATCAGGTAAAGCTCCCTTATTTCTACAACCCAGAAGAATCGTTACTCCGATGCAATCGCCTCCCTCGTTTTTGTCTGTGTTTTTGTTGTGGCGCTCCAAAATCTGTTGATATTTCTAATCCCCACACAAGACGCAACAAGCAGGACAAGATATAGTGGCGACGCCAGCCTTAAACCGTCTTGATTGTGTGAGATCTTCCAGTGGACACGTACTGTACGTCCTTGAAGAAATATGGCAGCATATCCACTTTAGAATTCCCTACATTCCTCATCCAAAGTGACAAACTGAGGTGCCGACAGACATCCTCAGTGAGGAAGGTTCGCAGTCATCACCAAGTCTGTGTACCCAACATGTCTTTCTGCTCATAAGCCGTTCGGTAAGCCATGTGTGCAGGTGGCACAGGTGTTTGGACATCCAACAATACAAACAAGATCCCTTGGGAGTTTTATATACTCAAACTGAATCTAAATGTTTCCAGGAGAGTTTTTGGTTGATCATTTTATTGGTTTCTTAGAAATTAATGTTGTTATTTTTTTAAAGTTCTCAATTTTTTAAGTGCTTCTCTTCATTTGTCTTCAGATGTCGCACAAGTTGATGCAGAAAATAAGTCCAGGGGAGATTCGAAAGGAAACAGCTGTACTCTAGTACGCTTCAAAGAACTTCAGGCTGCTTGATAGTTTAACTTGGATTGAACGAGTGTGGAAAAGCCATTCACTATATATGAGAACTGAACCGAGTGAGCCTGACGGCACCCATAGAAAATGGCTAACTTTCAACTCCAACCAAATGAAGTCACTTCAGTTGCCACTTTTTTTTTTAGATATGGTTGCCGCCATGTTGGAACCAGGCAACGTCAGTAAGCAGTGATTAATCCAAGTTGGTCTGAGTCTATATTTTTACAGCAGCCACTCACCAATCAAAAGTGAGCTTGTTGGAAATCCACACTTCTACCGCTTGACAGTGTGCTCTGGAGAACCTGTATTCAAACATTTTGAATGTTGGACATGGGCGCAGCGGGTACCACAGACTTTTATTGAGGCATCTGATTGGTCAGTTTATAACTTGAACATTTTTCTCTACAGAAAACATATTAAAAAAAATAGGAATGCCAAGATCATGTTAAAAAAAAGGCACCAGAGCTTGAATGGTTATTCTGACAAATATAGCAACAGAGTATTAGCTACTTATTTCTCTATAGAAGTCTATGGGATTTTGGCTTCTTGGAGCCAGCAGTCATTTCCTGTTTAGAACACCAGGGAAGAAGGGTCACTCTGTCCAGTTCTCTATATACAGTCGCTGGGAAAGACTGCGGATACAGGGGCAAAACCAAACACTGATCCAAACCAAACTGTTTGGAAAAATCCTGGCTTGATAAATCATAAAAAAACGATTGAGTTTTATAACCTGGTTTAAAAGTTATAATCATATTAAAAGACACATTTTTACATGCACAGCAAAACATAAAAAATAAAAAAAATTAACTGATACACAGCTAACAAATCTGCAATGTTTTAGGGTGTTGAATCTAAAATGAAATACCTCTTTCTGATTCATCAAGTCAGCATAGGTAAAATTTCAATAATTAACTTGTTATATTTGTGCTTCTTTGTGCATGGAAGAGTCAACCCCTTCCTGATGCCTTTGCCACTGACTGACAGTTAAAGCTGAGGACAAAGATGACAGACAGTATGGGGTAATGAGAGATGTGACAAACAGGCCGGGCCATGCCTCCATCGCACAGGTTACATTTAACGTGTCATGTCAGCTCCCCGTTGGTGCGTTTTGTCTCCTTGTCAGCTGTCAAAGATGGAGTGGGAGCCTGAAGAGAAAAAAAGACACTCATTATGATCGGCTCATCATCACTGTAGCCAACAGAGCTGAGGGAGTCCTTGAAGGCACTTTCATTTGCAAAAACGGAATTTGGTGGCCTTCACTGTAAGCTACAGCTGACTCATCTGTTTACATGAAAAACCATGAGAGTGCATATTTTTGCAATGCAATACTCATGTAAGATGAGGAGGTAGATTAGAGCTAAGTTTTACAACACAACAACCAAACATCTGTCACAATAGTAGACTTCCTTTCCTCTGGTTTAAAATAATTAATGAAGGACAAGAAAAAAAACTCAATCGAGTTACTTTGGAAGCAGTTTGTGTTGTTCACCATATGGGTGTAATGATGAATGCATTTATGTTCCTACGATCCAACCAGATCGAAGTGTCTGAGGCAAGTTGTTACTCAAATTGACTTACAACATTTTAAAATAGTTTAAAAATGAAATAAAGTGGTTGTAATCAATATTGGAATATACTATTTGGATTGAAGAGCAGTAGGTTTATTTAACTATAATGTAAAAATGACCAAGTATCAAGGATGATCGAGCAAGGATCAAGCTGTCATTACAGTCCAGTGTGTGGAAACACTGAATTTCTTAAAAGATGTGACGATACTGTATGGTGTAATGTTTCATTTGTATTATTTTTATGTAGAAAAAAAACTGAGTTGAAGTTTCTGAAACTAAAATGTGAATGGATTTGCCATTAATTCTTTTTTACTTATTTGTTTGTACACATATTTAATTTACAGTTGGTTATCTTGTAAGAAATACAAGGAATCTGGAAACCTTCACCTGCACTGTTCAGTACCGGGTATGTCACTACTCAGTCACTCTGGTCTGAATGAATGACTGGTATTAACTGGGTTTCCCCAAAAAATATTTCAGGGGAGGCAAGTCAGGTTTGTGACTAAAAACTAATGAAACTGTAACAGGAAACTCCAAAGACCCCAAAACCCAATCCCAAACCCCTTAACATGATGACAAATGAATGGAAATGGCAAAATATCTATATTTTTAAATCTAAAAAAGTATTTAATGTAGCCAACAGCAATGCTGCTATCAGGCACATTGGTAAATTAACAAATAAAAAAGTTGAAAGTCCCAAGATTGAAAAAGTGTTATTAATTATTTACCTTTGTTCTGTGAAATTTCACTGCTGTTACCATACTTACTTATGGGGTCATCAAACCTATCTTTTTTTTGTAAAATATGTAAAAGAAACCTCAATAAAGGTCGGAACCAGAAAAAAAAAATACTAAGAGAGTTCCACCAAGTAGGGACGCAGAAGCAGGCACCAAGCTGCACAAAGTGGATTAGATGCATTCTGCAAGGTGACATTTAAATAGAGTTTGAGGTGGAGCCTCGAACAGCTCAGCTTGACCTACTTTTTTGAT
The DNA here is from genome assembly GCA_036245035.1 of Adrianichthys oophorus. Taxonomy (NCBI): domain Eukaryota; kingdom Metazoa; phylum Chordata; class Actinopteri; order Beloniformes; family Adrianichthyidae; genus Adrianichthys; species Adrianichthys oophorus. The sequence continues at coordinate 16,713,853 of BSAI01000119.1, read as the reverse complement.
TTTGGGAGAAACTTGCAGGATGATGTGTTTGCAAAAAAAAAAAAAAAAACAGAAGAAACTTGGCAAAAAAAAACGTTGCTGTATGATTTATTATTTTCAATATTTCTTTATTTAGCGAGTAGTTTATGGGTAATGTAACTTTCAAGAAGTTTTATTCATACAAAGTTGTGCACAACTTTTGCAGAAAAATATGAATATAACATTTAGTTTTACGTTTGTCTGTTTTGAATACAATTGTTCTTTGTTTTGAATACTAATTTTGCTTGTCTTGATAATGGATTCCTCCTGTTAAAAACCTTCAAAAAGACGTCAGGGGGTCACAGACCTATGCACCGAGTCCTGAAACATCGCATCAGCTGAGTGAGCATGCACATCGTGACTTATTTATTTAACTGTGATAGAATTAAACCGGTTAGGATGTTATTGATCCCATGGCAGGAAAATTATCTTGATACTGTAGCTCTGCTGGAAAAAAAAGGATATTCACAGCTGTCTTTTTTTGGCCAGGCGACAACAGCATATAAACAATGAAACGGACCCAGAAGTGGTGGCAAAAAAAAAAGAGAGAGATGTTAATAAGAGAATGGTGAAAGAAAATAAACACGCCCGAGCAGGCGGCAGAGGGATCCCTGTCTCTTTGCTTCTGCCCGCCGGTGCCAGTGTTGTGCCAAGGTATACTTCCCCTGCCAGAATTTCCTTCTCCAGTATTAGGCATCGTTCTGGCAGGGGGAACGTACCTTGGCACAACACCGGCCAGCGGTGGCATATTAGAGTGTGAGATCTCCGCTTAGCCGGGCAGTTTATTCCTGGGACGGGCTGGAGCGGGTGCTCCCGCCTCGCTGGACTGGCCCTATCCAGATGCACCCTTGCCTTAGCCCATCAGTACCCGGAACAGGCTCTGGCAGCACCGTGACCCCAAAAGGGATAGCGGGCTGAGAATGAACACAAACAGCCAAGCTAACTCTGAGCTAAAGTAGGCTAATTGGCAGTCAACCGTAGCGATAGTTAAAAAGAAAGAAAAAAATAAAAAAGAAAGTATTCTGATCAGTCTGACTTTTTCAATTTTGTTTTTTACTGCCACAACAGTCGGCTGCCAGTTAGCATACTTTAGCTCCGAGTTAGCTTAGCTATTTTTGTTTCGTTATAAAATCAACCAATTTTGACAGACGTGTTTTACATGTTTTTTTTTTCACACCTAATGAGAAGAGTGGAACGTCTGCTACTTCCTTTTTAGCTGTTTTCACCACTTCTGGGTCTAAAACGAGCCGCTGCAGCATTGTTTAACAATAGGCAACCACAAAATGCGGTCGGACATCGCTGCATTTTGATCTGTTTTATTAAATTTTCAACAGACCTGTGGCTATCAAGATAATTTCCCATTATGGGATCAAAAACATTCTAAAAAGTTATATTTTATTTTAGTTTTAGAGAACTTTAACACGCATGCGCAGTTTGAAAAATCGATGTTCCAGGACTTCATGTTTATGCCTGTGACCCCGTGACGTATTTTTGACAGTTTGTTATCAGAAGACATTCCTATTCAAGGCAAAGAAAAGTCGTATTCAAAAGAGACATGTTAAACATTAAACAAAATGTTGTATTCATGTTGTGCACAAAATATAAATTTTTGCACGACTTTGTCTTTATAAATACAATTTTGTCTCTATGAATACAACATTTTCTTTATGAATACGTTTCTTGTTGATAGCTGTCTTGCCCCATAGTGGTTGTGCTTGTTCACATTTATGATTTTTAGCATCTTTGCGTATATGTTGTGTTGTATTTAATATACTTAAATAAATTTTTTTTAAGTATTCATTAATTTTGCATGTCATAAGGTATGAGGGAGGGAACAAATGCTTGAAAACACATGCATGAAAATGAGTATTTCATCTAAAAGTTATCTATAAGAAAATAACAATTTTCATCAGTTATCTCCATATTTTTGTGGTTTTTAACTTCATAATCCTGTTTTATATTTTTGTTATTCAAATTTAAATTTTCAAGTGTTTTCTTTTTTTCTTTTTCATATTATTATTATTATTATTTATTTTATTTTTTTTTTACTTGTCCTGTCCAACAGCTGAGCAAACAGATATGAGCTGAGAGCCTCTTGTATTAGACAGATTTTACTCTTACAATCGGGGGTTATAAATCATAGCGAACACAAAATGCATGTTGGTATAAGCCCCTTTTGTAATATAAACCAAACTTTATTAATATTGATTTTTTTTTTTTTGTGTGTCTTTTTTGTTGGACCGGACGGAAAAGGAAAGGGGGAAAAGGAGAGAGTTGGGGGGTGGAGGGGGGGGAAAGAGAGATGGTGGATTATAGAAGTTAGAGAAGGACTACTGTGAAGGGAAGGTAGATTTGTTAATCTACAGGCAACAAAATGCTGGAGCTTATACCCATTGCAATAGTGAGTGTTGGTCTAAAATGGGCACGGCCTGTCCACACACTCAGCTGTTACATACCTGCCGGCTCCAAGAGTGTTCACAAACTTGTCCACATCCAGTTCACACGCACACTTGTGCATACCAACCAACACATGTAAAGCATTACATTCTGTCACGTACACTATTTGAAGGTGTAAAGGTGAGCTGACGCCTGTGCTCAGGTGAATGTTATGTTAAACTGAAGTGGATGATGGAATGCACAAAAAAGGAGGGAGAACCCCCAGCCATCCCCACACCAAGACACCCGCCGAGGCGGCAGCGCCGACCAGGGCCCACCCCCGCACCCATACTGTGGGGTCAATGAAGGAGATCCACCCGCCAGGCAGCCCGGCCAAGCACCCAGACCAGGGCCCGCAGGACAGCCACACGGGCCCCCAACACCCGAGTGCAGTGAGGTACGGAAGCGCAGAGCGCAAGGCCCAGCCCAGTCAGGAGAGCAGCCCTCCCACCGCGCCAGGTGGCCCAGCGCGGGGCCCCACCCCCGAGAGCCCCACCACCCCAGACAAGCCGCCCACCACCACCCAGGAGTTCTGGGCATCCCCCCACCCCAGCCCCGGGTACGAGCCCGGGCCCCCCACGGGAGACCCGCTCCAAAGCTCCAGGCAGCTGCGGAGATCCAGAAGAGAGCACGATGGGGGTCAGCTACCCCCATCTAGAAAAGGGATGACCAAGAGAAGTGGGGGTCCTCGAAGGTGTACATAGCCTGACCAGGCTCTCCTAATGTTGTGACCCAGAAGGGGCTCGGCACCCGAGGGTAAGGGCCAGAACCCGCACCACAAGGACACAGACACCCTCCAGGCTCAGATGGAATATGATCCCCCGCTCATGGACTTGCCAGAGGAAAAAGGGATCCCTCTCCCTGCGTGGGGAGGGGGCCGCCGGGCCCAGGAGGCCGACCCCCAGGAGACAAGGCCACCGCTGCTGAAGGCCCTGTTCCCTCCACCAGGGATGGGATAAGGGACAGAAGATCAGTAGTCCCACCTTCCTTGTGTAATGTATTTGTGTGTGTGTTTCTTTTTCATATTAAACAAGATTGTAAAAAGAGAGCAGGACTGTCACAAGCCGTAGCTTCATTCACTTGATTCTCATATATTGAGTTTCTACATTACAGCTATAAGCTTATTCAAATGGTATTTAATTTTTCATCTGCTGCTGATTCACACTGTTTTGAACAAAAGAAATTCTCAGAAATTATACTTTAACCTTTTTTTTTTTTTACTATATGTCTTCCGTCTTCCGAAAAATGCCAAAAGAACATTTTGGTCTGTAAAAAATAGTAGATTTTGTGCAAAGTGAAACAACTCAGGTGAGGCGTTTTAAAAACGACTGGTCAGAAAAACGCATGATGTGCTCCTAACAACAAGTGGACATATCTGACCGGTGAGGTTTCGATTAAAAGGTCTCAGCCATTTGGGTGTTCAGGTCCCACACATCTGCAATGCTGTTTTTTTGACAAGGACATCATGGCATGAATAAAAAACAGTGGGAAGCAGTAGTTTTTTATGATAACTTTGTTATTGTAAAATGAAATGTCTCCTTTTGTAATTTATATTTTCAAATATTCAACTTCAAGTAATTAATATCTGTGTGATCTGAACATTACATTTATTCTTGGTTTTTGATTAGTTGGGTAGATGTTTGATGATAACTAAATGCAATTAATGCCAGTGTTTGATGTAGATTATATTGTATAAACTCAAGGCATAAGTTTAGAGGTAGGATTAAAATTTTTTAACTTCTTCCTACTCCTTTTCGAACAATATATTGATGAAAAAAAATGTATAATGTATGTATACATATATATATATATATATATATTTTTATTTGTTATTGTCTTGTTGCTTTATTTTTGTTACTCCCTGTGTATTGTTCAAAATAAAAAATTTTAAATGAAAAAAAAATTCTGGTAAATTCAGAGTTTATTCTGAAAAATCAGTTTTGATTTTGATCTTCCTCATCATAAAGTCAAAAAAACTAGAAGTGTCGAAAAAAAGTGCTGTTTAAAAGTGCGCGGAGCTACATTAAACTGACAGAAACACACCAACAAATAAGAATGTACCTTCAAGACCCACCCACCCAAGAAGATGAAGTATTGTGTAAAAATAAGTCGTTTTTTTTCTAATTACAAGAAAAAAAAAATCAAGCCTGGCAGACATGTCTTGATCCTAACAACTGACTTCCAATGATGTCACCATTAAATCTGTTGTTTTACAACATGGGTGGTCAGAGTGGAACACCTCAATGTGTTGATAATCTGGTTTAAACAGTAAAAAAAATATACTTTTTTTTTTATGACAAAAATGGGTCCCTCGGCGACACAGCGGCCTGTCCCTGCTTGAAACCCGGCGGTGACTTGTCTGACCGCGAGGTGAATTCTGGCATTCCAATGCATGATTAGGCAGCCTTGAGTGATTTGCACAGCAGGTCCCAACCTGCTAAATAACAGTCAGTCAGTCAGTCGGTCAATTAGAGCGTGCAACCCAGGCTGTGAAAACTGAACACAATCACACACTGCAAAGTGATTCGGTTGAAAGCTTGAACTAAGAAGCTTTCATGGTTCTGTCAAGTTCTTTTAGATTACAGATAATATTGCACGTTTCAGTGAAATTATAGTCATTTCTACATTGTTTATTGAGTGTTTTATTTCTCAAACATGAACTTGGTTTCACTCGACTGAGAGGTTTCTCAATTACTTCCACCCCTTGTTTTGTTTGTTCCGTGCACTTATAGTAGCCTCTGATCCTTCTGGAATCAATCCAGTGAACCTTTCGCACTTTTTTGTTCTTTCATTAAGGTAATCAGTGCATGGCGAGTTTCAGGTCACTCCTGAGCAAAAGGGCCGCAGTGAGAGTCCTGGTTGCACTGAACGCTGAACAGACATTGTTTTAGCATCAATTTATAGAAACACAAAGCGAAAAAGTTAGATGTCACTATTCCATGCTGATCTTCAAATGAAAGCATCTTTAAATATGTAGAAGTCTTAAATAATATTACAATGGGATACTGAGAATATAAACATTTTCAAGTGATGTTTGTAAAAAGGTAGATTTTATTGTTTTTACTAATAGTTATAGAATAAATAAAAAGAGCAATGTTCTACTACTTTATTTTTTATACACTTTCATAATTTGTGGATTTTTTTAAATTTATTAAAATCTGAACATTCTGAAACTCTTGTCTGTAGGTTTGAAAGTCAGTCATGAAATCTGGTTGCAAGGAGTCACATTAAAGCAATAAAAATCAAGATTAATAAAGAAAATGAGTTTGTCCTTCACCAGAAGTGATATTTGCTAAGCCTTTTATTTATTTATTGCAATAAATGCCTTTTCGTGTTGTTCACATTGACACTTGGACATCTGGGTATCGAGAAGAGATAAAAAGATTAATTATGCTTTCAGATGAATTTACTTTAAGATGCATTGCAAACACTCACAGGGTTTTACTCCTACTGTCTGTGACTGTCAGGATTCAATAAACCGAGAAGAATAGTTTGATAAATCTGTCTGAATAAAGACACGTTAGAGGAAGAACCGAAGCATAAAAGGACAAAAGGCTTTCAGCATAAATGCACACAGGACTAGAGACATCTTATTGAAGCACAAACTAGAACCAGTTCAGCAAGACTGTGTCTAACATGCTGAAGTTTTTTTCTGCCTTCAACTTCCTTTCAACCAACTGATAGAAAGCTGTGGGTCTGAGAAGATCTGTTAAATGTGCATCTGGTGACCCCTGCTGGCCGGTGTCAGCATTTCTCATGTTTATGAAACTCCTTTGTGCACTTTTTCTTTTTTTCTTCTTTCCTTTTTCACTTCCAATTTTTTGTAAAAGGATTTCAGGTTTAATTAATTAATTCTTGTCTTACATTCTTTTCAGCTATCATAATTTAAAAAAAAAAAAGTAGCAAGGAACGAAAAAATAATCTTAAAAAGGATCTGAAATAACATTCAATTATTTTGGACAGTTTGCTCTCCATCATGTTGCTTCACATCAGTGGACTTAAATGGACTTTTGTTTCTTTAGTCCATACATTCTTCAGACCAGCGTGTGCTATTGGATCCGAGAACCAAATGCAAGTTCTGGAAGGATCGCGCATTTTCTCTGTACTAAACACTGGAATAAACTGCCACCAGCTAATAAAGAGGCTACCGTCTTGGATAGTTTTAAAGCCAAACTGTTCCTCCACTGCCGTGCCTTAGTATGTGCCGAGCTGACATTTTATTGGGTTTTTAATTATTTTATATTCGTTTTTACTCTTTTAATGTTTCATTGTTGTATTATTCGTGGCTTGACCTTGTGCAACACAGTTTGGGCCTCCGTCGATGGTGGCAGAAGGTGCTCTAGAAATAAAAAAAACAAATGAATACAGTCACACCACGGCATTTAATGAATGAATGATTGAAGCATTATTTATGTAGCACTTTAAAGCTCCTTCAGAGTACCAAAGTGCTTTACAATAAAAGACAAAAGAAAGTTTCAAATCAGGCAAATTAGAAACAGAAAAGCATAATTTACAAAAAGCAATGCAATTCATAAAAGGCAGATAGGAATGCAATAACACGAGCACAAGAAAGTAAAATCCCACCAACTACTGAGCATTAAAACTTATTAAAAAAAGATATGTTTTTAGTTCATGTTTAAAACTGTTAAGAACTGATGCCATACACAGTTCTGCAGGAATATTATTACATAACTGAGGGTCAGTGATGGAAAAAGCACGGCCAATCTAAATAAATAAAATCTAAATAAATTAAAGTTTGGACCTTTGTTCTTCTTTTAGTTTGTTATCATTAATATTTCATCTTTCTTGTGATCTTTGTCTTTACATATAATATAGTTTCAGTTCAACTTTAGCTCCTATACTTTGGCCAGTAAACTCTTGAGGATTGATATAAAGGACGGTTGCCAAACTGAAAACTACAATTAGGAAATAAAATATATGTTTTTAGGGTATCTTTTAAATGTTTACACCAGCATTTATTTTTACAGTTATTTTAAAAAAACCTCTTTTTTTTTCTTTCTGCTAACATGAGCAGTAAACAGTTATTCCCTGCTTGCAGTGAGATCGAGTTTCTTTTAATTTGTCAACTTGTAGGACTTGCAAACACTTGCACTAGTGTGTTTTAATTGGCTTAATGTTTAAAGGTGGGAGCTGCGGCCTTCTTTGTGCTCTGGAACATGAACAGATAATGGGAGATTTGAAAGCTGACAGAAGGAATAGCGCTGCAAATTTTTTTGCTTTTCAAAGAAAACTATTTCACTTTCAGACTATTTTCACATCACAATGAATTTCTTGGTTTAAATAAGTCTTATGACACTGTAGAGAAGAAACGACCATATTTTTATTTCTGAACTTTCCTTGTACTGTTTGTCACAAACACATGCACACCCAAATTACTTAGGGGGGGGCTTCAGCCTCCCCTAAAGTAAGCCTAACGACGCCACTGTATCTATACCATCGATGCTGCAGCACCATCCTTTCCAAAATAAAATATTTCCCTTTGGTGATGTCATCTACTCCTAGCTACACACCTTCTTTGTTTTATTGTATTTTTTTTTTCCATCGCAATTCTGCTGTTTTCCTCCATCAAGTCCACCTGTGCCTCACCTGAATAGCTTAGCAGCCGCTGAGGAGCTATTTGCGTCTTCACAATCTTATTAAGGGACTAGACTGACAGCAGCAGGGTGCGTTTGTTTCTCCACGGATGTGTGGGTGGAGGTGTGACTTGGACTAGAGGACAGGAAGCACCTGACGGGCTGAAGGTGGGACTGCGGCGCGGTGACAGTCGCATTCTGCTCCGCGGCGATTACCAGTCCGCCCTGCCTGTCTCGCGTTCATTCCGCCCGTCTTCCTGCATTCTTTCGCTATTTCTGCATCAGAGGTCGCCGCTTTTGAGGACATCATACTCCCCGCGGGACCATGCTGACGCTGCTGACGTCCATGTATCTGGTGGTGCGGGCCATTTTACCGCAGGTGAGCTGAAAAGTGGCTCATCCGGCACCGTTCGGTTTGACTGCCGCGGCGGACAGAGCTCATCACACGTCCTTGAACGCACCACATAGAGGAACCATGGGTGCTGCTTTGAGTTTAGTGGTCTGTTTGTGTTTTTGTGGCGTGTTTTGGGGGCAACACTGCTGCCATGGTAGAAAGTGGTTAAAATTTGTCCTTTTCCCCCCATTAACTATGTTTTTTTTATGGCTTAGTGAAGCAAACTAACAAAATGCGTCTTTTTTCTTAAACCTCTAGTCATTATTTCACGAAAAAAAACCCGCAGGTCTGATTAAAGGTTCAAGACTCTGAAAGCTGCACGCGTGAGATGAACAACTTCCGCTTTGTTTTTCCAAATTAAAAGTCCCCACCGATGATTCCCGGTTGATTGGGGCATTCTGTTAAATTAAGAATATATGTCAAGTTAAAGGGCTGCACGGTGGCGCAGTGGTTAGCGCTCCTGCCTCACAGCAAGAAGGTTCCCGGTTCAAGTCCTGGCTGGGGGACCTTTCTGTGTGGAGTTTGCATGTTCTCCCCGTGCATGCGTGGGTTTTCTCCGGGTACTCCGGCTTCCTCCCACCGTCCAAAAACATGCTTCATAGGTTAATTGGTCACTGTAAATTGTCCCTAGGTGTGAATGTGAGTGTGTATGGGTGTGTGATTGTGGCCCCTGCGACAGACTGGCGACCAGTCCAGGGGTGTACCCTGCCTTCGCCCATGAGTAGCCGTGTTAGGCTCCGGCAACCCCGTGACCCCGAAAGGGATAAAGCGGATTGGAAAATGAATGAATGAATGTCAAGTTAAAACTAAGCTAAATGTTTATTTTGATGATTAAACAGAGAAAAAAAACAGTTTATTAATTGTTGATTTTTTTTCATCACAAAGCTATTAGTAATGAGAAATAGATTAAACACAATGACAGAAATTCTAAAATGTTGGAGTTCATAAATAAGATAAATCAATAAAATTTTACGAAAGGTTAAAGAAGCCGTAATTCTTAAAAAGTGAGATTTTTTTTCTTGTTATTTAAAAGTAAATTCAAAGCAAACAAAAAGCTAAACTTAACTAAATTTAGTTCTTATTTAAAATTATTTAACAAAATCGTACATTAATGTTTTTTTTATTTATTACCAAACTAAATCTATTATATTTTTAAAGCATTTTTAAATGTTTTATCATTCGGGTATACCATATTTCTGATTTTGCATTAAAAATAAGACTCTTTCTTCTTAATATTTGTAACCATATAATCTGTAAAGTCAGTATAAAAACAAATTTTTTTAGCAATCTAAATGACTAATTTACTATGTTTTATTGTAACATTTAGAAAAAATGCAACACGTTTTTGTTTTTTCATTCAATTTTATTCTATTTTTGAATAATATAGATGTTTTATTCTTTAGATCTTTTTTGTTTTTTGAGAGAAAAAAAGTTTTTATCTTTTAACCATCAAATATTATTTTCTACCAATTTTGGAAGCTTTATGTTTAAAAGCTTATTTTCACAACAGCACTCTGGCAGTTTCCAACCAAAGTGCTAATATGTTTATTACAATTCAAATGAGAAAGAAAAGTCAGTCAAAGTACAAGTCAAAAAGTAAAAATGGTTTTATTTTAGCTTGATTTGATGGATCTCTGTGTCCAATGGTGTTTCTTGAAGCTCTCTTTTGTAGAATTAATGTTTTTATTTGGGTCCTCACCAGATTTCAGTGTCAGGTCAGAGGGTAAAATCCGTCTTGGGCATTTTTGGTTTAATACTATTTTACTAAATGAAGAAGAAACCTCATATTGAAACTGTTACAATCATCAGAAGTTGGTACCTCTCACAGAGTGCCTCATGTAAAATGTTGCCATGGCAACTGAGTCGATTTTTCCATTTTCAAAGTCTGTTGAGGAGAGAAATTGTTTTTCCACCCACAGAGTGAAAACTGATTTGTGTAAAAACAAAACCTCTGACTTACAGAAAGAATGGGACCAAGAACCACTGTTTTTCTTTTGCATTTTGTTGGATTAAATCCGCAATATGTCCAGATTATTGTTGAGGTGCGATCCATTCATAAAAAATCAATCAAATTTCTCAAATTGTATTTGTGGCTTTCGCTATAATAAAAGTTGCTCCGTTAAATGACACCTTCGCAACCCACAGGTACTTGTCTGCTCTATAGAGTGTAAAGCAGAAAAGCTCGTCTCTAGCTAAACTTCTAACTAAAAATCTGTCGGGTAATACAATCAGCACTATGTTGTGGCTTTTCAAAATGTTAGTTATTAAGTAAAACTGTGAATTGTAACTTCAGTACACATACTTCCCTTCCTCAGACTTGTGGAAAACAACATAAGTTGTCTAAAATCGTTCATAGCATTGATTGATACGCAGCGATCATTTTGATGAGCTGCTAAGTAGGAAGCCACTCAAATCTACTTTTAGTTTGATTTTGGGGTTAAGCTCCCATTTGAATCTTTTATGTTAATCTTTTAGATTAGGCTTCACCAGACTCCAAGATTTTGAGTTTTTCTGAGGTGGAACTGAGGCATGTTTTGTAATTTCTTTTTTTTTAGGTTAAGGTGTAGAACTGTCTCAGCAGCATAATAATTTATGGTGCATTGGCATAGACACAAGTGGAGTAAAGTTTTAGCTTATTCCAAAGTTGCTCTGAAACTTATCCAACTATTTAAGGGCTTTACTTTTAACACCCTCTCCAATGAAAATTGTGGGGTTTTTTTGTTTTTTTTTAGCATGTTCTTGTGGCATTTTTCTTTTGATGGCGAACATATATAAAGAAAATCGTGCTTAAAATGATATTTCTTTATTCAAATTGTTGTGAATCAGGAGCAGATGAAGAAATGCTGTTGGAAAAAGATCATATTTGTGACATAGAAAATATGGTGGGTGTGCCACAAGCCCACTTTTCCCTCTCATTTGCTTCTCATTTGCAAAAAGGTTCACTTTTTTCTTGTGCCTCTTATTTTGTTTTTTCTTCTTTTTGTTGCCAACTCTCTCGGAAATAAAAGCTAAAAAGGCCACACAAGTGATGTGAATCCACATTCTTTATTTAAAATATTTTTTATAATGTCCACATTTGTGGAAACTCATCTTTCTAGACTCAATCTAACACGTAAGATTTAATGTATTGCAATGTCCGTTATTCTAGTTGATGGCTTGTGCAAATATTGACTTTTATTCTGAAGGCTTGAACGACTGGCTTCCTGCTGTGTTGCCAGAGTTTGCTGCAGCAGAATGTCCTGCAGATTATCAGCACCACGGTCAGTTCCTGTCTGGGTTCCAGCTTTGTTGAACTCTCCAAACAGCACAGAGATCAACATGGCTGCCCGTGTCCTTGACAGGTGACTGTAACTGAAAACCTCACCTGTCTGAAACTGGAACCCCCCACCTCAACCCCTTCTCTCTTTAGTTCTCTTTAATTCATTTATAAACCTTTACAGCATTCCTTTAGCCCCACTGTTTACTTGGTATAAAAAGCAAAAGTCTTGCATTTTTTTATTTTGGTTTCAGAGTTGAAGAAAGTTGACAACATTAAAAACATTTATTTATTTTTATCTAAAAAAGAAATTGGTTCCTTTTGTGACTTCCAGACTGTTGTATGCAGTTAAGGTGTTGCTTTACTACATAACCTGGATCAGATCAGACAGCTCTGAGGAGATTAACATCCCGCCATACTGCAGATCACAAACTAGACACCTAAACAATTTAGCAGCTGAGTCTTTTCTTATGAAGACTAATGAACTTTGCTCTAAATAACCTTTCAGTTAAAGATTTGCCTACCATTATAGAATAGGATTTCTTTTTTACTTCTCGAGGGCCTCTTTTTTATTATCATTCTGTAAAAAGACAAATCTTACTTTCTATATAAATTCTGATTCTAATCTAGTTTTAAAAAGTTGATATAAAATTTCAGTTCCCATGAATGGAATACAAAGAATTAAAAATTATAAAAAATTTTGTAATTAATGGAAAAAAAATTTACTATCAAGTGAAAACAAGTTTATTTTGGGTGTAAAAATTAGGTATTCAACATGGAAGTCGATGGGAAATTGTTCTTTTCTGAAATCATTTCAGGAACTGCAGCAACATTTTTTTCAGTGTTGGGTTAAACCTGGAATTGAAATTTGAAGACTTGAGAAAACCATCAATTTTACAGTTTTCATGAGTAACCAGTCTTTTTCTGATTTACAGCCATTTGGGTTGTTAACTTCAAACATAATCAATCGAAATTTTGGGATATTTGTAGGACGTCCTTGCTTCTTGGTGGGTTTCCTTTTAGATATACGACAGCCACATGAGAACTAATAATGCAAAGGGCTTATATATCTTTGAATGCATCGTACTGCATTGCGCAGAAAGAATGTGTCTTTTTTTGTCAGTAGGCTAAAGTATTTTTCATCCTGTCATATTGAATGGGGTAAAATGGCAGCATCCTCAGGCCCTTATCATTAACACTGTGAGGCAGAACAGTTTGGTACAAAATGACTTTGTATTGTGAGTCCACTACTGTTAAGAGAGTTTCTATTGAAGTATTTTTGAGTCTTTCAGCGATTTGTGGGCTTGTTTCATGTTCTTTTTTAGTGTTCTGACACAAGTTCTTTACTGTCAAATATGTTTAAACATCTTCTTCACAAGGTCTTTTTTTGTTGTTGCTTGTTTCATCTCCAAAAGACAGCGCATTTCTTCACCTCATTGATGATGTGAAAATTCTTAAGAAAAAAATAAGGCTACATATGTAAGTTCTCGTATTTAAATATACCTGGACATGCTTTATTGTCTATTATGATTCAATATAACTGTTAAGTAAATGAAAAACAATATTTTTAAGTCATGTGTGTGCTCCTCTCGAATGTGTTTATTCTGGAGATTTTTTTGTAATTTGAAAACTGTTGTGTGGATTATCTTTTTAAGGTGAGGGTTTCTTGTTATTTTAATATTCTAGATGATGCGATTGCGTTTAGGGCTGTGGCTTCCACAGTGGTTGGCGCTCTTGCTGCGCATTGAGAAGGCTCCTGTTTGAATCCCAGCTGGGACTTTTTTGTGTGGAGTTTGCATGTTCTCCCCGTGCATGTGTGGGTTTTCTCCGGCTTCCTCCCACCGTCCAAAAACATGTTTCATAGGTTAATTGTTTACTCTAATATGTCCCTAGGTGTAAGTGTGTGTGGGGAATTGATTGTGTACCTTGTAAGAGATTGGCGACCTGTCCAGGGTGTACTCCACCTCACTTGACAGCAGCTGAAAAATAAAACACAGGAATGTGTTTAATTTGTATTTTTGGCAATTGGATAACAATGCAGTAATCTATAAATAGAAAAGTGAGGTCTGATGCTTTTTTCCAGTTATTTTGGAAGCAACAAAGCCAAAATAAAAAGGTAAAGCTGCTGCTTTTAGCTGTCTGCCTCTTGTGTGCTTTGCATGTTATTGAATAAGTCATTCAAATGAGTCTAATTGAAATATATATTACAATTTTAAGGGATCATATTTTAAAATTTTCCATCAGTTGTATCTTTTGTTGGATATCCTCCCATTTTCCAAAAGTATTTATACCTGTTTTATTTGTTAGATTGTTGTTAGTAAAAGAGAAAAAAATCCCTCCTGTTTTGACATTGCAGATAGGAAATTTTGTAATTTTGTTAAAAATCATTTTTGTGTTTTAAATTGGTTTGTTTTTCAAAATGCAGTTTTTCTTTTAACCGCTAGGTGTCGTAAGCGTTCAAGCTTTCTGACATGATGGTGAGGAAACGGGTTCCTTTTTTTTTCTCTTTTTTAGAAAATCGTCTATGTGGGCGCGGTTTGAACCAGAGTGATGCATTCTGGGAGAAAGAGTATCTTAAACACATTTACCTTGGAAACAATGTTGCATCCGGGTTCGTTAGGACTACAAATCCCATGCGTGGTGGGGCGGGTCTCTTCACCGCCTAATTTCACAAAACACGGATAGAGGTGACCCCCGCCGTCCAGTCCGTCTCTGAGCAGGGAGCACAGGCGCATCCTAGACAACCTCCTCCTTCCACGAGCAGAAAATGGTAACGAGGACGACATTAAACTTCCTTTCTTGCAGTTTCAACTTAAATAATCCGCTAAATGGGTTTCTGAACAATGACAAAACAGAGTTTTATCGTGCATAACTGGGTGACATTGACGCGACAACGTCACCATTGCATCCCTTTTTAAAGCTAAAATGCTAATTCGTTGCTAAAGACGTAAGCAGTTTGAACGTGAAAAATGAAAAATGAACAAAAAGATGGTTGAATGGAAAGGAAACGACGCAACGTTTGGTGAAAGTGCGCAGAAGTTTACTTTTAATTCATCTGCATCAATTTTTGATAGAAGCAGGCGGCGTGGCAGTGACGTCAGCCGACGTTGACATCCATTTTCTTCGCACTTTTGCCAGCCAATCGGAGCGAGACTAATCAGGCGGAATCCTGTTTAAAAAATCAGTATAAAGATCACCTGACGAGCTGGTTTGAGTTAAAGAAAGATGTCTGCCATGTTTGTTTATTTTTCCTAAAACTTACCTTTTTTTCCCCCGTTAAAGGGTTTTTAGATGTTATCTGATCATTGATGACAGAAGATTACTTTAATAAGAACGTCCAAAAATAAAGCACATGCCCCATGCTCTGGCAGTGACATGCAAGGTCATACTGCCTGTTACTGACTTGAGTGTGGTGGTGAGTCTCCTTTCAGAGAAGAATGAACCAGGAATTCTTGGTATTGACCTTCAGAGTTCAGTTTAATTCAGTAACCTTGGGTTTGCTCCCTCTGCAGGCCGAACCAATCCGCGTTGTGGTGACCGGGGCTGCGGGACAGATTGCCTACTCCCTGCTGTACAGCATCGCAAAGGGGGATGTCTTTGGAAAGGACCAGGTAGGAACCAGCTGGTGTGTTTGTCTTATGGTGCAGCAGAAGGAGCTCCTGTTCATGTCAGCTGCACACACAGCTGTTATGTAACAGCAACATCTGATTGGATGCCCTCAGCTTACAACAATCCAGTTTTTTTATGGAAAAAAAACCCAATGAAAAATCTCATTTTATTTTGGTATCTTGGTTTTAAAAAATCAGTCTGTTCTGGTTCATTTTCAGGAGATATGCAGGACGTTAACACATGATGGCTTAAATACAAGTATCTTTTAGTGCATCTGTTTAAAATCTTAAAAATATAGATTTGGACAAATCTTGGATTTGTGGTTGTAAGTCTTGCCTAAACTGCAATTTATATTCACCAGAATGCAAGACATTGTATATTAAACAGCATATTTTTTCAAATAAATGGTAAAAGAATTAAAAATCTGGATTTTTTTTTTTTAAATTTCATTATTTTTTTTAAATTTATTTTTAAATGTATGTTTTTTCCCAGATTAATCTAAATGTGTACTTGTTGACTGCTGATTCTTCAGTTTTGGATACTAAAAATGTGAAGCAGACAGCAGAAGCTATAAAATATATTTTTTAAAACTATATTTAAATATGAAGTTGATGCATATATTTAATACATTATGTGCAATTTATCATATACACATTTTTTATGTATTCTGTTTTATAAAACTACTTGTTTGCATTCATTCTCCACAACCTTTTCAGATGTTTTTGATGACACTTATTTCCTAGTGTAACTATTTATTGAAGTATAGGTAATCAGATGTTGTTCTTAGTTCTGACTTATTTACATTAAAGTCAATGTGGAGTCCAAGTTGAAATTAAACTAAATCAACCTGTTTTAGTTTGTGTAATCTATGCAGTTTGTTTTTGATTTAATTTATTTGTGTGAGAGTTTCTTCATTTAAGAAAAAGTACTCACTGAATGTGAGTTTGTTTTTTATGTCAGCTGTTAAAGAATCAACCCTACATGTCAACTTTTCTGAAAACAATTAAAAATGACTTATTTCCTCTTTTCTACAGCCCATCATCTTGATCCTGCTGGACATCCCCCCCATGCTGCCGGTGCTGGACGGAGTTGTCATGGAGCTGCAGGACTGCGCTCTTCCTCTGCTAAGGGGTAAGGCTTCTTTAGTTTAACCTTAAAATAACAAAACTTTTCATACCCCCAAAACCCATCAGCTGTAGTAGAGAAAACATTAAAATCTTTACAAATATTCTGCCCAGTGCGATCAAATAAAAAAATGTAGCATCTTGTTCTAAAACAAAAAAAAAAACTTTACATTAAAGATGGTTTTGGTTGTTTCTCCTGCTGATGCTCCTTCAGACTTCCTTCTCCTCATCCTCTGCTGCTGCTTGCAGGAAGGAGTGTCTGAAATGAAGCTCACAATTGGCTGCTGGTCCAGACACCACAGCAGCCAATCAGATGAGTGCAGGAACAGAGCTGAACTCTGACTGAAGTCCAGTGCGATAACAGCAGCTTCACTAGAACAACAGTTTACCTTTATCGTTAGCATCTGCTGAAGTGGCAGGAATTTATCGTGAAAATTGACTCAAAGTTTCAAACGTGAAAGATGAACATCTCCTCCTCCTCCTCCACACAGAGGTCATCCCCACTGACAAGGTAGAGGTGGGCTTCAAGGACATTGATGCTGCCATCTTGGTGGGATCCATGCCTAGGAAGGAAGGAATGGAGAGGAAGGACCTCCTCAAAGCCAATGTGGCCATCTTTAAGACGCAGGGACAAGCTCTGGACAAGTACGCCAAGAAGACAGTGAAGGTGAAGCTCCCAACATCACTGTTACTCTAAGGAAATCATGTGACTGTTGGTGCAGCCAGGAACTGCTGTTTTTTAGACTAAGAGATAAAAACAGGAAGTGAAGTTGCTTATGCTGGATCCACACAAACCGCAGCATTTAGGCTTTCAAATGAGCTCTTCACAGCTTTATTATTTTCTGGTAGATTCAGAAATTAATTTAAATTCTTCTCGACTGCAGCTAAGCTAACCATAACAGTCACAACAGTCAGTTTTTATTTGCAATAACAATTTAACTGAAAAGATTCAGAGAAAGGAATGTTATTGGTAAAAATATATTACATTTTTTAACCATTTTTAAAACAAATTAAAATGACTAAAACTAAATTTGTTTCTCATATTTTAGCAGCACAGTTTAATTTTGCACAATTCAAAATTATTTCCTGTAAATTTACAATGTTTTTATGTCAGAGGTTGGTCGATGTGTCTGGAAAATTTTGTAATTCAGACTAAAAGCAGGTTTTTTTTTTTTTCATTTAAGTAGTTTTTGAAGATGTCGTGTTATGTCCTTCATGTGGTAAAAGGAAAGAAAAAAATGTAATTGTGTTTTTATACTCCTAAACTCAAGACGGCGCTGTTTATACTGTTAAAGTTCATTTTTTTAAACAAAGTTGTTTTGTTCTTTTATAAAAGCAAGTTACTAGTGTGATACTAGTGTTATTTTATTTACTTTAAGTATTTCATATTGCCTTACTTGGTTGCTATGATTACATCAGGAAATTATGTTGTTCATTAAGGCTTTAAAGAATGCTATTTTTTTTCTATTAGTTCTGATTTGATGAAATTTTGTTTTTGAGGTTTTTATTTCCTTTTTTTTTTTTTTACATTTTCCAACAATTTTGCATCCTGCAATGTTTGTAAATGTCATTCTGGCTCCATAGTCTCTCCTGAGGTTAAAGTTCATGTGCAGACACAGACACACTGTGGAGACTTTTAGTCCATACATGTAATTTTTTGATGGCATTTTTGTTTTAAGTTATAACTAAATGATTATTTTATTCTTGGACATTTTTCCACTTTTTTATTTTTATCAGATGCAGTATTTTAGTTATTCAAATAACTGCTGGAGGGTTTAGTGTTCAAGGACACTGTAGTAGAGCAGGAACCACCTGCATCTGGAAGGTCAGAGGTCAACTCCTCTATCTTGCCCCACAACATCATTCATTATTTTTTGCCTTTTTTTAATTAAAAAAATGCTTTTTTTATTTTCAATGTAAGAACTTATATTTTTTATTGATGTTAAAAGAACTAACAAAATTGATTATTGTATTAATCTAAAACACAAATCGCAGCCAAATAGTCTCCTATTTTTAGGCAATGCATTAACCGACGTCTCAATTTTCTCTTGGTCAGGTCTTGGTGGTTGGAAATCCTGCAAACACAAACTGTCTGATCGCCTCCAAGTCTGCTCCATCCATTCCCAAAGAGAACTTCTCCTGCCTGACCCGGCTGGACCACAACAGAGCCTGCTCCCAGGTACGCCAAGGTCCATGCTGGCACCGTGCCCACTTCCTTTACTGCTGCAAACGCAGGAGGGGCGGCTACTAAAGGATCCTGAAGTCTGCTGTCACATTTTCATTTTGCAAGTGGAGCGCCACCTGAAGGGCAAAAAGCCAGAAACTTTTTGGAACTGACCAACAAACTTGTAAATTTTTTAAATCTATTTTTAGGCTTTTGGGGAGTCAGGCAAATGTGGTTTTAGATTTCTGATTTTTCTGTGCTCTGCTGAGACCAACAAAGGAAGATGTTTGGGGTTTAACGTGGTAAATGTGATTTCAATCACAAGTGACATTCTCTCTCAAAAAAAAAAAAGTGTACAGTTGACCAAAGAGAAAGTTGGTTTCACAAACCGTGAGGTTGATGTTTGGATTTTCTGAAAAGTCCGAAAATATGACCTGAATTGTCTCTTGTTGCTGTGTCTGCGTCTGTCCTGCAGGTGGCGATGCGCTGCAGCGTTTCCTCAGACAACGTCAAGAACGTCATCATCTGGGGGAACCACTCCTCCACTCAGTACCCCGACGTCCACCACGCCAAGGTGAACCTCAGCGGCACGGAAGTGAGCGCCTACGACGCCGTGAAGAACGACGCATGGCTCAGAGGAGACTTCATCTCTGTGAGTGCACCACCTGCTGGAGGCAAAAGTTGAGCTAAGCCATGTCTCCACAGAGGGTAAAGTTTTTGTTGGTTCTGCAGACCGTGCAGCAGAGAGGCGCCGCCGTCATCAAGGCCAGGAAGCTGTCCAGCGCGATGTCTGCGGCTAAAGCCATCTGTGACCACATGAGGGACATCTGGTTCGGCACGAAGGAGGTCCGTGCAGAATTTAGGAGTTATTTTCATTCAGTCATGTCACTCTTTCACATTATCAGAAAAACTGATGTTCTCAATGACCTAAACAGGGGGAGTTCATCTCCATGGGAGTTTACGCTGCAGGAAACTCTTACGGCATCCCGGAAGATCTCATCTACTCCTTCCCTATCCAGATCAAGGTGAGGGATTTCTGAGGCCTGCTCTAAAAATGAAGCAAAAAGAGAAGAAACATGGAAATAAAACTAGACACTTTCACCTGCAAAGAAGAAAAAAACTATCACAAACTAAGAGTTTATTCTTTATTGCTGACAGATCAGTAAAGTCCAAAACAAAGAACTGAGTGTCTTTTTTTTCTGAGCAGCTGCACATGATCTGATTTAACTTTACTGAGTCCAGAGAAGTCTGCAGAGAACCATTATTTCACTGTTTAGTTCATTGTTGTCTTTCCTCTCATCTAAAATAATTTGCAAATACTTATTTCATTATTTTCCAAATAAATCTTAATTCATAAACGTATTTAATATATTTTGTTGTTATTGTTCTGTGACACAATGAACCCCACAAAACTAAAACAAAATGGTCCTTCTTTTACAGAACAAGACCTGGAAAGTTGTTGACGGACTCCCCATCAACGACTTTTCACGAGCCAAGATGGACGCCACAGCGGCAGAGCTGGTGGAGGAGCGGGACACCGCCATGGACTTCCTATCTCAGTGACTATCGCCCCCTGCTGGCCAGCAGCTCCCAGATCCGCTGCAGACATACTGCTCTCGGCTCTGAAGTCAAAGCCCTCCACCGTTCTAACTGTTGGAGCTGTGCGTGTATGAGTGTGTTTGCGCATGCGTGAATGTGTGTTTGTCACCAGGCCACCTCTTCAGGTTCACTGAGAATCTGTTAAAATCTCCACACCTGGCCTCCTCTGTTTGTGGGACACGAGTCTCTGGTAGATGAAAACAGTAGATGTGCAGAAACTGTAACAGATCATTTTATCTGCAATAAAACAAACATGAAAACTACTTTTGAGTCTTCTTGGTGTTTTAATATTATCTCTCCCCTTCTGCCACTCTGGGCCAAGCGTGAGACAAAAATCAGGAAAAATTTTTTTTTTTTTTTTCCAAAACAGTGGTTTTATCTCTATAGCAACCATTTCATGTTTTGGTTGCCTGGAGATGGCGAACATGTATATGTAATGTTTAGAAGAATCAACAGAAGTACATTTTTGGATTTACTTGGCAATTGAGATTTTTTGTTGACTGTACTGACATTGCTCATATACTATAAAAAGTTAAAATTATGAAAACTATAAGGTCCTTGCAGTCTGACTGCTGTGGAACAAAAAAGGTGTCACTTTTTAAAATGTAATTATGCACTTTTGGCTGCAAACTGAACACGTAAAAGTTTTCCTTTAACATTTTTTTTCCATAACCTTTCATTAGACCATTGTTCCAAATGTGTCTAACAAAAAGAAAATATATAAATGTGAGATGCTGTGAGTCTCGCGAGAGTCGACGAGATTTGTGTGGTGAGTCAACTTGGCGGCGCGAAAAGTTGTTGAACAAACATTTCTGTCTGCTTTTCTTTTTCCGCCATATTTAAGTGATAATTATAACAATATTCACAAAACATCTAGAAATATTATGTTCTTGACAGCCTGGAGGACCTGGAGAGCTTCATAGACGAGTGTTATAATACCTTCGTCATGGGGAAGACAAACACCTCCACTCCTTCCTCCAAACGCGGCCGTCCTGAAGACTCTCCCGGGGCCGCCTCTTCTCCAGGCAGCGGCATTAGTGAAATCCTGGAGTCCATAGATAAAAAGCTCTCCAGCCTTGATTGCCGCCTGAACCTGCTGGAGATCCTCCATAAAGAGTTCCAAGGCCTGCGAGAGTCCCTGGAGTTCAGCCAGCAGCAGGTGCAGGAGCTCGCAGCGGAGAACCAGGCCCTCAGAGAGACCGTCCAGACTCTGAGCAGCGACACCGCTCGTCTCTCTGAGGAGAACCGCTCCATCAAGGAAACCCTCCTGGATCTTCAGGCGAGGAGCACGAGGGACAACCTGGTCATCTCTGGGATTCCAGAGGAGGCGGGAGAAGACCCGGAGGCCACGGTGAAGTCCTTCATGGAGGTCCAGCTGAAGCTCCCCAAGGAGGAGGTCCAGAAGATCTCCTTCCATAGAGTGCACCGACTCGGAGGAAGGAGGTCTGATAACCAGCGTCCGAGACCCATAGTGGCTAAGTTCGAGCACTACAAACAGAAGGAGCTGGTGAGGAGCCACGGCCGGGAGCTGAAGGGAACACACTTCAGCGTCAACGACCAGTTCCCGGCGGAGATCCTCCGGCGCAGGAAGATCCTTTTCCCGCTGAGGAGGAAGCACCTCACCGCCGGGTCTCGAGCGGTTGTCTCAGTGAACAAACTCTTCATTGATGGACGGCTCTTTCGGGACCCCGAGATCACCCCGTGGCTGCGCTGAAGACCCTCAGATGCTGCGATCAGAACCTCCATAATGCGCTGATGAAACCGACTAAACTGATTTAAATTAATGGAAAATCAGCTCATCAATCATCCACACCAACATCTCGTTAAATCAGTTATTTCTCTCCCCTCTCATGTTTATGTTGTTTTGTTGTTTGTTTTTTCTTGTTTTTCTTTTCTCTTTTCCTCTTTTTATTCCCCCCCTCTTCCCCCCTCCTCCTCCTTATATTTAAATCAACCAAAGGCAACACATCCCTGGTAAGTACCCATTTACTCATGCACGAGACATGCGCGCGCACGTACACGCGATCCCGCACGCACTCGCCGACATACCGCAAACACCTCACATAGGCTCATATAGGACACATACAACAAGCAACGCACACAGCCAGGAAACATTCACGCGCACAAGCACACAGCGCTCCTCTGCGCACTGGTCAGCGGGCACGCGCACATGACTCACAGACGCACGCGCATTACTTAGCATAACACTCTCTCAATCAGTGTAGTCATGTCCAGTCTGAGTCTGAGTCCATGAGCGGGGGATCATATTCCATCTGAGCCTGGAGGGTGTCTGTGTCCTTGTGGTGCGGGTTCTGGTCCTTACCCTCGGGTGCCGAGCCCCTTCTAAATCACAACATTAGGAGAGCTTGGTCAGGCTATGTACACCTTCGAGGACCCCCACTTCTCTTGGTCATCCCTCCTCTAGGTGGGGGTAGCTGACCCCCGCCGTGCTCTCTTCTGGATCTCCGCAGCTGCCTGGAGCTTTGGAGCGGGTCTCCCATGGGGGGCCCCGGCTCGTACTCGGGGCTGGGGGGATGCTCAAAACTCCTGGGTGGTTGTGGGCCATCTGGTGCGGTGGGAGGGCTGCTCTCCTGACTGGGCTGGGCCTTGCGCTCTGTGCTTCCGTACCTCACTGCGCTCAGGTGTTGGGGGCCCGTGTGGCGGCCCTGCGGGCCCTGGTCTGGGTGCTTGGCCGGGCTGCCTGGCGGGTGGATCTCCTCCGTTGACCCCACAGTATGGGTGCGGGGGCGGGCCCTGGTCGGCGCCACTGCCTCGGCGGGGGTCTTGGTGTGGGGATGGCTGGGAGTTCTCCCTCCTTTTTTGTGCATTCCATCATCCACTTCAGCTTAACATAACATTCACCTGAACACAGGCGTCGGCTCACATTTGCACCTTCAAATAACTTCTGTGAGTTTGATTTATTCTGAGAAGTATCCCATTTGTGTGGTCATAACTCTTGTTCAAACCAAACATTTGAAAGCTGAAAACTTTTTGAAACTTTCATGTTCAATTTTAAATGAAGCCAATGCTAATGGGGCGGCCAGTGTGTGATTGGCAAACGAGTTCAGAGACGAATGAGGGTTAAGTTCTGTAAAATACAATTTTAAAACCACAGACGTATTTATGAAAGAGCTCAGACAAAAACACATCAACAGGAAACTATGTCCTGGAAAACAACACGTTTTTTAAAATTTATTTTAGGTAAAAATTGGCAATAATTGGTTCTCTCTTGAAGTTGATGGTTTCAGTATTCAATTACTTTATTGAGGAAGTTTTGCACTTAGATTTAAAAACAGCAGTATGAAATTATACCAAGGAAAGTCAGGGATCAAACTCATTTAACACAGGATCTGTTCCATTTTAAAGCTTCTTCAGAATTTTAAAAAGTACTCAGATGATAAGCAAAACATCTTCTAGATCAGCCTTTATTTGACCTGGACAGTTGTCACCAAAAAAAAGCTTTAGTTCCATAGTACAAGAACTGATAAAGGTATTAGTCTTGTATATGGGCCAAACACACCTTAATTATTTTGAATCATTGTTTATTTCATTTTTATCGTATTTTATTTTACTGTACGTTATTTTTTCAATTTTATTTTGCTTTTTTAAATCCCAAAAGTGTGAAAAAAAAATCGAATTATTATTGAAAAAATGTGATCTGTTTCTTGTAGTGTTAGTTTATGACCACACGGGGGGGACACTGAGCCAAATGTACCCAAACAAGTTTATTTTAGTCAAGACAATATACATTTTAATGGTTCTGAAATACCATTTTGTTTTTGAATTATGTAGTTAATTACAAACAACATTTAGCAAGTTTGCAATTAAATATTTATTCTAGTGTGAAAGATTTTTAAAAACAATACGTACGAGCGTAACAAGTAGATCAGCCAGTTCCTGGGTTCATCCATGTGATTGACAGGCGCCTCGGCCAATCAGCTACTTGGGTTTTCAGTTAGCACCGTGGCGTCGCTTGCCAACGGGAGGTGGGGGTCTCGGTTGCCCGGGACCTGCGTGACCTCTGCTGCTGGGGGGTCAGGGATGATGTTTCAGTACGTGTACTCCGTTTAGGTTCACTTTGTTTTTCGGTTTCGTTGCGAGGCTGAGTCCACCGGGAGTGAGCGGCACCGTCCCAGGTTGTCGGTGGGGTCCTGAGGCGTGTTCTTAAGGCTGTCCCGTTATTTTGCCTGTGTCCAGGTGGGTAAAGCAGGAGGAAGTTTGTCCTGTTTATGCACGAAATCAGGTTTTGTTTGTTTCTTATGGAGTAAAAAGAGAAAATTATTTGAGATATTTCTGACTAAATGGTTGGAGGTGTGCTCAGCACGTGTTTGTGCACTTTGCAAACAGACCCAAAGCATTAAAGCTAATTATTTTATACTTAAATAAAAAAGATTTACAATAGTCACACAAGCTGAAGTTTACATAAAAATGTGAGGTAAACACTTCATTTTGATTACAGTTGAGACATTTTTTTTAAATTTCAAAATTGTATTTGATTATTTTAGTGGCCCAAATAGTTGCTTTTTAATAAAAAAAACAAAACAATGCAGATAAAATGTATCTAAAAAGTAGTTTTGATAAACATTTGTTTGAAAAAATAGTTAGAATTTAAGTGTTTAAAGGTCATATTTATTTTCTCCAAATATTTCAAAACAAGAAATACAGGATTTACCAAAATCAGAAAATAAAAACACAAAACCTCTCCCATGTTTAAAGTTCACACAGATTTTCACAAAAGACAAGCCATAAACATAACACACCGAATGTTGAATAACCGTCTTTGAATCCAAAAAACGTGATGAGTTTTAACCATGCAAACAAAAACACCAAGTGCACAATAAAAGAAAAGTTTATTGGAATAATTCATATCATAGTGCAGATTTATTGTGCATTAAGGGCAAAATACTGCAAATGAAATATGAGCCATCAGCTAATTTTCCAGTCACGTAGCTTTATTTTCTGTTTTTGTAAAAACAGATTTGATTTGACTATATTTTGTCTTGTATTGTAAACGATAATCATCTTTGGAGTTTTCACTGTTACAATAATGCGTCCAAAAAAAAATCAAAAGTAAACACTGTTTAACATATAATTGTTTTTGGTCTTTTAATTTTTTTTTTTATCCTCTCAAACAGTTCAAACTACAATCCAGGGCTTTTGTTTTCTTATTTTATTTAACATCTTTCACTTTATTTCACACATTTAGCCCTTAATTTAGCATGTTTCTTTCAGCACTCTGTCATTTAACTTCACACTGTGAGTTTTTTTGCAGCACTTTTTTCAGCTAACTTTTAGTTTGAGTTTAATTTAAATGTTTTGTTGTATTTGATTTTGCAGCTTTACCACTTTTAAATATTTTTTAAATTTTTACCACCATTTTACTTTCATTTAGGTGACCAACCAAATTGTTTATTTTTTTTTTTTTAGAATTTTTTTTTATTTGTTGATGCACTTTTTTGAATTTCTCATCATGCTTTAACTTTTTGGTGCTACTTGTCCTTTTTTTATTTGCTCATTTAACTCCTTAAATGAGTGACTTTAACACCTCACTCCAGAAAGGAGTGTTTTCACAGATCGCAGATCTTTTTTTTTTAAAGAATTATTGTTGTTAGTTTTTAAGTATATTTTTTATTGTTATTTTTTTATCTATTTTCTGTTTTTAGCCATCTAATGCCTGAATTTAATTCATCCATCCATCCATCCATTTTCTTCCGCTTATCCGGGACCGGGTCGCGGGGGCAGCAGTCTCAGTAAAGATGCCCAGACTTCCCGCTCCCCGGCCACTTCCTCCAGCTCCTCTGGGGGGACCCGAGTCGTTCCCAGGCCAGTCTAGAGACGTAGTCTCTCCAGCGTGTCCTGGGTCTTCCCCGGGGCCTCCTCCCAGTGGGACATGCCCGGAACACCTCCCTAGGGAGGCGTCCAGGGGGCATCCGAACCAAATGCCCGAGCCACCTCAACTGGCTCCTCTCGATGTGGAGGAGAATTTAATTCCAGCTATGAAAAAAAAATTCGCTAATGTTTTTGCTCTAAAGTAGATGCTACATTTAGGTGATTTTAGAGCTGAAGTGGTTTGTCGCATATTTGTGACACACAGGCATTAAGTGATTTTTAATAGAACTATGGAAACAAAGCAATCTCCCCTCTATGAGATCAATAAAGTTCTATTCAAAAAAATGTGAAAAGTATTTTTGTCAGCTTAAGATATATATTTTTTTGTTGTTCCTTTTTTTTTAAAGTAATTAACATGTAGCATTGAATTTATTTTATTTTAATTTTTTTTTATGTTTCACTGTTTTTTAGTTTTTGTGACAGCCACAAACACACACACGCACGTGCTCCATGTGATTGGTCTGTCTGTCTGTGGGCGGGTCCACACTGCAGCTCAGGGCTGAAGCCGCATTCTCATGGGCTTCCTCTGAGCTGAGGATGAGCAGGACGAGTGTTGTTCAGTGATTGACGAATCTGGATTCTGCTTTTGGACTCCTCTTTGTAACCCAAATTTGAGCTTCCAGAGCCGCACATATTACTGTTCTTTGACAAAATGTCTCTGACTGTAGCAGGTGAGTTTTACCTTCAGCGTTAACATCTCAGTTTGAGTTATTGTATGAATGAGAAGTTTGTGTTTGAAAGATACCAAAGACTTTTTTTACACTGAAATGACTCGAGGCTCGTCCTATTTTCATTTGATGTAATTGATATGAAGCTGCATTGTCCTGCAGCTGAAACCTTCTCAGGTTCCATCAGAGCTTTATGTGGTTAAAAGAAAAGGAACCCCTCACACCTGTTCTTTCTCTATCACTGATGTGCATCAACAGCGTACAGATTATATTTCTCTTTCACAAACCTGCAACATGTCTCTTAGTCTACTTCTGTGCTCTTCCAGATCTCGCCAGAGGAGCCATGTCAGAGTTCCAGGAGAAGCTCCGCCAGCAGCATGAGGAGTCGATGCACCGCGAGCTTGAGGCGCTGCTCGCCTCCGCCAACAAGGAGGAAGCAGAGGTGAGAGGGAGCTGCCTCCAAACCGGCTCAGAAAGGCTAAGCCGGGTGGAATAAATTCCTTATTCAGGTGTTCCATGAATTGACCTTTGACGTTTAAGCCTAAAATGTTTCCTTCATGCAAATAAAAAAATGCTTTAAAAGTAACCTGCTGTTTGCACCTGCTATTTGTTTAGGTCTGTGGAGAACCCTGGACTCACTGGGACAA
Source organism: Adrianichthys oophorus (assembly GCA_036245035.1). Taxonomy (NCBI): domain Eukaryota; kingdom Metazoa; phylum Chordata; class Actinopteri; order Beloniformes; family Adrianichthyidae; genus Adrianichthys; species Adrianichthys oophorus. The sequence continues at coordinate 16,686,455 of BSAI01000119.1, read as the reverse complement.
ATGCCACTGCCCTTTTTGTCTGTTGTGTGTGCTGAGCAAATATTTGAGCCGTAAGAGAGGCTGGCTTCTCTGAAAACTGGAGATCAACCTTTACATGCAGTTGATCACTTCACAAAGCTACGAAACACACATGCAAAATAAAGAAAAAAGACAAGCAGACAAAAAAAATCTCAACATGGCTGGATGAACCTTATATCAGTTTTATAAGAATCTAGACAAATCTGTGAAATGTTACATCTTTTTGTTTTACGCTCTCAGAATATAAAAATACAACCAGATTTGAGATGAATTATTTAAAATTTTCTATCTTTTTGTCACTTACTTTTCATCCATTTTTGCCTTTATCGTGTTTTTTTTCTCCAGATTTTTACATCATTGAACCACAGAAGACAGATGAGTTAATGTTTAATAATATTTTAAAGTTTTACTGATTTCAATTACCTTTAGCAAAAAGTATGCTATTTGTGTACTACAAGTACACTTAGTCTATATTAAAAATGAGTCACTATACATGAAGTTTACTTAATATATACTATGTATTGTAAACTTAAAATGTTCAAATCTAGTCTGAAGAAGTGTTTCAGTTTGTATACTTTCTACATTACATTTCGTATACTTGCTATACTTTTCAAATACACTTAAAAAGATAAACTTCAAGTGTACTACTTTTTGCTACCTTTTAAATGAACTTATTATTTCATTTAAATAGTGTGAAGCTTACTTTGATGACAAAATAGCTTTAAATATTTTGTTTGTTTAATAAAACTATCCTTGACAAACACCAATAACACTCATTCAAGACAACCGGCGTGAACCTGCAGGAAGCAGCCGTCCATCCGATTTACTTAAGATAGACACAAAACATGGAAAATTGCACAAAGCAGAGAAAAACCTGGAGGAAAATAAGTAAACTGATGACATAAGAACACAATGATTGACATTTTTAGTTGTGTAGGAGAGCCACACATGAGCATCTTCAGTGGTTTGTTGGCATCAAAAGTAATGTTTTCAACACTACGTCATAAATGCTCTTTCACCAAACATTCGTGTTTGAAGAAATTATTCAAGGTGATCTAGAATGTTCTATTGAAGTATTTCTTCCACTTGGTGGCGCTAAACAAAAAAAATTAAAGTTTTTGGTTTACGAACCAAAGAAAAAGAGAGTTAACAGAAAAACAGCTTACTGTAAATAAAGTGACGGCAAAATTATCCTACTGGACAAAGAAAAAAACACCATCTAATGAAAAACATAAATATGTATTTGTATATAAAACATATTACTTTTAAAAACAAGACAACCTTATAAGATAAATTGTTCAGCAAAAATGTCCTGTAGACATTTGTTAACCCGCTCATGTCACTCAACAGTAAGGAACTGGACACCAAAATGTCCCAAAAGATTTCGTAAATATAGTATTTTGGAAATGAACTGGTGTTTTATGTTTTAGATTTGGTGATGACTTGATTAGGATTTATTTCAAACAACCCTATTTTGCAAAATAAATGTAAAAAAACTAAACGTACGATGCATCTGAAAACAAAAAATAAAAAAATACTTTAATTTGGCAACAAACAAAAAACTATCATAGTTTGAGATTGTTTTTTTTAATTTGCTTTTTATTAATGCAATGAACTTTTGTCTGGAAACACAGTCAACTGATTTAGTCATGAACTTAAGTGAGTTTCTGTTGACGAACAAAATGTCGTCTAATCTCTTTGACCTACCCGGTTTTATGTCAATTTCTTTCCTTTTATAACTTTAAACTGTTTTGTTAAAGCTTTGTAGTTTTTTTGTATAGTAATGTTATAAACACATTCTGTGTGGTGTTTCTACTGATAAAACTTTATAGTACGGCATCATGAAAAAAAATAAAGCTAAAGAAATTGTTTTCAAGAATTGTTATATTTGGTTTGGGTACAAATTAAATTTTTATCTTTTTAAGTGCAAAATTACTGCAAGTTTTGCCAAACAGTTGTCTGGTTTTACCATCACAGACCGACATCACAAAGAGAAATGTTTGACTTGTTAAAAGAATGTTTCATCTGTAAACTGATGCCTTTAGAAGATTTTTCAATCTTTCCTTTGGTTCTTTATGCACAACAATATAACATTTTACCTGGGGTGCCCAAACTTTTGATCCCCACTGTAATTAAAAGTCTATGGTTGCTATGGACCATCACCTTTGAATCTGTGTTTTCATCACTGCATTTGAACCTCTGCCATATTAACTTGTGTAATCTATGACTAAAACTGAAATGAATGCAGGCTGATATTTTGCTGTTGTTAAACCATTTACTTAAATGTGAAAATACTTTTTATTTGTTCATTTTAAAAACTAAATATGAAAAAAAAAATCACTTCGATCCGTTTTTTTATTACAAAACAAAAACACCACTTGATATTTTCTTTCCAATTAGACCTTTTAAAACATGAATAAGTGGTTTTTGGATACATGTTTGTCAATGAACTTTGAGTAATTGTTAGTATTTTGTTCATCCATCAAGCCTTCACTGATGTTCTGTAACCTAAAATGATCTTTTTGACTTCACTGTATTTGTTTGTTTAGCAGCTGCAGACAGTGACAGTCGACTTCTTCTCTTTCAGATCTCCAGGAAAGACTTTGACGGCTTCAAGAAGCTCTTCCACAGATTCCTGCAGGTCAAAGGTCCCTCAGTCGATTGGGCCAAAATCAACCGGCCGCCCGAGGACTCGGTAAGCGCCAGATAACCTGCTGTCACTGTTTACCGGGCTTCACGTTGCGACCCTATGAGTCAACACAGATCCGGGTTCAGACGTCAGAACAGCACAGTTTAACTGAATGAACTCCACAGGCTGCAGAGTTATGCATTTTCCCAAAATGTAAATAAAAAGAGAACTCCACTGATTAAGTATTTAATCTAAAGTTATGTAACAATTCTGGAGTTTTCTACTGTGATTTCACCTTTATTTTTTTGTTTTCCTACAAAACCATTCAAATGATTTCACATCTGTTAGTGAGAAAGAAGAAAGTCTGTTGTGGGAGAAGCTTTATTTATAAAACCTGGTTCCAATTTGATTGTTTTACTAAAACTGGATTAAATCAACATTAGTTTAGTTTCCACAAAAAAGGTACATATTTTATTTGATTATTTTTGGTCCCTGCAGTTATATTTGGGTTAAAATGGCAGGATGTTAGATAGCAAAAGTGCTGCTACATTTAAACCCTTAGTTTAAAGGGTTGAGGAAACCCAAACTGAACTAACATAAATCCATTTCTATGCTACAAAAGAGGAAATAAGGATCATTAACGCGCAATGAAACATATCAGCGGACCTTCTTAGTTATACACAAACAGGAAGATATGAGGAAAAAAAGTCAAATAGAAGATCAGAATTCTAGAAAGAATTGAATGTTTAATCACCAAAACTTAAGACAAATCTTTTTTTCTGTTTATGAATTAAATGGTGGCTGCATGGACAATAATGTGGAAGTTTTTCACTCTCTCTTTGTTAAAAACAGCGGAAAAAAACAATAAAAAGTAGAAAACTGAGTTTTGAAAAGGTTGTAAAGTTTTTTTTAAGTTTTAAATTGTGGCCACCTTTGGAAAAAGAATTGAGAGAAGAGCAGGTAATTGACATTTCTCTTCTCTCGGTTTTCTTTCGTGTCTTCTTGTAGTTTTTAGAATTTACCGATTTGTGTAGAAAATTAGAAAAAGTGTTTTGAGCAAGCATAAAATACCAAACATTAGCAGTTAGATTTTTCTAGATTTTAAAATGTTTGCAAACACAAACATCCATTTTTTCAGCTCGTGAGTATTTATGGTCATCTCATGAAATCTCTGGAGATCTGTGAGCTGCAGCTGCTTCTCTTCAGGAAATGATGACCAGAAAAACCTGAGCACACGTGCAAAACACGTTTACCTTCATTGAAGCTTTTCTGTCATATGACTGGTTCTTTAAATGATTCAGGAGTATGGACGTCGTAACTAAAGTTAGCGCCTGTAACCAGACCTGACAGACAGCACTGCTCAATGCCGCTCGCCGCCTTCCTTCAGCTCTGCAAAAATACCCGGCAGAGCGAAGGTTACCGCCCAGAATAGTCTGACCGCTGCAGCATTCGAAAGCTGTCGGACCGATGCTGACATTTGTCTCCTGCAGACTCAACCCCCTCCCTCTCAGCTGCTCTGCAGGGTCACATGACCGTGTTCAAAGAACATGAAACACAATATCCCGAGTGTCCCGAGTTCAAACATGCCAGTGAAGTTAAGGCCGGCTCCAAGATGGATGCCGGCGTATGATTCTTCAGAACTGTAGGGGTTCTAAGTGATTGACGGTGAGAGCAAGCATTACAGCACTTCAAGTGTACTTTACATTCTGGAAACACGTGTGTCACATCCTACAAGGCATCACCAAAGAGAAACCATGAAGCATCCTTTAAGACCAAAGCAAAAACTGAACACCATCATGTTTAAACTCCCATGCCAATCATCCTTTGATAGACTGTATAAGCATTGTGGTCTTTTAATTATGATTATGCTGGTTTTTTTTAAGCCCAAAAAAACTGTCATTTTCTATTACATAGGTTGTGCAAAGCAGCAGCAGTTCATTAGAAATTCACCTCTGAGTTGTGGGCATGACTGTGGTTAGGGTTAGGGCACCCATTGTCTTCTCTTGATTCACAACTATTTCAAAAGAAATAACGAAAAATGAAAATTTGAGCTTAATTTTCTTACTTTATTTCCTTTATCATCAGAAATATAGTTTTTGCTTTTTTTTTTAATTTTTCAATTATACTGGCTTATTCATGTAAAAATCTAGTCAGTGTCAAACATTAAAAAGAAAAGAGCAAAAAATAGCCAACAAAAAGGGTGTACTGAAAAGACTACATCATAATTACAGGTCAGAAGTGACCGTCTTCTGCTTTCCGTTGGACGGTTCAGGCTTCCACGGCGTGCGTCTCAACTTCGTTGAGAAATATCCCACTTATAACATGGTCACTCATCAATTTTTAGTACTTTATTCTAATTTCTGTTTTAGATCGCTTTCTCACAAAAAGCGGGCAGTTTGTTTGGTGGTGCGGCCCGTTGTCACGGTAACACAACAAAGCGTTGCTGACCTCGACTGCAGCGGCAAATGAAAGCGATATATATGCTGATGGTCACGATAGGTTTAATAAAGCATCAGTTCAGAGAGAAAGTTCACCTCTTACGGCTAGTTTTTGTCCAGAGGATGAAGAAAATGTTTGTTTTTAAGGAACCTGCACAGTGATATACAGTGGCTTGCAAAAGTATTCAAACCCCATAAACTTCACATTTTCTCACATTATGACCACAGACATAAATATATCATCAATAAAGCATTGTAGTTTTTTTCTCTCTCTGCTTACTTTTCAGAGCAAACTTTTCATTGTTCTTGTGTTTCTTTCTGCCTCTTCAAATACCAACAATCTTCCAGTTCAGGTTCACTTTGGATACATTCACGTCAGGGTTGTTTGGTCCAGATAAGAGTCCACTTCGGTTAACAGGTGTGAAAGCTCACCTGAACTTTGATACAGACCAAACAATCAAACAAACTCTAGCTTGCTTGAGAATAAGGCTTTTCATTCACTTGCAAGTGACCTCTGATGTGGTTCCCTGCAGTGTGAATGCTGACAGACTATCCAGAAGACCAAAGAGCAGAAGTAAGAGTGAAAGACACAAATGTTTATGCACTGAGAATGTTGAAAAGTAAAGGTTCTGTTTGGATGAGTTCTGCAGCAGAGAGAGCAGATCTCCACTTTACCATTTCAGCCGGGTTTTACAGTAACTTGATGAAAACCTGAAGATCAGGTCTTTTCTGTTGTCTGGAAAATGTTTTAGGATCTGTGTGTCCTAAAGAGCAAACTAATGGAAACCTCTAACAAAAAAAACCCTAGAATTTATTTAAATATTTCTTTGTTTCACAATTAAGGACGTTTTATGAAACTCATTTAAGTTCAGTTTCAGCAGAAAAGCTGTTTTTTTAAGCCCTCTGTGATGTTGAGTCTCCTCTCTTTGATGCTCCATCAGATCCAGCCCTATGACCGGATCAAGACCAAAGGACTCCCTGACAACATCACCGCCAGCCTCAACAAGCTGGTGGTGGTCAAACTGAACGGAGGACTGGGAACCAGCATGGGCTGCAAGGGCCCCAAGAGCCTGATCAGTGTCCGCAACGAGAACACCTTCCTGGATCTGACGGTGCAGCAGATCGAGGTGCAGAAACGCAGAAGTCACACGCTGAGTCGTGTTTTCACTCCCGTGTGAGACTTTTCCTCTGTGCTTCCAGCATCTGAACAAAACCTTTAACACGGACGTGCCGCTCGTCCTCATGAACTCCTTCAACACCAGCGAAGACACCAAGAAAATCCTGCAGAAGTACTCACAACACCGGGTCAACATCCACACTTTCAACCAGAGCAGGTGCAACACACTTTCATGTGATCACTTCTTGAGGGTTACTGTGAGAATCTCTTATTCTAAAGTCTTGTTGCAGCTTTTAGAATCAGCTGATGCCTGTTTAGGGACGGTGCTGGTCCATGGGTCACTTTGTACCCCCCCCCCAAAAAAAAAAATCCAGTAACTTACATTATTTCTGTTTTCTTTATTTTCTGATTTTGATGCAAATTTTATTTTGGAAAACTACCGGATTCTGTCCAACACGTCTATCTATGACTTATTCGACGCATGTCAAGTCACCCGCTTTAGTCATGGGTCTTAATACATTTGCTCCCTTCTTAAAGTAGCTGCTCCGACAATGTTAGGAGGATCCTGCTTATAAGTTGCATTCCCTGCGCATTTACGTTAATTACTAGGGGTGTAACAAATGATCCAGGAATCCATTTATATACCTACCATCACACCAGAATTGATCTATCTGATGCAAGTTGTTAATCAATCAACCTATGCCACTATAACATAATATCAAAATGAATGAAATAAATCGATAAGAAACGATCTTGGAAAATACCATTTGAATTGAGACGCAGTGTTTATTTTACTATAACATAAAAACGACTAAGTGCCATCACAGCAGACAAAACACATGTGATGGTGGCAAAAAAATGATTAATGACCATACAGTGTGGTAGAATGTTCTAATAATGTTTCCTTTGTATTATTTTGATGCAGAAAAACAACAGTGGGATCAACTTCATGAAACTAAAATGTGAATGGATTCACCATAAATTTTTGTTTACTTGTTTATTTGTACACATCTGAGTCACACTGGTTGAATATTTGACTAAAAACGTCCCGGATCGATCTTAGGTCAGTGAATCTGATCCAATCGGATCGTTTAAAATGAACCAATATCGTCTATGAATCTGATCGGAAAGCATAAATTAGGATATGAATGGAATCATTGCTAAAAATGAATTAAACCATTAATTCTTTTCATATGTGGATATCATCAAACACCAGTTTTATGATGGTTGTGTCATTTGATTTTGTAGTATTTTTCTGTCATGCCTTAAAAGTTGGATGAGGCTGAAGTTGGTGTCCAGTTAATGACGCACTCCCATGAAAATGGTGTTTGGAACATGTTCTCATGGCATCTGTTTTCATGATGGAGGACATATTTAAAGAAAATTGCATTTCTGGGTATGTCTTTATTCAAATCACTGTGAAACAGGAGCAGCCTAAAAAAATGTTGTTGGAAAAAGCTTATAGCAGTGACCCACGTGCTGCTATCTGTGAGCCAGAGTCCCTGATCTGCTCTATTCTGATGCATCCACTTGTAAACAAATAGATCTATGCACACCTTCATTTTCCTCGTCCGAGCTGGCATCTGACTCAAAACTGTACGGATGGATAGCTCCAAAATTGCTCGCCATTTTTGTCGCACCAGTAATGTTAGGTTGGGGTTGTAAAGGGCTGTGCATTAGGAGGAAAGCAGAAGCTCTCTAAGCAGAAGATTTGCAGCGATGGGTTTACTCCGTGCCAACAGACCTGCCCACAACGCCGAGGCAAATTTCTAATGAACTCCAGCTGCTCTGCAGAAACTATGACCTAGAAAACGACTACAAATGGCATAATCATAATTAAAAGACCCATAGGAACACTTTTACAATAGATAAAAAAGAAATAAAGAAAAATAGAAAAGATGATCTGGTTAAAAATGTTCATTCTTTGAAGGTGTGAATTCTGCTGCATTTGATCGTCCATCTGATCTCCAACCCAAATGTCAGAAGTAAATTGGAACTTTTGTTGTTTCTGTGCAGATATCCGAGGATCAACAAGGAGTCTCTGCTCCCAATCGCTAAGGGCATGGGCCTGAACGGCGCCAACACGGAGGCCTGGTACCCGCCAGGTCACGGAGACATCTACGCCAGCTTTTATAATTCAGGGCTGCTGGACAAACTCCTCGCCGAAGGCAGAGAGTACATCTTTGTGTCCAACATCGACAACCTGGGAGCCACAGTCGACCTCTTCATCCTCCACCACCTGATGAGCCAGCCAGCTGACAAGCGCTGCGAATTCATCATGGAGGTCACAGACAAGACCCGCGCCGACGTAAAGGTGAGCGCCGATCTCCCGGTGAGCACCTGAGGTTCTGCTCGGCGTGGATGGAAGCTCAGGTTTTCCTCTGTGCAGGGTGGAACTCTGATCCAGTACGAGGACCACCTGAGGCTTCTGGAGATCGCGCAGGTCCCGAAGGCCCACGTCGACGAGTTCAAGTCCGTCACAAAGTTCAAGATCTTCAACACCAACAACCTGTGGATCTCTCTGCCCGCCATCAAGAGGCTGCAAGAGAAGAACGCCATGGACATGGAGATCATCGTCAACCCAAAGGTGGAAACTCACTACCAACAAAATCACAGAGAAGATGCGAAGATAGTTTTTTAATTTTTATTTAAAACCTTTATTTTGTTCAGAAACTTTCACAAAATCTGGTCAGTCTAACAGATTTTTAACAGTCATGGTTCATAAAATACTTTTGTTGTACTGATGCATTCTTAAAAGAATATGCCTTTTTTTTTTATTTAACCACTATTTTACTTATGTAAAAAAGTTGACACAAGTTTTATAAAAAGAAAAATCAATCTGAAACATTTTTTTAGAAAAGGTAAATTCAAACAAGTTTTTGTTTAATGAAAATACTTCAAAAAACATTCATTATTGCCTCCTTGGCATTACGACAAAGGAAAGCAAGCTTCAAAATGCACACGTTTCAAGGCTAGGGAGTCAGTTCAAAATGGCCTCCTTAATGAAGGTGATAGTCCTTAGCAACCATTTAATTTTCTTCACGTCTGACTTCATTAAATTTTTGTTGGGAGTTTTGTGTCTCTACGTCAAAGTATTTTTAAAAATTACTCCTAGCAAACAGTATTTCCACTTAAACATGCTTATATGGTTACCATGACTACAGTGAATGATACATGGATGTGTTATGGGTTTTGTTTTGGAGATTAGAGATACGAGTTCCATCTGTGTGTGAACTGCAATAACTACAGATAAACACAAAAACCACAGTGAGCGGTGAACAAACACGACAAGAATTTCTAATCTTAATTAGCAACTAACTACTGTAACTGCTGTCATTAGTTAAAAAATAGAAGATATGGATGTGATTGAATGAAAACGGTTATCAGAAGGGCAGCCATCTTGATTTATAGATTGATTAGACTGGGATAGTTGTGTTGCACCTTCATGAATTTGGAAAAAGGTTTATAAGTATCAGAAAAAAACAAACATGTTAGAGGATGTTTACTACTTCACTTGTGGAAAGGAAGAATTTTTGCACAAAAATAATTCCACCAAGACTTTAAAAAAAGTTCAGAAAATATTGTTTTATTTGGAGACACTTTGGGTTAACGAGTCACGCTCTCCGCAGACGCTGGACGGTGGTCTGAATGTCATCCAGCTTGAGACAGCCGTGGGCGCCGCCATCAAGAGCTTCAAAAACGCCATGGGGGTGAACGTTCCCCGCAGCCGCTTCCTGCCAGTGAAGACGTCATCCGACCTGCTGCTGGTGATGTCAAACCTGTACAGCCTGGAAGCCGGTTCCCTTACCATGAGCAAGAAAAGAGAGTTCCCCACCACGCCACACATCAAGCTGGGGAGCTCCTTCACCAAGGTCAGCCTGAACACGCTACTGAAATATGGACCCTGAACGAGTTCTGGTGAAAAGACTGTCAATATTTTAAGACATTCTTTCTTTAGCTCTGGTGCTGTCGGTGAAAATCCAACCCCCTCCTCTGTTCCAACAGCCTTTGAGTCTTTCGTTTTCTTCAAAAAAACTATAGTCTCCACAGGAGATGCTCCAAACCAGCCATAGCGTTTTTGTCATGTTTAAACCTGACAATAATTTGGAGCCATTTTGGTGTTTTTTAGTCAAACTATGTTTGAAAAATGTCCACATTTACACCTTCATACCATTTAGAGTTTCTAATGAACGTTCTACATGAGGGATAATGCCTGACAAAGTGTGCATCATCAGAAATTAACGCACGCCGCGGAAGCCTGAACTGTCTGACGCGAACGCAGGGTGCTTTAATTTCTGATAATGTGTTTGTTCATTTCTGTAAAAAAAAATGAACTTAACCTTTCTGTTTTGAAGCCCCGCCCTTCCCACCTGTCAGAGTTCAATCATGTTACATCAGTAGCCTCCACTTCCTCCCATCTTTCACTTTCGTAAAAGTAAAAAAGTCGGGGTTAAGCAAGAATTCTGACCATCTCTAAGATGGGGGAAATTCTATTGTTACAGCAGCTCTGGGGATCAGGCATCAGGTACAAAGAAAGGGAAAATGTGCAAAAGATTTGAGGTGAAGGAAAAAATTAAAAAATATAGTTATCAAGCTCTTCAAAATCTCTCATCGATAAAGATCATATTTAACCAACATCGCTGCCGTAATTTACATTTGAAAGTGGTGCATCTTAAAATAATCTTCCAGATGATGTGAAGCTTTAAAAAGTTTCTTTGTGATTCCTGTGCAGAGATATTGTGTCACTTACTCTTGCATGAGCTGGCTTCGTAAAGTGCGTGTTGTAGCATGGACTGGTTGCCTTGGTGATGTGAAGCGGGGAGGGTCATGTAGTACCTGAGTTGGGTTTTGAGAGTGAAAAAGGGGAGGAGCTTTATCGCTACAGAGGATGATGCTAAACGTGTTTGTCTTTTCTTCTGAAGGTCCAGGAGTTTCTGAAGAGGTTTGAAAACATCCCAGACATGTTGGAGCTCGATCACCTCACGGTGTCTGGAGACGTCACCTTCGGGAAGAACGTCTCCCTGAAGGCAAGTTCCTTCAAGAGAATCCACGTGTGAACGTCAGATTTACCACGCCTGAAGAACTTACCATGAAACGTGATGCAAGAGTTTGCATCGCTCATCTTAATTTAACGGCTTGATGCAAACTCACTGGTACTGATGTCAAAGCATATGATAAGGAGGAATACTTTAAAAGTAACAGACTTTAAATATATAATATTTTTTAACTTTTTTGTTAAATGCTTTTGCTCCACCAAAACTAATTTTAAATCTTGATTTATACATTTCAGCTAACTTAAAAATGAGAATTTGAAAGTAGGACGACAAAAGTAAAATAACTAAAAATATTTTAGGCAGAGGATTCTAAAAACCAAAAATGTTTTGTCGCCCCCTTGTGGTAAAGCACTTCTTACAGTCTGTTAAAGCAAAAGAACCTTAAACTACTTTAAATCTCGTATTTTAGCCTAGATTACGCAAGTTGTAAATATTAAAAAATATTTAAAAAGCTCCTCAAAAATAAGTTTGAAAGATTTAAGCCAGAAAGTACAAAACAAATTTCCCAATGGGGTAGAAACATTAAACTGTTCTGGTTCTTTAAAAACAGTCTAAATGCCAATATTTAATTCAGTTTTCCCAGTGATTCCATTACATTCCTAATGTTTTTTTGAAGGTTAAGCATTTGTTAAGTAATTCGGGGAGTTTTGTTTGTGATTCACAAAACGTGACCACCTAAATCTTTCATCTTTCAGCTCATTCTGAGGAAAAAAAACTTCAATCCAGATACACTTTTAAAACGTTTTTTGTTATGGAACCATCTTGGATGACTGAGTCTTCCAAAATCTTTTAGTATTTAGAAAAAACTACCTAGTTTTTCTGAAAAAACATATATTTTTAAGTTAAAATGCTTAATTTAGCTAAACTGTTTTTCTTAAAATTCTGTCTTTTACATTTTTGGAAAACATTATCGAACAAGTAATGAAAGTGTTTTTGTCTTCAGGGAACTGTCATCATCATTGCAAATCACGGTGACCGCATCGATATTCCTGCCGGAGCGATGCTAGAGAACAAGATAGTCTCAGGAAACCTGCGGATCCTGGACCACTGAGGATCCCGTGGAGACAAAACTCCATCAGAAACGAAACAGTAAGCACTTCAAAGAGACTGAAACTCTCCTGAGGACTTAAATGTAAGAAGATCGGCCTGTCGGGTCTTCGTCGTCCTCTCTGTAGACCTGGAGCTCCTCAGGAGGAAACTCCTCTTAATAAAGAGAGAAATGAAGTCTGGCTCAGGAGAGCCTTGTGTGGTTTGTTGGTTAAAGAACACTTTATAATTTAATTTTCAGGTAAATGCTAGAGTTTTTACAAATGTAAAACGAAGTGCAAACTAACTGGTTTAATGCACTCAGAGCCGAGCTGAGCACTCAAGCTGAAAACAGTTGAACAGTAACAAAAAAAGGAAATAAACTGATTAAACAAACACATTTGGTTAATTTAACGTAAAATTTCAAATCTAAATAAAAGTTGAATGGCACAAAAACAGACAGACAGCAGGTTTCTCCCTCATCCGGTTTATTTCACAGCAGCGTTGAAGTGCTCTCAGACACAGAGTGGAAAGTCAGGCACACTGCCGGGAGAGCTCGCGTCTCTGACAGCAGATCCAAAGTAGGCACTTCTGAAGCAGACAGTGACGGGAGTTAATGCCTCTGTCACGTCCGGTTCACATCTGCGTGAGAATCAAACTGCTCCTCAGCGGAAGTTTTCCTGATTCACTTTTGTTTTTTTGGTTTTTTCTGGTTGTGAAACAAAATCAAGAGCGACTTTGAGGTTTAAGAAAATAAATAATTTTTTGTGGGTTTTCTTTTTTAGGGCCAAATGCTTCAAACCACAATCATGTAGCTTCCACTTAGAGAGAAATCTGACATTTGGAGTCACAGCAGACTCAGCCTCTGTCATGTGATTGTTTTGTAGCTGCATTGGGTCTGGGAAAGATTTCGGCTTTTAGGGAAGCGCTCCAGTTCTTCTCTCAGGCCCTGCTGAAACCAGGAAAAAGCTCGACTTGACGCCGCAGCGAGGTCACATGTCGGTTCTTCACAGTAACGGGGGCTTTAGTTACCAATTTAAAATCAATTTTCTTAAAGAAAAGCGACCGTGTGCATCTGGAAAAAGATATGGGAAAAGCTGCGTTTTGTGCTTCCTGTTGTGCAGCCCTCCAGCATGTAAAAAATTCCCCCCCCCCCAAAAAAAAAAATAACTCCGTCATTTGTGGATCATGAAGCCGAGAACCCCGGGAAAAAAAATGCAGTTCAAGTATAAAAATGTACGAAAATGTCTTCAATGTCGCAGCCTGCTGAACCAAAACGTCCAGAAAAGATTCGAAGAGGACAGAAAAATAAATTACCCCAAAGTTTCTTCACCATTATTCGCCCCGTCTCCATGGAAATAATTTACTAGTGTTTGTGTCTGATTGCACACAGAGATTAAGAGGCAGCAGCTCTCAGGAGCTTCTCCGTTTCTTCACGAACCTCCGCTCTGCACAGTTCGGTGCGTTTTTGGTCCCGGTCGGTCCATCTGCCCATTCGGGCTCTGTCCACATCACCTCTTCTGCTCCCAGATCTCAGCCATGTTCAGGTCGAGCCGCTCGAGGCTCCGGAGAGCCTGGATGTTCTCAGTGTAAAAGGCCACGTCCACCACCACCAACCTGCAGGCAGAACCGCCCTTCAGTTTTCAGGCAAACACCATGAAGATCATCATCTTTTTCTACTGTTTACAAGCACGTGTCCACCACCTACAGTTGGAAGAGGTTTGGTTGAAATGTCAAAACGGTTTCAGAAATCTCACTTCAGGTTTTTCCTTTCACAGCTCTAGTCTGATGCATGAAAGATTTGGTGTCATAGAATTCCAGAAAGGCGGAAAGTGCATTTTTAAATTTCTCCTCCATGATCAGTTTTCAAACGGTTGGCACTTCTGTGAATTAAAGGGACGCTTTCCATACGTCACAACCAAATCAGAGTCCTTGATTGGTCAAAGTTTGACCTGGTTTAACTTTCAATATGCATTTTGTGCTTAGAGCCCAAAAACGGTCCTAAAAAAAATGTGCGATGAAAGTGGACACCCGAAATTCCCGTTTACAGGTAGGTGCTTTTACATTGGCTTTCACTGAAGGTGGTGGCTTAAACGTGCGTTGCAGAGGGCAGTGTAAACATAGCTTTAGAGTAAACAGTAAGTTTAAAAAATTCATCTTTTCCTGAAGGTACACTAAACTAAACAATGGGTTTTTTATGAGATCGGTAATTTTGGGTCATAAAAGAATCATTTGAACACAAATAGTGGTCAATAACAGTAGTGGAAAGTTGTATTTACTTTGTTAACGTGTGAGTGCGGGAAGCTCAAATTGTTAAAAAAAAATGCTAGCAGATTCAAAAAAAAAAATATGGACAAATTTATACCTTAAAAGGTAATACTAAATTAGAAATAAAAATGCTGCAAAAACCAGAAGAACAGGTGAAATTGTCCAGAACATTTTTGTAGCAGAATTTTAAAAAGAACTTGAAAGTTGAGAAGAACAAAAAATATGATGTAAAGGAAGACTTTTCTGCTTGTTACTATGCATGTGAGCATAATCAAAGACAGGAACTTTTTATAGGAAATTAATCTTAAATTGTATCATCTTAGTTAAAACTTTCTTATTTATCATTTTATTATCTTTAAAAATATGTTTCTTATGAATTGAGTCAACTTCAGCCAAAAGGATTAATATTTACTATATATATTTAAACTGCATCTTTCTGTTTAAAGAGGATCAGTTTGCTGCATCCTGCTTCTGCAGTTCTCCTTTGTGGTCCTAATTTTATGAGAACATAACACTTGGAATGAAGTCAGACTAGAAAACTCGGTTTTAACCTGTGGTTGAAGGTATTTCAGGTCTTTTTCTGGCATTCCGGTTAAATTATTTCAAGACTTTTTTCCCCCTCTCTTTTTTGCGTTCATAAATAGAAACAATAAAATGAGTTTGTGCATGTATCCATTACCCATGCTGCGGTCCGCCGTCATTTATGACCCCGAGTCGGGCCAGCTGCCTCTTAAGGTGCATTTTGAAACTGGCGTTGATTCTCAGGAACAACATCTGTGCAAGTAAAAACACACCTGCCTCTTAGTGAAACTTCTTCAGAATCGCATCTTCAGACACATCAGGAAACGGCAGACCCTCACCTGCGTTTGTTCTTCCGGCAGAAGCTCGTAAATGGCTTCGTGCATCTTCGCCATCTGCTTGCAAACGTTCCTAAAGCAGGTCGACGGCATTGGAGCCTTCACCTCGTACTAAAGGAGATCAGTTTGAAGCAGTTTGGAAGAAAACTTAATATTGTTGGTTAGGTAGAATCACTGTAAATCAAGAAAGGACATTTTTTCTCCTTTTTTTCCTCTAGATGAATACAAAATATTTAGCATTACGAATTATATTTATTAGAATTGAATTTGAATTCATCAATCATGTCTGAGCGATAACATCTGAGATAATTATCTCAGGTGTCCTACAGGGATCAACACTGTCCAGTGTCCACTACTATTGTCAATAGACAAATTGAGTTCTCATTGTCTAAACTGTAGTATTCAAATAGAGATGAATGAGAAGATGACTGTTCATGTCAAAAAAAAAAAAAAAAAAAAAAATCAATTTACCAATTCAAATTAGTCAAATATACGTTTAAAAAAATGAATACATGCAGAAAATATTTTTTCTTTAAGTTGTAATTGCCTTTTTTTTTGTTTTTTTAAGGTGGCACTTTCTCGTACTTTTCAGCCACCGGATTACAGAAAGACAAAATGTATGTGTTTATATAATGAACATCCATATAGTGGGGATCAGAAGTTTAGGCACCCCAGGTAAAATGTTATATTGTTGTGCATAATGAACCCAAGAAAAGATTGAAAAATCTTCTAAAGGCATCAGCTTACAGATGAGACATTCTTTAAATTTGTAAAAAAAAAAAAAAAAAAAAGTTTTCGTTTTTTCCATTTTTCAAAATAATAGAAAAGAAAATAATGTCAGTCATACTTTGATCTTGTGTTGCAGCCAGCGGCACAGTAAACATTTCACGAGTAGAAGGAAGAATGAATTCCACAAAATTGCAGCACATTTTGGACACTAACTCGATGCCATCTGTGAAAAAGTTGAAATTGAAGAGAGGACGGCTTCTACTAATGTGTAATGATCCTAAAAACACTTCAAAATCCACGCTGTCTTTAAGAGGTAGAAACTGAAGGTTTTCCAGTGGCCTTCCCAATCAGCTGACCTCAACATCAATAAAAACCTGAAAAGAGCAGTGTGTAACAGCCATCCCAGAAATCTCAAAGAACTCGAAGACTTTTGTAAAGAAGAATGGATGAAGAAACCTCAAACAAAAATTGAGAGACTCTTGGCTGGATGCAAAAAGCGTTTATAAGCTGTGATACTTGCCAAGGGAGACCGAACAAGCTGCTAACTCTGCAGGGTGCCCAAACTTTTACACACACCATTGTTTTGTTTTCTGTTATTTTGAAAGGGTAATAAAGCCCATTTTTAAATACATATTAAAATAATGTCTCATCTGTAAACTAATGCCTTTAAAATATCTTTCATACATACATAAAACATGTCCATTAATTTTTTCTCTTAAACAACTGCAGTAAAACAAGAGTTTGTAGAATAGACAGTGAACATGTAAGGTGAGCAGAATATTACATTCAACCGTGAAGAAATGTTCTCACCCTGGATAAAAATCTCTCAAACAGACTGTCCATGATAGCCACCAGCTTGGCAGAGATTTCTGCGATGTGATCATTGTAGTCCTAAAAAACACAAGACAGTCTGAACATCAAAACCAGGTCAACTGCGCCACCTTCAGGTCACAGGTTTCAAAAGTTTTTCTCCTCAAACAGTGCAAGTTTCTCATTTCCATTCCAACCACATGGAGGCAGCCATCTTGACTGAAAGGGACCTGATGGAAAGAAAATCTTAATTTTCTTTATACGTATATCCTCCATCATGAGAAAATGCCACAAGAACATGTTAAAAACACAAAAAAAAAGTCATCTGAGTGGGTCTTTAAACTTTTAAAATCTTGCTAATTGAGTCTTCAAAGAGGACCACAGATTCATTTAAAGTTGCTTTTCATAGCTGTGTTTTTATACTGCCCCCACTAACACCTCCTGTTTTATGACACCCAGTTATTTCCATGGAGACCAGGATCGGCCTCGCAGCATGGAAAGAGGAAAAGAAATAAATGTAAAAATGAAGCTCAAGGAGATGAAAGCGTAACAAGGAAACAGCAGCAGGAGAAAAATAAGAAATAAAAAGAAAAAAGAAGCAGAAAAAATCTTGACAGAAACCAAACAGGCCGTAGTGAATGGACCCAAAAAGTTTATCAGTTTCTGAGAACTCTGGTCTGCTGCTGGATTCTTCAGGAGTTTGTTACCTTGGTGATGTGGTCAAAGTGTCTGAGGACGCTGAACTGTTTGGGCTGCAGTTTGGTCTCAAAGTGGGATCTGATGATGGGAATGTAGTGAACCACCAGCTGCAGACAGCGGGAGGCTAAAGCTGCACAAACAGACAGCGTCAACATGAAAGTTTCCCTCAGGACAATCGCGGCTGCTTCAGGAGCTTGTGTGTACCCAGGTTTCTGGTAGTGATGGTCTTCAGGCCGACAACCTGCAGAGCTCCGGCTCCCAGAACCAACTGGCAGCAGCGCGAGTTGAAGTGCTGCCAAACAAAACAGGAGGATTTAACCAACGACGTTCTGCTCGACAGTCTGTGTCCCTGAAGACGTGCAGCTCTGCTGGGAGCTCTCACCTTCAGCAGGTCTGACAGACGGGTCAGCATGTCTGTGGTGATGGACGGGATGTCGTTCACACACCGACAGTATTCCAGAAACATCCGGATCAGCAGCAGAACAGTTCTGAATTAACAGAAGGGGAGAAACTGTCGTTAAAGACATCCTGATCAGAGAAGCGATCAATTTTTGTGGAGGAAAACTCACCCAACGACGGCGTACTTATGTCCGTTAACCAACAGAAACTCAGCGGGTTTCCTGTCATCTGGACCTGAAAGGTTGATTTTACGTCTGTCAGTTATTTCGGTTTTCAGTAACAATGGATAAAGTTGAAATCAGCAAATTAAAAAGATGAATAACTGAATCACAAAACTTAAAAGATAAATCTTACAGAAAGTGTTCTGTCTTAACAACCCAGTTATAAAAAGTAAGAGATTTATTGTATATATCTTTAACTAAAAGGAAAAGAAAAATATCTTTGCGTCTTCCGATTTTAAACATATATTCAATCATAACATGAGGCTTCCTCAAAAAACAATGGGTTGCTGTAGAAACAGTCAGTCTTTGTGGTCACCTGCAGTTTTGCGCTCTGGTAGTGTTATCCTGCCATCAGCGATGGAGTTTACCAGATCCTGAAACTCAGCCGGGACCTCCGCCTGCTTCCAACGCTCGTTATCCAGAAGAAGGCTGCAAAAACAAAACCGAGGAATTCATTTAAATATTTTGGCTTCGTACATTTATTACCAATATAAACGTATTTAAGCTTTCAATCCGAGGGGGAGGATACCTGAGTTTGGTTTTGCGTTCTTCGTGGAAGCGGTGGACGAAGCGGTTGGCCTGGCTCTGCAGCGCTCCCCGCAGGGAAACGCTCCTCCTGCCGCAGAGCTCCTCCGTGTCTCTGACAAAACTTTCAATCATCTGCGACAGAGACACAAACTCAGCCGAGCTCAGGCGCTCCAGGGAGCCGTCCTGTTGAAAAGAAGAAAAACTCTGAAAT
Source organism: Adrianichthys oophorus (assembly GCA_036245035.1). NCBI lineage: Eukaryota > Metazoa > Chordata > Actinopteri > Beloniformes > Adrianichthyidae > Adrianichthys > Adrianichthys oophorus. The sequence goes on along the minus strand of BSAI01000119.1, from coordinate 16,667,451 downwards.
CAAGCAGACTTTTCAGAATCTGACCAGCGGTCGGCGATGCTCCTCCTACCCGCGCTCTGGCTGTAAGAACTTTGACGCAGCGATCGTGGCTGACGTCGGACGCCATGTACAGCAGCTCCTGGATGTGGCTCAACACGCGGTTCAGCTCCACCTCTGTGGGCATCAAGCTGTCACCCGACCTGAACAGAAGCACAGAGTACAGGTTACAAAATAAAAAAAGCTTCACTCGATTAGTCTTCACCCTTTGCTGATCTAAATACTTTAAAACAGCTCCATGCGTTTACGGTCCCTGATCAGCTACAACAATGATCCCGGCGCTTCTGCTGAACTGTGGTGGACTGCATGTTTCTCTCTTAACCTAAAGCTGATAGCACTGCAAAAACGGAATCTTAAGAAAGTAAAAGTTCCCTCGTTTCAAGAATAATTAAAAGAAAGTTTAGTAGTTTAAGAAAACATGTCTTCATTAAAAAAGTTTTTTTCCTAAAACAAGAATTCTTGTTAAGACTATTTTTACCCCATGGGCAGAAATTCTTCTTTTTGCTTATTAAAAGTTTTTTTCTTTATATTTTATGACTTTTTGACCTATTTTCACATCGAAGAAGACTGCTTTCAACATCCTACAGAGGTTTAGCCATTGCTTCAACAACACCTTAAAAACTCAGATTTCCTGGTCTTACGTTATTATTTAATAACTAAACCAAACCAAATGCTACCTGGTCCTGAAAACAGCTGAGCGTCTGAATTTCATAAATCAAACATAAGAACTTGTGAAATTTCTGCATGTCTTTGGTTGAAGCCTGCATGACAACACTCTTTCTTTTGCGTTTCACATTAATTTAACTTTCCTTTGTACATTTTTTCCACAAAATCCTCATCCAGACTACCTGTAAAGCTTATGGTCAGGTTAACATACAGGTGCAGATTTTCAGAAGCTGTGAAAACTTGTTTCTAGTGCCACCTCACAAAAAAACTCAGTCAAAGGTATCCTGATGGATCATGCACATTAAATAAAACACCAGCATGGCTACCATAAGGAGGTAAAACACATCCCTGTAACACTTTTTTAAGGACATTATGTTGGTGCAGAAAGGTCCCAATCTGAATTTCAGTGATTTTTACAAACAGTTAAAATCACTTATGCAAACACCAAACAACGGCACTTTGTCCTTCATTTATTAAGCTTTTAGTTATCAAGTTGTTTATTTTATTCATTTTTTTAACCTTCCTGACTCTACATTATTAGACCAAAGAAAATCTGCATTTCTTTCTAAGCATGACCACTCATGTGGCTTCACAAATGTTTGGAATTCTTCGTTTTTCAGGTACATGTGCTGGAATCAGTATTTTTTCCATTTCTCCTCTGCTCTAAATAAATAAATAAACAAAGTAGCATGGTTTTCCTTCATCAGGTCCCGCCTGTCAGCGAGCTCCCAATCTAGTCTAACATTTCTGCACAAACCAGATGAAAACATTTTTTAGGACATTTAAGGTGTTGTTTTTTCCCAAAAACGAATGAATGACTTTTACTGCAGAACCAGGATGTTGTTTTAGCTTAAAAACTGTAAACCAGTTTTGGTGTTTTTCACATCATGGATGAAAGATTCATTCAGGTGTCAAAGTGCAGTCCTTGAGGTTAACATCCTGCTAGTTTTGCAGCTAACCTTTCTTCCAGGAAAACATATCTGACCCAGATGAGCAGCGAGTAGACGGACAACAACCCAGTAGATCAACAGCGGCACAGGACTGCAGTTTGATTCCTGAGAACAACAGGAAAAGAGGGAAAAATCACTTACATTAGGCTTTGTTCTCTGCTGACAGAAATCTCTGTGATCCCAGAGGCCGGGATGCTGCCAGCAGATTCGTCCCGGCTCGGCTGGATCCTGAAGCCACCTGCAGAGTTCTGATCCTGACCCGCCTGCGTTTCATTCAGGGCGTCACTGATGAATAAGCCATCATGGGTTAGGTACGCCAGCTCAGCCTCTCCCTTAAGGAGCAGGGGATCCTGGGAAACCTCCCGGCTGGACACTGCTGAACTGGTCTCTGCCAGCAGCCGATTCTTCTGGTTTGAGTCTAAAGCCTCCAGGACCACATTCCTGATCACATTTGAAGTAGCCTAATAGACAAACATGAGAACAGCAGACACAGCAAAAAAAAAAAAATCACAAGCTGCTGAAACATTCAGGTTGTTCCCAGAACAAAACGTTTTGCTTTGTTTTAACTTATATGCAGTTAAGGAGATTTTTTTAAGGTGTGTTCACTGACCTTGATTCTCTGCAAAAAGAGACGGAAACACTCAAAGATGTTTTTCAGAAGTTGGAACCACTGAGGAAACGCCATCAGACGCATCTGGTCGGCTAGCCTGACAACAGCAAACAACCATTTCCTCATTAGATAGGAAACTGACTACACGTCTGTTTATTAACAATTGTTTTGGTCCTGAAGATTCTCCGTCCACTGTGTTTACCAGCACATTCAATTTTTCTAAACTGAAAACATTTCAAAGCATGAAGGTTTTTGAAAAACATGGTCACACAAGTACGGGCGTAGTGATTCATTTTATCAACAAATCGATTCGATATTTGTGGTTGCCGATTCAATTCACTTTCAATTTTGAACGATACGATTCACTGACCTAAGATCGATCCAGGACATTTTTAGCAAAAACTTCAAGCACGGAGACTTGATGTCTACATTTATTTAACTATTATATTAAAAAATATCTGTTCGAGGTGTTGCTAAATCAAATTGTTCACCTTTTGGCATATCCCATTAGGGGTCACCACCAGCAAACCAGCTTTCGCTGATTCACACCAGTGGTTTGTGGTTTGGCAGAGAGTTTAAGGCCGGATGGCCTTCCTGACCAAACCCTGTATGTTATCCAGGCTGGGGACCATCACAGGGATGACCCAGACACAGCCCCCACGTGGCAACATAGTTCAAGCTGCCAGTCCTACATACAGCCACTTGTTGCTAATTTAAGTGGTCCTGGCTTTAAATGGTACATTCCAAATTAGCGCCATACAGTGTGAAGTGGTGGTTAACAGAAGAATTAGATTAAAAGAAAAAACTAAAAAAAAACAAACATCTGTCAGGTTTCAAACTGATAGATTTCAAACTAAAGGTTTAAAACTTTTAAACTGAGAATGCAAGAAATTAATGATTTACTGGAAGATTGAGAAATGGAATAAATAAGTAAATAAATAAATAATGAGCGCAGAATCGCATTAAGGCTTTTAAGCTCATCAAAGCCAGCAGACTGACACGCTTGTGTTGATTTGCTTAAATGAGTTCATGACGTGACTTCAACAGGATCTAAACTATGAAAATGCCTCAAAATAATAGAGGCTTGACAAGATGAATAAACTTTGGATCAGAGTCATATTTGTGTCATTTTTAATACTCACATAATTTTCTATTTAAGGAACATTTTAGTTTTTCACATGTCAAGAATAAGTAAAAAAAAAAAAAAGGAGACTTACTTAGTAACAACTTCAGAGTCAATTTCTTCAATGTGCACCACACTGTCTGCCACACACTGCAGAACAAACAGATTTTTTCACAACTGTTCTGAAACAAGTTCGTATGTGCTGTTTAGTGTCTGCAGGTGTACCTGTGCAACAATGGCTTTAGCAGCTATGATCATCTCCTCAGTGTAAATGTCCAGAAAGTCTAGCTTCCTTTGTCGCAACAGACCGAACACCAGCGACTCCAGACGCTCCTGAAACACACAAAACAATCATAAATTGACCTCGGTGGTTCAAATAATGGTAATAAGCTTAAAAAAAAGCTGAGAAAAGTTTCTAATTCAGATTGTCGACAAATTATTTTTTTTCTTCCAGGAAGCAAAGAAGCAACAAATCAGCAACAATGACAGCAAGCTAAAGCCTTCTTATTCTTATACTTAAAATGCCTTTAAAGGAAACATACCTAAATTAAGATTTCCAGCCCTTAATGAAGACATAAACATGCCATAATCCAAATACAAGTGAGTCTACTAAAGCTCCAAGTTGTGGAACAGATGTGTGCTTTGTGGTTTGGTAATAAGGTTTCTCTAAAACCAATTATAAACACACAAATGCTATACATTTTTAATGATAAAATAGTCCACTACTTCAACCACACACATTTAGAAAAGTCAAACGTTTGTAAAAAGTGGTAATAGGGCCCTTCTACGAGTGGGCGAACTCTCCAGGGTGTACCCCGCCTTCGCCCAAGAGTAGCTGGGATAGGCTCCAGCAACTCAATATTCCCCATAAAGAGGTAAACGGTTTTAGAAAATGGATGAATGGGGAAAAAAAAGCTCCACTCCCTGCAAGGGCCACCAGATATAGCCAAAGATATAAAGGTGCTGCTTTGAACTGGATTTGCATCTAATAGATGGTTTTAATCAGTGTGTTATGGCGTTCCACAGGGTTCGGAACTAGGACTTATTTTATTCACCCTCAACATTCTGATAACACCCAGCTTTCCATAATAATCAAACTCACCAATTTAGTCATACTTTCTATTATGTTCCCATGTAGAACCCCAAAAAAAAACAAAAAAACTTAGATTTATAAAAAAATAATCTGATTACTTCACAGCCAATCACAATAAAGGATTAAACGATTAATCCCTGCTCTGGCCCTGGTGACCTGTCCAGGGCCATGCTTTCGCCCACAAGTGGCCAAGTTAGGCTCCAGCAGCTCCATGACCCCGAAAGGGACCAAAAGGGTTCAGAAAATTGATCCATTGCCTTGAACAATTAATCCCACCAAGAGTTTGATTAATGCATATCATGAAAAAGGATTTAATGGATCTTTCATTTGATTTTCATGAACAGCATTCTTGTATTTTGCATTTTTAAATATACAGCCAACCTTTTGTGAGGCGGCATTTGGTTTGAGTACCTGTGACGGACACAAGAGTTTAACATGAAAATGGTTTCAGCGCTAAGCAAGATACTAACAGAAATTAGAGTTAATCTAGAAAAATTACACAGAATTCAAATCTCAATCTTTGAAAATGTACGGATTTTCTGAAACTTGAAATGGAAAACTTTACAATTCCTAAAATCTTGTTTTTACAGATATTGTCGAAAACTGACAACTAAATTAAAACTGACATATTTGATTTGAAGGCAACATGTTGAATGTTTTGAAAACTTAACACTAAAAGTTACAGTTTTCAAAGTGTCTGTTCTTTTCTAAACAATTTTTGGAGCAAATCTAGATTGGAAACAAACCTGATTAAATAAAAACGCTTTTTCTAAAAAGAAAAAAATAATTAAATAAAAACTAGATTTAGTCTGAATAGGAAAGGAACGCTAATAAATTTGTTAGATTCTGAGAAATTCGTAAAGGGCGTTCCGAGATTTCCGTTTATTCTACAACAAATGTGTAAAATTTTACTTAAGACAAACTGAGGGACACTTAAAAAAGGATTAGAAGCAGCTCCTCTCCTTCCAAACTCATGCCTCTATGGCAGAAGATGGAGGACAGGAGTGGTAGGGTAGCACTCAGACCTTCTCCAGGACCTGTGGTTCTTCCCTCAGACTGCGGCTCAGGTCGCTGCGGGCATACATGCTGAAGTCCTCCACCATCATTTTATCGATCAGCTTCTCCAGCTCACACAACTGGGAACCCAGATGTCTGAGGAAAAAAAAAACACTTGACATCAGTGTTTCTTTCATCATCTTCATTCTAACTTCAGCTTCCTGTCAAATACGGCTTCTGCTTTGCTGCGTTTTTAAAAATCAAACAAGAATCTCTGACATTTGTTGAAAAGCAGACTCTACCTGAAGCTGTGGATGCCCTGCAGCTCCTGCTGCAGCACCTCCTTGGTGGTGGCGATGAGCTCCAATGCTCCAACAAACTCTGAGGTGGAAAGCAGCAGCTGCACGGTGGGCTGCGTCTGATGCACTGTTGCCATGAGCTTCAGCTTGTTGTGCAGCTTGATGCAGTTGTTGCGAGTCAGAGTAGTGCGAAGGGCCTGCAGAGGCCCCTTGCACATGACCCGGTCCATGGCAGCAGTTCTGTTCCGAAGGACAGCGACCGCCTGCTGCGTCTCCTTCAGACGGTCCTGCAGCTCGTGCTGCGAGGACATGGCGTGGAAAAAAGCCTCGGAGCGCAGAGAGATCTGTCGAGCGATACTGACCTCCACGACATCCAAGTAGTGACTCAGCTGGAGGGAAGAACGGAGGAACAAAAACCATTTGTCTTTTTATATCAGAATTAAAAAGCCTTAAAACATGTATTTTTAAAAAAGGGTCATGTAAGGAAATGTTTTGAAAGTTAAAAAAGTCAATCGTGCAGACAGATGTAAACAAAAAGACAACAGAGTGGATCAGTTTAATTCGTCTTCATCCATTCAGTAAATAAATGTGCTTTGGAGAAAGCTCACCTTCTCCTGCAGTAACTTTGAGGAGGCCCCATCTCTGCTGCTCTTTCCTCCAGCACTGGGAAAATGCGACCACGGAAGGACGGCGTTGAAAGTTGATGGATCCTCCAGAGCAAAGTTAGGTCTCATAAAGATCTGCCACAATCGAGAAAGATCAGCAAAAAAGACCCCATTACACTTCCCTAAAATTTAGGACTCCTTTTATAAATTGTGTCAAATCCTTTAAACAAATTTCTGGTCCTAATAACTAACACAATTACAAGTAGTATATTTTAAAAAATGCCCTTCAGTGTAGAAAATACCTTTGGGACTTGTTCCAGCTCAGCTCTGGATTTGTCTGTAAAAAAAAAAAAAAAAAAAAAATTCCCAGAAGTAATTATTTGTAGTTTCAAATATTAACTTTTAAATCTAGACAACACTTTCTAACAGTAAGGGATTTCTTAATATTTCAGTAACAGCATTTTAGGCAAAAATAACTGTTCTATAGTAAATTATTGTCCCTAAATGTGTCATGTTTATTACTTATTATTTACACATAATGAATCATTTCTATTAAACTAAAATTGAATAGGTACAGTTTAATTTGAACATGTCTATGCTTTGATACACAGAACAACTGCCTCTTTTTCTGTGCATTACAGATGGAAGAAATGTGTTTATAGAAATAATGAAACCAGTGGATATGGAATGAAAAGCTAAATGTAAATTTAGTTTCAGGTAAAATGATGTGCTTTGTGCTTTTCTCTGTGAAATTTATTAAATAGTTTTTGCAATTTGATCTAGTTTAAGGGGATATTTTCTTTCATTAGGCTTACTTTCTTTGTTATATTTTAATATGTCTTACAGTTTTTTAAATTGTTATCAATTTGTGTATAAAAATGGAACATAATAAAGAAAGTGTCTATTTAAGGACATCTAGCATTAATGAGGCCTTCAGGGTAGTGCAGCCTTGTAGCATCAAATGAATTATTCATACCATGGTTGATACTGGAGATGGAATCCACATCGTCTTTGTTGGGGCAGATCGTCTTACAGCGTTCATGAACTCGTTCCCTCTAATTGTAAAGCAGCAACACACACAGATCTTTAGACTGCAATGTTAATCAAATATGAGCCTTTGAGTTTGTTTTTAGTGGAAAAAAATACAAAATTTAAGATCAACTGTGGCATGAACTGACATAATAAAAACACATCCATGATGAAATGAGAGATTTAAAGCAACAGGAACCAGAGAAGGAGAAAAAAAAAGTCTTAAGACTAAATATTGTCTGACTTTTGGTCTCATTTGTTTCCGCTGTGAAACTTGAATGAGGAAACTAAACCAACAAAAAAAGACAGAAAGTCACATGTTTGGAAAATACACAGCAGAAACTGAAACTGAAAGAGAACTATTTTTAATCAAAGGAATTCATTAAAAAATAATTCTGACTTATAAATCAGGGTTCTTTTAAAACCAAAAAGTTAAAGTCCTGGTTTTGTTTTTTTGAAAATCCAAATAAAATAATATGCAGTTCATGTAAAAAAAATTTCAAAATAAAGTTGAAAAAACTAACATAGATGCATGAAAGAAAAAGAACTAATTTAAAAAGTTATGTTGTTTTTGTCTAGATAACGAACATCCCCGTTGTTTTGAGTTTAACGTTCTTTTTAATGAGAGAACATCCAGAACCCCTGATGTCAGGAAATCAAACTGTGATGAGTGACAGCTTGGTGACATTTTTAAGTGCGTCTGTTTTGATGCTCAGAAGAAGCAACATGACAAATATTCTTCCTGCTTTTGTCTGACCTGCCACAACAAACTCTGCCCCCTCAGTGTACTATAGCGCCCCCAACACAATGTACTCTGCCCCACCAATGTTCTGCCCCCGCCCATAGTTCTCTCACTCCTGGTGTACCCCAATGCACTCTACTCCCGTCACATATAGTTGGGGTCCGCCAATATACTTTGGCTCTCCCCAACGTACTCCAGCACCTCAAAGTAATCTGCCCCTCCATGTACTCATGTACTATTTCAGATTCAGCTTTCAGAGATGCAAATATACTACCTGGGTCATCTCCTGTAGGTAAGGCCCAAACTGTTCCCTGGTGATGATGGGGAGGTAGAAGGAGGGCATCACCTCAGTCTCTGTGAAGTCCAGCCCCCAAGTTTTGGTGAAAAAGTCTGATTCACGTTTGGCAAGCCGCGGGTCGTTCAGAGCAGCAGGGAGGTTCACCTTTGAGCTATACACAGTCCACCGGTCGTGCTCTTCCACCACAGAGGGGCCATTACACAGGCTCCGCCCCTCACCTGCAGAAATACATGGAAAGAAAAAATGTTTTTGTTGGCCTGCATCAGAAGATGGTGTTCAGCCTCCACGAAACTGTTTAAGCCTGAATAAACCGGCTGCCAATTTTCTTGTCTTTATATCGAATTTTCAAAAAAAAAAAAAAGGACTCCCTGATAACCAACCCACAACACAATAGACACAACATCCTCTGCACAACATTCCAATCAACAATCTTTAGTGACGTCACCTAGCAAACACTTCCGTAAGCTCACCTGGCAAGAATGTCAATTTTCAATAATAATTTTTGTGCATACTGGAGTTTTGGGAAAAAGAGTGAGAAACACAGATGCACAGATGTGAATGTTACATTTCTGTAAAAGAAAAAATACTAACATGTTTCACTTTGAAATGCTGGCTCAAACATTGTACAACATTGAAAAGTCTATTGAGCAACACGTTTTACTGGAACTCACTCATCTATTAAAGAGCGACTGTGTTGATTTTTTACTTCTTGTTCTGTTTTTGGGAAAATTATTAGCCAAGTATAGCTGCATGAGGGCCGTTTTCTCCGCTCATCTTGACCGACTGCACTTCACATCTGTTCCACTTCTTTGTTCAATGGGATGGCCTGAACCCAGACCGTGAAGAGGCAGGAACCCTCCAAAATCTCCCATAAGGAAACTTCAATCAAAGATGGGACAACCGCTGTAGAAGCGGTCACTCAACATTGAAGTCCTTTTGTGCAAATAACCTACTGATTTTTATTTGACCTCACAAAGAACGAGTGAAACAAAATTAACTCTTGTTAGGAACCTAACATGAAGTCCATCTTCAGCAGTAGGCTCAGACTGATGGGATCAAAATGTGAGGCAGACAAAACACCATTCAATGCTGCTTTAAAATTTACAAACATGTTTTAAAGGAGAGGTTAGAGCACAATTTATAATTGTTGCACCTTTTTAGAGCAGCAGCTAACCGCTTTTTAAAATTTTTTATTAAAGTAGAAATGTTCTAAAGTTTTTTTTAAGCAGCTGTTTTGGGTGGATGGATGTCAACACAATTGATCCTTACCGGTGGGTTCCTTAGGACAGACGTCAGGCAAGGAGCGGACGGCCCGGAAGCGAGGGGCGGAGGGACCCTGCTCCTTGTGGAAAATCCCATCTCGGCCTCCACTGCTGGGACGAGGCACTGGGGAGGAGCTGTGACTGGAGGCCATGGCATTGGGACTTGCCTCCTAGGAGGCTAGCTGGACAAGGAAAGCGACCATTATGAAAAACAACTAATTTTAATACCAGTTTGTTTCCGAGCTTCATTGTTTAGTAAAGAGAAATATCCTGAAGCAGCTGGAGGTGGTAACCTTAAACAGAGACAAATGGGAGGATGTGCCTGCGGCAAATGTGGCATTACTACCAAAAATCGAGAACCTCCAGAGGCAGGAAAATAATCAAACCCTTTAAATGGCCTTAAAATGAATCTGCAGACAGATTGACTTTTACTTCCAATGTTTGTTCTTTTAAAGAGAAAATGTCTCTTATTTAAAAGGAGTAAAATCATGTTTCAGTTCATGTTTGTTCATACTCGGCTAAAAACACAAATACATTTAAAAGTTCAGCAACAGTTCAGCTAGATTTTCATCTTTGTTTATCCCTAAAATGAAACATCACTCATTCTCCACCCTTTCTTCCCAGCAGGACCTTCTTTCAGTGGTTTTAGGGTTTTTGCTGAGACTACAGGTAAATTGGTGCTTTTCAGGGGATTTTAATCCAAGTAAAAATGAACCTCTTCAAGGCTGTTGTTTATAAAACATGCATTTGAGTTCAAATTTTGGTACAGGACATGTATGAACCAAAAATATTCATTTTAAATTCTTTGATAGGCTTTTTTTTAAAATTATTTTTGGATTAATCAATTACAGCAGCTCTTTTTTAAAATATTGTGTTAATATAGTAAATAAAGACTTGGGTATCATCCCAGCTATAGGAAAATCCATGCTGTGGAGCTAAAAATGATCCTCCAAGCACCAGTTATGTCCAAGAATATTGAAGTAGATTCAGGCATTTCTTTTCCTTGTGAGATGATTTTTCTGACTTTGTGCTGACAGTAATGAGTCTGGAGATTTTTCCTGTAATCCCCTCAACTCTGTGATGGGATTAACAGATGAGGGTCTTATACATCTATGCTCTGAGCTGTCAGCACAAAGAGTTAATGCTTCAGTCCGGCGTTAATCAGTCTGGAAGATGCTGCATCAACAATGTGCTTCAGCGTCCTGCACAAAGCTCCAGAATTTTAGCAGTTTAATGAAATATTACATCATAATATAACAAGTGACCAGCTGATTTATTTTGCCATTTATGGCATCTTATTAATGTTCTACATAATAGAAATGTCTTCAAATCTGTCTAAAATAAAAAGCTATTTCAGGATATTTTTTGTTATGTTACATAAAAAAATTAAATGAGCCTTTCATTTTATGTTTAGGCCCACTCAATTTTCTAATCAATATTCCCATTGTGGGTTACATAAAGTTCTATTCTATTTAATTTGTAAACAGGATTAAAGAAGAGTAAGTTACGCCACTGATTCCTCATTTCCTTCGGTTTAACACATTTCTAATTTTTTTAATGAATTTTTGTCATTCCAAATGAGTAAAAAAAGATGAAAACCACTGTAGTGAGTGCATGTTAGAAGTTTTGGAAAAAATCCAGGCAAATCAAGGCAATCCAGGCTTTAGAGGAGAATTAAGGATGCAGTGAAAGAAGGCATGAGGATACAGGCGTATTTACCTGATAACTTTTCATTGAATTAAGTTCATTTTGATTCAAGAAGTTGCAATTTACAACAGTGGTTGTCTAAAGGCCGTAAACAAAGAAAGTCAAAATCATAAAGTCAAGCAAAAATGTGAATAGAATTCTCAATATGCAGCTTAGTTCAAATAATAAACCTTCTTATAATCGAATTTATTAAAAAGACATTGATACAAGTGTATATTATATGTATATACATATCCACCGGCCACTTTATTAGGCACACTTGTCCAACTGCTAGTTGATGCAAATTTCTAATCAGGCAATCACATCGCAGCAACTCAATGCATTCAGGCGTGTAGACATGGTCTAGACAATCAGCTGCAGTTCAAACAGAGCATCAGAATGGAAAAGAAAGTTGATCGAAGTGACTTTGAACGTGGCATAGTTGTTTGTGCCAGACGGACTGGTCTGAGTGTTTCAGAAACTGCTGATCTACTGGGATTTTCACCCACAACCATCTCTAGGGTTTACAGAGAATGGTCGACAAAGAGAAAATATCCAGTTCTGTGTTCTGTGGATGGAAATGTCTTGTTGACGTCAGGGGTCAGAGAAGGGTATCAGACTGGTTCCAGCTGATAGAAAGGCAACAGTAACTCAATAACAACCACTGGTTACAACCAAGGTCTGCAGAAGAGCATCTCTGAATGTACAACATCTTTAGGCAGATGGGCTACAGCAGCAGAAGAACACACCGGGTGCCACTCCTGTCAGCTAAGAACAGAAAACTGAGGATACTTTTCACAGGATCACCAAAATTGGACAATAGAAGATTGGAAAAATGTTGCCTGGTCTGATGAGCCTCCATTTCTGCTGCAACATTCGGATGGTAGGGTCAGAATTGGACATCAACAACAAAAGCATGGATCCATCCTGTTGTATCAATGGTTCAGACTGCAGGTTGTGGTACCATTGTTACAACACCACAGTCTACTCTGTTAGCCATTTCAATCCCTTTATGACCACAGCGTACCCATCTGCTGATGGCTGCTTCCAGCAGGATAAGACGCCATGTCAAAGCTGGAATCATCTCAGACTGATTTCTAGAACATGACATTAAGTTCACTGAACTCAATGGCCTCCAGAGTCACCATATCTCAACCCAATAGAGCACCTTCGGGGTGTGGTGGAACAGGAGATTGGCATCATGGATGTTCAGCCGACAAATCTGCACCAACTGTGTGATGCTATCATGTCACTATGGGCTAAACGTTCTGAGGAATGTTCTCAGTACCTTGTTGAATCTATGCAATGAAGGATTCAGCTCTGAAGACAAAAGGGGGTAAGTGTGTGTGTGCGTGTGGGAAAATATGACAAAAACGTTTTGGTGTAAATAAGCATTCTGAAAAGAATTTAGGTGACTGTTAAGAAAACTAAATGAAAAAGACAAAAAACGATGGCTTCAACAATCACGTATAAAAAAAAACAGCAGACAAATAAAAGATCTGGAGTACAAATGTCCAGTAAACCCTAAAGCAGGGCTGCTCATTCCTGGTCCTCGAGATCTACCACCGTGCCTGTTTTCCAGCTCGCCTTGCATTGCTTGCTGCTGATTACCTGGACCAGGTGTGTTCATTCAATCAGAATGTGGAGACATCTGATGGAGATAATCAGCAGCTAGCAGGGCTTGGAGATCTGGTAGATCTCTAGGGCCAGGAATGAGCATCCCTGCCCTAAAGCAATCACCAGCTGGATATCATCTATAAGTTTAATTTCATATAAAGAATATACGTCCATCCCCAAAAATAAAACACGGAGTTGTTTCCACGAACAAAATGTTTTGGGAATTCAAAGGAAGAGAAAAAAAACTGTAGGCAGGTAAACTTTTAACTAGGTTCTGACTTTAACTGCAGACAGAAGCTAATGTAATAAATCAACACACAAATGTTTTAGCCAACGTTTTAAAAATTATCTCACAGAAGATTAATTAGATCTTTGCGTAACAGTTTAGATGTTCCGACCTGAGCTGTCAGAGCTAACCAGCTAGCATGAGCTTGTCGGTAACTTATTTCTCCGTTTTTAACTGTTGACATTAAAATGTACTTTAAACTCCGACACAAACGCTCTATAATTTCTAATTCTGCGCTGATAAAGCGAAGAATATTGCAGAGTTGCTGTCAAAGCTAAAGCTAATGTTGACGGTTACAAGCAGAGCACCGGGCTAACGCTAGCAGACAGACTCACTGAGGTTCCGCACAAGACACGAAACAAACCGAGGCTCGTTTGGAGCGTCAGAGTACCGGCCGCTCGCCTACCTGTCGTGTGGAGCGCAGCAGTCGGATCTTCTCTTCTTTACCATCCCAGAAACTTCACAGGAGCCGGGAGGAAAACAAGCTGGGACACTGTGCAGTCAGCCACGGCACTCCGACCATCATGCACTGCGGGGAACACAGCGACGCGGCTTCTCCTCTTTCACATTCACGCCAGCTGTGTCGGTGATTTAGTAGAAAGCAAAGCTCTCTGCTGCCACCTATTGGCCATAACTGTAACAACCGTTTTCCCAGAAAAATAATTTGTCTACATTTTACTTTTTTTTAAACTAATCTAAATACAAATACTGAGGAGAAAGTAATTATTTGAAAGTATTACATAACTATACGGAAAATAAAAACAGAGTGAAAAATTAAGTTGATGAGACAATATTTTTTAGGAAGAGCTGCAGGGAAACTGAGCAAAACATCATTTAATATAGGACTTTAAAGGAAGAAAAAGCTCATTCTAAAATTTTTCTTTTTGCATATTTGTTTGTCACTTAAGTTTAAAAAAAATAAATAAATATTGCACAAAAATAACTTCAAGTAATAGAACATGCAGTTTATATTAACTAAAGACAAAGGTAGTCGAAACTGTAGGGAAACAGCCTCCATTTTTTTTCTAACTTTCTTTGTTGAATTTAAAGTTTTGACAAAAGGTCCCATTTTGTGAAATTAACTTCTCACTCATTTGTGTCTTGATCCGTTTTTTTCCCCGAACGTTTCTTTATCTGTGAATTATGAACTCTGACCCGAACGAGTCATGTGAGGCCTACACTTTTTTTTCCCCCTGATGCTCCTTTTATAAAGGTCATAGTTGAGTCCTCTGATTTTTTGACTCATTCGGGTCAGTCTGTTATTTCTGGACAGGGTCTCCATTCTTTTGGGGCTTTTTTATGGTTCTCTGTATCCCAAAAGGCTGCAGAAATGGCTTTGTGACCTTTCAGACTGAAAAACATCAGTGACTTTATGCTTTTAGGAGGAGATTTGAGGCAAAAAAACCCAAAAGAAACAACAAATTTTGTTATCTAGAAGGAAACAAACTATGTCAAAACTTCAGCAGTGTTTTTTTATTGTGTCCGTTGGTACAAAAACAGTCTGAAGCAAAACTGCATAGTTGTTATAGCAAACCAAGAGTCATACATGAAATGCACTATAATGATAAAAGAACAAATAAGTCTGTTAACTAGTGGTTAAGTCAAGAGGTGCTGGTTTAGTTAAAAAAAAAAAATTACTCGATTAAAAAAGCTGAACTTCTAAAGAAGAAACAGTTAGTTAAATGAATATGATAAATAAGTAGCAGGAATAACCTCATGGGGGCAATAAAGGACACTTTACACAAAATGCTGTTTGAAACACCTCTTCTATACTTTTGATTTGGCTGGAACAAAATAAAAATTCCTTTTCAGATATTTCCTGTCACAAGCAGCTTCAAAAGTTTCCCACAAAGCACTTTTGCTTTAATGAAGTTCATTATTACATAAGTAAAATTAATGCACAGATTAGGCAACAGTTTACCTGATTTCAGAGAAAGAAGATCCCAGAGTTTTGAGTCACATTTCACATTTTTTGACACTCCCGTGTTTTCCAGAAAATAGGTTTTGTGTCAGATGTTTAGGAAAAACACAGATAACGTAACTGATGTTCAACCGATTCACAAAGCTGTTCCAATGAGGCACGAGAATAAATAGAAGAATGCAATGACAACTTTTTCAGTTTTGTTTCCAAAAAGGAATTCCACCTGCAAACGGAGATAAATAGAAATAAAAAATCCGTCAGGAATCTACCAGATAAATGCACTTTCCCCCTTCCCTTTGTTGGTTAATGCTCTGAAGTCACAGGAGTGTTCTAGTCCAGTGGACTTTGGAAGATGAGTCTGATGCAGGGCGTGTCGGCGTTCAGCGGCCGGATGCAGAACGGGCAGGCATGCGTGCCGTGCGGCAGCGGGATCTGACTCCAGTACGTCGTTGTCTTTTCCGAGCAGACGTGCCCACATGGGACAAAGGCATGGGTGGGGGGTTCCGCGTCCACGTAGAAGCCCGGCTCGCAGCCAAGCCACAACGGCACATAGGGCCCCCTCGCCCGACACATGGGACACTCCCACTCCTGATGGTCCGTCTCTTCTGCAGGACAGTGGCGCCCCACCCAGCCATGGTAACCGTGCACGTGGCCACAGCGCAAATACACCCAGGGTTGCTTCTCCACCACCACGGCTTTGTGTCGAAGACTCGGGAATGCCAGAGTGTTGAAACCCACGGGGCACTGAGGACGGCCAGCGTTCAGTTCCTGCCGCAGTGCCTCCAGGTGTTTGATGGTGGGGGTGCAGGCAAGTCCCTCCGCCGTGCGCCACAGCAGCGTGGCGCCACAGAGGTCGATCAGAGAGCCATCCACCAGCTCGTTGGTCTCGGACTCCAACTGGATAAAACAGATCATTATTATTTATTTAATTTTTAAGCATCCATCCATCCATCCACCCACCCATCTATGGATGGATGGATGGGATGTCGCGAATCGGATGTTGCAAATAGTCATACTCAAATTTTCTGGAACAGATCGAGAATATTTGAATACTCGGACCCTTGTTAAAGCCATAGTAAACAGATGGGTGATAAAAATGGGCGGGCTGACTCCCACCCACAGTCCCACCCACAACTCAGGTGAATTTCCAATGAACTACTGCCACTCTGCAGTCCTAGAAAACAACATAGGATTTTGGCTAACAGCATCATCATAATTAAAAGATCACTGGGAACACTTTTACAATAGATTAAAAGATGATCAGAGCGGGAAACTAAAGTGCGAATATCCCAAAAGTCTTCTAATCCCAGGACAAAGTATGAAAAAAAA
Source organism: Adrianichthys oophorus (assembly GCA_036245035.1). Classification (NCBI taxonomy): domain Eukaryota; kingdom Metazoa; phylum Chordata; class Actinopteri; order Beloniformes; family Adrianichthyidae; genus Adrianichthys; species Adrianichthys oophorus. The sequence goes on along the minus strand of BSAI01000119.1, from coordinate 16,650,903 downwards.
AACAACTCAAATTGGTTTTACGTGAAGTTCCTCAACACAAATGATCAAAAATGTAATATCAAAGGAGAATCGAGTTATTCAACTTCTCTTCCGTTTTCATACAGACCATATGCTGGAAATGTTTTCTTTTTAGCACAATGTGGTTCAGTATCAGAAAAAGTAATTTATTTTCAGCAATCTTCAAAATCAAACAAGTATTTTTTTTTTTTACCACAAAAAAATAAGAGTAATTTCCATTTTGTCAGTTTGTGGACTAACGGTTTAATTGTCCACAAACTGCGCTTGTTTTTGTGCATCACTTACCATCTTCTCTCTCTGCTGTGATGATCTGGTTTCCCGGAGTGCGAAGACATTGCCGCACACAGAGATTTCCCTCCACAAACCGGGTTTGGAGTCCTGACTGAAGCCGTTGTGAGGGTGCATCACCAGCACGCCGTTGGTGGTCAGTCCATCCATTTGACCGTCCCGCATCCTCCACTTGCCTGCCTTCTCCTGTGAGGAAGAAACCAGTTTTACCTCAGCACCTTCAAACAAGAAGATTTTGAGAATCACTGGATCTTTGGCTGCTGGGATTTGTTGTTCTGACCCCGAGGAAGATGTTCTTGGAGGAGTCGAAGCCTGCAGCATAGATCAGAGCAGAATAGGGAGGGTTTCTCTGGCAGATGATGCGGCAGGCGAAGCGGGAGATGGTGCTCTGGTTGGTTTGGTTGTCAGCGAGGATCTGCCCTCCAGCGACTGTATCAATCACCACAAAGTCAATAGGACTCTCGGTGGAACGACCGATCTGTAATTATAAGAACAGAAGAGTAAGACCTCACGTTTCTGTGTTTTACCAAACACCAAATTAATAAAGGAGCAGAAGTCAAAACAAAAATAATACATTTAAAAAAAAATACAAATTATGAGCTAAAAAACAACCTTTAGATGAAGAATAATGGAATAATGCTAAATGCACAAAACAAAATACTTTTAATGCTAAAATACAAAATATTCAACCAATAAAAAAGCAAAACACTAGCTAATAAAAAGGCTAAAATCTTAACATGAAATGCTAAAGAAAAGGCCCAGCTACATGCTTTATTATTTTTAATGAAAATATGTCGATATGTTAATGACTTTCTCCACCTCTTTCTTTTTGTCTCTGAATTGTCTGTAAGCAGTCTGCATCACTGCCTCACTGTCACATGGGAAAAAAAAGGTCTGTTTAATGTAAATCTCAGGTCAGCTTTTTTGTTGCTGCATAATCTGATAATTGCAATAAAAAAAGAGAGAACAAAAGAAAAAAAAAACTAAATATGCTAAAATATCAAAAGTGTAACTGTTCAAAATGGGCTGCACAAGCACATGCGATTTAACAACAATTTTAGTTTGGAATCATTTATGACAAAAACAACGAATCTGCACACAGTTGACAAACATTTGACCTTTTGCTCCTTTTCTTCGTTTTGGCTGCTATCTTTAGGAGGCGCCAAAGACCATCATTCACCTCCATCTCTAAGCCTATCTTCTGCAGCCTCCTCCTCACTCCAACTTCCCTCATGTTTTCTTTCACTGCATCCCTGACCCTCTTCCTTGGTCTTCCTCTTTAGGTTTCCTTCTGTGTACCTCCAACCTTTAAAGATTCTCGCTGATCAATGTTTTGATTTATTTTAAAGTGTTCCCAGTGGTCTTTTAGTTATGATTACGGTGTTCCTGGTCTATAAATAACCTGCAACAGGTGAAATTGGCAAAGTAGGATCCCAGATGTTTTAAGGCTGTAAACTCCTCACTACAAACTTTATACATTTTTCTCAGACAAACATAAACAAGTTCACACTTTTCTCTCTTGTTTAAACTTTCAAAGTTCAACCCTTTGTAAAAACAGTCTAGTATTATTGAATGAAAACAAAAATCTGAATGCAATGAAGATTTATGTAACTCACGTCTCATGACACAGCAGGGAAGAGATTGATTGACAAGATCAAGAGCAAATCAGAACGCAGAACCTAGCGCACTAATAAAAAAGAAAGGTATGCAAAGTTCTGCTGGAAAGATCCACAAAACAGTGAGTCAGCAAAAGGTGAACCACCATTTAGTGAAGGAGAACTGTATGCCATTTTTAGCCCAAATCAGCGAAGCAGAAAGCTTGTGGCCCCCCCCAGCGTATTTTCTACATCACAAATAAGCTTTTTGATTTCTTCAAACTACATTTTTTTCTGCTCTTGATTCACAACAATTTGAATAAAGAAATACTCAGAAATGTAACTCTGAGTTTAATTTTCTTAATACGACTCCAATCATCATTTAAAATGCCACAAAAACATGGTAAAAACACTAAAAACGACAATTGTAATCAGAGTGTTTAACCAACGTGTTCCTTCTCTGAACGTGTCCAAACCATCTCAAACCACCTTCTTGCCAAAACATGTCCGCTTCCTCTGATGGTTTCATTCCATATCTTATATGTAGGTTCAGAAAATGCAAATTTACATTTTGCATTCCATGCTAATAGAGTGCTAATTTTAGCTCAATGTTGCCATTATCTTCTCATGTTGACCTAGATCTTCTCACCTGGAACATGTCAGTGTGGCTGTCATGTGTGTACTCCACCACCACTGTCTGCGCTCGTGAGAGAGTGTATGAAATACTGTGCTGCTCCTTGTTGCTGACAGCCTGAAGAAAAAAGATGCAAAACTTCAAAATGTTAAAAACATGAAAACACACAAATTGTTTTTTTTTTCATGTTTTCCAATATAACATTCTTTTAAAGTAATAACTGTATAATGTAACTTTTTTAAGAGCTGTACTAGTAGTACATCAAAAAAATGAAGTGGAAAAACATGTCAGAATTCTTTCAAAGACAAGTCTATCAGTCGAGTTTTACCTTGACAGCCTGTGGCGTGCTGGATGTGTGGACTGTGCTGGGCTTCACACCGTTGGCCTTGGACCTGCGACACAGTGCGAAGCGACTTTTCTGCCTCCCCTTTTCGCCACCGGGCAGAGAGCCGTTACATCTGAAGAGAACAGACGTTGTGTTAGCGCAAATATTTTCACAAAAAGAAATGAGAAAGGTTGCTTCTTGGCGTAAGGAAATGTGGATATTATTATTACTATTATTAATAATAATAATAATAATAATAATAATAATAGGTGTTTATTCAAAAGGCAATTAAAAAAACATGATTAAACATGGTTAAAAAAGCCAGAATTGGTCAAAGGGTAGTTAGTATTCATTTGGCCATGATGTTAAAAGGTATAAATATATTTACAACAAAATACATATACAAACACTTACTATACAAATAGATAAAATACAACATCACAACATATAATTAAAACAACAATAAAACAACAACATTTAATCGCAACATCCAAATTCCTTATCAAATTATTTTTTATTTAATTTTCCTGTCCACTTTTAAATGTTTTTAGACTGAGAATTACATTTAACAGGCAGAATCTGATGTGTCCATGAGCATGTATGATAGGCAACATTTTCTTTGTCTGTTCGGGAGAATTTTCAGCTTTTGAAAGTAAGCATTTTGCTCCAAGTCTGAGTTCAGGCTGAACACATCCCGGAGTGGTTGACACTTTGATTTTAAATAGTCTGACCCTTTCCTGAAAGATAGAAAGCAAAACAGAGGTTTTAACCCGGCTCAAAAGCTGTGGTTATAATGTTTACTATTGCTCAACCTAAGTAATTGGGACCTCACTTAAAAAAAACTAAAACTAAAGTCGATATTTTCATTCTAAGCATCATTAAAGCGCACCGAGCTTCAGCTGAAAGTGGATAAAGGTTGCCCTTTAGAGCCAGTCTGCCGCCAGCTGAGGGTTAAACAAACACAACTTCAGTTAAATATGGATTCTTTCTTGGTTTGGATAAGCACACTTCCTGCGTTTGAGATTAAGAGGCAAGCCCACAAAACTAGTGTTTTCACAGCCTACAGGTTCTTAAACATGAAGCCTAAATGAGCAGGTTGAAGTTTGCTTAAATCCACATGTGGACACAGCCCTGCGAAAGCAAACAAAAGGTTTGAAACCAGAGCGGCCACAACTTTCCTGATGCCCCCCGACTTCCTGCAGCGAACGGCCTTCAGCCAGGAAGTCGTCTGTGGTGAAGTTTCTCAGCATTTCACTGAATTTAGATTGAAAGAGCCAAACAAGAGCTCAGACTGAAGGGTGCAGCTCAGATCGACGTTTGTTCTCACAGTCTGGTGCTTCATGCACCCTAATCCCAGGACTAAACTACCAGGTTTCACAAATGTCTCAAGGTGTGGAGTATTTAGGAGAAAAACAGAAGGATCATGTTTTCTGTTTGAAGCTTGCTGGGGGGAGAGAAAAAACGTCATAAGACACTAACTGTGCTAAGTGATCAGACATTAGAGACAGACATAAATACTCTGTTTTCCTGCTAAGCAGTACCATGGACATGAAGCCAGTCTGAGCCGTTTTCTAATTTTTCAGAAGTTTTTTTTGACGTTCATGTCTTCAGGTCTACAGCCGGCACAAAACCTGTAAAAATGAATTTGTGATCTTTAGAACTCACTAAAAAAAATACAATAATCTTTTTTTCATAGTTCTTGAATTTGGAAAAGAACATTTTAATATTAATTAATCAAATACATTACATTTTTCTTGTGTTAAGCAGAAGAATGAAATTTTTGATAATTTTGAATAAAATAATTCATCCTTAAATGCTACTAAACCTATGTTCAGTTTAATATAAATAAATATATGAAAACTAGTTTTCATGAGAAAATTGTGCTAAAGACCTACTCCAATTATCTTTCATTCATGCAGTCAATTCATTGACTGCAAGGGCCATATTGTCTTTGCAGCTGGAAAGATTTCTGCGCCTTTGAGCGAAAATTTGACCCCGGTACATGTGTGAAAACTCACAAAAATTTGCCCACATTTAGTACCCGGCAAAAATGAATTTTGGGAGCAGTGAACGAACCCCCTCCAAGATGACGACATCACGGCGAGTGAAACAGTAAAAAACAATGAATGGGCCCAAAATCGCTTGTGGAGCCTAACATTTTTTTTTTCAAAATACACAAACGAAACCAAAAAACATGCGTCATGAGTATCCAAGGAAACTTATAGCCCCTCACAACTCCAACCTAACATTAACGGTGCAACATGTCAGCTCGAATGAGGGAAACAAAGACGTACATGGATCTAATTGTAAACAATTGGATGTGTCAGAATAAAGCAGAACAGGGAGCATGCGGCCTGCCCAGGGTATTTTTCATTTGTTACAAGTAAGCTCTTTGTCAAAAAGCATTTCTTCGTCTGTTCTTTAATTCACAACAATTTGAATAAAAAAATACTCAGAAATGCAGTTTTAAGCTGAATTTTGTTGAAATGTGTCCTCCATCATGATAGAAATGTTACAAGAACATGTTAAAAACCCACTCAATTTTCATCAGAGAGAGTCTTTAATAACTTAATTTGGATAAATCAATCAATACATAATCAAAGGAATTAGTGAGTCTTAAATCAGGACTTGAAGATACTTCTGGACATCCTGATGTTCTGCTGTGTCAGAGTAATGGCTGGTTCTCCATCTGCTACTGCTGTTCAGGCAAATACGTACACTGGTGGAGGTAGCGCTGCAGCGTTTTTGTTGAAGAGGTAAGAAGATGCATTCTATTTTAGTTGTTCTCAACCCCCTGGGCCTCAGACCGGTACCGGTCCATGGGACAGTTGGTACTGGGCCGCAGAAGAAGAAAAATGAGACCTACATCATTTCTACTTTATTTCTAATCTGATTCAGAAGGAAATTTTATTTTGGAAAACTACTCGACTCTTTTCACCACATCCGACTCGTTCTTCTCGACGCATGTCCAGCTGCTCTGTCACATGTCGAAAATACACTTTCTACCTCTTAAAACAGCTGCACCCTCTGCTAAATAAAACTCCCAAGCTAGAAAAGTTAACAAAAAATAAATTATATTTGAAAAGTTTCTTTTCACACTAAAGAGCAAGTGAAGAAACAGAAGAGCCTTTCACCTCTAAAAAAGAAAGAAAGCTGCTTTTAACAGACAAAAAACAGGATTCTTTACTCCAATTATAGATTTACTGCGACAGTTGTTCCCACAGACTATAATAATGCATAATATTCATTAACTGGCTGTCTAAGGTTACACAGATGCTGCCAACAAAGTTTTTCAAATGGTGGATTCATGGGTATTTTTTAAATTTCTGGGGGAAAAAAAACAGTTTTAGTGATTTTTTTTCAATGTTTTTATCTGTCACCACTTAAAAGTCAGTTAAGGTTGAAGTTGGCACCTGATTGTATAGCTCCTATTTTGACAGTTATGGGTTAAGACAAAAATTATGCCATGTTTTAGTGGTTCCTATACTTAACCTAGTGTACAAAATAAAGGTTAAATCAGTTTGCAGATATTTTACAGAAGACGAAGATAAACTTTACCCTCAAAAGTTAAGGGAAACTGGAACCTGAATGAAAACAATAAAATAATCAGTCAGTCTTACCCCAGAACGATGAGCTCTCCATATTTGACCGGTGCTTTGGTGGACGCCTTGGAGGTGGAGATGTTTTCCTGACCCTGTGAGAACATCTTGTGGCTTTCTTGGCGAAGAAAGTATGAGGACTTTCCCACGGCGTCACCATCAAAGCATCATCAGCTCAGTTTCACAGACTACCTGTGGACAAACATTCATTCATTTCCCAATCCGCTTTATCCCTTTCGGGGTCACGGGGTTGCCGGAGCCTAACCCGGCTACTCATGGGCGAAGGCAGGGTACACCCCTGGACTGGTCGCCAGTCTGTCGCAGGGGCCACAATCACACACCCATACACACTCACATTCACACCTAGGGACAATTTAAAGTAACCAATTAACCTATGAAGCATGTTTTTGGACAGTGGGAGGAAGCCGGAGTACCCGGAGAAAACCCACACATGTACGGGGAGAACATGCAAACTCCACACAGAAAGGTCCCCCAGCCAGGGCTTGAACCGGGAACCTTCTTGCTGTGAGGCAGGAGCGCTAACCACTGCGCCACCGTGCAGCCGTGGACAAACATCAGGTTAAGAAATGTACTCTTTGATGGTTTACAAAATTTCTTCTCAAACTTGAATTAACATATTTTATTTACAATTTATAAATCGCCTTTTTTACATTCATAGAGGAGAATAAAAGGCCTTAAACACATCACCATTCAGAGCTATGATACTCCCACAATGCCTTTGTGTGACGAGCAAGAGAGCCAAACAATGTAGGTATTCAGTCAGCACACTGAGTGGGGTTGTTAGGTGTAAAACAGCTGTTCGCGTCCATGAAGGGGTGACTCACAATGAGGCACAATACAATTGATGTGAAAATGCATTTGTGTCATAAAAAAAAAAAACAAGCCAAGCATTCATTTAGAGACACGGCTCCACGTCACAAGGCTCAGAGCAAACCGTCACGACGCTAAACTGTGTCAAACTCTGCACTAATGTTAACCTGCGTTCAAGTTTGTTTCTGTTGATCTATGAACTTATATTTGTGCCACCACATTGAGAACAAAAGTTAGTTTTGAGATCAACATTTCCTAAATTGCAAACAAAATGTTCATTTTTAAGAACAAAACTTTTTACGTAGCAAAAAAATACAAAATGTTTGCTTTCAAAATTATTTTTTGTGCTCTCAAAATACACTTTTTTGTTTGTGATGCAAATGTTTTCAGATGTGTTGTCTGTCTTTGATTTTGTTTTCACAACTCTGAGCTCCGCTGGTATTTGTGCCACTAAACAGCCAATGACAAACAAGAGGGTTCATTTTGATTGCTCTAGATTCCATCCAATCACATTGCTGTATTTATCTACCGAGCTCACTGAACAGGCTCTTTTGCCCTCAGTTATGAAAGTTATAATATATATATTTATATATATTATTTAGTCAGATTTGTGAATTTATAGCTGAGGATCTCCTGAAACTGTAAAATAAACTGTTAAGTTTAGCTACTGGTATTACAATAAACAGGCCTGTGTGATCTGTAATTATTTTGCACCTCCGACGCAAAATAAAAAGAACTCGTGCTTTGTCTAACGTAAAAAACAAAATTATTCGTGCAAAACAATTTTTTTCTCTTACATTTCAATGTTTTATTCATGAAGAACCTATTGTTCAGATACAGATCAAAATTGTAACATAATGTAACATCCGGCTGGACGGAGATGGACAGCTAAGACGTTTTTTTCTGCTGCAGACATTTTAAACACACTGGTCGCTACACTAAAATAAATAAATACTGAATCCTGTTTTATTTTAGCTTTGCTGCTTCTTCTGGGTTCTACTCAGAAAAATGGTCCAGAATGGTTGAAGTCTGCAAAATCCTGGTCAAACAGAACAGATACAAAATCCGTGTCTGTCCTCCAAGCACCGTCAATGCAAGGCTAAAACACTTGACTGGATAAAATCTAGACCAATCAGCATGAAGTCTCTTGTCTGTGATTGGCTGTTTGGTGGCAAATATATTACACTAAACTGAAAGTTATTAACATAAAATAAAAGATAGGGAGAAAGCGAGATGAGCGACAACGCATCTGAAAATATTTGTGTCGCAAACGCGAAAAATTATTGAGAGCAAAGGAAATTATTTTGAAAGCAAACATTTCGTACTTTATTTGCTTATAAGAAAGTTTTGGTCTTAAAGCTGAACATTTTATTTGCAATTTAGGAAATTTGGATCTCAGAAGTGTGACTTTTGGCACAATTATCACTTCATGTTTATCTAAAAAAAAAAAAAAACGACAGCCGACAGGATGTCTGCAAATGTTGGTTATGGTCAAATGTACTTTATTTTGAAAATGTTTTTGAGCTGATTTTATACATACAAGTTACTTTAAACAGACATTTAGCAAGTTTTAACCCTGGAGAACTGCGGGTCAAATTTGTCTGAAGTTTTATTTTCCATTTTTTTATTTTTATACTTTTATTTTCCCTTTTTTGGCCACCGGCAATTACTGCTATACAAAACAATCAAGAAAACACTGAAAAAGGTCAAATTAACTTTAAAATCCCTGGAGAAATATGTTCTTGGGCTCTCCGGAGTTATATATGAGCAAGAGAAAGTTAATTCTGAACTCACCTGAGATACTTTCTTGTCTACACGGTTTCTTCAAAGTCGTTCAGACAAAAAAGAAAATGTCTGACAGGAAACAAAGCCGACAAACAGAACACAGTATAAAAATATCAAAAGTTCAGAAAGGGAGCTTGAACCAAAGGTGACTGATGAGCAGATAAAATGGTTTGATGTGTAATAAAGGAAGATAAAAGGCCTAAAGCAAGTTTCTGTTTACAGTCAGAACTAAGACATGATCACATTATTTACCCACAAATATAATCCACCTTTTTACATGGATAGTTTTCAAAAATACCCAACTGATAAGCAAAAATGCAGAGGTTGCCCTTTTCTCTTCTGGCCTTATGGTTTTACTCCAAGAGAAAAGATTTCTTCCTTCACATACTGATCTGCAGACAGCTCTTCACTACGCACACAGAGACAGTTTGCAAACGTCACTTTTGCTTCTACAGATTCATTCTGTTAAATGTTTTTTTGTTTTCTTAAAATATTTGACTTCTGTCATTGAGTTTCACTGCTCTTGCTCAATACGTTTGTGCACTAAACACGGAAGTGAACCAAGCAAGCGTGAGATTACCTGCAGGCAAACGGAGATCAGTTCAGAAGATGTGACAATCAAAGGATATAAGCTCTTTGGAGTGGACCAAAAAGACCGGTGTGGTTATTCTATATTTCCCTGATAAGAATACCAAAATACTAAATGGAAATTGAGTTAAGAACATTTTTTTAAGGACCCACTTTGATGAAAATCATGTTTTTGGTGTTTTTAACATGTTCTTGTGGGATTTTTCTGATGATTGAGGACAAATATAAGCTCTAAACTGCCTTTCTGAGTATTTTTTTATACAACTTTTTGTGACTCAGGAACAGACGAAAAAAATGACGTTAGAAACAGAGTGTACTTGTAACATAGAAAAATATTGTGCTTTGTTTTATTTTGCCTTCAAAAAGTGATAATAATTACTAAAAAAAAAACACTGAGAATGCTTCTGAAAGAGCTCAAAACATGATCGGAGAGGGTGTTGAAAGCACCATTATAATAATTTAAAAAAAAATTCCGTGACTGGAATCGGAACATTTTCTACCTGACGGCCTTGACCGCTAATCCGCGTTGAAGCCATAAATGATTTTGTTTGCAATGAATCAAAAATTCCTTATTCAGCCCTTTTTAAACTGTCTCAATAAAGTTTTATTTTAGAAAACAAGGGCACACACCTGGCTAAAATTAATCAACCAGCAGTTAAGTAAAACCAAGCGTTGCTGAATCGGCATATGTAGCAGCTTGTCAGAGTCCACAGCAACGCCTCTTCGAAACATATTCCAGGAAATAGAAAAACCTTAAACTGTTTTTGTTTGTTTGCGCATGAAAGAAAGAAAATCAACAAATCAATGCCTGAGGATCAAACTAACATAAAATCTGCTTTGAGAATTGCACATTTAGTGTTTTTTTTATGGGAATGCAAGAAAGCTGTTTGTGTTTCAGCAGGACATCCCAAAAGCTAGTTCAAATGTTCAAATGTTATTTTTGTGCACATTTAACAGCTAAAATTTTGAAAAAAAAAAAAATTAAATTAGTTTTTGCTCTTTTTTAGCTTTAAAAAGACTTCAATTTTATACTCAAAGTAAAAATTTACTTTCCTTTGGACTTATAAATTATGAACGCTTTTGAGGACCACAACATTCTAGAATAACTTTGGTCACAAATGAATATTTATGATGAATATAACTTATGATGAATATAAATGAATAAAAAACATGTACTATTGTTCTTGCCTCTTATGCCTTATGCCTCTTAGACTAAAAAAAAAAAAAAAAACTACTGAATACATTTGTTTTTTGCTTGAATTTCCCTCATTTCAGCTCATTTTAGCTGAAACCTTTGTCCTAACATGAGTAAACAGCAGCTGATGACGCACAACTGTGAGCTCCATAAAACAGAGCAATCAGCTCAAAACGCGCCTCCTCCTGTGTGTGTGCGCCTCACACACACATCTATTCCAGAGTCTGACCAGCTCACCGCCCACATGCTGGCTGCAGCTCACAACCGCTCTCAGAAACATTTGGTGAACTGCTGTTTTACTGCTACAATTTATGACTTTGAACCATCACAGGGTTCAACATTTCCTTCCTGAAGAATTCTGGGAAACGCTTTTAAAGCACTTCCATCAACTGGTCTTCAAAATGACAAATTGTTTCTCTCCATTTTTGTATCAGTTATTTTCCCAGTGGATTCATAATGAAGTGGGCCTGGAGTTTCCTGACAGGTTGAAGTTATTCACCCTTCTTTGTTGCTTCACTTAAAACCACTTTGGTTGTGTTGTAGGTCAATCTTTAGATAAGCTTGATATGTCAGCATTCATCTGACTTCAGTAGACAGTCAGACAAAAGCACACAGGTCAAAGTTTTGGAGGAAAAAAAAAGGGACAAAGGCAGCATCTGCAGGGACAGATGCTTTGGTTAGGATGGAGTGTTAATCAGTTTGCTATGCAGAACAAAGGAGGCCAGCTGGGCTCCACAGACAGGGCAGAGCGGTGGTGTCAACCACAACCGAGAAGGATCAGCCACAGATAACTTAAGAATAACCCAAACAGGCTTTTAAACCGACTATTTCCATCCCAAATCCCACAATAAAGCATAATAAAGTATGTGCTGACACAAATAAGTTTCACATTGCCCTACTTTATAGATGTACTTTGATTTGAAGTCAGTTCAGAAACGTAAAAACAAAAAGTTTAAGCAGGCGCGTTTGAGGAAATAGAAAATGCAATAGAATTTTGTTTTTAGCAGCTGCCAAATAAAAACTTATTTAAGGGGAAATGAGCAGGTTTAAGAAACATCACGTTTTTCAGAAAAAAAAAACTTTAAATACATTTTTACATAAACCACTTTAAAATTAAAACTAACAGATTTAGGATAATAAAGCAAATAAATGATCTCCTGCTAACAAATTTATTCTTTAACACTTTAACAGAAAGAAGTTAAGCTAGCATTAGCCATTCACCAAAACTAAGTAAAAGTTTTTGTTCCAGGAACACAGCAGCAAAAGTGGAAAGTTTACTCTATGGTTGCCATTCACATTCTCAACAAAGCAACAACTTTTAGATACACAAGGATGTTTAAAACATTAAAGTTAAACTCACCCAAGTTTTAAATAAAGAATTTATAAATTCCAATTTTCTTCGGTGACTGATGGAGAAACAAAGACGGTGCTTCAAATAGACAAAGTTTGACTGAATAACGTCTTCTTTACGAGCAGTTTTGTAAAAACACACGACAAAGAATAAAACAAACCAAAAAACTCGGACGTCCTTTCTTCCCTTTGAGCTGCTTCCAGTTTCTGCTTCGTAAATGGTCTTCTTCTTGGTGTCAGCTGGCGGTTCAACAAGCAATGGAACGGTGCACTTCCACCACCTAGCGTTACGAGTTGAGATCGAACTTGCTAAATTAACATTCCTTTTAAATTTTGAAAAACTGAAAATGCACATTTAAATTGAGCAGGAACAGCAATAAAAAAAAAACAACAACTAATAAATATATTTAAAAATATGTTTTTTAAAAATAACTTAAAAATGAAGACATTTCAAGGTAACTTTAAAATAAATAAAATAAAAATTAATTCGACTTCAATTAAAGAAATAATTATTTTAATTCTAAAATGTTTTGATAAAAAAAATATATACTGGCATATGGATTTTATTTATGTTGCTTCTTCCTTTTACAATTAAAAAACATGTTTAAGTGGGGATTTTAACTCCCCCCACCTCTATCTGTCCCAAAGTGGGATTACTACATAAATCTTGTGAAGTTGCAGGATTGCCAAGAAGATTAACGTGTAGTAGGTTTACATCCTAAATATCAGTAATCATTATTGCCCTGAATTCATTCTGCCCAGAATTATGACATTTCAGTGCATCAAATTCACTATAATGACCAATGTCCTACATTTTTAAAGTTTTCCATTTGTGTTTTCCTCTTTTTTTTGGAGGGAAATCTAATTTTATCTTTCTCATGTATCTGCCTAAAAAGGAAGCTGTCATTAGTTTCCCAACATGAAAGCTTGTTTTAAATCATCCAAAATCAATTTGTTTCCATTTATTAAAAAAAAGGCCTAGTCATTTTTTTCCCCTCAGCTGAGTTTGTTTTTGGTCCCGTTTGACCTCTCCTTCCAAATACAATGACTGTTCTAACAGGGAATTCCCACAGCTGACGAGCTTCCTGACTGCCCAGAATTTACAGCACAAATTGTGTGAATGTTTCAGGTTACTGTGACATAAGTCATAGCGAGAACGTGAGCCAATAAAATTAAAAGCTGATCTGTTGCACAAAAAGCAAAAGTACTTTAGTGTTATGCAGTAACTAAAATCGGAACATGCTGTATGCAAACAAGCAGAGCAAGAAGAACCAGCAGAGCAACGGAAAGCTTCACACTAAAGCACATAACTATGCTGGTACAAAAAACAGAGTTGCACAAACTCATTAGATTAACAGGAAAGACCAGCTGGAAAGTCAGAAAGCAGATGAAATATTCAACTTTTGAATAAAACTACTGAAAATTGAGTCTGCCTAATCTTAAATATAGACTTTAAAGCTAAAAACAGTTTAATACTCCAGGTTTTCACTCTTCATTTGTTGATTTGATACTTTTTTTAGCAACCATTGGATTCAAATCAAAGTCGACATTGGTTCCCTTTTGAACAATCCCATTCACTGACCTAAAATCGATCCAGTACATGTTTAGGCAAAAAAAATCCCCCAGTGTGACATGGAGATAGATACCTGGGGACTGAACAGTGCAGTGGAACAAAAGGCATAGTGATAAAAAACAAAAGGATTGAGCAGATATAATAAAATGGTAAACTTACACCACATTTTTATAACAAACCATCTTTTGACATCTCCTCTCTCTTTTAAAGAATCATCAAGACAATCTATTGACAGAAACAAAAGATTTCTGTCAATGGATGAACAAGAACCTTATGCTCTGCTGGAAGAGGAGGAAACAGAGGATGACCCCTGTCATAAATGATGGATTTCAATAGAGACTGGTTTGCAAGTTCTTCATCACTTCTCCTCCTCTTTTTATTAACAAAGACTGGGTAAGAGAAAGGGGTACGTCCGCAAGAAACCCAGAACTATTTATTTATTTGTGTTAAAATGGAGATAATTCCACTCAGACCATCACTCATTTGAAATGTAATAATCCCAAACAGGAAATAGATGTTTTTAGTCAGTGTAACTTTACTTGCCAAGTAAAAAAATGCAGTTTGAATAGAATATTTTAATATTTTATTTTACTTTTCGTTGTTGATTTTTTTATTTATTGCTTGTTTATGACAAGATGTACAAGAAGGTCCCGTTCAATCCATCGATCGGACTCGGTTGCCCCCGGCTAACGACAAATATAAATGCAAATCAGGCTTCTATTCTGGGCTCTTTGTAGAGTTTCAGTAGGATCTGTAAGAACACAACTGTGATTATTTTATAGTTTACGATCGAAAAACAAGAACAGAACGAAAAATCTAGTCGGCACTCTGATGTCCATGCTGTTCCTGAACGTAACTGAACAGAAACATATTTTAGTCAATTGTAATTTATTAATTAAAAAAACAATTAAAAAAAAAAAAGATAATAAAACATTTAAGGAGTTTGCATTCGATCAAAATCTGAAATATCCACAGTTGGTGATTATTTTTCTGCACGGGTTCCTATGGAGGGATTTTTGTGCTACCATACTGCAAGCAGAATTCACAGTTTTGGGAACAAAATTTTCTAAATTGTAAACAAAATATAAAGTTTTAAGAATAAAACTTCACAATATGCAAGTTAAAATATTTTTTTTAAATTATTTACTCAAATCAAATGTCTCTGTCTCTCATTGGCGGAGCTTAGAGGCTCCGCCTCCGTCCAGCCGGACGTTACATCATGTTACGATTATGATTTTTTAATTTTTAATAATTTTTAATATTGAATTATAAATTGCAAAATGCATTTTAAAAATGAAAAGTGAAATTTAATGTTGAATTGTAAATTGCAAAATGCATCTTCATTTGAAGTATGACATGAAAAACCCATTTATTTTCGAAACTTTAATATTGAATTTTAAAATTTTATATTGAATTTTAAATTCCAAAATGCATTTTCAAATTAAAAGCCTTAATTGCATGTTGAATTGTCAATTTAAAAAATGCGTTTTCAATTAGCATGATGAAATTTCAAATTGAGAACTGTATATTACTTTTTCCCATATTACTTGAATTCTGACAACAAAAAAACTTCCATAGAGATGAGAAACAACGCATCTGTAAACATGTTTGCGTTTGCAAATATTAAATATTTTCGTTTTTTAAATTTAGGAATTTTAGTCTCAAAACTTTACATTTTATTTGCAATTTAGAAAATTTTGATCTCAAAACTGGGACTTTAGCTTGCAATATGGCTGCACAAAGATCACGTCATAGCTTCCGCCCACGAGTAAAATCCGCGAAATTTGAACCGCCTCCCGCGGTTTTTTTCTCTTTTTTTCCCTTCCCCCGTGGTGAAGTTCAGCCGCCAAAAAAAACGTTCATACATTCATTTGTCCTCAAGCTTTACAGCCCCGACCCGGTTCTGACCGCAGACCAGAGACCGAGCGGAACCTTCGGGTGAGTCCGTGTTTCTTTTCAACCTTTTACACGTGGACATTTGGCACGTGCTTTTGTTCTCAGATAGTTTCGTAATAAAACATTTGTCTTTCAAATTGTGTATTTTAATATATATAAATGTATAGGGCTGAACAAAGACATATAAATGTAATTTACTTTTATCTAGAGGTGGAAGTTAGTGGCATTTACGGTACACATCTGTTGATCTTCCTGCCACGTGGAAATGAGTCGTGTCTGACTAACTGTTAGTAGATGTAAAGCTTTTAAAACGGCGCAGAGTAAATTTGTCCACTTCAGATTTTAGCTCACGTGTGGAAAAAAAAAAAGAAAACCCACTTAAGTTAAATCAATCCCAGAAACAGACTAGTTCCCAGCAGTAAAAAGGTAAAAAGGAAAGCTGTCATGTAACGCCACCATGAATGCATGCATGCAAAATGATGCAACTGTGGAGCGTCACTCTAAACTGCTTTTTGAAGCCTAAACATATAATATATGTTATATATTGTATTATAATAACATATAATGTATTTTCTTGAATAAATGTAATAAAAAAGCTGTTGTTTTAATCATTTTTCTTGTTTCAATTTGAGATTTAAGGAAGTAAATTTGATAAAAGTCGATATTTAAAGGAGAGAATGTGGGTTTCCTTTAACAAAAAAATCTGTAAAAACATCTTTAGAATAGAATAAAACTTTGTGGGTCCCACAAGGGGATAATTTACCTTACCATAGCTCTAATAAAATCAGCAGATAGATTATGAATAACACTAAAATACATTTAAAAAACAATTAATAACAAATAAGATGAATAATCAAAAAGATATTTCTGATATAAAACTGGGAGGAGATGCCACTTAATATACAGATTTGTTTTTCCCCAATCTTGTTTTTAATATTAAATAATACTGTATACCTTCCAATAAAATAATACTCAGAAATCCAGTTTTAATCTTAATTTTCCTTATATATATGTCCTCCATCATTAGAAAAAAGCCACAAAAACATGTTAAAAACACCAATTTTCATTGGACTGGATCTTTAGAGCTGCTTAGAAACACTTGTTCCTCAGGATAAACGACTCAAAGATTTGATCTGAATGTTTTCCTTGATGCAGAAAAGGACACAGAAGTCCCAACATGTGGAACGAACAGAAGCAGAGTCCTCCCCCTGATCGGTGAGTGTCCGCTTCGCTGAAGCGTTCAGTCTAATTTTGGTGGAATATTGTCCGAGTTTGTTTTCCGTTTGTTCCCACAGAGGTCAGGCTGCTTCAATCATCATCTTCATTCTGGGTCTGGAAACTCTGCTGCCTTGGAACTTCTTCATCACAGCACCAGAGGTTTCTTCTCCCCCCGGTTTCTCATTTATGTCATTTTTTTCTTCCTAAATTGAAAGACGCTAAATGTTTCCCATGTTTTTGTAAGTATTTCAACGGACGCCTCAACAACACCGGCAGCAGAAATGCAACGACGATGGACGGTCCAAAAGATTACAACTACGACAGCTGGATGGCTCTGCTCTCCCAGCTGCCCCTGCTGCTCTTCACTCTGCTGAACTCTTTCTTGTACCAGTGGTGAGTGCTGATCTCTGACAAAGGAAAAAGGCTAAAAAAAAAAAGTTACTATTTGGTGAGCTGTGTCGCCCCCTGTTGACAATTTTTAGCTTTGGTCTCACACCCCTCTAAAGTCTACTGTATGGGAACTTTTTATGTTACGTTTCCAGCACATACGTTAGGTCCAGATATTTGTATGGACAGCAGAAGGTGTTCAGAATTCACTCAAAGAAGTGTTCTGTTGGTGTTGTCATCAGGGTGAAGGAGCATGTGCGCGTGGTCTTCAGCATGGTCGCCATCTTCATCTTCTTCTCGCTCACTGCTGCTCTGGTCCAGGTAGACATGCAGCCAGACACATTTTTTTCCGTCACCATGGCAACCATCTGGTTCATCAACAGTAAGTTTTGGGCAGGCCTTCTGAAGCTCTTTAGATCGGCATCAGGATTGCCCTGATTAGAACTGTCATTTTTGGTTAAATGGAAATAAGAAAATTCTTAGCAGGATTGTGTGTGTATCTGTCCAGTGTTTGGAGCTGTGCTGCAGAGCAGTTTGTTTGGCGTCGTCAGCCAGTTCCCTCCACGATACAACACTCTGTTCATGAGCGGTCAGGGTCTGGCGGGGATCTTTGCCGGAATCGCCATGCTCTGCTCCATCTTCAGTGGGTACCTCCTCCTCCCTCCAGTTAACTTAAACTCATCTCGAAAGTAAAGTTCACTTCCTGTTAGTTTGGTTTGAACATCAGAACAAATATCTGGACGTTACCACTTGTTAAACATAGATTAGGGGTTTAAGATAAACAGGAACATGTGGTCATAAAGGATATCGATGTTGCCCATCAACTTAAATATGAGTACCTGGTTGTCTCAAAACAAAGAAGTCAAAAAAAGACTTTGTCTTCTTTAGAATCAAAGCAACTGGAAAAAAACAAACCTAAGAAGTCTCAGTCTCTTAATGCCTCATTCACAACAAAAAAAGACTATAAAAATGCACGAAAAGACAATTAAAAAAAATCATACTTGGGTTTGCTCACGTGCTTTCTGTCTTTTTGTTTGCCTTCTGTTCCAATGTGGAACCCATTGTTATCTCCATGTAGTTACTTGGATGAGCAGATGGAGATTTGTCGACAAATGCAGTTTCACCGTGAAACTGTTTGAGAACCCTGCAGGCATATTGACACAACAGAACAAGGACATTTTAAAGGAAAACATGAAACCATTTGTTTTCTGTCAACAAGTTCCACAAGCATCTGATTTCTGGTAAACTGGTCATTCGTGATCATTTTACCTACAAAAACGTCTTTAATGAAATTCAGAGTTATCAATCAAAGCTGTGCAGTCACTGTAAGGTTGTTTCATTTGATCCTAAAGAATAAAAATAGGTATTTGCCTAGCTGGTTAACTGGAATAATGAAACCTCCAAAACTGTCTTTCTATAGCACACTGGTCTCTCCTTACACAGACAAAGGCAAACATCTGGAACATAGCAAACTGCATCCACTGCTGTCTGGTTATTTAAGTTGGCAAAAAATGTTAAGCTGTTTATCTAACCAAAAAGCATATGTTGGGAGTCTTGAAAGTTGTGGCAAAACTCTTTAACAACACAGTAGAAACATTTATAGATTTCACCAAATGAATGTTAACACAACCAGAGGCAGTGAGAAGCCCTTCAAATGCTTATTTTAATCTTTAAACTATGTTTAAAGTCCCACACCAACTATATATATATTTTTTGTGAAATCGTTTTCAGTGGTCTTTGAATCATCGTTATGCAAGTTTTAGCCATAATCAAAAAACCTGTGTTGTTTTTAAGACATATTTTCTGCAGAGCTACAAGAGCTCATTAGAAATTTGTAGATTAAAACACAGTTTTAATCTGAAATTATTTTGTAAATAGTAATAATGAATTGGATTTTCTCTATATATGTCCTCCAATATCAGAAAAATGCTACAAGGAGATGTTAAAAACACCAAAAACACTATTTTCATTGGAGTGGATCTTTAAGAACCCACATTACATTCGAGTAAATTGTTAAACTATTGAAACATGAATATAATGACCAGGCCTCCCTAGTTTCCAGTTGAAGAAGTATGAAAGGAAGGTTAGAACAAGTACAAACTGCAAATACATTTCTTATTGACTGAATAAAATGTTAAATGCAGGTAACCCGGATAGAAAATCCGCACTGGGATACTTCATCACTCCCTGTTTGGCCACGCTGGTGTCTTTGCTCTGTTACATGCTGCTCCCACGGCTGGTGAGGACGCCCCACTCTTCAGACACATGAAGTCCATCAATTCAATTGATCAATTAAAACTGCTGTTAAATACATATTAGAGAAACGTTCTTTAAGGTGGAACTGTACCTAATGTGGCATCTTCTGTTTGTTCTGAACTTCTTTTTCAGGAATTTGCACGTTTTTACCTGAATAGAAGTCAAGCCGATAAAGTGGAGGTTTCACAGGAGCTCATCAGCTCAGGTAAGTTTAGTTAAAGTGTTCTCTAGCTTTCAGTTTATGATTTAATGTTTGTGTGTGTTTTTTTTTTTTTTTAGTAATTTTGTCGTTTCACGTTTCAAAGAACAGAAAGTATTGAGCTCTGAGAAGAAAGACTTGGAGGCCAACGGGAAGACCACAATTCATGGAGCAGAGAGTCAGCAACGCGCTTCTGTCTTTGCCGTCTTCAAAAAGGTGAACATTTTTAAAAATTATTTTCCACTTTAAAATGTTTTCAGCTGCAATTTTATATATATAAGTTAGCAGTTTAAATCAACCTAGAATAAAAATGAATTGCTAATGATTGAGAAAGAGTCAAAACAGATTCAGCATAACCCCTTGATGCCAATGGATGCAGGTAAGCATCAAACCACATTGGCTCCAAAATTACCTTCCTGGTAATTTAGCATCTACTTGAAAGCAAAAACACAAGTGACATTTATTTTATTAGCTGTAAATAAATTAAATTGTCAACAGGTTAAGTATGTTAACCCTGTAAAGCCCACTACATCAAGGAATAGACAGAAAATTAACATTTTTTAAATTAATGTTTTAACCCCTTTGATGAAATTCACAAACTTTTTTTGTAATATCATAGTATTATGAGAAATAGATGGTATTAATTAAGATATTGTGAGTGATTTTTTTTTTTACACAATGTTAGTTTAAGCAAAAATATTGACACAAGTCGTGAAAAAAAGCACCTTTACTGTCACAAATTTGATCCAAACATTTCTAACATGGTGTAACTGTTTTATAAAGAATTAATTTTTAACTAATTTAGCAGTTTTTCTTCTTCATGGGACCAGCCATTTCAAAATGAAAAGCCCTTCTACTGCCCCTAGTGGACTGATCTTTAGTATTGACAGACTATAGTTTTATATTCAATACTAACTTATTAACCTGTCACCAACAGAGTTAATGTCTTCTGAATGTTATTGTTTTTTTTGTACAAAATTGTTAGTTATTAATATCTGCTAAAATTTTAGTAAGTGTCATTATTGACAATTGTTTTTTATTAATATTTTAGATAACTTGTGTGGTGTTTTTTTCTCATCAGTTTCCTTGTTTTTGTATGCTTCTCCACCTTTAATTCTTCTGCATCCCTGCTGTGCGCTTGTCAGATCTGGGTGATGGCTCTGTGTGTGACCTGGATCTTTGCAGTCACCCTCGCCGTGTTTCCAGTCATCACGGCCCGCGTTCAGACGGTCTACGTGGGTTCTAAATGGGGTAAGAAGTTTCATTCAGTTGTTAAAGTCCTCAACTTTTCCTATAAAAATTATTTGTTTGCTGTTAGTTTTTAAGTTTAAAAAATGTTTTTATGAGGTAAAACACTTTGTGTTACTAAGGTATGTAAAGTGCTGTATTGATAAAGCTTTATTTGATTTGAAGGATTTGATCTTGGGTTTGATTGTCATTTTTTTATGACGATTTTTGTGGATTCATTTGCCACCTCTCTGTGTCCTACAGCCGATGTGTTCACCTGCGTTTGCTGCTTCATTGTTTTTTACATCATGGACCTTCTGGGTCGTGGCGCTCCATCTCTCGTCCAGTGGGTGAGTCTGCAGGAAATAATCAAAGTTTGATTTGAAAATCTCATCTCTAACAATCTGAAAATGTTTTGTAGCCATCGAAGGAGAGCCGCTTGTTTCCCGTTGTCGTCTTCCTCCGTGTGATCTTCATCCCTCTGCTCATGATGTGCAACATCAAGGACTCCAAGCTGACTGTCTTCTTCAAGCACGACTCTTTCTTTGTGGTCA
Source organism: Adrianichthys oophorus (assembly GCA_036245035.1). Classification (NCBI taxonomy): domain Eukaryota; kingdom Metazoa; phylum Chordata; class Actinopteri; order Beloniformes; family Adrianichthyidae; genus Adrianichthys; species Adrianichthys oophorus. The sequence continues at coordinate 16,629,385 of BSAI01000119.1, read as the reverse complement.
TCATGGCTTTGTTCTCCTTCACCAACGGGTATTTGGCATGCCTCTGCATGTCCTACGCTCCACAGTGAGTTTTTTTTATTTATTCTGAACAACCTGAAAGCAAAGTTCTCAATTCATATTCCATATTCATATTCCCTGTGGTCACGAGCTCTGGGTCATGACTGAAAGAACGAGGTCCCCCTGAAAGACAAGCGGCCGAAATGAGCTTCCTTTGTAGGGTGGCTGGGCGCTCCCTTAGAGAGAAGGTGAGAAGTTCAGTCACTCGGGAGGAGCTCGGTGTAGAGCTGCTGCTCCTCCACATCAAGGAGCTGGAGGAAGTAGAGAGGGAAGTCTGGGTATCTTTGCTTAGATTGCTGCCTCCGCGACTCGGTCCCGGGTGAGCGGAAGAAGATGGATGGATGAATCAATAGCCACAACCACAAATAATCTGTATGTAAGGTACTTCGGATTAAGGCGCAGTCATTTTTGAAAAAGAAAAAACTGTGGGCCTTGTAGTGTGGATAATATGGTATCTAATTTGCTTTTTTGTGTTCAGCCTAATGTTCAATGTTTACCTTTTTTTCTTTTTAAATACACAACACTGTTACAATGACTAAAAAATGCTCTATAAATAATGTTAAAGATAAATGATAAAACCCTTTAAAATTTGTGGAAAATAAACGTTTTGTTTTTTAAAGATATTTCTAATAAAGTCCCCAGTTTTATATACGTACCGGTATATGTGTTTGAGTCTGTATGTTTAGAAGAGTTGTTAGAGGACGTCTTGTCTTTTATGTGCTGAGGGTGGTGTCCTCTCTTGCATCATCGGTTTCATAACATGGTGTCAGGTCACAACTTGTTCTTTTTCAAGAACATTCACAAGGATGTTCCAAAAAAACAAAACAAAACAAGAGAAGGAAAGCTCTCAGAGATCAGGCAGTTGTGATGTAATCAAGACAGATTTGTGCTCCGGCGTCGCCCCTCCCAGCCCATTTGTGGTATTGCAATCTGAATATTACTTCTTTACCTTTTATTCTTGCTGACACGCTTGTCAAACACCGCACCTGAAACCTTCCTCCACCCATTTCGACCTGCTATCACACCTTTAGCTTCAGGTTCACAGAAACTATTCATTCTTATATTCTCTAAAGAGAATCCATCTAGAATGAATCAAGAATGAATCATGGGGTTTCAGTTGTTAAGCCCTAATGAAGGTGCAGCACAGCTCAAACATCTTCTCAGCCTCCAGAGGCCTTCAAAACAGAAGTTTTAAGACACTGATTAATGTCGCTGTGTTTGTGACAGGTTGGTGAGGTGTAAGGACTGCGAGACAGCTGGCTCCCTGATGACCTTCTTCCTTGCGTTGGGGCTGGCTTTGGGAGCAGGCTTCTCATTCCTGCTTGGTGGGTTGGTTTAGCTAAAGGTCTAGCCAAAGTGGTCCAAATCAAAACCACATCTTTTTTCTATGTTTATATATATATATATATATTTCATTGCATTCAAATGTACATTTTGAAAAAGGGTTTTCTATTGAGCGTTTGTAGTTGAGAACTGTCAAGCATTCAAGCAAGAGTTAAGTTTTTAGTTTATTGTTTACCTTTTTTGTACATAATCTTTCATTCTTTTGTTTTTAACGTAATTTTTTGCAAGTGCACTTGACTTTTGCTCTTTGTGTGAGGTTTTTTTATAGACAATATAAAGGGTTCAATATTAAATGAGTTATTTTTGAAACAAATTCAGAAAACAGATAAGCACGTTAAATCTACATTTAATATTAATTTATTATTATTACATTATGAATATTTAATAACATAGTAATATTTCCTGACACCAGCTGAAAGTCGGTCTAAAATTATTTTCAAGGTTTTTGTGGGAATCGAATGTTACTTAAATATTTTACACCAATTTTTGTCAGATTTGCTGAGTGGTGGCTTAGATTGTTGTTCTTCTAAATCTGTAGCTCCAACTCATGTGCGTAGATTCACAACACAACAAACACAAGTTTTCCTCTAATCAGACACAAACTAAATGAAACTGGACAACTACTGAGGAAAAAGTGTCACATTACATTCTGGTGCCCTTAAAATGCACTCATTCTGAAGGCCGCTCAAACTATGGTAATCATAGATTTGTGAGTTTTAAAAGCTTTTGCATCGTAGGAATGATTTGCCTGTGGAAACCTCACAGACATTTTGTTCTTGCAGCTTGAAAACAGTTTTAACTCGCTTGATGGAGGCGAAAACACAAAGTGGTAAAACCTGCCATTTAAAAATGGATTTAAAATTGATGTAAAAATCCACTAAGACATAGGAACACAAACCCCTACACGGGAATTTCAACTTCAAAAATGAAAACTATTGTCATTTTTTAATCCAACTGTGTGTTTTTTTAATTGTATGTATTCTTGTGCTTTTTTAATCAGCTTCTTTTTTTATTGTAAAGGCAAACATTGATTTCAACGGCAGCTTAAACTTTAGTTAATATCAGGAGACGAAGGGATATTAAACCAAGGGTTTGTAAATCTGATGTCTGGTAACATCTTGAACCCAACATGTGTTTATTTTTAAAGATTGTTACTGCTTCTAAAGGGAAATATGAATGAATTTGTGTCAACTGGGCACAACTTTATGTACTTGATTTTTTTAAAATTATGAGTTGGTCTTTTGTATCCTACTTTTTTAATAAATGAAAACACGATTTTGTTATTTTGATGTTTGCAATCTCTTTAAAAAAGTTTACAAAACTTAAACAAAACATGGCTTACTCCATGCCAACAGCTGTGGGCAGGACACAAGTCCGAGGTGAATTTCTAATGAGCTACTGCAGAAACTATAGTATATCCTGGAAAACCACAGTTTTTTTTTTTTTTATAAACTTTGTAATTATAATTAAAAGACCACTGGGAACACTTAAAATAGATCATCAGATGATCGGAGTGTGTCTTAAAAAAAAAATTAAGTTGCTAATGGTACTACAATGGTTTTGATGTTTTTTATCTTGGCTAACAAAATGAGGCATTTGTGTTTTAGTATTGATTATGTCGTAGTACTTTTGGTTCTAAAGAGGTAAACTACAGCTTTAATGTGGCTGTGAAAGGCTCATTAAACCCTATAATGACATGCGATTTTGCTGCTCTGCATTCCTGTCATGCCGTGGCTCTGCTATTTCCTCTGAGGACTTCCTCTCATTCTTTCACTCTAAAAAGAAAAAAAAAGTCATAATGGAATGGAAAAAACAGAGAAATGAGCTTCTTTGTTCAGCTGCAGATTGGCTGAGTAGTTTACTGCATGGAGATATTTCAAAATGTCTTTTTTCACTCATTTCACGCTCACATACCATCTAACTCACTGCAGTCATGAGTGTGGAAACAGATCGACTGCTGACCTGGAAAAACCAATGAAGTGAGAACAAGATGAAAAGAACAATGAGATATCATTTGGCCTTTCGACGACAAGAACTTGCCTCAGTTTACTTCTGCTGATGTGTGTTAACGTCTGTTTTTCACCTGCTGAAGTGAAGCAAATCAAACGAGAGTTCATTTAAAACGTAATTTTAAACTTCTGTTTTCCTAGTATCTTAAAAGAATGTTTTTAGTGTTGCTCAGTATTTATCACTTTTCATCTTTTCATTTATCACTTTCATCTTGGCTGCATTTAAAACATGAAAAGCATCAACTTTTAACTGACTTAAGTTGTTTTTTGCTCAAGTCTTAGTTCCTAACTATTTAGTTTTAGGTGTTTCACATTTCATTTGAGTTTTTTTTCTTAGCATTTTTTTTAAATTTGTTTCTGGCTTTCTTTTACCATTTTTGCTTGAAAATTTAACTACACATTGCTAACATTTAGCTTTGTTTAGGCAAGATCTGATGGTTTGCACGACATAATCCAGGTAAATTGATCATTTCAGAGTTTAGAGATTAAGGGAAGTAGCATTTACAACATTCAATTTCTTCCTTGTCTTGGCCTTTCCTTCACTTCATAGCATTTTGTTGCAAAAAACACATTTTACTGTAAATTTTTATTATTTCTTATAAGGAAGTTCAATAAATGTTGACAACTTAGACTGACATTCATTGTCATCATTTTGGAAACAAAAATGTAGATTTATCTTCTAGAATGAGTGCTGGTTTTAGATGTTTTTTTTTTTTTAGCTTTTTAAGCTTATTTTTCCCTTATTGATATGGTTGTGTGGTATACCTTGTTTCTACCATTTTGAAATCTTATAAGATTTCTTATTAAGTAGATATTTTTCCTCCTTTCCGTTGTTTTTCTTCCTAAGATTAGTGTTAGTTTCTTATTTTTAGGTTATCTCTGTTTGCAGTGTGAATTTTATTATTTAGCCTCCACGATCCGAAGCTCTCAGATCACTTCAACATCTTTTATTACATCAGATCTTTGACATAATTTAACTTCAATAACTTTTTCTTATCTGCTGTTTTCTACACTTTCAGTTTCAACACTTTCAGTTTAAAGAAGGAAAAAGCTTTAGATAAAAGCAGTTTTCATTCTTGATTTAGATCAAACATTTTCCTTGGTCAGCTTTTCAGAGGAATAGCCTGTTTTCCTGGAAGAATCAAAGCAGAGGAAGTGGGAGTTTACTGAAGTTGTAGCTGAACAAAGAGTCTGCTTGTTGGTGACCCAAGCGAGAAAGGCGTGCAGCTGATTATCCCAGCCGGGCTCTGAGGGCTGCAGGGCAGCTTGATGCTTTGCTTCAGCGGCAGTGCAGACGACAGCAGACGTCAGCAGTGGAAAAACTGGAAATGAAGCTTCTGACTGTTTGCTGTTGAAGATCATGGCTGAATCCCAGAGAGTGACAGCGCAGGGCAGGAAGGTGAGTCCACAGAGCTGCAAGCAGCACTTTAAACTATAGGATCACCAAACTAAAACCAGCAGAAAACATTTTTACAAACTGATAAAACTTTCAACTTTTTAAAAATCAGCTCGACTTTAGAGGCTTTAGTTTAGACACAACTTGAGAAATCTTTGTTTTTAAGAGTTTTAAAAGTTTGTCAAGTTGGCAAAAATAAGCAGCACCTATTTTATATAACAACGTTGTCCTGTGTACCATCAAAATAAAAGTCTGTAGACAGCTGGTTTGAAACCTGCTTAAGTTTAGGAAATTAATAGACAATTTTTGTCTTTTTATCCTAAAAAGACAAAAATTCATTTTTAGTCATATCCAGTATTTCTGGTATCATGAAATATTTAAATGTTGACCAAATGAGCTACAGAGAATACCAGCATTGTCTTTTTGGGAGTTTTATCTCTGAGAGGACTGTTAACAGGATAAAAAATATTTGACTAAAAGTGATCCAAATGAAATGTAATTGTTTGACTCCTCTAAATATATGGAAAAAAATATATACTCATCAGATTCCAATTAAAAAAAAAAATTTTAATATTGAATTTATAACATTTCTGTTGGTGAATTTTTGGATGGTTTAACGTTTGCTGCCAAAATTAAAATTAAAGCAAATTCAAAAAACATAATTATGCAGGATTAAAAAAAATCTGTGCTGTAAATTCAAAGTCAAAAAGAGTTGGATTCTGATGAGACTATATTTTTTCCACATAATTATATCAGTTATTTTGCCATAAAAATTCCTATTTTCCCCCTAAATTTCACACCAAGAAAACTAGAAAAAGAACAGACCACCGTAAAATGAATTATTTAACATTAATGGTTAGAATCTGGAAATGCAAAATGTATTTTAAATACAGAGTGAGGAAAATTGTTAAATACACAGTAGCTTCGAAAGTTAATATTTAACCTATTCTTTCCAAATTTTACCTTGTACAGCAAATGACAAATTCTTTGTATTATTAACTTAAAGTTCTGATATCTTGTTAGAGGAAAGGGTTCACTTTACATTTTGCCTTTGATTATTGAACTTCATAACTCTTAAAGTTTGAAAATAGATGCAGTACAGCATGATAACCCTAGCGTTAGCATTAGCATGCTACATCCACTACACAATTTGCCTTTTTCAAATACTAATGGAAGTTTTGTAAGTTGGTTTGTTCGAGTTGTATTTTGAATTGCCTACCTGCAACTTCCGGTGTTGTTTTAACTTTACTTGACTCTGGAAGTGTGCACGACCTCATTAGGTAGCACACAAACAAATTAGTGTTGTAACTGTAGTGAAATGCTAACTCTTCTGCTTTTAATTTAGAAATCCACACTTGACAGCTGAAATTTGAAAAGGGAAAAATATTTTGACTGATAGGATTTGATAAAAAAAAAAAATCTATTGTCTCTTTTAGAGATGGAGTTTACCACAGAGAAGTGAGACTGATCAGAGCAAAGGAAGCGCTCCCTGCCCTGACCAAGTTCCAGGAAGAAAACTGGTAAATCAAGCAGCCTGAACAAAAAATGTAACCGTAAAAACCTCTGACACTCTCATACAGATGCAGCTCTGTAGATCCTCAATCATTCCAGTTTCTGAAAAAGCAAACAAACAAAAAAAACACAACACTTGTACTTTATGTTTCACAAGAGACCTTATTATAAAAATAGAAATATGAACAAAGCAGCAAAAATCCTAGATCCATGACATTTAGAAAAAACTCTATTAAATTTTAAAAAGCATTTTATGCATCTGATGCAAATTTTAAAAAACTATATTCTTGAATTTTTGTTTTTTTTATCTAAGTTGTAAATATACCAAAGTCCCACTGCTATCATCTTTTGATCTATTTCAAAAGGGTTCTTTTAATTATAATTATGCAATTTTTAGCCAAAATCTAAAAATCTGTGTCGTTTTCTAGGACACAGTTTCTGCGGAGAAACAAGCTTTTTGCAACTGTATTTTTTTTTGTCTGCTCCTGACCCACAACAAATTGAATAAAGAAATACTCTGAAATGGAATTTTAAGCTTCACTTTCTTAAGATATGTCCTCCATCATGAGAAAAAGGCTACAAGAAAATGTCAAAAGCACTATTTTCATTGGAGCGTGTCTTTAACCGCATCAGCAACTTACTGTGACTGTCTAGTATTTATAAATAGCGAGAAAAAAAAAGTAAACTCATTTTCAGCTTTCTGCATATCCGGCAGCCACATGACACCATGGTAAAGTTCAGATACTTAGAAAAACCAGTCAGGACTCCACTTGTTTTGCTTTAACACATAATTGAACACAAATCATTTCAAATGTAGTCTAACTGTAATCCATGTAAATTTCTGCTCATTTCTGGTCTATTTTTTTATTAGGTCAACATATCTATGCCTTATTCAATATGTGTTGGTGTTCCATATACAGAATGGCTCAGACTTCTTTCTGGATTTTAAATTTTCTGATGATCACATAAGGAATTTTGTGAATTTATCCTATCGTAGTTTAGTTTTCGACCGTTCATTTTATTCAGACGTTTTTTAACGTGACTTTTTTCCATTGTTCTTCAGACGGTTCCTTTCCGAGGTCACATCTCGGGTGGGTTGCATCCAGGGAAGAAGATTGTTGCTGTGGGCATCGTGGACCCTCACCCTGATCGGTGCAGTTATGACTTTTACTGTCTTTGATTCAGTGATTAACAAGTTTTTGAAAAGTTATTTAATCATTTTTTTTCTAAATTTAACACTCCAATATAGGTCATTATTTCTACAAATCCCACCAAGAATTTAGAATATTTTGCTTAATAACTACAAACATTTAAATCATATCATATGGACTCCCACTGTCCAGAAACTTCATGCTTGATGGATGGGTTCTGTACTGTCATGTAAAAGTTGGGTTTCCATCACTGATTTCTACTCTTCTGCTTTTAAGGTTGTAATTCTCAGCAAGTGCAGCACTTTGGAAACAGCTTAGTTTCATAAAATGTGCTCCAATAATAATGTGAGTTGTTATGTGATTTTTAAAGTATTGTTTAAAATGAGTTTAAACATTTTGCAAAAAAAGAATATCTCTTAATTTTAAGACATGTTATTAATGAAAGAGTTATTTGTAAGTTAAAACAAAAGATCTTTGTAATTTTTTTAAATAAACAACTGTTACATTTGTGTTAATTTCTGTTCTTCGACTTCACCAACCAGGTGAAACTGATTGAAACTGCTTCTTTTAGGTTCTATATTGCTCTGACATGTGGCCGTGGGACGTCCAGAGAGCCCCCACCCAATGTGGCGCTGGAGCTTTGTGTTCGATTCAAGGACCAACAAGTCCTCCGAAAAGCGTGCATCTCTGGACACTGGGGAGAGGTGGAGAAAGCCATTCCCTTCTTTCCATTCATCAAGGACCAGCCATTTAAGGTACCAGTTTAACTGTTGGAATAATTAGAAATGTAAAAGTGTTGCACAAGTAGCGCTTGATTGAAAGTTTGCTGCCCTTTGATGACATTTAAAAGGTTACATTATCTATTCTTTGTCTTATATTTGTAACATAAAATACTTCTTCCTACCCTGTTTTGATACAGAGTTTTCTCTTATTAGTTTGTTTCTTAAAGTGTTATGGGGTGGGTGTGCTTTTTATTGGATAATTATTTAAAGATGGGGCCCATTATTGGCTCAGTGCACAGAAACAGATGGATGGGAGGAGTTTTAAAAAAGCTTCTTTGCCTTATTTGGCGGATGCGAAAGCTCACTTGAACTCCGGCGTGGATCAGAACTCTAGTCCTCATGAGTTGGACGAGCCGCTTTTCTTAAAGTCCCACTCCAACTATCATTTGTTTCTGTTGTAAAATCGTTGCCAGTGGTCTTTTAATCATTATTATGCAGTTTTTAGCCAAAATCCTGTGACGATTTTTAAGACAAACTTTCTGCAGCACAGCAGGATCTCATATTAGAAAGTCGTCTCTGGGCTGTGGGCGGGACTGTTGGCATGGAAGTTCAAGAGGACCTGGCTGCAGACAACAGCATGGCGCCAGAGAATCATTAGGCGGTAATCCTCGACTGTAAAATAGCCTTGATCGAAAAACACAAATTTTAGGGTTAGGGGTTATGGTTAGAATCTTCTAGTATAGATGCACAACTTCTGCTCATGGCTAAAGTTGCTAAATGTCTGCTTCCGGCTTTGGGCGTCATTTGTCTGCAACCAGGTCCCCCTCCGGAAGTTAGCTCTGCTAATTTCCCATCATCCCCTTGTTTACAATCTCTCCTGCTAGCTTATAGCACTTCATAAGCCTAATTAACATTAGTGTAGCAAAAAAAAAAAAGGCGAGCAATATCGGAGCAATGCAGCTGTACAGTCTGGAACTGAATGGCAGCACAGACAAGGAAAATGAAGACGTTAATGGATCTGTTCGTTTGCATGTGGATGCCTCAGAATTGTTGCAGGGAAGGGAGACTTTGGCCTGCCCATGCTGTGTCCCAGACCCGAGCTTTTTCAAACACCCGGTTTTCATCTGTGTATGATCCATCATGATTTAAATAAAGGAATTATTTAACCCGGGCTGCACGGTGGCGCAGTGGTTAGCGCTTCTGCCTCACAGCAAGAAGGTTCCCGGTTCAAGTCCTGGCTGGGGGACCTTTCTGTGTGGAGTTTGCATGTTCTCCCCGTGCATGCGTGGGTTTTCTCCGGGTACTCCGGCTTCCTCCCACCGTCCAAAAACATGCTTCATAGGTTAATTGGTCACTGTAAATTGTCCCTAGGTGTGTATGGGTGTGTGATTGTGGCCCCTGCGACAGACTGGCGACCAGTCCAGGGGTGTACCCTGCCTTCGCCCATGAGTAGCCGGGTTAGGCTCCGGCAACCCCGTGACCCCGAAAGGGATAAAGTGGATTGGAAAATGAATGAATGAATGAATGAATTATTTAACCCAAATGAGCTGACTTCCTGCTGCCATCCACAGATTGAGCTTCACTGTGAACACAGTCGGTTTCGCGGGATCGTTGACGGCCAACAGCTCTTTGATTTTGATCACAGACTAACGCCGCTCAGCAACATTGACACCTTATGGATTAAGGGCAGCATAACTCTCACCAAGTTGGCTTGAAGAGGAAGCTGCTCACAGTTTCACCTGTAAAAACGAACATCTCCACTTTACATGACAGCATGCACTTGTTAGCAGAGACTCTTGACAATCACAGATGCAATCAGATGAATGCTTATTTTCTGTTTCCCAACCAAAGGTTGGCTCCATTCAGAGAAGTTTTTGTTTTTGCTGCTTTGCTTTATTGAGAAGTAAAATCTGCCGTTAAATTTGTTGTGTTTTTGTCCTCTATGCTCAAAAATATGTACACATGATGGGATAATTTTGAACAATTACTTATATTTTAAATATTGAAACAAATATTGCTACATTTTTGAAGACAAATTTCCTTTTTGGGGATTTATCATTGCGATTTTGTACATTTATTTAGGCTCAAAAACATGTTCTGTGAGTATTTGTTATTGAGAGGTTTTAGGCTTTTATGATTTTAAATGAAGACATTTTAACCACATGAAACTTGACTAAACGTGTAAAAAAATGACAGAATCTACCTCACATCTTATTGTAATTGTGCCTTGCCATTAATCAGTTATGACGTGAGATTCAACTGATATCAACAAATAAACAGTAATTTTTGTGTGGTTTTGTTTTGGAAAATAAATTGTCCCACTTGGTCATAAAATTTCATAACTATTGTTTTTAAATTAATGTGAATACATTTCAACTGCTTTTATCTAATTAAATGTACATTTAATTAGATAAAAGCATTTAAAGCATTTGACACTCTCAATCATGACATCCTACTTGATAAACTGGAAATCAGAATTGTACACAAAGGTGGTTATCTTGATCATACAAAAAATGTATTTTATCAATCCAGACTTTAAAACTGTTTGACCTTGTTGACTTTTACACTGACACAGAGCTAATGGTAAAACATTACCACTAAACAGAAAATGAAAATGAAAGAGGCTACAAACTGGTGGTGGTGGGTGGGTGGGGGGCGTAGGAACTTCAGGATCAAGTTGATAAGAACCTCAAGGAAAAGTTTCTGTGTGTCTGTGTCTGGCTCTAAACTTTGGAACAAGTCAAGCGATGAGCTCAAACAATGGTCAAATATCCACAAATTCAAGAAAATGTATAAAGAAACTTTAATTTGACAATATGAAGACAAGAGGAGTTAAAGATCAGCTGGAGTTTGAATAATTCCAAATACATGGATGTGTGAACTTGAATGTGGTGAAATAATCAAAGCTCCTTTAATTACAACCAATGATTATTACACTGTGTAATAATGTGCAATAATGATTACTGAAATGTTTTAGTTACAATCAATAAGCTACTGGATCTGAAATATGTAGCAATGATTACTGGATTAATATAATTGTTTTCTGATAATAATCAATGATTATTACATTTTGGTTACCTAAAGTGTGAATCATTAAAGTTTACTAAAACATGTAATAAGTCTTAGTCTGAGGATAATAATTTAGCACTCTGTTGTTACTTTAAAACTTGATTTGCAATGTGAAGTGATGATTTTTGGATCAATATGAAATTGTATTCTGATGATAATGAGTATTACATGTGTCACGTGATGTGTGATTCATGTGTTTACTGAATTCATCAAACAATGTTTTCTGAGATTAATCGATAATCAATTAGTACTCTTTAGTTACTTGAAAAAATCTGAACTTATTCTGATCAGAACCGGATTATGAAAACTATGCAAAACTATAAAATGAAGTAAACAAGTAGGAGTGGGATTGTGTAAGTTTGCCTCTTCCCACTCCTTTTCAAGCAATCGACCAAGCTCTACTTGACTTTGAAAACAAAAGAAAACAGCTTGATTATTATACTATGGTTTGTATCTCTAAAAATCAAAGATGTTTGGTAACACTTGTGTTATATCCTAGTTTGGCCCACAGGGGGCAGCAGAGTTCCAACTACTGAAGCACATGTACTTTTAAAATATATAACAATTATAGAATTGTGCTGCAATAACAGCAACAATGTAAAATAAAATATAAAAGTATTAGATTTGAAACAACACTAAGTGAGGCTGATTGGATAAATACAGTTAGCAATCATCTGATCATCTTTGCGAGTCTGTAGTTAAATCTTCTAATGCTGTTATAGTTTTCAATACAATATGTGACAGAACTTCAAAATTGTGGTGAATATTGATGAAGTTCAGACAGCTCTCTTCTTTGGTTTCATGGAGATGCTCCTCTATTATCACTTCCTGTTTATCCTCATCAATTATCCATCACAGCCACAGTTCACTGACCTGCTTGTGGGCCCCGATTAACAAAAACCACCTCCGCTTTTGTGAAGTCGTGCTCGAAGGTCTGCGTCTCTTGGAATGTAGTTTTGGGTTGTCATTTTTTTTTACCTCCTCTACTTGCTCAGGATTTGCTGCTGGGTTGGAGAGGCTCTCGTCTGTAGTCAAGAAAGAAAACTCAGGGTCAAATAAGAAAATGATCGGCTTCAAGAGAGGGATTGAGACTCGTATTCACTTATTAGGATACATGTTTTCATAGTATTTTACCATAAATTTTAAAAATCCTTTACAACTGAAAATTGAACTAGCTCGAGAGAGCCACAGTCGCAGAAGCAAACCAAGAAAATAAACTAAGAAACAGAGTCACTAACCAAACAAGCTAAAAAGAGGAAACTATTAAAAATAATTATGTCATTTTGTTTTGTGTGCAGATCAGTTATAAAAACGGAGACAGGAAAACTACAGAGAAGTTATTCCTGCTGATGTTGCTAATGCTGCTAACTATTAGCATTGTTGCAGTCATGTAGCTGACCCTGAATATGCCCGAATTCCCTCCCTAAATACTAAAAGTTATATAGTGACAGTTCAGTGTTCTTGATTTTGTAAGCAATACGGACACCAAGCTCACTACTTTTTTTTTCTTAAAAGACAAATATAACATCACTAATTTCATGAAGTAAAAACGTGTCCATTGTGTTCTGAAACGTGGATGGTTTATAAAAAAACAAACTCTAAAATAATAAACATTTTTTTCACCCAAATTGTTCAAATGCAATGCATTGTGGTCTATATTTTCCAATCTAGTGAGCATTGATGCACACCATTGACAGTCTGAACTGGACACACTATCCCCTCCCCCCTCGCGTTCCAAACAGGAAGTACACTACCCACTGGTCCCAAAGCCAAAATCCAATTGACTTCTACTGAGAAATAAACAGCTATTATTCAGTCATTCTATTTGTCAGAATAGCCATTCATGCTCTGGTACCTATAAAATGTTCTTGCTAAACCTTTTGCTGAGACTTCTGGGAAATTTCTAGGACACACGGTTTTGGAATTGTAGATTCGGCCAGCACTACAAAATGACGAACGCACTATACAATGCGCTCAGTAGTGAGTAATGAAGGAATTTGGACTTAACCACTTTGGGGAGTTTACAGTTGCAGAGGATAAAAAGTGTTACATAATAAGAACACTCCCTTAGCTAAACCATAACTCTTAGTACTCTGGGGCCTTTTTGAGCTTATTTTACTCCAGAATTTACTCTATTCATTCATCTTTAAAACTTTTTTAGCGACAAAGCTCAAGATCCATCTTTTTAGTTCAGCCTCAGCTTCTTTTTTCCACATGCAGTTTTCATTATATTCCACAATAGTACCACAAAGAACCTGAAACTGTACAAAGAATGCCATTTTGACTTTAAAGCTATGCCTTTTTTTTTTTTACTGAAAAAAAATCTCAAAAATTTAGATCAAACTGTTTTTATGTTAAAAAAAAAAAATGTCAAACATGTAGAGACAAACAAAATGTCTAAATCCAAAACCAAAGCAAAACAAGGTAAAGACAATGTGAAAAATCTCTACATAATCAGGAAAAGCTTTACCTAGTTGCAAGGATTTATTTCACAATTATGTGTCATGAATCTTGTTTGTTTTAAGCAAAAAAATTCAAAGCTAAAATCTCTTTGAAACCCTTATGTTAAATTTTGAATGAAAACTATAGTAATGGTGGGTCAATGTCTGCTATCTCATGGTAAACAGCTGACATCAATGGGAAACTCGCCGTTGACTTCTGAGAGAGTTAATATTAAGTGGAACTAACCAGACTAATGTAATTTTTCTTCAAGCTTCATTTGCCAAGTTTTTTCTAAACCTTTTGAGCCTGATCGGGTGAATGTGAAATAACATTTATAACTTATTTACTTCAATGACACATGTTTATTATTATTATTTTAATTGTTTTTAATCTCCTCCATCAGGAACCAGTTTAATCTTGTGCACAGGGGAACCACTTTCAGACTGGTGTGTATCTCTGAAGATTTTATATCAAATTTGTATACAGATAAAACAAATCATGTATACATATATATGTATGAAAAATATTATGTTGAATTCATTTTTTGTTTTCTTCAATGAATTGAACATACATCAGGAGGTTATATTTATTCACAAAACACTAACATGACCTTGTTAATACATATTTGCTCATACCTGTCATGCTTATAAATGACTGCAGTGGTTTGCCATGTTCAGAAAGCTTCGAGGTGAAGCTGCTCACTTGTGAAAAGTGATCAGGCCAACAACTAGAACATGACACCAGGTTTAATGGAGTGAAGCACTGAGTAAACACAAGACAATGTGCCACCCCCCAACACACACACACAAACACACTTTTTTAAAAACTCATAGTTATACCTGTAGCCTGACCTTTAGTCATGTTTTAGCTCTTAAGTGATCACCAGAAGCTTTGGTGAAATTCCAAGGAGTTTGTTCTGTTAATAACATGAATGAATCTTTAGGTTCAGTATGAAAGGTAATATTGGGGCGCAAAAAAATATTCCGTCATCACAACATGAGCAAAGCGCCACAAAAGAGGAATAGAAAACTAAGAATGTGAAACAGTTCTTCTGAGCAAATGTGTGCACAAATGCCACTGCTCCCTCCCATTCAGCAGGTGGCAGTATTTACTCCTTTCAATGACAACTGTCCACCAAGAGTGGCTTGCAGCATCCTACCCATCTTCTGAGTCTGTTGCTCAAATTTTCCGCCATTGAGGCTAACCAGTTTGGTCTAAATAATTTGTGTTTTTCCCTTAAAAATGTTTTTCTTCAGTGTAAGAGCAGAAGCATCATCTCCCGGTGCCCCTGGAATGCCTCTAGTACTCCCTTTGGAGGTTTTTTACAAAGTGAGTTAAAATAAAACAAACCTACCATGTCTCAATCCAAATGTTATATTTCAATTTCGATCATCGAATTATCTCATTTTGAAACCATTTTTAAATGGTTTAGGTCGGTTGGATTCTGCCTCAGACAGATCGGTTGGATCATAAGATTAAAAATTGATTAATCAATTCTTCTATTAATCGTTACATCTCTATTCTTTATTCTTTTACAACAAGGCTAATCCTGGATGTGCAGAGTTTCAGATGGAAACAAGAGGAAAATATGCGAAAAATGTATACCAAAATCATCAAAAAGGAGTTCTGGACTTTTATTGCAAATCTCTAAAAGGTCATAGAAAAAAATACTTTCATTTAATACAAATGCATGTGTGTGCACTCATACTTGGTCAATAAAGCTGATTCTAATATAGCAGAGGAAGTCTTCAAAAGAGAAAAATAACAAAGTAAGAAGAAGGCCCTAATTCTAGGGAGAATCCATGTCAATAAACAGCATTTGGAGCTGCTGCAGGTCTCCAATATGTCTATTGTGGCTTTAAAATGAGCAAAATCTCAGTTTTTGCTCACAGTCTTACTGCCGCTGCAGGAAATGGATTTATAGTGTTTTTCCTTTCTTCTCTGGAAGAAGCAATGCCGACAGACCACTGAACCAACAGCATTCCTCTTTCCTGATGGATAAAGGGCATTAAAACCCCTAAACAAAAGCTCTAAAAACCTGCTGAGCTGGTTTCACCAGGAAGTAAACTTTGGAGGCGTTCAACTGTCTTCTTTAGATCTAGTTTTGGTGTTGTTCTTCAAAGGCAAGTTTAAAATACATATAAATTTGTCTGTTGGAAAAAAAACAACTTGCACATAAAATCATTTAAATTCATTATTTTTATTGGTTTTGTAAAGAATTACAAAAAAGTCAGCAGAGGATTTTAAAAGTCTTTTTTTTTTTTGCTTCCCATTCTATTATTTTACAAATTTGTGTAGTTTTCATTTGGATAATTTTTTTTTTATTTGACAGCATAATAGTTTTATAAAAAAATATAAAAATAAATACCCAGAGCAGTTTAATCAATTCAAAGTAAAAGAATCATTCCAGAAGAAGGCTTTTAATGAAAACAATAAAAAAAATAACAGAAACACCTGAGCTAAAGGAATGCACCTGATTGGTGGAGCTTTTGGGAGCTCGTTGTTGTAAACTGTAGGTTTGTTCTTAAGAAAAAAAAAGAACAAATTTTAAAAAATAAGTTCTGACATTCAGATGGAAAGTAGCAATCGTTTTTCAAAAAATATTAATGTTGTAATTTAAAACACTGTATCCATATGACTTTTTTTTTCTTTTAATTCCTTTTTATGATCTTGGAACAGCGGTGCAGCAAAATCCATCAGAGTTGTCCTACACCAGAAAGTCCTGCTGGGATGAGCCGGGCGATGCATCCTCTTCGTGATCGGTGCAGAAAAATAAATTCTGTTTACGTCTGATGCAGCTCAGGAGGGAGGTCACTTTTTTAGAAAGACCTCCATCGAATGGCAGACAGGATGGTGTGGACAAAGTAAAGGAGCGTTGCTGTGTACGAGAACACCTGAGAAGAAGAAAAAATTGGTTTTTACAGATGTTTTAATAGTATGGAAAAATGCCTGATATAATGCATTTTACTTTCATGTTTCCTTAAAGTTTGTTGTCTTTATTTGTCACATGAGCTGCTCCAGGAAGATGAAACTGGAGCGAATAATGAGGAAATACACAAACTAGGCATATATATTTTTATTTTTACTCGGCATAGAAAAAAAAACCCATTTGATTCCGTTTGGCAGTTTTTGTTTCCTGTTGACTTCTGTGTTTGTTACCTACAGAAATGTGGAAATCTTGTGCTCAAGGTGGATGTAAGTCACATAAATGAGACCTTAACAACTGACTGAAGATGCATTATGAATGATGGGGATGCAGTTAGTTCAAACAAGTGCAAGTCTGATAGTAAAGCTGATGTGAATGGTCACAGCTGTGTTTGAGCCTGGATTTTCTGTGCATTTGCAGTACTTTTCACTGAAAATGTGTGTAATTCCAGCGTGTAACAATAAAGTTCTAAAGTTATTTAAAAACAGTAAAACAAACAATCGCTGTTCAGTGGTCCTAAGCCACACATCCAAATTAAAATAAAATGTCATTAGTAAATTTAAAATGCAAAATTCTTGTTTCTGCTCTTAGTAGATAACTGAACAGACCCGAGAAATTACAATAAATGAAGAAAATACATAATAATAAAAATCTAAAAAACCTTTTAAAAATGCAGTTTCTTGAACATTTTGACCAGCTACAGAGTAGAACAGAAAAACTGAGTTCTGTCTCTTCATGTCAGAAGCGGACTCACCACGGCAGAGATGTCCAGCTTGTAGTTCTTTGAATCCTTTGCAGTTTGGGGGTTGTTCATTTCCAAAGTCACTTTAGCCAGGTGCACCGACGCGCTGAGGTAGAGCATGGCTGCAATGCCGTGGTAAGCAAAGTCCTGTTGAAAGAAGGAAAAAAAAGGGAGGAATGTGTGAGAAAACTGTTTCAGTAAACCATTCACAGTTAAGCCACAGGGTCAGTTAAAAAGCACCTGTACACTGAATAAACACAAACACATTTTAATGCTGATCCTAATTCAAGATCTTTTTTTATACTTATGCTTAGTTTTTATCTACACAACTTTTTCAAATTATTTTCTGACTTTTTTTTACAGCTTACAAAGAATTAGGAGATAGTTTGAAATTGTTACTTTTTTGTTGTTTTTTTAAAATCTATTTTAGATATTTTTAGGCAACTTTCAACTTTTCTTCTGCTGAATATATTCATTTAAAAATAAAAATGAATAAAAATGTATATTTCAATAAAACCTTTTTAGAATTATTTTTTCTTAAGTTGATTAAGTATCTTAAAGCACTGCATTGTTTAGCATTTTTTAGCTTTCTATTGCTGTTAAGCCCTTTTTCGATTAGTTTAGTCTTTAATTTGAGAAAATTCAGCATTACTAAAGCTTTGGCAATGTTACAGCATTTGTAATACTGTTGTGTGTTTATTGTATTTCAAATGCTATTTTGTGTAGTATCTTGTCTTAGCATTTTTAGCATTGCTTAACATCAATATACTACTTTAAACTAACTCAGAATGTCTACAGTATCCTGATTAATCACAATGTTTTACGAGTTAAATTTTATACGACAATATGCAGCTTTCAAACAATAAAAGGACGGATAGAAAAATGTAGCTTTTAAATTAGCTTAGTTGTGCATCTTTAAGTTACTTTGAGGTTTAGAATTTGTTTGGATATTTTAAGTCCTAGCTTTAAAATAGTAACTTTTACTGGACAAACATTATGAGTGCCATTAACTTTCCTTGTTTCAGCTGTCTAACATTTCTTTCATCTGAGAGAAGATTGTATCAGTTTGTACTTTAAGAATAAATCTTTATTCTTTTGGCACGCACAATTTATGAAACCCACTTTTTCCTGATATAATTGTTGCTGCACACAAAACTAACAAACTTTTTGCCCTTTTCCAATTTTCAAGCATGAGTAACGTGATGTTTTTAGATTTTAAACAAAAATACAGTTTCCAATAACTAACAAAATAAATAAATAAATAAATAAACCAATCTGAAGATTATTTCAGTTAAAATGATCTACATTCAATAAATTGAAATCCAATAATTATGTACTTTTTTGAATGATCAAATATAAAGATATTAAAGCTACATTAAAATTAAATAAAAGATTGAATTTATTAATAAAAACACTTACAGCTGCTGCCCAGATGCCTCTGTTGTTGTGAGTACCGCAGGCGAACACCAACAGCCAGATGAAAGTCAAACAAAAGCAGAAGACGGAGACGAACATGACCCAGGCCTGCGGGTTGTGTGGCACCACGTATGTGCATGCAACCAGGATCCACACTAGACCACCAAAGACCTGCAGGAGCAGCAAAGACACGAAACAGTGTAAAACAAACCTCATTTCATCCTGTTTCACTACAGCACAGCTGCAGTAGAAGGCTGCTGTCATATCATCCTGTCTACCAGAGAAAAAAAACAGTTTCTCCAGTCAGAATTGTGTTAAATCCATAGAATAGTACAATTCCCAGAGCCCCGTTCCCATCACATTTGGAATCACTGAAAATCCCAAATGGCGACTGTAGAAACAGAGCAGGGGTTGAGATGTATTCTGGTTTAGAAATGTCCTCAACAGAGGAAAGAATTAGTGTTGCTGGTTGTAGTGGCGACGCTAGAACATTTTATATGACAGGATGGGAGGGGTGCATTAGACTTCGTAAATTGAAACAGCAGACTGTAAAGCCATTACAAATACAAAGATAAAAAATACGTTTTTCAAACAGTTTGTTAACTGTTTTGAAAACAGCTATTTTTTAAAGCTAGGGTGGTATTACTAATGCTTACGAAGCTTGTTATGATGACTTCTTAATCTTTATCAAAAGTGATGCTAATAATCACTCAAAAATTGGGGTGAGCAACATTTTTCGCTGGGGGGCAACTGTCCCCCTTTCCCCTCTGTAGCTCTGCCCCTGGCTGGTAATTTTGAGTTTTCTCTTTCCCAGTCAAACAGACACTTTAAATTCTAACTTTAATGCTATAAAAACTTAATATGTTTTTAATGGTGAAGGGAAAAAAATGTGCATGTCCCGCAGACTATCCCAACCACACATTATGGGATTCACAGAGAACTTTGACATCATAAATCCAAATGAACTATTTTGTCAAATCTCTTCACATCTCTGAAAGTTGGTTGGGTTTTTCAGAAAAGTACAATGTGTAGAAAAGATTGGAAGTGGACTTATGAGGTAAAAATCTGCTGTTGTGTAAGAAGAACATCAAAAGTAAATTTCATTGAGTTCCCTTTTGCTCTTTAGACTAAATCATGGCTCACACATATGTTGCAGAATATAAGGGAATCATTTTAGCTTTCAAATTAATTGATTACCTTCTATGTGACATTCTAACCTTACTCTGTGAGCTTTCCAAAAAGCATCCATCATTATCTTCCCACTACTCTTGTAGTGAGCTCACAGAGGTGAAAATGATATCCATCTGGACCAGGCGACGCTCAACAGGAGGCCATTAATCCACAAAGCTCTCATTCAAGTTTAGCCCTTGGAAGTCCTTGTTTAACGGCGCACACGTGACCACAGCTTGTGTTTTCATCATTTTGTCCAGCCTGCGTTTCCAGCTTGATCGGCAGGGAAGAGTGGGGTGTCGCAACCACCGTTCACTCTACACCTCCAATGACTGACACGCTGCATTATTCAAGCAGCTCGACCCTCCTCCACCTGCTACTGCTGAGTTTCTGCCCGAGTTCATGTGGAAAAACTATCTACATGAGAGTTTTATTCTGCGTGATAAATGAAGCAAGCAAACGACAAGTCTTATGCAAGCTTAATGTGTCCTAAAAACTGTATCTATAGAATTAAATTATTAAAAAAATACATTGGGAGACATTTAAAACAATAAACCTCTGTTAAAGCACTATGGTGAAGACTACAAAGTAAAAGGACCATCAATCATTGTCCAAACAGGTGTAAAGCAGCAGAACACACATACAAATGAGCAAAAATGAAATAAAACCAGAAAAACAGAAATGATCCTCAAGTCTTGATCTTATGTAACGATATGTGCATACCTACACTAACTTGCAGGTTCACTGGTTTGCAACCATTTAAATCAACCTTTTGTCGGACTTTCGCTTCATTTTATTTTCTAAAGGCAGGCAGAACAAATAGGACATCCTTTTTCATTGAATCGTGATGTAGACTGAGCTTATTCTTAGTTGGCACTCATGTCTCTAAGATGTTGTACTGAAAAAGTGATTGACCTTGTCTAAAAGAATGAGACCAAACTTGTTCTGTTTCTTCTGAGCAGTTCAGGTCTTTAAAAATATACATATGTTGTAAACCCCATGGTTTATATTTGAGCTTCAGGTGGAATCATATGTAATTTGTCCATAAAAGCAGTCAAACCGTGCAGTTGAAGCGATTATCCATGGTGCCGTCACTACCTGATAGTTTTTTCTCTTTGATGAATCAAACAAAAATATTCTGTAAGTCCATACCAGTTCAGGGATGTAGAGGATGTCGGGTATGGTAGTACAAACTGCCGTTCCGCTGGGAAGGTTCCCCATGGTTACAGTGTTGGATGCCATCCTGATGCTCCTGCTGCTCCTACTGCTGCTGCCGCTGAGACTGAAGAGGAGTCAGACCTCCTGCAACTTAAACAGGGAGGAGACGACTGGAAAAACCGGAATCCCCATCAGCCGCACACAGACACGCCTGACGGTCTGAACACGCCGGTAGCGCTCAGGTAGGACGAGAAGATCCAGATAAAGAGTGATGGAGGGGCAGTGAGAGGGACACTTATCAATGTTTGACCACCAAACCCTTTATCACCATGGTAACTCGAGACAGGTCTGATTACAACACCACCAAACACGGACAAACAACAAAAGCAAAACAAACAACTTTTAATGAGCTTTTATTTTTCATGTCCCACTTTTTCATTTCAGCAATAAACAATCTAATTGCAATGATAAAGTCAGATTATATTTTACTTCTTCATTTCTGTAAGGACAAAAAAACAAAATAAATATAATTCTACCTTCTTAATTTCAAAATCCCAACCTTGTTCTTGATCCTAAAACTTGAAGATGAAAGGTCACACATGCATTAAACCTTTATAATTTTGGAAATAAATGAGCAAACATTTGGAAAATGTAAGGTCAGTTTATCATTATTTTTTTATTTGAGAGCACAAAGAAGCTCAAATCTGTTTGTGACACTCCACTTTTTTACACCTTAAACTGTAAACAACAGAGCTATGGAAACTTCAAACATCACAGACCGCGCAAGGTGAGCTGCCAGGCAAACACCTCGAATAATCGACATGCTGGATCCAGTTTCTTGTTATCCAATTCTACTGCTTAAGATGTTTTTCCGGGTGTTGCTCAGCCCAAACTTCATCAATGCAGGAAACAGTTGCTGTCAATTCTCAGTATCTTGGTGCAACGTTGAGATAATGCTGCCAGTTTTTGTCTGGTGTTTGAGATTTTACAATAAAGATCATTTTGACAATATAATCCTTATCTTCTACCAAAAGACCCATCTGCGAATCAGCTGAACCCCAAATTGAAAATCTAAAAAAAAAAAACATCAAAAAAGTGTTCAAAACCAGACTGTACATGTAACAGGTTTACTCCCAAGTTGTATTAAAAACCCACTCCAACGGAAATCATGTTTTTGGTGTTTTTAACATGTTCTTATAACATTTTTCTCATGATGGAGGACACGTTTAAAGAAAATTAACCTAACTTTGCATTTTGGAGTATTTCTTTCTGCAAATTGTGGTGAATCAGGAACAGTCAAAAAATGCATCTGTAACTGTGGCATAGGTGTTTCAGTTGGTGGCCCACAAGCTCCCTGCTCTGCTCCATTCAGATGCATCAACTTGTAAACAAACAGATACATGTACGCCTTTGTTTTCCTTGTCTGAGCTTGAATCTGGGTCGGTACGGCTGAATAGCTCCAATATTGCTTGCCATTTTTGTTGCATTGGTAATGTTATGTTGGGGTTGTTAGGGGCTGTAAACTAGTGGGAGAAAGTGAAAACAGGTGGATGATGGGAAATGGGGGCAGGTTCATTTGTCCATTGTGACACAGCAAGAATCATTGGATAACATCTTAATTTATTGCAGATTTGGCAATTCAGATGAAATAATACACAAGAAAACACAACGTTAGTTGCCTTTTTAGCCACTGTATGAAGACGACATGAGGAGACAGCCGTCAGCTAAATTTTATGTTCACGTTGCAATCAAATCGCTTTTCAAAACTACAAGTATGACATTTTTACAAACAAGAGAACTCAAAAAGGAAACACAATATTGAAACTGAGATAAAAAAAAAAAAAAACAACAAATACAGTCAGCGACTACTCACATGGAATAATTGATCCAAAAGAAGAAAGGAAAGTGGGCAGCCAGCATATAAAAGGGAAACCCATTAAGAAGTCCACCACTGAATACAATACTGAAGACAAACACGATTGTTTGTAAATAAACAAAAATGCAAATCTTGTCCTGGTTAATACATAAAACTTCAAAGATAGCTGAAAATATGGAACCATTTTTCATAAAAGTAAATTATATAACTTTGCCAAATTAACATTTCTTTAGCTGTGCTACTTAATATGGAAGTCTTGACCAATTCGGACACATGGTTATGTCCAAATCCCCTCACTACTCCCTAACCCCGAAAAGACTGTAGTGTGGCATGAAGTGCAGTGAATTTTAGCATAGTTCGGAGAGATGCTCACTACTTTTTTTTTTAACGGCAAATTCAACATTACTCATTTGCTGAAGTAAAAACCAAATAATTGCGATGCCTTTTTATGAATCCACTGTTCTGATGATGAAAACTCAGATGATGCATCATTTAAAGACATGTTTTTCAAATTGAAAAATTGTTTAAATGCAATGCATTGTGGTTTATAACCGCCAAACTGGTGAGCTTTGATGAACACCAGTTTTTCGCAGAAACTTCTAGGAAATTTCAAGTATGGAGCCCCAAACTATTCATAACAAAATGAATAAATATGATCTTGTGCAATCAGACACTCAATAATAAATATCTCACAAATATATTAAAAGATCATTAAATTGTGAAAAACCTTCGCACAGATATTAAATGAGTGATAATATTATCAAACATATTTCATTCAGCTTCAAAACCTGCTCATTATTTTATAACAGCATTTTAAAATATTCATTTTTTATCATGTTGAATATTACTATAATTATATGGCTTTTTTCAGAAACTTCGCTTTTTTTAATTTTACATTGCTGTTTTTCAGAATGACTTCTTTATTTCATAATGAGCTTTTTCAGCAGAATGAGTCTGTCAATCGCACATTGCCCTCACATATTTGAATCCTACCTCGCCCAAAATTTATGCTAATTACATTTGAACGGTTACTATTTTTAGACGTTAGTCTAAAGCCAAAAATTATTAGTATAACTTTTTTTTCCAGTTTATAGTTACACATTTATGCTGGTTTTTAGACTGTTTAAAATTGTGGCAAGAAGTAATCTACATTTTCTTACATATTTTGGTAAGTCTTAGCGGTACATTTTAAAAAAAAATGTTTAATGTGATTTCTGTTATCACTTTCAGTTTACGTCCTAAAATCTCAAAAAAGATGTATTTCTGATCATTTATTCAATTTGTCAGTCCTGAAAACGGTTCATTCTTGACAAATATTTATCGCACACGAGAATCTTACAGTAGACAGACGCAAAAACCTTGAGCCCAATCTGGAGAATGAGGAAACTTCAAACTGACGCACTCCTCCTCGGAGGTGGCTGATTCATTCCCGTGGGAATGTCTGCACAGACAATGAAGTTTCATTGTGTGACGAACTTTAATAAAAAATTAGGTGTTTACTTATATTGTCTGAGGTTTTAAAGGATAAGAGTGGGTGAGAGGTTAGAGCTGGCAACTGCATTCTGCAGGGTGTGTCTGGGTGAAAAGTTAGCAACCTGAAGACCGGATAAAAATAAAAGGGTGAGAGTGAAGGAGACAAGTCAAAAGCATGGCTTCATATGGAAATACTAAACAGCACTATTTCTGTGGCAAAATCTTCTCAGGATGATGGATTTTAAAGAAAGAAAACCACAGATTACAAAGTGTTTCCACATAAATTTTGTGGCAGTTGATGAAAAAGCTTTAGGGATTCACAGGGTGAAGCAGTGCTCAAGTTCAGACAAAAAACTGAAAAGAAAAAAGGAAATTATTCCAACAAATGCTGATCATTTCAGCCAAACTCCTCTCTCTGCTCTGCCTCAATGACGCGTTTTAGGAATGACGCAACTTGAGTAGCAGGTAAGTTCCAGAGTTTAGCATTTTGTCCTTCAGATGCTATCTTACTCCGCAGCCTTTTTTTAAATGTAAGGTCTTAGCGTTAAGGAATGAAACCCTGCAACAATAGACTGTAGTTGTCTCACAGAATGACAGGAGTTCTTGCCGGCGGCATTACATGGACAAGCCATGAATTTAAGTGATGAGACACAAAAGGAAGCAAATCTTAATCTGCAGAACGACCAGTTGAAGTTGAGATGTAGATTTGAAAGGTCATAAAGTTAACATTCAGAGGAAAAAAAAGAGACGTTTTTTAGGAGCCAAAATGGTCAGAACAGAAAAAACAGCACAAAACCTTTGTTATCATCATAAAAAAAATGTTGATGGGTGTTGTACAACAATCAACAATATCAAACTATGAAAACCACAAGTGACATCCAAGCAAACACAAAGAAAAGTAAATGAAAGACAAACTTTAAAAAATGAACATAATCCTGACATTACTCAGGAATGTAGACATTTAGGAATAATGAATGACATAAATGCACTTTATGAGGGAAGAATTAACCATCAATGAGCCAGATGGCCTTCTGATATAATCTGTTGGTGTTTCCTTAAGTGTTTCCTAAAAAGCTTTTTCTACTAGAAACCCTAAAAAAACTGGTTTCTGGGAGGCAACAGCATCCAGGCTTAAACAGGATTTGCATTTGTTCAGTTGATTACCTTGTGAATAAAAACTCCCAAAAACTCGAGTTTCATTCTTTCTTTCAGTCAGTAATGGATTGGTTTGTTGGTTTTTGAATGTAAGGAGGAAAACACAAAAACTGCCACAGTGTTTTAGATAGAAGGAAGAAACTTCTTTTCTAACTAGATAGAAGAAAGAACTGTTTTGTCACACAATCTGTGCAGTAGAAGAGAAAGATGCAGAATATTCTGTAGTTTATCAGATGAATGCATTGATAAGGATGTGCTGCACATTCAGTAAATTTAAAGATAAGTTGGCTGTAGGTGCAGATGCACGTGCAGATAAGGATCTTTTTCTTCTGTTTCCTCAACAGCAGCATGTTTTTTGTTGTCGGTTCATCTGGTTCACTGCCTCCTTGTCAAACCAACCCCGGCAACAC
This sequence comes from Adrianichthys oophorus, assembly GCA_036245035.1. Classification (NCBI taxonomy): domain Eukaryota; kingdom Metazoa; phylum Chordata; class Actinopteri; order Beloniformes; family Adrianichthyidae; genus Adrianichthys; species Adrianichthys oophorus. The sequence continues at coordinate 16,603,357 of BSAI01000119.1, read as the reverse complement.
CTTCTTTGGAATCTAATGAGCGTGCCGTCCAGAGAAAAATGTTTCGTTGGCTTCTGATGTTGTCTTTAAACAATAGGAGGGCACAGTGTGCGTTTGTCAGATTGATAAAGTCTGTGAGCTCACAAATCATTTTGTGTTTTCTGTGACGCCTCTGATAATAAGATGTAACTAATCTTTAGATTTTTGGGTTGTTTGTTTGAAAAAGACGTCAGATTTTCTGCTGTCCCTGATTAATGATCTCCTCGGATTTGTTGTTGTTTAATTTTTATCGTAAACGGCGCTTGACCTTGAGTATCATAATGCTGCACACAAACTGGAGGCTTTCCAACGTTCTGCACGATTCATTTTTTGACACATTTATGTAATTGTTATCATTGATTAAATGTGTTGACTATTAAAATAATACCTGTTTCTTGAAATAACTTTATTTTGAGCTAAAACTATGACTTCTAAAAAAAAGGAGAAATTCATCAAAACTTCAGCTTTAAAATACAGAAATTTTTCAATTTTTATAACAAATCAGGATTTGCACTTGCTAATCTTTTTCAAACTTTTCCTACATTTCCTAAAGTTTAAAAGAAGAATGAAGCTTAAAGCTCCATTCCAAAATGGCGTATTTTGTGTTTTTTAATGTGTTCTTGTAGCATTTTTGTGTTCTTGTAGCATTTTTTTGATGATCAAGGATATACAAAAAAAAAAAAAAGCTTAAAATTGCATTTCTAAGTATTTTACAACATGAGAAAGGTTCTGCACAGGAAGGAAGAGAAAAACTTTGGAAAATGTCAATGAATGATTTTTAAATGTCTTTTGCAAACATTTTCTTCATTTCTGCTTAACAGCTGTAGAGCAGAACATGTACGTGATTAAAACCTGGAAATGTTATCTTCTTAAAAACACACACAGAAGTAGCAAAAATAATACGTTTTATTCCTCTTAAAGTAACAAATTAAGTTGCAGAGGAAAACAAATTCTTAATCTTGAAAGGAATTACTTTCAGTTTATAATTAGAAAATTATGGGTCCTCCTTACAAGAGTGACTTTAAGCCAAGCCACCAACATTTGCTCCAAAATTACAACAAATTTAACAGTATCTGTTGTTTTGTTTTTTTTAAGCTCAAATAACAGAAAAGTTTGGGGTGTATTTTTTGATTAGCAGGTGAGCGGACTAAGCGAAACTCTTTTTGCTTTGTCCCGCCCATTCACGTGTGGCTTGTGGTTAGGTGAGTGGGTGGGGAATCGACTGCCATCATTGTGCCCATCACACCTCTGGCTTCTCATTTACTGTTGAGAATCCTTTGGATGAAACCAGAGATTGTCCAGGCAGTCCTTACATATCAATGATTTATGCATGATTGAGAGCCAGGAATTAAAATATATATATATATTTTTTTCAAGCTCTGGGTTTTTTAAGATGTTTTTTTTCAGTTACTTAATTCATCTGTAATACATACACTCAACTAGATTCAACTGGATGAATAATTTTAACTTGATTCAATCTGTTTGATTTTCAAATGTCTGAATTGTGTAGAAATGCAGGTTGACACAGCAGATTTCCTGATTGGGTCAGTTTGGTAGCATTCCTTTGTGTTACGTAGCTATGCTATCATTGCGATTACTTTCATCACTAATTCAATCTTTATGCTGCTACCATAGAAGTTATGTTATTGCACCCAGAAACTTAGATTTCATTTTAAAAGCCTCAGATTCACATGCTGTCACTGAAACTTCATCTGCTAATGCAAGAGTCTTGAAACTGCTGTTACATTTAGAAAAAAAGTACAAAACTCCATTTGCAAAAAGGGAAAAGTACTTAATGCAGAACAACAAATCCAAATGTCAATCTACTAGCTTGTTAAAAAAACACAAAAAAACAAAAGAAAAATAATTTAAATAAGCTACCGTTTGACTAGTTTAGTTCATTTTTGTTCCTATCATTTTTTTTAAAAGTGTGTAGAAGTAGGTCTGTCAATTTTAACGCACGCAGTTATTAAAAAAAATAACGCATTCATATTTATTAACGCAAGCCACTTTGCATCAGACGGTTCAGGCTTTCATGGCGGGCGTCAATTTCTGAAAATACACACTTTGTCTGGCACTATCCCGCTTATAACATGATCACTAACAAAAGAAAAACATATTCAATCGATTTTTAGTACTTTATACTTGTTATTTTTTATTTTTAAACAATAACATTAAAGCATCAGATCAGGAAGAAAGTTTACCTCTTACTGCTTGTTTTTGTCCAGAAGATCAAGCTAAAAGTTTGATTTTAAAGAAGCCGGAGCAGTGATATAGAGCATTTGGGCTATGTGACCATTTGTGAGTGTGAATACACAGCAGACAATCAACCGATATATTTAAGTCTTTGCATTTATGTATGTAATCGACGCCCTAGCTGCTTATTATTGTCGCTGTATCATGCATTGTATATTACATTGATTCTCATGTATACTTGCATTTTGTTAAAAATATAAACAAACAAACGAACGAATAAATAAATAAATAAATAAATAAATTAGAGCAGAACACTGAAAAAAATTGTTGAAATTTAAATGCCTGTTTTGAACCTGTTTCGATTTTACAACAATGAACAGATGCTTTTTTTTTTTTTTTTTTTTAAACATGATTTTATTTATGGCTAAATTTCACATTCAAAAAGAGTAAATTTTCTGTAAATCTTTAAGGCAAATCAACTCTCACAGTTCTTTTTTTTATTTTCTGTGTTTGCTTTTTTTTTCTTTGTGGGTTCCGGTGTTCCGGTATTCTTTATCAATCTAAAAAAAAAACATTGTTTCAACAGTGGTTGAGAATGTTTTAATTTATTTATTTTTTATGGATTTTTTTAAAAGCTTTTTTTTGGCTGCTGTTAATTGCTGCTTCCCAAAATGAACAAACAAAATTTGTTTAATTAACTTTTAAAGCCCTTTTGCTGTTGGGTTCTTCAGGGTTAAACATATTTTGTAGTTGTGTTAGATATTTATTAACATTGTATTTAACTATGTTATATTTTTGTTTTGTATTTTTAAATGATTACATGAAAAATAAATACATTGCATGCATGTTTTCTTGGTCCTGCAGTGTCATCTGCTGGCAGGCGGCTGCACGACTCTTTGCGGCCTTACTCGCAGCTTTACGGCAGTCCGCGGCACCGCTGCTGCTGCTGGGTTCCTGGTGGTTTGGACTGACATGGCAGCTGGAGTCGAACAGCATTGGCTCCACGGCTCTGCGTAAGTCACATTCTCTTTTCGTAAATGTCAGGAACGACGATTTGAGACAAAAGGCCGCGCCAGCTGGTCTGTAACTTCCTGCACACGGAGAGGGTTTGATCTAGAAACGACCGTTTGTAACTGTCACGTTTGAAATGAAGCGACTGACGTTACAGAAGCTACAAGTTTAGCAGAATCTGTTACCAAAACCACCTCCCTTTTTTTTGGTTTTACGTTCTTTTTAATCCGAAGAGAAGTTGGCTGTGCTTTCAGCACACAAAAAAACCCTTTTACATTCTTTCTCATTTCTTCCACTACAACGTTGTAAACAGACTTAGACATGTTAAATATCATGTCAAATATTATTACTGAGATGTGTTTAAAATGGTAATAATAATTTACATTACATTACTTTTTATAATTTACATTGAAAAATAGCTAAATGTACCCAGTTTCACGCTGGTAAATGTGTGAATACCTCATTGAATTGTTTTCCAGGTTCTTTTTCGTTCCTTTCCAATTAAGTCAGACCAGTTTTCACCTCTGTAACCGTTGCCATCTTGGAAAAACGTGACGTCACCTAACGCTGGAATTTCTTGAAAGTGGGGAAAAGGAGGGCAGGAAGTTGTTAGGACATGTGTCCGAGCAAGTCCGGTGTTCTACTTCTTTTTCACCTAGGTCACCATGCAGCCCAGGGCAGGGCCTGATGACAGCCACACCTGTTTCTTACACTCTCCATCTGCACATGACAGTATAGTAACATACTGCGCATACATTTGAACCCGTTAAACTGTGCTACCTGCTGTGTTTACGATCCAACATCAAAGCTTTTCATTCTTTCATATACAGTAGTGGGATTATCTGATAAGGTAGAACATTTGACATTTGACATGCGGGAAATCTGGGCATCTTTACTTAGACTGCTGCCCCCGCAACCCGGTCCCGGATAAGCGGAAGAAGATGGATGGCATTTGACATTTGGGTGATCATTTTTTCAGGGGTCCTATGAAGTTAGATTTGTTGCTTAAGTTTTATGCGTCTGTAAACAAGTTTTGTACTTGTATCAAGAGTTCTGTTTCATCCCTCCTGGCTGCCAGAGGCGATGTTTCAAGAACTGAATGCTCCTTCTTGCGCATGCGTAGTTCGAGAATTTAATGACAACAAAGTCACTTGTGACCTCCAGGTGACCAACGTGAGGCTTTAAAGTCATCCCTCCCTGGTTCTGAAGAGTGGCCCTGTTGTGTTTTCTGCCCGCGGTTTGGTTCTTCCCTGCTGTCTCTTCAGTTAAGGCGGCTGCGGGCCCTGTCATCCGAATTGGCTCATGTGAAGTCACTCCTGCTGGCGCTTCAGAATGGCCGTGACCGTGCCGGGCCCTCTGCTGTTTACTGTGTCTTGGTTAGCTGCTGCCACCTGGTCTCCCAGTTCCTTCGGGGTGCTCGGGATGCTCGAATCGAGCCTCTACTGGTGGCTCACTTGAAGTGGCTATCCTTCAAGGCTTCTTTCTTGTTTCGCCAAACGTGTTGGTGAACTCCAGGCACTGTCCTTCAGTGCTGCCTGTTTACGGTGGTCCCCCGATGGCTCGAGGGAGTCGATCTGTGCAGCCGCCTTCTGGTAGTCCATGGATACCTTCATCAGGTTCTTCAGGGTGAATGTGCCTGACCCCAACCTGACGGATGGCATCTTGTAGCTCTCTGGTTTGCCACTCTGAGGTGAGGGTGGAGCCCGTGTGGAGCCGCAAAGACAGAAACGGCGGATCAGAACCCCCGGATTACAAAAAAATGAGAAGAATATCGTGGGGATTTTGTACTGACTTTTTTTTTCTCGTTTCACTAACAGGAATTTATTAAGGTGTCAAATTTAAAAAAAGAAAAAAAATACTGAGGGAACTTTCTAACATGAGAAAAAAAGGTGTGGACCTTATTGGATGTGTCTAAGGTCAATCACATTCAATCATTTTCATTTTTAAGGTTGATTAAAAAACGTAAAGATAGTCAGCTCCAGAGAGACTTGGTTGTACAGCATTCCATCTAGAAATTACTTGGTAAAGTGATCTGGCTCCGGGTATTTTGGTTTTTAAACCTGTTTCATTAAGAAAGTGATGAGCTGTTTTATTGTTCTCTGACATGTAGATTGTGGCTAAATTTAAATATGAAAGCTGTTTGGCTTGTTACTCAAGCAAGGAAGTTTCTACCAAGTCCAGAGTGAAACAGTCTCACTTTTTATAAACAGTCTCACGCTGCCTTTTTTCCTTTTTTTCTTTAAAATAATGCATGAAAACCATATCCTGGAAGATTATCTTTGCACTTTTTTCAGTTTTTTAAAAATATTTGACATTAAAAGAGCTTAGTTTTTGATTAGCTGTTGAATTTGGGGCTTCGGTCTTTGGGGACCCATCTGGTTTATAAACTTTGCTTAAACCTGGTCCTTGAGATCAACCTCACTTTTCTACATGTTTAGGATTACCTGCATTAGATGTTTTCTGTCAACCAGTCCACTGTAAAACAGCTGCAGCTTTTTTGTAGAAATGAATGTAAGAAAATATGCAGTCAAAAGAGCAGAAGAATATAAATTAACATAAAAAAAAATCCAATCAGATTTGAAAAAAAAAAAACGACTGGATAGAAAAGAAAGGGGTTTGATGTTTACTTTTTGTTTGCCGTGTAGCACTTTGAGATGGTTGTTTGTGATTTAAGGATTTAAACTCAATCAAATAGTCAAGAACAAAGTGATGTTCTCAGAATTGCACAAAGATGATTGTTTTCTACTGAATTTGTAAAAAATTCAGTTTTTGTAGTTGACTTTAACATCTAATAACTTCTTTTTTTTTTTGTTGGCAGATGTGAACGGCACTGACTGATTGGAAGTTTCCACGCCTCTTGTGTCAGAGAAGCTAAGCGATCACGTCCCAGCGGAGGTTTCAGGTTTCACCTCCTCGAGTCTTCTTTTGTTTACATAGAACCACTTGGGAACAGAATCTGTTCGCCTGCCGTCGGGTTCATAAATGGTTCCATGGAGGCCTTTCCTCTGCCAGTACCTGCGATGGTCCAGCACTGTGACTCAAGCCTTTGTCCTATCAGTTGTCACATTTTGCGTGGTTCTTCCTCTGTGCTGCCAGCACCTGCTGTACTCCTACTACTTCCTGCGGTTCATGTACCTGGATTCCATGAGCGATGCCGCCCTGCACGACAGCCTCGACCAAGGTCAGGAGGCTCTACGGTTCTGGCAGAGCAGCTCCGCCAACGCTGCCTCACCAAGCTTCAAGGACATGAGCCAAAATCCAGAGCTGCTGGTTACCGTGGTGACAGCCAGGAGGAGGGAGGGGCGAGATTTCCACTACCTCCTGCAGGTGATGCGACAGCTGAGTGGCGTCCTCACAGGCTGTGGGCGGCGCAGATGTGCTGAGGTGCTGCTCTGCGATGTGGAAAGCAGCCCTGCAGAAAACGAGGACGCCAAGCTGCTGGAGAACCACTTCAAGGTGATCCGGCGCTCCTCTGAAAAGCAGCAGAGCCTCCGGGATCAAGTGAACACCTTTGAGAAGGAGAAGCGGGACTACGTCTTCTGTCTGCGTAAGGGATGGGAGCTGTTGAGGCCCAAAAATGTGATTGTTCTGGAGGATGATGGTCTGCCCAGACAGGACTTCTTTAAAGTTGTGAAGGATCTGCTGTCTCGCCGGTTTGCCCTCCAGACTCTCTACATCAAGCTTTATCACCCGGAGAGGCTGCATCGGTACTTGAACCCAGAACCGTACCGGATCTTGGAATGGGTGGGGCTAGGTTTGGTCTGCGCATCAGTTTTCCTCTGTCTTTTGCCTTACTGGAATCCTTTCTCTTTCTCCTTCACTCTGTCACTCGTCCATCTCCTCTTCTTCACCCTCTACTTCATGGCTGCTGCCGAGCTGCTGGGGAGGCACTACCTCTTAGAGGTGCGCAGAATTTCCCCCCAGCTCTATGCCATCTCCCCAGCCACAGAGTGCTGCACCCCGGCCATGCTCTACCCCGGTAACTCCTCGCTCCGAGTGGCGGAGTTCCTGGACGCCTCGTTCTGCTTCAGGGGGAACGCCAAAGACATGGTTCTGTATCAGATGGCCCGGACCATACCTGGGGAGCGGTCTCACAGCGTGGAACCCAACCTCATCACTCACATCGGAGCCTATTCTTCAGTCAGACCCAACCCGGTCAGGCCCAAACTCATCTGACAGAACCAGAGCAAGGTGACAAAGTTCTACACAGTTGTCCTTTTTTCAAATTGCTTTAGATTTGGATTTTAGATTTAGATTTTTCCAGAGTTGCTTCTTGGGTTTTACAAACCACATCTGAAAATTTGGAAGCAGAAGAGTTTTTACTGAACTTTAGGAAAACACAAACTAAGACTTTTCTGCAGATGTTCTTCACTAGCAGCTCATCAATCTGTGAGGTTTGAACCAGAGTTTATATCTTTATGCTGTAATCCTTTGATAATCATTTGAGATTATTTTCAGTTCAGTTTTTCTGGATTTTTTTTCAAACTAAAAGAATTTCCTTTAAAACCACGTGTTTCTTAAATGTTAAGTAATCATGTTAGAGCAATAAAGCATCACTATGATTTTGGTTTTTTTCGCTTAATGCTACTGCACATTTGAAGGTTTTGCATGATAAATAGTGATGGATAAGAGATAACTAATATATTATGGATTATAGACTATAATTAGTGAAGAAAAAACCTTTGTTAGAAATTTGTTCAACGCAACTTTTAGATTTAAGACTTTTTTTTTTCCCTCTAAAAGGTCACATCACAGAACAGGAACATGTGACACAAAAAACACTGCCTCACTACTTTGTTGAACAATACTGACAGCACTTTAAAGTTTATGCAACGACTCGATAAAACCTTTACTTTTGTCAGCCGTCAGGAGCTGGAGTGCTCGACTCCTTAAATGATCTTACCAGATCAAGGAGGATGAAAGCTAAAAAGGAAAATTAATACTTTTTTTAAAAACTGAAAATGCTGATTTAAATGCTTAAAAAGGTACATAAGGAATATTATGTAAAACGTCAGGAAAAAGCTTTTAAATGTCCCTTAAATATGATGTAAAATGAACAGCTAAATGCAGAGTTGACTGAATAAAAAACCAAATCAACAGTATTTGTGTTGTTAAGTTAGAAATTAAACTTAAAAATAGCTAAAATTAAATTAAGATAACAAAAAATGCATTAATATCAAAGCAAGAAACATTAAAATAAAAATTGAAAACAAAAGGGCAGAATTAAAAACACTATCCTATAAATGCTCAACAAGTCAAAAGGAAGCCTCAAAATCTTAAATACAAAACTACAAAAACACTTTTCTTTATTCCCCATATGAATAAAGATGATGAACAGAGCGATGACATATCACTTCTTTGACCAAAATATTAAAATATTGCAACTTTTTTTTTTCTTCAGGCAACTGTTTTTCTTTTTCTTTACACCGCACAAAACTATTATTTTTTAAGGTCCTTAATCTTTCTTATAACTACACTTTTACTCTCTTTAAAAGTGCATAACTGTAGAAGGACTTTCTCCTTTTTGAATCTGTTTTCTTTTGCATAATAAAAAAAAACGTGTTTTTTTTTTCAAAATAAGACTCAGGATCCATCATGATACATGTTTGACTGCAGATGTTTAAACTCCACACTTTGTTTGTTTTTTCCTTTTAAGAATATGAAAGAAATATACCAAAGTGCCTAAAGTTTTTGATTCATTAAAACAATAAACTACAGAGAAAACTGTTAATGTATCACTGAATGTGCCTCTGATGTATTGACTTCCTGTGAAATTATATTCAAGAGTTATGAATAAAAAGTTTAAAAGTTGTGCACTATGAATATGGTTTTCTTTAAATCCCAAAACAATTTGGTCGAATTAAGAACAGAAATGTTGTTTTCTTTTGACAGAAAAGTGTGATTTGAAGTCCTCTGTGTTGTCAGAAATAGTGCAAACGTACTCGTCTGGACGGTTGAGTTTCAGAAGCACGTGCAGACCAGAATGTTTCTGCAGCTGAACGACGACTAAATAATACCAGGTGGGATTGGACAAAAGCTTCAGACCGTCTCTTCTGAAAGGGGCACGCACACATCCTGTCAGAGGAAATGAAACACGAGAGCATTCATTCCCAGGGAGCAAAATTGAAGCAAATCAGATTATTTCTGCATTGGTCCAACTGTCTGCACCATTAAGGGTAGTCTGAGGTATTTAAGGGTTCTGGGCAAACACAGCGCGGGGTGCCCCATTTCAGCTCTTGTATTATTTTTAACCTTTAATTTATACAGGTCAGTATTTTTTATTTAATACACTTACACTCAACAATTTAATACACGCATTAACAACAACACACATCAAATACAAGAAATATCAACAAATTAAAGGAGTAAACGATAAAATGACACCTTGTACACGTCAGATTTAATCTAATATGGCGTCACATCTCTGCCATTATTTGAACGCGCGTGTTTGATAACTGAGTGAGTGTATCTTACAACTGCACCGTGCAGTCCTAACTGAGCGCGCGCAGAGCTCTCACCGCGTGTGCGCGGAGTTCTCAGTTTATTTTTTTTTTGCTCGTTCAATTTTTTTTTCGCTCGTTCAGTTTCAGGGGGTGCTTTGTCACTCAGGGGGCGGTAACCTTTCTGGTTGATCTGATTGGCCGAAATTTCGGGTCAAATCCGGCAAGGCAGCGGGGCGGGACTTTCATTTTTTTATCTGCTTTAATAGAAAAAAAGAAAACAGCGGGTGAAACGAGGATTAAAACGTTAACGAACGGCCAAGAGCAAAGATAAGATAGTGCAGCGGGTTTTTTTGTGCTTTAAGTTTGACTCGTGTAAAACACCTTATTAGGTAAATATACATGTAGACTTTAGTTACCGTTGGTTGGGCGACATTACGGACTTAATGAGAGCACAATGCTTACATTAAAGAATGACGGTAGATATGCTCACTCAGTTATCAAATACGCCTCCCTGAGTGAGTGTTGGGTCAGAGGTCAAAGAAGACTTCTGCCATAAAACTGAAGCCAAAAGCGGTTCAATAGGAAAATATGCAAGAAAAAGGACATAAGCTGGAAAAAAGAGGGGGAAATACAAAAATAAGGTTGTTTGAATAACGTTGCAGATATATAATAATTAATTTAAAATAAAATTACACCTTGAAAGAGAATTAGAACTTATATGCATTGATGATTTTACAAACCAGATAACTTTTTTGTTGTAAACTGAATAAATAAATGTTTAAAAATTAGGCTGGCTGCAGATGAGTTTAGTGTTTAGAAATAACGTCAGCGCTTTCCACTCAAAATCAGACAATTTTCAAAAATAAAATCAATAAACTCTGATTCAAATGTTATTTTTAAAATAAGTTTTAAAAAGTACCGGTAAACATTGTTGTGATATTTTTCAAACTTGGTATAAACTTCATTGATTCAGTATAAAGAAAAAAAAAAGGCCACATACTAGGTTTGTAACTTCCGAATTTGAGTTTCGGATTGAAGTTTAATCTTGATCTCAGCGACATGGTTTAGATAAGTGGTCTTTAAAGCCTCATCTCTAAATTTCCGTTATTCTGCAGCTGCGAGTCACTTGACCGCTTGTGATGCCTTCATGGATTCAGACTGAATTCAGGAGAAAACATTACTCTGATTTAGCATGTAGCAGAGGAAAAGCGCAAATGTTGGTAGCATTGTCGTGGCGAAAAATTGTTACCCGTTAAAGAGTGTAAATAAAATGCTAGCATGTTGCCTCTTATTTAAAACTGTTCCCACGTAAAAGTTGCAAGAAAGAACCCGCATCGTTCTCATTTCCGGTGGTAATTAAAAGCAACTTCGGTGCTGGTTTATCAGAGCAGCACTAACAGCAGCTCCCCTCCGCGTTGACAGAGATTGAAGTTGGGATGAGGGAAGTTTAGACCAAGACGCTGTGCAGCAGACAGGAGGACCTCTAATGCGATTCCCGGATGTTTCTTATCAATAAACATCAACAAGAAGCGTGAACATTCATCTGTTCTTCATCCTCCGGAGACAGAAACCAGCCGATTGAAAGCGTGAAAACTTTTGGAGATCTCGGAAGAAGTTCACGGAGAAGTTTTGGGGAGAACCGTGTGGCGCAGAAATGTCAGAGCCAGCAGAGAAGAAGGAAAACATTCCTGACGAGTCTGCAGGGAAACGGATTCCAAACGGAGGGAATGCTACGAAAACCAGGGAGGTAAGAGACGAGCAGATTCCTCCTTTTCCAGGGCATTTTTAGAAACATTTCAGGGACTTCACGGCCACATGACAGCTGTAAACTGCTGGACTTCTGCTCCTTCTGCTCGTAAAACGATCACCTCAAGACACTTCATCAGAAACTTCCTGCTTTCTGTCATCTCTACACCTTTGAGTCATTTTAACTAAACAAAGATCCAGTTTCACTGATTCATAATATTTTAAAATTATTCTGAAATTGATTTCTCTTTAAATAAATAACATTTGCGCTCAATAATAGTGCAATTTCTTTTTCTCACTATTTTCACCCTTTTTACTGTCTAAGCATATACAAACATATGGCTTTAAATTAGTTTTATTCACACATTCTCTATGAAATTATGTTTGGAAAATTAGGCAAAAATCAGCACATGTTTTTTTAAACCAGAAAGGTGGAGCGTCTTTTAAGGAAGAGAAAAATACGTGATAGGCCACGCCCACTTCTAGTTTTAGGCATTTCTGGTCTTATCAATCACTTCAGAAATGAATGGTTAACGTTAGACGTATTTTGTGGGATTAAATATTAAAAAAGGGAAAAGACGTTTTATTTCACAGACATTAGTTTGATTCGGTTGAAACTATAATGAAATCATTTTTAACATTAAAGACCCACTCTGATGAAAATGGTGCTTTTAAAAAGTTCTTGTGCTTTTTTTTCTTATGATGGAGGAGAAAACTCATCTTAAAATTGCATTTATGAGGACTTTTTTAAGTCAAATTGTAGTTAATCAGGAGAAGATAAAATGCTGTTTCAAAAACATTGTATTTGTGATGAAAAGATGCTGGGCGGGGCCACAGGCTCTAGGCTCATTGCTCACCGTTTTTGTTGCACCTGTAATGTTAGGTTGAGGTGCTTTTAGCTACTGTGAGAGCATGTAAACAGAGAGCTCTCACCAAAAGGGAGAAGAGGCAGAGTTGCTTCGGGCAACAGTCCCACCGTCTACATTTTCTAAACTTTGAGGCAATTTTTTAATGAACTATTGGCGGCCCGCAAAAACTATGTCTTATGAAAAACACAGACTATTGATTTAGGCTAAAAATGACATAATCATAATGAAAAGACCACTGAGAACGCTTTTAAAAGAGATGGTCCGTGTCGAATTTTAAGCTTTGAACACTTTCCAACAAAACTTTTTTCCTTTTTTAAATGGCAAAAATGACATCAAAGTAACCTATTACTTTAGCATTTTAAAAAGACTATGTATAAATCCATTGTGTTCTGATGATGAAAACGTGAATGGTTTGTAAAAATTAAATAAATGCAGAAATAAAAGACATTTTCTTCACCGAAGTTGTTCAAACACAATGCATTGTGGTCTATATTTGTCAGTCAAGTGAGCATTTGTGAGAACAACCGGAAAAATCTTTAAAAAATGTTATAAAGAATAAAATGCAATAGATATTTATTTTCTTTTTATTGAAATTGGTTCCTGTTTTGTCATTTAAGTTGAGGACTTGTGTGCTCATTGTGTTTCAGGACTTTGAGTTGGCTACCGCCTACGTGTCAGATGCTCAGTACAACAGGAACATCTATTTTGACACGTCACCTCAAGCTGTCAGGTGAGAGCTCACATTTGGTTGTGTTTTTGTTGTGCTTCACCATAAATCTGTGTGAAGTTACAGCTGATCATCCCTTTCGTGCTCGCAGGCTCTATCTGCTCTACCATCACTGGATCCTTAAGGTGCTCCTCTACTTCTTCATCCTGCTCAACTTGTCTCTGGCCATCTTTGAGGAGCCGGCTGTCCTCCCTCTGCCCACATGGGTACGACGCCAATGTTTTGAAAAGATTTCCAATTGGGTGGATTGTAGTTCTGGTTTTAGAATTTTCTCAACGTACAATATGCAACAGCTTACAGAGACAACTTTTTTATTTTAACAAAATGCCACTTATTGGGGGAGGAGAAATTATGAGGGGTCAACATGGCGTCCTTTTCTATAAAAAACGTAATCCTGTGGCATCTGCGCTTGGGCCGTATCATTGAGTTGAATGTGAGCGCAGGCCAGCAGGAAGTCCCAATTTTGAGTAAATAGGGAACCGAGACCAGAACCCTGAGGAACACCTGTGCAGTTAGATTACTCCTGTCAGCATTCTTTATAACTTCTTACATAGTGTAGCTTGGCTGAACACTCTGACACCAATGTGAACGAAGTTGTCGTGGCCAACTTGCTCTCAGTCCTTCAGCAACTGGAGGAGGTCGCGCATGGAAGGGGACGACCAGTCATCAATATCCCTTTCCATGCGACTGAAAGATATTTGTTGCATGTTTTGTTCCATATATAACCTGCGATAGGTGAAGTTCACCAAGTAGGATTGCAGATGTACATGCGATTGAAAAATATTTGTAGCATGGATGAATGTGAAAACGAAAAAGCAATCCCCCTTTGCATTATCGCTTTGATTACGTCACAGAATGAGCGGTGTTGAAGTAGAAAATGAAAAAGCATGTTAAAGGGTTGATTTTTAATTTTATTTATGAGTCAATTGATGCAGTTACATTGTGAAAATGAAAAAGCATTTCTGTTATCCATTTTAATTTTCAAATTAGATATTTCTGATTGAATTTTGGTACACATTTGCAAAATAACTATTTGAAAACGAAATGTCAAATGTCCTTTTCTTATTCATTTTAATTAAGTGACATAATGAGCGGTGTTGAAGAAGAAAAAAAGCCATCTGGAGGATTGAGTTTTCATTTTATTTTTGAGTCAACGGAGGCATCTGTATTTTGAAAATGAAAAAGCATTTCCAGTATATGTTTTTATTTTAAAATATGAGTCATAATTGCTTCAATTCTGTGGTTCTTAATATGAAAATAACTATAATAATACTTTCAGACCGGTTAAAGTCCCCCTTCAGTCATTTTTTGATTTATTTGTAAATTATTTGATTTATTTATTTGTAAAAATGTTCTGAGTGGTCTTTTAATTAAGATTATGCTGTTTTAGCCAAAATCTTAGCCAGAATCCAAAAACCAGTGTCATTTTCTAGGGCATAGTTTCTAAATTCATTAGAAATTCGCCTCAGAGTTGTGGCTGTTGGTGCAGTGCAACACTGTCCCCCACCTCCCGTCATCCATCTGTGTACATGCTCTCTCGCTAGCTTACAGCCACTCCCACCCCCTGCCCAGCATAGTTTTTGCTTCACTCCTAGGAGCTTTTTTCTATAGCATTTTGCCGTCTGCTCCTGATTCGCAAAGATTTGAATAAAGAAATACTCTGAAACTGAATTTTTAGCTTAATTTTCTTCCTTTATGACCTTATGCAAGTACAAGTTAAAAACACCAAAAGTAAGATTTTCATTAGAGTGAGTCTTTAATGGATTCAAAGCTGTTCTTAAATATTTGTCTTCAAAGGATGGCAAGCTGTGATGCTGACTTTGTAATGATGTGTTTTGTCCTTCACAGGCCACCATGCTGGTGGAGCTCTTCTGCTTGCTCACCTTCACCCTTCGAATCGGTCACTATGCCAAGGTGATCCCTCGAGACAAGTTTTGGAAGGACCCCAAAAACATCTGCATCATCGTCACGCTGGTGGTAAGAGGGGAGGGTCCGCCATCACAGCTGTGGGAGGGGCATAATTGAAAGGGGGAGGAGTACTACATATGTTTAAACTTTAATCATTGTTATGAGTATCTCAGGCATCAAAGTGTTGCTTGTTCTGCTCTGAACTGGTTGCCTCTGGACTCAGAACTTCCTTGTTTTTGGAGCAGAAGCTGTGTTTGCTGCAGTTTGCTGAGCCGAGTTCCTGTCCAGCCAGAATGTGCTGAGAAAACTTTCTGCTGCAGTTGTGAAACAGACTTTAGCCCGAGCTGCTGCCACGTCAGCACCTTTAAGTTGGAGAAGCTTCCTGAAGGCTCTCACTGGATGAAATAGATAATCAGAAATGCTTTACTTTCTGCAATAATTGTTTTCCCCGCTACAGGAAAAATAGTCTGGAGTTTTATTTTATTTGTGTTAAATGTGGTTAACTTGCTAAGAAGCTTTACACGGTAAATTCAAATTGTTTTTCAGTCAATGTCGAGGACATTTGATACATATTTTTTAATCATTAAAGTGTTTACATTTTTTAAAAATTATGAATGCCTTTACATCAAAATAATATAGTTTGAATTAATTTTGGAGAAAGAAAAATAATTATGGAGAACTGAAGCTGAACGCCTACGCAAACTGAATAGCCACACAATTATTCAAATACATATTTGTAGGTTTTTATTTGCAATAGTTTTTGAGTATTTTTCCCTTTTAAATTATTTAGAACATTTTTGTTACTTTTTCCTGAAGAGAAATAATACATTTAGGAGATACAGGGCTGCCGGAGCCTGACCTGGCAACTCGTGGGCGAAGGCGGGATACATCCTGGACAGGTCACCAATCACGCACCCATACACGCTTCGTACTCAATAGGGACAATTTAGAGCAACCGGTTAACCTATAAAGCATGTTTTTGGATGATGAGAGGAAGCCAGAGTCCCCAGAGAAAACCCACGCATGCACGGGAAGAACATGCAAACTCCACACAGAAAGGTCCCCCCCATTCATGATGATGTTTCAGGTCCCCCAGTTGGGACTTGAACCAGGGACCTTCTTGCTGTGAAGGAAGAGCACTAACCGCTGTGCCCCTCTGCTAAATTCAACTCTTTAAAAGTACTCTCAACTAATCTAAATTTTGTTTTGCTATTTTAGTCAGACAATCTTTTTTTTTTTTGCATTTAATTTATTAGAATATTAATTAAAAATAGATTTAGAGTTGGCAAACTAAAAATTGCCTAAATGTTAAATGTAAAAATATTTTTTGACTTCTTTGACTTATTAAACTATTTTTTAACATTTCTTTAAAAATTATTGGTCTTTGGCTCATATTTTCAGAAAGACAGATTTGTTTATTCTTCTATGCTCATAAGAATCCTTAAACAAGTTGTTTCTAAATTTCCAAATTGTAAATTTGTTGCTGTATCAAATAAATTACAATTTATCTAAACAAATAGCTATTTCATAAAGAAAAATATGAGAATCCCAGCATTTAACCAATATAAAGAGTATTTTCTTTCAACCCCTAGAATTTGTTGTGCCTGCCTCTGTTCCTTTGTGCAGCTCACCTTGATTGACATGGTCATTTACGGCGCGCTGAAAGCTGCAGACTGTTACGGCGTCCGCTGGTCCAGAGTCCTGCGTCCGCTGCTGCTGGTCAATGTGACAGAAGGACGACAGGTGAGTTTCTGTCTGATCCAAAGTCAGCAGCTCATCCTGAGAGAAAATGATTGTGTGGTGCTTAAAACTTTCCACTGACAAGAAAAATCCTCATTTACTGTTATTGTTTTGGGTTTTGTTCCTATTCATCATTAGTTGTATTACAGGGGCCTAGTTATTAAATCAGCAGTGTTTATCATTATATAAAACTCATCTCCATAAAACAAACACCAATTCAAAAAAATCTGTTAAATCCTGCCTCGTGCTAAAATATTTCCCCACCCTCAACAGTTTTTGAGCAAAATGCAATAAAAAAAAAAAAAATTTTGAAGTCATTTTTTAATGACACCTGGTTGCTGACAATTTTCTCCAATCAATAACTGACTTAAAGTGTTGAAAAGCTGAAATATGTGGTGCACATACCGGGGTCGCTGATATGTTTTAGTATGAAAGAGTTACAGATATATTTCTGAAGCTTTGGGACTCCAAAGAACCACAGTGTGAGTCTACAACGCATGGAGAGAACTTTCTGAGGAGTGATCAACCAAAATGAGTCTCAAGAACTCAACAAGGTCCCACCGGAGAGGTCATCAAGGAAGTGGAACTTAAAGTACAGATCTCACTTGACTCGCTGAAGGTCAGAGTTCAGGATTCAACAGCCAGTAAGAGACTTTCGGACAAAAAAATGATCAATGTGAGAGTTGAAAGAGAAACTATTAAGCAAAAAGAACACAAGACTCACCGTGATGAACTAAAAAAAAAACTTTCTGGCATCTTCAGAGTAACAATCAGAGATAGTGGTGGTAGTGTGATGGTGTGGGCTAGAATTTCTGCTATTTCTGAATTCTGTTTTCTACCAGAAGATTCATAAGGAGAAAATTCTGCATTGATTCATGAGCTAAGGCAGCAGAACAATGATCAAAGCACGGCAACAGGTCCACTTGAAAGTTCTGGAACCGTTTAGTCAAAGTTTGGACTCTAATTTGACCTTAAACAGTTTTTCAATTTGGTAAAAACATAAAAATGATCTGGAATTCAGCATTTCTGCAACAACATGAACAGACAAGAAAATAACAAAACAAAACAATCATATAGGAAAAGAAAAAAAACAAATTCATGGCTCTGCATCTTTTGCGTAAACTTGTTAATTTTGATATCATCGACATTGGGAGCTTTGTTTTTGTTGGTAGCTGGTGCCTGAACGCCTCCATTAGATAGTGTCAGTGTGATTGACGAGGGTGCGTCTGCATCTCCCGAGGTGAGGAGCATAAAGTTGTGTGTTTGTCTTTGTTTATGTTCAGCTCCGCCGAGCGTTCAGGAGCATCCGGAATGCTCTTCCTGAGATCTTCTACGTCTTCCTGCTCTTCATGCTTAGCATCCTGCTGTTCTCTCTCATGGCTCTCAAGCTGCTGGGCAAACGGTGAGACCACAGCCTTTCCTCTTGTCTTTCTGTCACACATTTTAGCTCTTTTTGTTTTTTGTGGACTGTGATCCAACTGAATTTTATGTTGATCAGATAAAAGATGTGTGCTTTTTAACTGCGAGACAGCATAAAGAAATGTTCTTCTATATGAGGTTGCCAAAGGAAAAGTTGTATTGTTTTGTCCTGGTTGAGTTCCAAGAAGTTTTCTGTTATCTATGACTTGATGTCTAAAATACAATTTAAGAGTGTTTATTGGTTCAAGGTAATCGGGAATGTAAAGCTGTGTATCATCAGCATAGCTGTGAAAGGCAACCCCATGGCTACTGATGACATCCTCAAGAGGCAACATATATAAATGAAAAAGTATTGGACCTAAAATCGACCCTTGAGGAACCCCACAACTTATTTCATAGATTCTTCAAGATAAGATTCTAATATTAACAATGTCTCAATGCAAATTAGAAAAAATATTATGAAGTTTAGGAGGAGAACGATCAGATTCTTTTGTTTGTTTGGATTGTGCTTCTTCTTCTGTGGTGCTGTCAGTAGCAGATGCTAGCAGATAAAACATATACTGTATACTAGACTCTGTTTGGTTGCCATGGTCACACAACTGGAGATTTTTTTTGTCAATGTTGCATTTGCAAATTTTCAAATTGACATATTTCCTTCATTCATACATTTTTTTAGGATTGGTTTGGTTCATCTGAGGATTTTTTTTACAGAGATTTGAAGACCATTGATGGAAAGCCGTACTTTACAAACTACATGGATATTGTTTTTGATATGTACGTCCTCGTCACCACAGCCAACAGCCCTGACGTCATGTAAGGATTCACAAATAAATCTTTCTCTGTGCCACATTCAGGGCAGCTAAAGGGAGGGTAACTGGGATTGGTTGATAGAAATTTTAGCTCCCCCAAATTTATTTTATTTGTATTTCACACGACTGAAGTACATGACCACTAACTATACGCCAAGAATGAATGCTAATTAAAAAAACAAAACAACTTTTTTGTGTAGATTAAAAACAGACTCATGTATGTATTAAAGGGACATAATAAACTGCATCCACTGCTGCCTGATATAAGCATCATCTGGGAATGTTTAAAAAATCTTTTGCATCCATGCAAAACTTGTTCTTAACAGCAAACATCCACATTTCACCAAATGAATTATGAATTCTGAAACCACCAATTTTGCTTTATTGAGATGTCAACATTCAACAAAGAACATGCCAACAGAAAATCAGGTCATTTCCAAAGTGCTGGAAAAGTTGGGGAAGGAAGCAGTGCATAGCCAACTCAGATTTGTTTCCTTTGTATCATGAGTGAGGTAAAAATGCAACACTATAGCTTTTATAGTTAACTGAAGTCTAACAGATAGTTGTCGCTTTGATCAGAATGTTTCTAAACACAATCAAGTACTTTCTGAAGATCCTATCATGTGGATGTTAATAGTGTTTTGTCTCGGTGTGAACTGGAAGGAAAGCGTCAAAGCTGAGTTGAAATAAGTGGTGTTAAGATAAACATCCTTTCATCCTCTTTTTTTCTCTCCTTTTCCACGTACAGGATGCCAGCGTACAACGCCAACTTTGGTTTTGTCATATTCTTCATCTTGTACATCCTCATCAACACTTACATTTTCATGTCTGTCTTCTTGGCTGTGGTTTACAACAACTATAAAAAATACCTAAAGGTAAAGCTGTTAGGCTGCCAAGATTTGTATCTTTCTGTTTTACAGTTTATGTTCCGCCTTTTCCTCTTGTCGCTCCTCTTTTTCCAGTTTTTTTTCTCCTCGATTTGCAGTTTTCTTCCATTTTTTTCTCACTTTCTTTGATTGTAGTTTTTTAGTTCCTGATTTTTGTTTTTCATCTTTATATTTTCAACATTTTTTGCCAAATAAATTGTGTATGTGCACCTTCTTTTTCTTAAAAAAATAATTTAAAAAATAATTTGGATGTGTTAGCTTTTTTATGTCCAAATGTTTTGGGTTCTAAATCTACAGAAACTATCGTAATCATAAGAATAAATTCATTTGAAATTATTTGGAATTACATTGTTCTTCAGGAAGAGGTACGGCAGCTGGTCAAGGCCAAAAGGCACAAAATGGTGCGGGCATTTGCAGTTCTGCAGGAGCAGAGGGAAGAAGGCAGCCAACCTGTGGTGACCTGGAACAACTGGAACCAGCTCATCCAGCTGGTGCAGCCCAAGATGAGTAGTGCTCACAGACAGCTTGTATGGCGTGTCTGTGACAACACAAACCAGGGCTTCCTTGGTGAGTCGCCCTCAAAGCAGAAATTCTTCCCCATGTTCTTAAAATGTACTTAGAAAGCATGAAAGCCATGATGCATCTCCAAAATGAGAGTGTTTTTACTTTCCTTTAAATGGTGCATTTAAGGACCCATCAGTAAAAAAAAGTGCTTCTTTGTATCCTGGGAAAAACAGGTGTGTTTGGGTCAATGATTTAATATAAGATCTGGACTAAGTGACCCCCTCCTCACTTGCGTTCCCAACAGGAAGTACCCACAGGTTCCAAGAAGCCAAAATCCCAAAGACTTCTATTTAGAAATAAACAGTTACTACTCAGTCATCATATTTGTCAGAATAACCATTCTTGCTCTGATACCTTTTTTTTTAAAACATGTTCTTGCTAATTAAATTTTTTTTCAATATATTTTTTTCTGTAGTTATAAACTCTCCAATCAGATCACATCAAACATTTGAAACGTTTGATTGACAGATTCTCCTGAGCTTGCTTTCAAGTTTCAATCATCTAGTGTAGAGATAGATCAAGCGAAACACTTGCATTTTGGTGCATCCTAAAATACAACTCTGATTTTTCACAACATTTTGTTGTTAGATCTGCAAATTTCAAGTAAAAAAAACTGAGTATCATTTGGAACACATGTGGCAAATTAGGCAATAATTGACCAATTAATCAGTTAATCTCTTACGAATTATTTTTAATGACTTAGTTAAGTCCTGGCAACTAGTCTAGAACATTTTGTGTCCCCTTTTATTCAAAGTTTCAACTGTCTTCCAAATATCTTGTGTGGAACAAACTATTGCATCTCTTAACTTTGATTAAAAGCATTAAATCTATTGTATTACTTCAGATTGAACCCTCTCGGGGCTGGTGTTGCAGATTATATCACATTTTTTCTGTTACTAAAACTTAAAAATAGAAGAAAAAGTGTTAAGAGCTCACATTTACTCAGTGGTTAACACTACAGTGTTCCCTCGTTTATCGTGGGAGTTACATTCTAAAAATAACCAGCGACAGACAAAATCCGTGAAGTAGTCATCTTTATTTTTTTAAAATTAATTTGTAAATGCTGTAAAACTCCTCATTACACACTTTATACACAGACATCGCATCTTTAACATTTTCTTACTTGTTCCAACTCGAATTCTGTACAAGAGACACGACACAGAGGAGATTGATTGACAAT
Source organism: Adrianichthys oophorus (assembly GCA_036245035.1). Lineage (NCBI taxonomy): Eukaryota > Metazoa > Chordata > Actinopteri > Beloniformes > Adrianichthyidae > Adrianichthys > Adrianichthys oophorus. The sequence goes on along the minus strand of BSAI01000119.1, from coordinate 16,581,840 downwards.
TATCTACAGCCAGAAAAAGAAAAGAAACACATTCGACATTGCACCAAAGAATCTGCGAAAAGTGAACCCCGTAATAGCGAGGGACCACTGTGTTCGCAAATGACCTTCAGCAGACGTGTCCACTGAATATGGTCATGCATGTTACACATCAAGCACAGCTTAAATTTCCTATTATGATGGGGTACCTCTGGGGTTTTTGACAACTTTTCGTTAAATAGATAAAGTGGCTTTCATTCAGCTCGCTGACCTCCTCAACATCGAGGTGATCACTCTTAAACCTCGACCGCACCCCTTCCAGAATTTATTCCCCGACTTCTACCAGTCTGCTCTTAGCCGCTTCATTTGCAAAGTTGTCCAACATTGGTAAGTTAATGAAGGTTTTTTACATTTTTTTATTATGGATATCTAAAAGTTTCAACATTTAAATAGATCAGCTTCTTACAAAGAGACAACTCTGACATTTTGATGCTTTTGTTTTCTTCAGGGGTTTTGTGACAGCGTTTGACCTCATTATCCTTGTGAATACTGTGCTTATTGGTCTGGATGAGAAGAACCCTCTGATCTCTAACTCTGAGTGGGTTTTCCTGACTCTTTACCTGCTGGAGATCCTATTAAAGCTCTATGTGTTCGAGCCAAGGGCTTTTTTCTCCAGACACAACTTCTGGAACTGGTGAGGAGCGATCTTTGAATTTTGTCTGAAAACAATTTTTTTAAAGCTCTTTTGTTCAAAATTATCTGCTTGGCTTAGAATATTAAAACAATTAAGAACTTTGTTATTTTAGTTGTCTCTTTCAGGTTTGTTTACACTTCTTGTGTCTGTTGTGTTGCTCCAAGTTACGTTTAAAAGCTTTTTAGCTCCTCACGAGACTCTAACAATTAACTTGTGCTGCAAGTTGAAAAAAAACCAAACGCAATATCTTAATCTGTGTCTGTAATCTGTGTCTGTAGTTCATTACTCTTTTACATTTTGTCACCTTAAAACATTTTTTCAAAATGGTTTAGATTTCTTTTTTCTTATTGTTGCAACATCATCTTGAAGGGATCTATTTTGAATAAAAACTCATTTGTTTAGGTTTGACACCATCATCGTCATCTCTGCTCTCATTGCCACCAGCGTCAACTCTGCCTTGGGATCATGTAAGTTCTTGTTTTATTGCCTCTTTTGCCGTCAATGTGCCAACATCTATCTTTTTTTTCCAAAAAAATCAGAACATGAACCGTTTAGCATAATTTCCCCAAATTACCTTTGATTCTGTGCTGGCTCACCTTTTTTTTTTTTTTTTACTTACAATTACAGTAAGTCATTGGCTCCAGCCCTTTCATGCTGCAATTAAAAGAGTACACATTTCCAATTAACAAGCATATAAGAAATAGATTAAAAGCAATATTCAGTCACAAAAATTCAAATTGTTCTTTTAACCAACATATAGAAAAAAAGCTCATTAAAATGAACATCCTTCAGCATAAAAGGCAACATTTTTGAGTGAAATTGTGATGATGAAAAAGCAAATCCTTGAACATCTCCCAGACTTCCTGTGCTAACTTTATCTAGAAACACGAGACACTAAAAGCAGTTAAAGTTTTTTGCAATGCTAAAACAAACCTTCATAACCTAAAAATGCGTTACCTGTTTTACTATGTAGAATAGAATAAAAGCCTGAAAAAGGTCATTTGATGACTAATTACTGATCAACTCTTTCATGAAAAACACAAAATCTGAGATCCAAAATAATCTGTTTTTATTTCTGACTTGATGCAGCGGGGGGATACACCAGCCGCCAGATCCTGGACATTGTCTTCATCCTGCGAGTCATCAGGCTGGTCCGGGTGATGGACAACATCCAGAGGTGGAAATTCACTCATTAAAATCAAATGGTTGCCACACTGTGGCCTTTTGGGATATGTGACCATAATCAAACTGATCCAGTGTTTCACTGCGTGGTTTTATAAATATGTTTGTATTATTTTTGCTAGTGTTCTGCTGTGTTTCTTGCAGATCTTCTTTCAGTTTAAGTAAAGATTTTTTAACTTAAATGTGGACCTGTTCTGCCTGTTAGGTTTCGCACAATCATTAACACAATGATCAGGATTGGACCAGCCATCTTCACATTTGGACAGCTCATTGTTGTAAGTAGCTGACAGTAAACTGACCTGCACACATGCGCAAAAAGTCACCAAAACTTGCACACACCTAGTAAAAAAATTGAACATGAATTTTGGGCACAGTGAACGAGACCCCTCCCAAGACGATGACATCACGGAGAGCTCAACCGTTAAAAAAACGAATGGGCCGAAAATTGCTTGAGGAACCAGAAAAAATATTCTGAAATACACAAACAAAACCAAAACACACTCGTCGGCGATATCCAAGAGAACTGTTAAAATCATTATGGGATGGCCACACAACCTACTGCTTGGTGGCTATTTTTTGTCAAAATGAAGTACGGGAAAAGGAACCTTTTGTTTTGGCAGTTATGATGAAATTTCACACACATGCCGCCAGGTTAAGTCTACAATGACCCCTGGAGTTTTGTTGACCTTTCACCTTAGGAAGAGGCTGCCATCTTGAATTCTAAAAAAAAAAAAAAAAAAACACTTTTAGTATCAGGTTCAAACGAAAACTTGTCCTAGGGATTTTCATCAACTGTAACTTCTTGGGCATCGCCGAGAGGCAATTGTGAATAAAATATTGGAAATAGAAGTTGTAGATTTTGAATGGCGTGTGCATGGTGAGCTCGGAAAAGTGGCGTACTCTTATTACTCGCCCCTTTTTTGGCAGAATATTGTAAGAATGTAATATGTTGATCTCAGACTAGAGCTGGACAAATTATTATGAGGCAGGATATGAACTAAAACCAACAGAAAAGCCGCCATTTTGAAAAAAGTCCTTTTTACTTCAATTTTTCACAGACAGCCTAACAAAGTGAAAGGGGGATGTCAGGTGTTCGTAGTGGTTGCTTGGCAAGTGAGGTTGGCTCAAAGGTGGACGCTGAGGGAGGCTGTGGGGCAAAGAGGCAATCGCCGAGGGCAGCGGGTAGCGCCTGCGGGCCATCCAACACCTCTCGCGGCTTTAATTTTAAATATGGTTTCATATTTTATGAATCAATAACAAACATGGGCAATCTGCCCTATAGAGGATGATGGATGAATTTATCACCATGTTAAATTGAAAACCTTTTTCCCAAATGATCACTAAAGGCTTCTCATAATATAACTTCCTTGAGCAATAAGTAGTCTATTTAAGTGTACTACATGTATATTTAGTTTATTATAAAAGTAAGGCAGTATACTTGAAGATACATTTGTTATCTATATATGTAAACATGAAATGCTCACAAAGCTTTTAGTTCTGCAGTTATTTGTTCAGAAACTGAAGTGTTAACTGATAAAATGAACGAAATCGCCAACGTTTTGCATTTACTGGGTGATTAAGTGTAGTTGCAGTTTAAACTGGAAGTTGTTACTTATGTTCTCTGCCTCTTCAGGTGCTGTACTACATCTTTGCCATGCTGGGGATGGAGATTTTCAAGAATAAAGTGAAGTTTTATGACAACCCTGATGAGCAGTCCTGCGGGAACCCGCTGCTCAAAGACACAGCCTTCGCAAATCTCAACTACTGCAAGAACAACTTCAACAACGTGGCGTCGTCCTTTGTCCTGCTGCTGGAGCTGACGGTGGTCAACCAGTGGCATGATATCCTTCCCATAATGCACTCCTCATAGTATGCTAATCCTCAGGAGTTTTACTCCTCCCTTACAACATCCTTTTTGACTCCAACTTATGATTATATTTTTTTTAACTGATCCACTTCTCAGTAGCGGCTTTGTGACCGTCACTAACGTGTCTGCAAGGATCTTCTTCGTCATATTCCACATCACTGCAGTCATCATCATCATCAAGTAAGTTTCCTTTTATTGAGCTCCTTCAGAGCTGGGAATGGAAGAGAGTTATCGCTTTTTAAGATAACAGAAAAGCTGCTATATGTATCAAACAAAAGCTTGTTTCAGCTGAAAGCTGAGTGACGTTGATCTCTCTGTGATGAATCTCACTCATTTTCATCTGAATTTGATCTTAATTTAGGTTTTTCTCCACCAAAAAAATCTATTTAAACAATACATTTGACTCAATTTAAGAATCCACTCCAATAAAACATGTATTTTTGGTGTTTTAAACATGTTCTTGTGGTATTCTCATGATGGTCTACATATTTTGAGAAAATTAAGCTTAAAACGGCATTTTCTGAACGTTTTTGCAGACAGAAAAATGCAGTTGGAAAATGAGTGTATTTGTGATGTCAAAAATCTGCCTAGCGGTACACAAGCTCCCTGCTCCGCTCTATTCTGATGCATCATGTTTCTTCCCTTGTAGACGACTAGATCTACAAGGGTTAATTTTAAGGTACAATGAGTGACCATACTTTAATAAAAAACTATTTAAATGGAAAATATAAAATTTTTTGCTTCTGTACTTATGCCAGTCAAACATCTCCCGCTGTCTCCTGCTTGTGACATTCGGGGCACACCGATTTAGAGGACAGCAAAGGGGAATACATTTCCCATTTTTCCAATTTCTTTTTACTTATTTATTTTAGATTTATGATTATGCCCAAACCTCTGCTGTAATCATACATTTTTACTGCATTATTGCGTCTTTTTGCAGAATTTGTCCTCATAAGATTAAACAGAATTGCTGTTGTTTCACCCTCAATTGTAGCTCTGACATTCCTGTGATTAAAAGCATGACATCGTCAGCATAGAGGGACATTTTTCAAAAATCTGAGCTGTTAGCATCACAAAGGACTTTCCCATTAGACCCTCCAGCTTTAAATGGTTTTCTGTCTCTGTCTTCATCTTGTAGCATCTTTGTGGCATTCGTGCTTGAGGCCTTTTTCATGGAGTACTCTGACCTGCAAACACCACTGGAAAGAAAAATCGAGGAGCTGAACTTTGCTATGAAGCAGTATGTTACCATGACAACACAGGATCTATACACTTTTAGTGTTGTTAAACTGCCTGATTTCTTTCCTGTTCCTTTAGGTGATTTTAACTCACATTCATGATATATTGTTTTGTTTTTCTAATACTTTGTTTTTTTTCTTCTGTTGGATGTTTTTTTTCTTAAGTGTTTTTTTATAACAATTGCTGTGACTGAGGGGAAATTAATGTCACGGTGGTCAATTAAAAGCACAGATGGATCATTTTGATGAAGGGATGATGGCCAATGGATAACAGCACAAATTGATGCAGCTATTTGGATAGATTCTAAAGATGGACCATAAGTTTCTCGCCACATACTCAGACCTGGTCAAACACTTGTTGGCATCCAAAATCAAGAAAAGATGAGATATATTAAGAGGGGTCGCAGACTCCAGGCCTCGAGGGCCGGTCTCCTGCTGGTTTTTAAAAACTACAGCTTTTCTAAAGCTTCAAAGAACCACAGGGAAAGTCTTCATCCACACATGGAGAAAACCTGGAAATCCAAATATGTTACAAAAGATAAATCCATTTATTTGAACAAGTTTTATTATTAGTTAGAGAGAACTCAACTAAATCCAAAGGAAACAAAGCTGTTCAATCCTGTCTTGTCCTAAAATATATTTTAAAAAAGCAGCTTTTTTGGAAAACGGAGTTCAGTTTCTTTTACATGCCTTGTTGCTGTCAATGTGTTTAAATTAAGAAATGACAAAGTGCTAAAAGGTTAATCAAAGTGCTGCTAAAACAACATGAGAACAGAAATGTGGTCACTGACATGTTTCCGTGTGAAAGAGTTTCGAAGACATGCAGCTTTAGAGAACCACAAAACTCACGGTTCTCCGCTGCTTCAGGAAACCTGAAACAAAGGAGAGCTTTTCCAGCATCATCCGACCAAAATGAATCAAAGAACACAACAAGGGCTCGTCCAAGAGGTCATCAAGGAAGAACGTGGAAAGAGGTGCAGATCTCACATGATTCACCCAAAGTCAGAATTTCTGATTTAACAGTCAAAATGTGACAGAAATGGATCCATGGGAGAGTTCAAGGAGAAAGCAGAGCAAAAAGAACACAAAGACGCATCTCAGATCTGACAAAACCATCTCCAAAATGTTTGGACACAAAATGTATGGGTTAATGAGAGAAGAGGAACTTTCTGGGAAGATTGTTTTCTGTTGCATCTGAACCTGAACTAATAGCGTTTCAGACCTTGAACATCAGAACAACTCCTGATGACCATCTGGTTTGGGCAACAGAACAATGATCTTAACACAACCGCAGTTCCACTTCTGGAGGGATCAAAATGATGACATTTGTGTTTGTAATTTTTTAGAACCAATGAAAACCCAAATGTCTCAGTTCTTTAGGAGCCATAAATGCATCATAGATTTACAGAGCAAATCTGATCATTCAAAATCACCACGTTTGCTTTTTTCATTCTGCAGTGAGTAAACAATTCTGTGATTATTCATTTTATTTTTTGTTATTCAGGGAAAGGTTAGAGGACAATCTGGTGAACGCCACGGAACCCATGGACAACAAACCGGGAACCGAGGAGTCACCAACTCCAAGTCGTTCATTCATGGAGTTCAAAATATCTTCAAAAAGTGAGTGGGAATATTTTTCAGCTCAAATGGATGAGTCTGACGGGAAAACTCACGAATGTGTTTTGCACCAGGATATCGGACGGTGGATGCGCTATTGCAGCGGATATTTGAGGTGGACGTGGGCCCCGAAGATTTGTCTGAGAACGACGACACTGAAGCTCAGAACACCGGGAGCTTTTCAAACCCAAATTTCGGTTCTGCCTCAGCATGAAAACAGCTTCCACTTTAATCTAGTTTTATTGATGCTGTGCCGTGACTACTGACGCCTATCCTGTACAATGTGTCAACTGTTGGATCAGGTCATTTCCAGTGTTATTTTTTCCTTCATATTTCTGTGCCGCATCACTGTGTGACACAAAGATAATCACTTTTTCACATAAAGAGTATTTACGCATATGTTGATGGAGGATTTTTTTAATGCCAGTTGGAGGGAAAAAAAACTTTTTTTTAGCCTTTGAGAGGTTTATCCAATTCTCAACTAAAAGCATCTCATTTTCATTTAAAGTAGCATTTTTTTTTTTAGCTTAGGTTGTTGAGTAGGTTGGCCAGTGATGGAAGGATTGGCGGTTTGATCCCAGCTCCCTCCTGCCAATCGTCGTTGTGTCCTTGGGCAAGGCACTTAACCCTCTTTGCCTCCGGGGTGGCTCCACTGGTGTGTGAATGTGTATGAATGTACTGGTGATGGTCAGAGGAGCTGTAGGCGCATACTGGCCACCACGCCTCTGTCAGTCTGCTCCAGGGCAGTCAATCAGTAGCTTACCATCACCAAGTATGAATGAATGATGGATACACATTGTAAGTGTTTTGAGCATAAATCCAATCCATTAATGTTAAAGAACAAAAGCAAAAAAAAAAAGACATTTTTTTAAAGTCCAACATAAACCATTATCATAAATATTTAAACATTATGTTGCAAAATCTGCGTGGATTAATCTTAAAAATTAGTAAATTATTGAAAAAAATTGAGTCTTAAAGTTACTGAAGAAGGAACAGTCAATACTTTGAGATTAAAACTTCGAAACTATCAAAAAATTCTCAAAAGCAGCAGTTGTTGTTTGAATTTAGAATTGATGAGGTAAAACACGCTTTGCTAAGTTTCAGATAAATTTTTTCATGAAAAAGTTGGAAAGGTCTTAGAAATCCTAAAATTGTTAATAGCATATTTTAGTTTTTGTAGCAGAGAAAACCTGTATATTTAAAATTAAGGTATCAATAGACACAAAAGTATAAGATTTACAACACAAATATAAACTAAGCTGTTAGAGCTTTATGTTTTTGTATTTTATTTATCAAATTAATATATTTAAAATACATTTGACTGATTTGTGGCGGAACGTACTCCCAGCCAGCAGAGGGCGCCAAATACCCGCAGCTTCAGCATCTGAGCCGACGAGGAGCGGCGTGTTTCTGCCCGCGCGTGCGTGTGGTGCTGATGCTGTGGAGATGGAGTCCACGGAGAAGAAGCTGCACGGTTCCGTGACAACGCGGAAAACGTCACTCAGGTAAAACAATCGGATGGAAATAAACGTTTGTGTCTGTAGAGGAGGAAAAACCAGTTGGCGAGCAGAAACGGAAATCAAAACCAGGATGGAGAGGACACCGCGCGTGCACGAATGTTTGGCCTCAAATTACAAAATGATCATTCGTGTTTGACTCATCCGCGTGGAACTCGTCTGCTTCAGGTCCAAACGATACGACGAAACAGCAGGCCTTGAATGAAGTCAGAGATGTTGCGTCCCTCACGGACGTGGGCCCTGAACGCATCACTGTGCCTCACCCAGCTGTTGGGTGAGCCTCTTTTCTCAATAAGATGAACAACCATTTTGTCTTTTAACGCACAAAAGCACTCCGAATGAGCTGAACTGCTCTTTTTGAGACGTATTTTACAGGAAACGTGGCTTTAAATGATATTCTACGGACACAAACGTGACGTTCAGTTTTGATTTGCAGCTAAAAATAGATCCATTATTAAGTGTGCATTTGTTGCTCCCACATGATAGACAAGAAATGCTCCAATCACAAAAAGAAGAAACGACTGACGCTTTTAAGGAGATTTGGATGCATTTTTTTGGTTCGAAAAGGTGAACTGATGAACAAAATACAATATGAAAGGCGTGATATTTCTAGATGAGCTATCTCTAGGTTGAGGTTATGTGGCACTGAACTGTCATAAGTTTAGTTGCCTCTCAGATATGATCAAGCATCACTTTGTGGAGAAATAGATGTTTGAAATTAAATGTGAACTGGTTCCTCATCGTTGTGGAATATTTCATACTTCTTCTGGTTTATCTTCACTTCAAAAGCTGATAATCTTCCTTGTTTTTACTGCAGCCTCTTGTGTTGTTTTTGGGTGAAATGAAACAAACATTTGTGCAACGGGCTCAAAAAGGTTTTGATCAGTCAGGCAAAAAAAAAAAAAAAAAAAAAAAAAAAAAAAAAATCATAGTAATTCCACTTTATCAGTCAAGTCAAACCAACGAGAATATTTTAAATATATCAAGCTGGTTTTCAGTTTATCCACATTGTTTTCTGTTTTATTTCATTGTATTACTTTTAACTATTTTTTCCTGTGTAATTTATTTATTTAAAAAATAAATTATTTTATTTTTATTGTTATTTTATCCAGTATTTTTTCCTCTTTTTCAAAATTTCAAAACATGTTTTCCAAACAACTTATAAACTTTTTTTTCTCGTTATTATTGTTGTTTGTAGGTAGAACATTTAAACATAACTTAAAAACGTTTACGTTCTGCATTAACGGATGTTGGAGGCTTTACTTTGAAAGAGCCGGCCGGATGTTGTGGCTGTGCGCGGTGACGTTACTTTGACGCAGGTGGAGGCAGAGCTGCAGTGCGGACAAACGGGCTGGAGCCGGACATCCTCACGCCCACAGACCGCCCGTGACAGCCGAGCCGGGTCAGCCTCTGCCGGGTCAGCGTTTCTAGCTTCAAAGCGGGTTCGGTTGTCTAATCCGGGTCGGCCGGAAAGAGCGAGTGGGGTCGCTCCTCATTTCTCTCCTGCAGAACTTGCCCACCGGGCCGCGGCAGCGGAGGATTGTTATGAGCGCCGGTGGACTGAACCGTTTCCTTTCGGCCATTTAGTGGGTCTGCTCCGCTCGGGGCGGCTGGTTCTGACCCGCCGTAGGATGACAGCCTGAAATAAATGGTGGTGTGATCTCAGTGGGAGTCTGAGGCCCCCACCTCACAGAGAAACGGTGGGTTTTCTGGACCAGAACGTTTTGTTCCGAAGTAAAATCCCAGATGAAGATTACCAAAAGGCGGAAAAGGAGCGGACGGTGCGCCAGGTAGGCCTGATCCGGACCATTTGGGGTTCAGACCGCGCAGTCCATTCGGTGGGTGTGTTCCGCAGCTCCGCGTGAACCGAACCGGAATTGTTGGCGCAGTGTTTTCAGAACCATTTGGTTAGAAAGCGGCTCGGTTAAGTTTCAGACGGGGCTGTGGAACTGCGGTGGTCTTTAATTGATGGCGGGGGTCAGTGCAGGCCAGATTTATTGATCCTAGTCAGGTGATGCCGCGCATGCGCACAGCAGACCCATGACTGTGCACTGCAGAGGATGCAATCGGAGCGATGCAGGGGTAGAGGGAGGCTCAGGCTTCATTCATGTTTATCTTCTGCTCCGAGTTAATTATAATAATCTCAATATTTCATTAACCAGTCTAATAAGCTTTTATATTGGTAAGCAATTTCCTGTTTAAATTTGACCTACAAAAATAAAATGTTTTGAAATTTGGATTTCAAAATTATACATGCCACATATTAAGCTGAGAAGTAAATTGATAAAAATTGATGTAAGAAAAATGTCTTAATCTTACAACAAAAAATATAGAAAGTAAGTATTTACTTCTTACTTAATGTTGTTTTTTAAACATTTGCTATTGTTTGTTTTAAGAAAACTCTATTTTTTATTTGCAACTTCTTTTGCATTTTATTTCAAATTTCTTTCTTTTTGTGTTTTAGTAATGAAAAAAACACATTTAAATATATTGCCACTTTTTGTGCAGTACAAGTATCAATGCCAAAAATAATGTTAACAGTAAGTTCTGGTTGTAGCCTTTACTTTGTGGCTCTTTAAGCTGGTGCAAAACACTCAGATAACTTCATTCAAAGAAAAGTGGTATAGCTTTTGCATTTCCTTTCCAAATCAGCTCTTACTTGAGTTGTATTGATCTCTACATCTACACCAGTTAATCAGTTATTGGAGAATCTTCAACATTGGTAAATTATCAACTATATGGTTACCTTGGAGGTCTGTAATTGTGTTTCAAATATGTTTTCTTCCTTTTTGTTTAGATGAAACAGTACAAAAAAATATTTTTAAAAAAGTTACAATATAATTTTTATTTTCTTTTAAAGAAAAAGAATCAGTTCTACTAAGTGCTAAGTTTTAGTGCTTTTTGTTATATAATCTTTTGATATTTTGTACATGGAGTGTGTCATTGTTGGTATTACAGGACTTCTGTTCTGTTTTCTCAAAGATCAGATATATTGTGATGAGTTTGACCTAAAAGAGAATCTCCACAACTCTGGGTGTTGTGTGAAAACTGATTGTGATTATAAAACTGTGCTATTGTTGTTCTGTTTTCCACTTGATGTCAGATTTGCTGAAAATAGTTGTAGTTTTTTTGTAGTTTTTCAGCTCATTTACAATTTATGGAAACTCTTCTACATTATTCTCCCTGAACCTGATTAAATAATAATAATAAAAGTCAATAAGAGGCCTAATAAGTGTTTTTTAACCAACCATCAGACGTGGAAAATCCATGTTTTCACCTGCAGACATTTAAAGTGGTATACATCATAATTCTTCCAAGCAATACAAAAAAAAAAAAAAAAAAAAAAAACCCGCAATTTTTGACATGACCTCTGTCCTTATAGGTGACTTTATTTAAATTGTCACATCGCAGCAAATACTTTTTTTTAATTCTACACTACAAAAGAAACAAAAACTTTTAACATGTAAATGTTCTTTTTTATACGACTAGGTTAATTCCTTCAAAATAATGTTCTTACTTTGAAAAATGCCTCAGTTTAACCCCAAATTTTTAAAAAAATCTTTTCCAAACTTAATGCATCAATATGCCATGTAATTTTGTAAAGGTTTTGAGTAAAGCTAGCCAAAATAAAGGATTTGGCAGGATTTAAAAAAAAAAAAAAGTTTATAAAGAGACAAAAAAAGGTATTTACACCTAAAAGGCCACTGATTAAACTAATTACATGGTTTCTGTGGACTTATCAGCTTGGTGATGTTTGCCATTTTAAATCTAATAGAAATAAAAAAACATTTAACATTCAGATTTGTGTAAAACCCTGAAAATTACCTGAACAGCTAAATATTTTCTTGGGTGTTGCTGATCATGCATATTTTGGTGAATCTGGCATCACGTGGAAAAAATGAACACATCTTTGATTTTGTTGGATGATTGTATAACTTAAGGTGAAAACGTGGTACTGTTCCATCAAGCTCCTTCCACCAGGGGACACCTGGACTCCTCCTCCTTTTCCTCTTCCTCCTCAGATGATTAACTGTGCCCTCTGTTTTGGCTTGTAGGCTAACACAGGAACAGGAAGGGTTTTGTCCCGCTCAGGATTTGTTGTAAGCCGTCAGGTTTTCCAGGAGCTCAGAACTATGGTGAGCTCAGACCGACTTCATCAGATCCAAACTGGAATGATGCAAAACCCAAGCTACTGGCAGATCACCCCTTCCCCTTCCCACTCAGTCACAGGTTTGATAGGCTTGTAGATGATGATGAAGAAGAGAGGAAGACGATGCTGAGGTTTGATGGTAGAAAAAGTGTCTGCCAGGATGTGTCGCTTTGATCCGCTGTTCAGACCCGGTCATGGTCCAGAACTGTGTGCTGCTGGACCACAGAGCTGCTTCCCCATTTTACACTTTAGCTGTAACACTGTCACAAAATGCAGGACTGTACTTAAGATTTCAAACATGGCAACCCAAGTGAGAGAAAAGTATTTTAAGAAACTGTGGTCAAATATATTTTAGTTTTTTAAGAATGCATTTGAATGATAAACTAAACTTCACAACACTTCAGTTTTTTCCCAGCATTAACTTTAAAGCTAGTTCTTACTAAAGTACAAGCATACGTCTTTATTTTGTTATAAAATTACCATTAGTGACATTTCCAGGGCATCATGTCTGAAGCTACGTTTACACCACCCATGGCAACACGCGGTCAAACGACTACTTCCAGTGAAAAGTCTGTAGAAACCCACGTAAATGCAGGTTTTGGGCTTCCATTTTCAAATCTCTTGCATTCACACGTAACTACGCCAGTTTCTACAACCGTTTTTGGCTCTACGTACAAAACGTGTGGCCGTTCAACGCTTGTTCAAAGTTAAACCAGTTGAACTTTGACCAATCAGAGACTCTGATTTGGTAGTGACGTTTGGATGGTGTCCCTTTTATTCCACGGAAGTAATTAACGTTTGAAAAAGGATTATGAAGGAGAAATGAATAATTGCGGTTTGTACCCGGCAGGAATTACATGACACCAAGTATTTCATCAGAATAGAGCTGTGAAAGAAAAGGCTGGAACAAGATTTGTGAGATTTGCACCACTACGATATTTTGCACCAAGCCTCTTCCAATTCTAGGTGGTGGACATGCACTAATAAGCAGTAGAAAAGAAGAAGCCCCTCCGTGCTTGTCCGGTGCGAACACCATGAAGGTAAATATGCGTTCAAGAACCTGTGTTAAGCGCATTCAGAAATGCATCACATGCCTGGTGTGAACGTAGCATTACATGTGCTGAAGACTCAGGGATCAACATATTCAAATAATTACAATTTTGGTTACGTTTGAGTATTTTTATTGATATAATTATTGAAATAATCAATTATTTTAATATGCTGTTGGGCCTTTTATTAAAATAAACATACATTTTTGATTTATAACTAGAATCCACAGTTTTTTCTTCCCCACATGATTTAAATAAATATCACTGTACTTTGGTATTGTTTTTTTCCTTTTTTTTTTGTCTAGAAGCGAAGAAAGAGTAGATGTAATACTCAGGTGATAAAAAAAGTCTATTGCACAAACTTTTTTGTTTGTTTTGAAAAAAAAAGAGCAAAAACTGGAAAAACCCCCCATAAAAAACTAGTTGTATTATTGAGTAAAAGCTAAAGCTGGAATCTTTTAGGGGAGCAAATTCCGAGCTGGTGTCTTTTGTAAACAAAGACAAAACTGAAAATTTGTGATAATTTTAATTCAGATTCAAACTGAGGTTGTGTAATAAAAAAAGGTTGCAAAAAACTCAACAAGTCACATTTTTTGCTAAATATTTGTTTGAGTTTGCTTGTTCATCATAAATACTGGAGCAACATTTGTAACTGCCTTAGAATAAAATAATTTGGACTCAATTTGGTTTTAGGTCGGTCACGATTTATTTTCTTAAGCTTTAATTGTCTCATCTTCCAGAAAGAAACAAGCCAAAAAATCAGCAAAAAAGCCCAACAATAACAAACATCAATGAAAGAATAATCAAAGCCAGTGATGATAAACAGAGCTTATAAAACCACAATGTATTTACATAATTTAGTTAAAATAATGACTTTCAAAAAGGAAACAAAAAAATTAGGAAAATTAAGTTGAAAAAAATAAAGTAGAAAAAAAATTATAAAAAGCCGCATAATCAGACTTTGACTTTATGTTTACCAGTCTGAAAATAGGATAATTAATCCTTAGAATAATTAAAGACAAATTAATATTCTGCCTGCATATCATTACATAATCTAATAATCTCATATACTACAGTTGAATGAACTTGTGTTCTGATTGGTGGTTGGCCTCTGTGTGTGCTGTTGCATAAGCCTGCTGCAGTGGATTCTGGGAAGTGTGTGGTCCGGCCTCTGCAGTGACCGGAGTCTCAGCAGCGTGTGGAGGTCTGCAGCAGGTTTCACTACATCTCCAGTGTTACAGTACTGCTGGTCGCTCCGCATCCGGAAGCAAAGATGGTGCTGCTTCTTCTCTGAGCTGTACCACTGACGATGCAGAGAAGCCCCTCCCTTCACCGCGCAGTCCGCCCGCTCCCCTATCGGAGTCGGTCAGACCGGAACTTTAGCGGACACCCTCCATTGTTATCTGCAGTCCGCCTGAGCTCTGCATGCACGGATGACGGTCCATGGCACTGCATGCAGAACAGCATGAGTTTGGGGGACTGACATGCATAAGTTTGAATTTAAGATTTCTCCCACAATTCCACTGGAGACCAAAATCCATTCATAATGTCCTGAAGCATTAAAACTTGATCTGAAAACCCCTGAAGCAATGAACAGATGAAAGGCTGTTAAATTGATGGTAAAAGATGATGGATTTAGTTTGAAAACTTTGCATCTTTTTGCCATAATTACTTGTCAGCAGTTCAAGAAACTTGCCTGAAGCTATGAGGAGCGGGGTTGTTCTGTGCTGACGTTGCAGCCTCTCTGCAGAAACTATGTCCTAGAAAACAGTACAGTTGTTTTTATGTTTGCTAAAATAATCCTAATAATTTTAAGAATAATGATGATCTCATGGTGATCTGTCTGTCAGATGACTAAAGGCTCTTTTCTCCACACACAGATCTGCTGCTGTTCTTGAGATGGTTTTCCTGTTCTTTGATGCATCTTCACATCTTCAACTTTGAAAGACTTTGAAACACCAACATTGAGCCTCATTCTTGAATGTTTCCATTTTTTTTATTAAATCAATTTTAAAAAAATGCTCCCTTAAAGAAAAAGAGAAATACTTTTAATATGTCAAAAAAATAGGCCTTTTTTCCATCATTTTCCCTTTCAAAATACTTCCTTATACCTTCCAATAATGGCTGCTTTCTAATAGACGCTGGTCTCTAATAAAGGACGGGTCTAACAGGTGTTGGTTGTATTAGACGCCGGTCTCCAATAGTCTCTTAACAGCATCCGTGTCTTTCATGCATAGTAAATGGGATAAACGCAGACATCGCAGTTGGACAGAGGTTCTTTTCATTAAACTCTGGACCCTTTCTTCTCCAAACGTACCTTTGCTCGTTGTGGCCAAAAAGTTCATTTTGACCTGGTCGATCCACAGAACTTGTTTCCAAAATGCATCAGGCTTGTTTATATGTTCATTTGTGAACTTCAAACGTTGAATTTTGTGGTGAGGACGTAGAATAGGTTTTCTTCTGATGACTCTTCCACAAAGAGCATATTAGTTCAAGTATCTCTTGACAGTAGAACAGTGCAGCACAACTCCAGAGTCTGCAGGTCTTTCTGGAGGGATGGTTCAGTCAAACGTGGGTTTTGACTTGCTTTTCTCATAATACTACGAGCTGCTCTGTCTGAGATGTTTCTTGGTCTTCCAGATCTTGCTTAACCTGCACTGTTTCTGTTGACTGCTATTTCCTAATGACATTCTGAACAAAGGATATTGACATCTGAAAACGCTTTGCTATCGTCTTCTAGCATTCTCCTGCTTTGTGAGCATCAACTATTTTCAGTTCTGGACAACTGCTAGGAAGAACCCATGATGCTGATTGTTGGGGGAAGGTCAGATGACTCAGATTATTTAAAATCTTTGAGATTGAAAATACCTGGTCTTTGAAAACCATGATTGTGAACAATCCATGACACTGTCAGGTCTCAGTTTTTCTAAAGGGGGCGGAGCATACTATAAATTCTGCAGGGTGCCCAGACTTTTGCTCACGCCATTATTCATTTTGTGTTATTTTGAAAGGGTAAATGATGGAAAAAAGGCCTATTTTTGCTTGACATATTAAAAGAATGTCTTATCTGTAAACTGATGCATTTAGGAGATTTTTTAATCTTTCCTTTGGTTCTTTATGCACAATAATTTAACATTTTACCTGGGGTGCCCAAACTTTTGATCCCCAACTGTATGGATATAAGCAGCTGGGGTCAAGAACACTATAATCACCTATAGGTTTCTGACCCACCCAGGTTTAATCCGGACAGTCCTGGGACTCAAACTATCAGAGTTTATGTTTTTAGTAGACACAATCAAACATTTGTTTATAGGATGGATAATGGAGCTTAAGGTGGTGATTGGGTCATTACCATTCATCAATATTTATTTGTTTTATTGGCATAAAAGCAGAAAATTTTAAAAGAGGATTATTTGACAAGCTGTTAACCATTTCCATTATACTTCACTATTTATATTTGTCAATAAACTATATTTTTAAATGCCATCACAAATACTCAGGA
The DNA here is from genome assembly GCA_036245035.1 of Adrianichthys oophorus. Lineage (NCBI taxonomy): Eukaryota > Metazoa > Chordata > Actinopteri > Beloniformes > Adrianichthyidae > Adrianichthys > Adrianichthys oophorus. Next base: position 16,565,048 of record BSAI01000119.1, on the reverse strand, counting down.
TTACATGTTGTAATTCTATTGAAATTGAATTAAAAACAGTAGAAACTGTTAAAAAAAGTAATAGATTTGGTTCTTAAAAACACATTTAAACAAAAATAAATATTGTACAATTCCTATAATATTTTTAAATTGAAGGAAATTCTGGTGAATGAGGTTCAATGACTGAAATGTCCAGTCCCAGAAAAATGAGCCTAAAGCATCACCTTTCCATCTGTGCTCAAAACACGCAATGTAGTAAAGGTTCTAAAAATTCTGCCAACGTGGAGTTCTGTGGTTGACCTTTACGGTTGTAAATTCAGGAACTTTCTGTTAAAGATCAAACCTGCAGTCTGCATTGTCTGACACGCGGCTTCTTGGGTTTTGTTTTTGGTTGTTTGCAGCGTCTGACCTGCAGCTGCTGTCAGGATGAGAGACGAGCGTTCAGCTGCTTCCACTGCAGATATGATATTTGCTTCACTTTGTGCAAATACCATCATACCCCCTCCTCCCTACCACAATGCCAACTGCAACCCCCCTTCCAGCCTGTAGCCTAATCAAGCTGAAGAATGGCTTCTAATAGCTTTCGGTCATGTTTCTAATGCCTGTTGTTGAAGTGGATTGCTGCGACCGTCCCGGCTCAGACCTGCGTTTGGTCTCTTCCGGCACCGAGTCGACCAACTGCTCCATTTTGACTTCTTTTCCTTCCCCTTTCCGCCTCCCTACACCCGCCCCCGTTCTCCACAGATAAATGGCTCTTTTAAGCTGGGAGCTGCTCGTGTTCTGTCTGGCTGGCAGATGCAGTGCCTAGTTCCCGGCCTCCAGGACAACGGCAACATGAACGGGACGTCCGAACAGGCCGACATCCTGCCGCCAAACTGCATGGTCAAAGACCGATGGAAAGTGGTGAGTCAAAGCACCAAAAAAAGAACCAGTTTTGAACACAAATGTAAACATGTCTTCAAAGAAAACAGAAAAACTGTATAAGAGAATGTTTAGTTCTCAGTCTAAAAGAAGATTTACCCTCAAAGCTCCCGGGCTGAGTCATCTCTGAAGATGTGATGAGGGGTTAAAGAGCTGCAGGAGCCATCTCTGCAGCGCTTCATTTACTGGAGAGAAGTTACATAATGAAGCTCCTCTCTCAGCAAATCAGGCTGCAGCCGTTGGTCTGCAGGCTGTTTACACGTCACCAATCACAATCCTGTCACAAACCAAGGGGAAAACGCAAAGAGAAGAAAAACAGAATTCATCGTTTTTTTATTTTGGCTTATAGTCCAGGGTTTTGAACCTAGGTTTTGAAAATAAGTGAAGATGTTGATGAATAAATTGATTCTACATAGAGATCTGAGTTAGATGGAAAGTCATTTTGTCAGGAGTCAGAGCTCTGTCTCCTTCTTTTGCCACCGGCGGAAGACGTCTCTAGAATACTAACTCACTACACCTCCCAGCAGCCCTAGCGTGCAGTCCCCGGATGCTGCTCACCTGATTCCAATCTGACAATCCCCCACCTGTCTCTTAAGCAGCACACACAGCATTGCTCAGTGCAAAGTTTTGTTTGTGCCGCCTTGCCTGCATTACCAAACATTCCAGTCCTGACCCGATCTTCTGTTCTCTGACTTTGCTTGTGTTCTGACTGCCCGCCCTGACCTTTGCCTGGACTCTGACTACTCTAATCGCTTCTTGGATTATCCCATGCTCGGGATTGACCTCTGTCTGTCTGACCCTGAGTTAGCTCTGTGGACTTTTAGCTGTGCTTGATTCCTGTCTGAATAAATATAACTGCTACAAGTGGACCCAGCTGTCTGCCAGTTTGTGACACATTGTGTTCAAACAGTCTGAAGCACTGACTGTATATGAGAACAGGACTGAGTGACGCCTCTCCCTCAGTGTTCCAAACAGGAAGTACCTGCTGGCTCCAAGAAGTCAGAATGACTTCTATTGAGAAATGAACAGATGTTACTCAAAGTCCCATTACTTGTGTTAAATTTGTTCTCTGCATTTGACCCATTCCTTGGGAGAGTGGTTAGCTGCAGACGCAGCCAAACTCAGGAACCATTTAGTGGTTTAATCCCCCAATCCAACCCATTTATGCTGTGTCAAGCAGGGAGGCATTGGGTCCCATTTTAGTCTAGGGACCGTGTCGGGGGGCCAGCAGTCTGAGGAAAGATGCCCAGACTTCCCTCTCCACCTTCTCCAGCTCTTCTGGGGGGACCCAGAGGCGTTCCTAGCCGAGAGACATAGTCTCTCCAGCGTGACCTGGGTCTTCGCCTGGGCCTCCCCAGGGAGGTGTTCCAGGCATGAAAATGAAGTTAACTTCATTTTCACAGTTCTGTTACATGTTTGTGTGAACTGTGGGTCTGTTCGTATCTCAGCTGAAGAAGATTGGTGGTGGCGGGTTTGGGGAGATCTATGAGGCCTTGGACCTGCTGACGCGGGAGAACGTGGCGCTGAAAGTGGAGTCGGCCCAGCAACCCAAGCAGGTGCTGAAGATGGAGGTGGCGGTACTAAAGAAGCTGCAGGGTGAGCATTAAAATGAAGATATTCTGAAACGAGCTGATTCATAAAAGAAAAGATTGTTTTTGTGGTTTTCCTGGAGATGTTCTGAAGCCACTGAGCTGCATCGTTTGGTTGGTTCAGGTTGATGTTTTTCCGTCACAAAAAGACCATATTAGGATATTTTAAGTAGCGTGAGGCTTAAAAAAAACTAGCTGGTCTGAACTTTAATAACTCTTAAATTAATTATAAAATCATGGATCAACCTTTTAATGGAAACTTAAACTCAGTTTATTAAAATGGAAACATGACCAAACTTAAGCCTGATATGTGAAAGCAAAAAGATGAGGGGACGGATGAGCTGAAAATGAGCATGGAAAGCATGGACTTTTGGGGTTAGATGTTAATATTTAACCAAAAAAAAGCTCTGCTGGTTATAGTAACTCATGATGCACGAAATGGAAGAAAATAAACTAAAAACGGAGTGATACAAGCAAGAACAAACCAGGAAAATCAAACCAAAGAAACACATCTTTACAGACAAAAAACATAAAACTGTTTCTGTGTAGTTTAAAGTGAGGGGCATCAGTGGGAACACTGAGCATGCTGAGTCATTTTCAGCTGCATCAACAGAGCTAGACGATCTGAAAAGGCAGAATTTACGCCTCCCAAACAGCCTCTGTTCACGCAGGAACCGATGCAGATATTTCCAAAACAGCAGATCTAATCTCCGTTTGACATGCTGTCATGCATAAAAAGAGAAGGTGTTGTAACAGGTTTATGCCACAGCTGAGCTGATGTGTCGCACGTGCGCGTCAGTGAGGCCGTCTGGGTTTCCAGCTGCTGATGGCGGATCGCCGTCCGACATGCTTCCTCATCCTCAAAGGCTTTCAGCAAATATCATGACTCGGTCTCGATGAATTATTCAAAACGGAAGAAGGGAAGGTTTTTTTAAGGGAGTGCAGTGTTCTGCTACGCTTTATTATTGATGACTATTAGCCTTAAAATGAGAAACTGATTGAAATCCTGATGAAAGCGATCATAAAAAAGAACATAAAAGAGTTATTTGTGTTAACTGAGGAGGCGACTGTCTTCTTTCTGTTTTGCAGGTAAAAACCACGTCTGTAAGTTTATTGGCTGCGGGAGGAACGACAAATTCAACTACGTGGTCATGCAACTTCAGGTGAGGCAGACTGCAGCTGGAGGCAGATTTCAGAATCATAAGTAGGGCGCGGATTTAAAAAAAATATATAATATACTGTGTTTGAATGGTTACTGTATGTGTCTCTTTTTACTGGATCTATGACAATGAAAATATGTATTTATTCACCATCATTTATATTTTTATAATAGATAAAAACACAAAGATTTTGTCACTTTAGACAATATCACACTCAAGTGTTTCTGTCAACTTCCTGGTTAACTTCAGCAGTAAACAAATCATAACCGTCACTGTTACTTTGTATCATTTTGGAACGAATCCTGAAAATGTTCTCCACAGTTTTCCATCCTCAGAGTTTTACTGACTACAGTTCCAGGAGGTTGATGACAAGAAGAGAGTAACCCTTCAGTAGAAAGCTCTCACAGTCATTTCATCTGAACTGACAGCAGTTTTTCCAACAGATGCTTTACAAACAGACTTTTTTTCATCTTTAGAGGAAATACCGAACACTTTGGATGAACGTTTTACAGACTCGTTCTGGTATGGTTTCTCCCCCATGCTATCACACAGTCATATGACATCCCCTAATTAATCAATAGATTTGTGTAATATTTTTAATCTCATTATTCATTATGTTTTTAATTCAAATTGTTTAATTTTAATTACTTTTTTAGCCTTGATTTATTCAGGCAAGACAGATTAAAAATAGATATATTTTTAACTGTGGCATGGCAAAAGGCAAGAGCTTTTGAGAAAGAGAAATATAAGGAGATCCAGGAGACACATAGACAGAAACCACCAGGGTAAAACAGCAAAACCGCAATCAGTAAACCATTTAAATTATTAAATTAATTGGAATCATAAAGCCAAGTTACAGCAACGGTTTTCTTATAGATGATCATTGTCTTTGAAATGAAAGTCAGGCTTTTTTGTAAGTGATTCCAGTCTCTGGATGCTGCAGACTGAAAGGATAAAGAACCCAACGAGGAGTTTGATTTAGGGACTGCTAACAGAATCAGTTTTGCAGATGGGTGTTGTACGGGTGTGTGTGCGTGCATGTGTGTGAAGTGTGCAAAAGCTGACTCAAATAAGGAGGGGAAAGACCAAGGAGAGTTTTGTAAACTAACAGCAACCAGTACATGTTACGTCAAGTGATTTAAGGAAGTTCAGTTTAGTGAGGAGTAGAGGATACTGTGGTAGGTTTTGACAGAATGGTAAAGGAGGTCCAATTTTTTCAACAAATGCTTATTAGCTGATCTGTAAATGACATTGCCATAATCAAACAAGGGAAGTCTGGATAATCAAATCAAAAACACATTTGATCCAGCTGTTGACTTTTGACCATCAAAACAAGCACGGAGATGCTGCTTCTCCACATTCAGTCCTGCACAGACCTACAGTGGAGATGCAGAGTGGTGCAGTCATGGGAAATATGCCAGCGTGTTACAAAACCGACTCATCAGTCTGTTATATGGTTTGTTGATTTGCATTTCAGTAGAGGTCTTGTCTGGGAAGCAGAAGCTCTTATAAGAGCTCATGTTTCAGATGATTGGCAGAATGATTCCGGCTTTCTACACATGGAAACGTTTGATGGTGTTGGTATTTTCCTCACTCTTCTCTCCATTTGGGGAACAATAATCTGCTTTGCTCTGTTCTTTAAGTGATACCTTGTTTTTCAGGTGTTTTTTTTTTACAATTAGTAAAAATGTCATCATCAAAATTGGACGTGTGTCTTTCTATGTTCATTGTGAAGCCATTTTCTAAAGACCCAATCCCATGAAAACTGTGGTTTTAGTGAATTTAACATGTTCTTATAGCATTTTTCTGATGATGGGGGACATGTATTAAGGTGGTGGGGCTTGCTTGCTCCACACCATCAATCCTGCCCACAAGTCAGAGGCAGATTTTTAATAACTTCTGGCACTATGGAGAAAATTTGTCCTGGAAAATGACAATTTTTTTCAATTTTTGGCTAAAAAAGGCTTTATCTTAATTAAAAGACCACTGGGTACGCCTTTAAAATAGGTCAAAAGAGGATCCAAGTGGGACTTGAAGCAGCTGAAGTTTGTGAGTCCTTCAGGCTGTCACAATGGCTGTTCCAGTTGGAGCAATTAAAGAAAAAACTCAGTCTCTTCTAGTTCTGGGAATTGGAAGAACGCTGTCACAAGCAGAACAAAAGAGATTTAGGGGTTTGAAGTTCCTGAAGACCAAGATGCAGAGAGTAAAATGACCAATTTTTGTCTTTTTTTTAATTGAATCACGGAGGAATTAAGCAAACTGAAGGGCATTGGAGGACAGGTGTAGTATGTTCAGATTTGACAAAACTTTATTGATCCTGAATGATATGATTTAGTTGCAGTAGCTGTACAATAAACCGAAAACAATCGAAAACATTGAAAAGAAAAAAATCTAACAAAGTAAATTGATAAAGGATCCATGTGACATTGTTCTCCCGCTAGCTAATAGCACCTCACAAGCCCCAAATAACAAAAGCGTTGCAAAAAAAAATGCAGAACAATATGGGAGGCCTCCAGCCGTACAGTTGAGAGCCTCTTGGCAGCTCAGGCGAGGAAAACGAAGACGTACATGGATGTGTGTGTCTGCTTGCGGCTGCATCAGAATTGGAGCGGAGAAAGCGAGATTGTAGATCCAATGCGATACGTATAAAGAAGTACACAGAAACTCAGTTTTAATCTTCAATTCTTTTATACATGTTCTCCATCATTAGAAAAAAGCTACAAGAACATGTTAAAAACACAATTTTCTTTAGAGTAGGTCTTTAAGACCCAAGCTAATATATAAGCTAACCCTCCAGGGTCCCACATAAACAAAATTAACTACTGTGGTAATAAGACAAAGTGTGATGTCCATGCATGTGGACACCAGGTCTTAAGAGGTTATATGCCCAAAAGAATATTGTTATTGGATTCTCTAGTGTTAAAATCAAGACCAAATATGTGTAATCTCATACTGAAAATCTTTGGAAGAACAGAAAATTTCATGTTCATTACTCAAACTGAGTCTTTTGTCACCTTTGTGTCCTCTCAGGGTCGTAACCTGGCCGACCTGCGGAGAAGTCAGCCCAGAGGAACCTTCACCATGAGCACCACCCTGCGACTCGGCAAGCAGATCCTGGAGTCCATTGAAGCCATCCACTCAGTGGGATTCCTGCATCGAGACATAAAACCGGTACAACCAACAAGAACTGCTTCCAGTTTTTATGCTCAGGATCAATTTTTCACAGCTGGATGTTTTGTCTCTTTTGTGGTCAACAAAGCAATGCAAATCCCTGTGAGAATGAAAAGATGCGGAGAGGATTTTAGTTTCCTGAATAGATTAGCATTTTTAAAAAAGAGCGACTGAAACAAACGCCGGCGGTTGAATGAGCATGAAAGTGGAGGATGAGGAAGGTCAGAGTAGGAAATAAAAAGCTGGTAGACTGTCTGCTCCTCCTCCTCTCCTGACTGCAGCATCATCATCAAGCTGCTCCTTTATAGCAACTGCAGTTTGTTGCTGTGAGAGCTTTTCATGATGTTTGAAGGAATTTGATGTGTTTGACGGAAAGTTGAAGCAGGAAAATCTGCATTGTTGTATATTAAAAATATTCATGAAATTCAATTAAAAAAAGAAAATAACTTTTCAGGCTTTGAATAAGAAGCTGTAATTGAATGTTGGGGGGGATGGATTTCCATCAGGATTTATGTGAAAGTGCATTTGAAAATGCAGGAAAACCTAGTTTGTTCTGAAGGGGCATAAAAACTCTGTCTGTGTTTGAAGAATTTCTAAATTTTGGTTCCTGCAGTCAAACTTTGCGATGGGCCGGCTTCCCTCCACCTACAGGAAGTGCTACATGCTGGACTTTGGTCTGGCGCGACAGTACACCAACACCAACGGAGAAGTCCGACCGGTAAGAAATGCAGACAATGAACGTTTCCACAGCAACACTTCCAGTTAGTTCACTGCCTGTGAATAAAATGTAAAAAAGAAAAAGCAAAAAGTTTTGTAAATCTCACTTTGATAACAGTAATGGATCGTATACAATTTATTATTAGATAAAAATAGTTTTTTCCTCTTTGTAACACAAATGTATCTTTTATCTTTATAAAAAAATTCAATGAATTCTTAAAAAAGAAATCTAAAACATTTTCAAGTAAAAGATAAAAAAATATATTTGGCATAAAATCGTAATTAGTTCGCTAAAATGAAATAAATTTTAACAGCTACACAAGGTTTATTTACATTCTTTTGATAAGTTCATTTACAGTCTATGTAAATAACAAAATTATAGAAGAAGGTGTTTGTTTTCTGCACAACTTGTATTTTTTCATATCTACATTTCATATAATATATTTAAATAATATTTATAGAATTTTTAAATCATATTTGAATACGTTTTTAGCAAAACCTAATTAAAAAGCAATTATTTAAGATAAACATTTAACTGGAATTAAAAAAGTTAAAAATGATTTATACTTCTGTATCAAATTAGATTTTTTTTATCCTCAAGTTCTTAAAAATGTTCATGTCGAAATATTAAAATGATATTTTTTCTGTCATGGATGTCCTAAATGGGCACACATTTTCAACTAGTGTCAGGAAAAGAAGTAGAATGTGAATGGTTCACATCTTTGCTACCATAGCAACCCTGCAAACCAGAGCTGGTTCAACGTTAAAAAAACACACCTTTGTCACTTCATTGCTATTGACTAGACATGCCTAAGCTTGTCTTAGAAAATCATATCTACAGTCTTCTTCTCTAAAGCTCATAGTCTGCATGCTTGAAAAAATTAAACCATTTAAACTTCTGAAATATTAAAAACTGCAATCTCACAGTTGGTAATACCACGTACTCTGGGATTGGACCAATATTTTCCAAAATGTGCTGTGATGTGTTCTAGTCATGCTGAACAAGAGGTCTTGTGAAATTACTGGTTGCTAAAGAAAATTGAACAATTCATTTTTATTCATAATTTCACCTTTTTTTGTAATTAGAAAAAAAAATTCTCATTACAACTTTGTTCTTGCAAAATTAAAATTTTTTGTCATAATTTTTTTACTTTATTCTTGTAATTTTTTTGCTTTTTTGTCATCATTACTTTTGCAAAAATGAACAAAGTTGAACAAGTCCAATTTATTCTTTCAAATTAACCCAATGATCAATATATGAGAACATTTAAATATAAGTATAAGCAAAAGTATTTTCAATGGTTTTTCGCTCTACTTTAGTTAATTTCTGCAGTAAACAATAGAAAGTACTTGCCTGTGAGTTGGGCGTGTTTTGCTGCACTGCAGCACATTGCTCTTCTGCGCTGGTCCTTCTGTTAGCTGCCTCATGTCCTTTTTGGTTGATCTGTTCAGGACTTGGCCAAATAATTCTACATCAAAGATGATCCAAAAGTTTGTGTTATCCATCAACTACAGTCATGCCCTGCATGTTTTGCTGTAATTTGTTAATGTAGTGCCATCTTTGAACTTTAAACAGAGCTATTTTTAGATCAGGGAGGAAGTGAGCTTCATTTTACCTTCTTTTTTTTTAACTCTCCTGTCCATTTCCTCATCTTTCCTCCCGTTCTTCTTGCTCCTCCCCCTCTTTTCCTGCAGTGATGCTTTTGCTGCAGCAGTGAGATGAATATTTGATGCTCTAACATGCGCCATGGAGTGAGAGACCTAACGCTTTTAGTCTCCTCTCTCCCCGCCCTCCGCTCAGTCAATCAATCATGTATTGTCTCTGCAGCTGAGTCAGCTTTACTCCAGTGATCTGAGAGGATCCACTCCTTCCTCTCCTCTTCCTGTCCTTCCTCCTCCATCTCTCCTTCTGACAGCCCCTTCCCTCTGCTGACTTTTGCAGAAATGAAAGAGCTCTAATCATCTTTATGATCCCAGCTAATCGCTGTAACACAATCCTGCTGCACAATTTTTGTTTTACTCAAACTTAATTGTTGGCACGCAGTATACATGCACTTATGTACAGAGGCCATGAAATGCAAATCACAGCAAGAAATCACTCAATGCAAAAACATATTTTAAGATCATAATGACAAATAACAAAAAAAGAAAAAAAAACATTACATTTTAGAAAACAGAATGCACTTCTAAAAAAAATGAAATTTTCAAAAACAAAAGTAATATCCAGAAATCAAAATGAAATTAAAAAAAATGAAACAAATCAGAAACCAGAAAAGGTATGTTCCAATTGGACATCACTGATTGGATGACGACATTTGAGTTTTGAAAGAGAGAGGGAGCAGAAGATGTTTTACTCAGAATGTGGAAAAGAGTGAATTGACCAAGCAGCAAACTTTTGCAGTGGGTGTGACCAGAAGCTTAAAGCGTCACTCCGATCATCTTTTGCTCTATTAAAAATGTTCACAGTGGTCTTTTAATTATGATTATACCGGTTTTTGTTTTTTGGTGTTGTTTTCTAGGACATAGTTTCTGCAGAACGGCAGTAGTTCATTAGAAATTCACCTCAGAGTTGTGGGCGTAACTGGTGGAGCAACCTGTCCCCTTTGCTGTCAACCGTAACTGGGAGCTCTGTATTTACAGACTCTCTCGCTAGCTTACAGCCCCTCACACCCCAGACCTAACATGAGCGGTGCAACGAAAATGGCGAGCAATATCGAAGCAATCCAGCCATACAGTTAAGCCAGGTGCCAACTAAGATGAGAAAAACAGACGGATGGACCTATTTGTCTACAAGCGGATTCATCGGATTGAGGCGGAGCAGGAAGCTTGGGGCCCAGCCAGCTTATTTTTGACATCACTAAAACGATCTTTTTCAAACTGTATTTTTTCCACTCCTCCTGATTCACAATTCGAGTTAGGAAATACTCAGAAATTCAATTTTAAGCCTTTTTGTATCATTTTGATTTCTGGAAATTACTTTTGTCTTTTAAAGTATTTCCTATCTATTTTGTTCATTTTTTAAAAATTGTTTTTAGTTTTTTTATTTTATTTGCGTTTTTGCTACTGGAAATTTGTTTGGATTTCTAAAATATAGCGTTGTTTCTTATTATTTGTTTTGCTTTTTTATTTGTCATTGTAATCTTTAATATGTTTTTACATTGAATGATTTGTCGATGTGATGTACCCTTCAGGACCACTGTATCTCATGAAGGGCCACCAGTTCTAGAAATGCACTGAATTAAAGGTTCATAAAGCAGTTTACTAAATCTGGTGTCCAAAATAAACATATAAATTTGAGGGAAAAGTCTAAATCCAGATTTTTTTAATCACTATATGTACATCCAAAATAATAATAATAAATCTAAATAATAAATAAAAAATGTAATTTTCTCTAATCCCTAACTTTATTTAGCCTTTATTGATCATCTGCCATTTTTTATTTTGTCATTTACCTTTATGATTTGACATTTCTGTTGTGCCTTTATGTTCAGTATGTTTTGGTCTGCTTTTGTTTTTTTTTGTTTTTGCTTTTCCCACAGTTCCTTTGGACTTTTGATTTTGACGTGCATGCCTCCCGCTTCTCCATCACCTCCATGCAACCCCAGGGATGTGAGTGGTTTCTGTAGCAACAAGAGGGGTCACAGCTACGCTGCCAGGCAACAGCCACACTGCTAAGAACTATGTAATAGTTGCTCTGCAGCATTAATAACGGCAATGATATTTTTGACTTTGTTTATCTCATTTAAGAAATCTGAGGACAAAACTGGTCAAACTGTTGTGCACTTCCAATGAAAACGTATAAAAAAAAATAAATCACCACCTTTAGAATGGAAACATTCTCTTAATCTTTAGGATGTGAACTTGGATAACAGTATTGATTAGTTTTTTTCTGCGACATGCATTTCTTTAGGGTATCCTCAAACCCATTCTGGCTTGTCTTCATTTGACTTTTTCAAAATAAAGACATTGAATTTATTTATGACACCATAGTAAATACTGAGACACACTTAAATATATTTAAAAAAATCCAGTTATTAACAAGGGATGGGTACCAAACGGTGGTAATGTGGTACTAATATCAACAAATACAGTGTACACGCACTTTTATGTGTCACAGATATTCCCGTATATAAAAACGCAATCCTTCATTTTGGCGCTTGGTTTTGGACATGTCAATCATTTGCATTCTCTTCAGTTTTGCTGTACAATTCTAGCCAATCATTTTACTTTTCCAGCAACTGTGGGCGGGCTCATATAAGTGAGTGAGGCTGAGGGTGGGTGGAGCTTCAGTCAAAATGCTTAAGGCGAATTGAGCAAAAGTTTGTCTGTACTTCACAGCAAAAGCGACCTGATGGATAAGAGTGATATTTATAGCACTACAAAAAAAAGAAAAACGCATCTGAGACACATTCCAGCACTCTCCTTTATCCTGTCACGCTGCTTCGTCACACTTAAATGTTTATGGAAAAAATTGCAGTGTTAAAAATCCAAACGGTACCCATCCCTATTCTCAACACAAACACGATTTAACTCCTGTTGTTTAACCGTCGTGTAGATGGAGACTGCAGACATGATGTGATCCTCATCCACTGCTTTCAGTTCTGTCTTTATTTAAACATCTTTAATATTACATCTATTTCAAATATACACATGATGCACAATCATGAAAGTACATTTGATTAAATTTGTGTGTCTTCCATTTTGTTGCACTGTGACATTGCCATGTCTACAAACCGTACTGTGCCTTTTTGTTTCATGTAGTTGGACGCTGTATGTCAACATCCGACCAGCGCAGCGCGTCTTTGGATTTGTTGTGTTTATGATTTGTAGACACCCTAACGTCTAACACAAAATTGAATATAATAACAGTAATTGGCACATTTTGTTTTTAATATCACAGGGACTTTTGTGATTCTGACAATCATTTTTCAGTTTAGCTCCTTTATTGGAAACAATTTTTAGCTTTTGCTAACGCATTTCTGTTTTTATATTTGATCTTAAAAATGTGTGCGAGTGGGCTTTTGACTGACAGGTGACCTTGATGTGCCCAGCTCTGCAGCAGCTTCATGCTGTCATGTTTGCTTCTCTCATCTACTTGTCCAATCCTTTTAAAAAATACATAAAAAGAAGTCATTGAGAATATGAATAGGTGGCGAAAATTATGATATTTAAAAACAATAGATAAGAATGAGTGGGATCTCCTGAATCGAATGTCTCCACTGACGCGTGCTGGATGGATTTGGAATGCAGCGGTTTTTGTTAGATCTGTAAAGCTTAAATGGAAGAGCATCTGTAAATATACGAGAGTAATGTAGATGATGCTGCTGCATCAAAATGAAACAGATTTCTTGATGCTCGTTCATGTGAGCTCTGACTCTGCCTCCCTCTGTTCAGCCAAGGACGGTTGCAGGTTTCAGAGGGACGGTCCGCTACGCTTCAGTAAACGCTCACAAAAACAAGGTCAGTGTTTGTTGATTTGAAAAAGGATCTCATTTTTAATCAAATTATATTGGAAAATAAAATTAAATCAAGGATGAGTGTACACAAATCCACTTATCTCCTTAAAAACCCACTTAACTGTTTACTTCCATAAATACACTCATAGTTGCTAATGTTTTTAGACTCCTGTTTGATTATGGAAACTTTATTTGCATTTTATTTGTATTACAAATAAAAATAAATAAATATTTTATATTTAGCTTCATTTTTGTTTCTAACTACATTTTTTTATGCACCTGCAGGAAATGGGTCGTCATGACGACCTCTGGTCTCTCTTCTACATGTTGGTGGAGTTCGCTGTGGGACAGCTGCCGTGGCGAAAGATCAAAGACAAGGTCAGGCGGTTACATCAGTCCCAGTGTGACTTTTCCTGTGTGCATCAACAGATTGAAAGGTGTAAAAATCAACTGATGGGATGGATGAGGAATTGATACATAGATGGATTATGTATATTTGTATAGCAGATGATTGATTATTAGATCATTTTTTGTGCTGCGCCTCTGAAAATATAACTCATTTCATATAGAAATGGTGACTTGTCCCAGACCTTCAGAGAACTCTATGGGGACATCCTCATGAGTAATGTAGAGACTCATGCTGTGAGGCAGAAAATAGTCATTCCAGCATCTGAAGCTTTTGACCTAATCCCTAATTTTCTGACTCACAGAAGCTCCATGCAAAAAGTTCCTCCAGAGAAGGATTTAACCAGGTTCCTCCAAGGTTTTGAAGATGAAAAAGTTTTAAAGAAAATATACATTTGGGTGTTTTTCTTGTTGAAAGATTAAACCGTTAAGTATTTAAATAAATGCTCTATGCTCTTATTTTACAAAGTTTATTGACAGTTTGTCTTTTGTTAACAATTTTTAAGTATTGTTTAAGAAAAAAAATTTGGTTGATTTAGCCAATATTTCTTTTAAATTATATTGTGGTTTTGTTTTAGAGAGAAGCATCTCATTTTAATATTGGTAATTATTTTTTTCCAACAAATTTAGATCTCTTTCAGCTTTTTTTTAGCCCCATTTAACTTGAAGCATTTTTAATTCTTAATTTTTTTTTTTACAATAAATACTTTTGCTAAACGTTTTTGGTTTCTGATCAAATTCTTTAGATAATTTAGAAATTAGAGAAACTGGAACATTTTGGCAAATGTTTCAGTCTTACTAAGGGTGCAATCATTGCCCAGGGCTGTCATTTATACACACATTTATGCAGGAAATATGATGTAAAAATAATTCTAATATTAATATTTTTCTCCTGAAAGCTCAGTCTTTTCACTATTTATTGTTTTTTTTTTCTAGGAGCAAGTAGGTCAGATTAAGGAGCGTTTTGACCACAAGATGCTGCTCAAACACATGCCTTCAGAGTTCAGTATCTTCCTGGACCACGTGTTAGCCCTGGACTACTACACCAAACCAGATTACCAGGTATTCCCTGTAAAAGACGCAGTCTTCTTCAAGGATGGGTTCACTTCTGAATTCTGGATTGATGAGGCTATTTCGTTTTCTGTCCAGCTGCTGATGTCGGTGTTCGAGAACAGCATGAAGGAGCGAATCATCACTGAAAACGAGCCATTTGATTGGGAGAAAGGAGGAAGTGACGTCACGCTGTCAACCAGTGCCTCCACCCAGCCTCTGCAAAATACTCGACCCACCGCAGCCATGGTTGGGTAAGAACAGAGACAGAACTGAACAAAAGTCGAGGTTTGTAATGTATCTTCTGTTCTGAGCATATCTTGTTTATGCAGCGCCATTGTGACGCCGGTTCCTGGAGACCCTCAGAGAGAAAACACAGATGACGTTCTTCAGGACGAACATCTCAGTGATCAGGAGAACGCTCCCCCGCCACCAACCAGCCGACCCCATGGGGAAACGTCCACTCAGCACGCCGGAGAACCGGGGGAGGCCTGGGAGGATACAGACTTCAACCGCAACAGACTCAGGATTAGCCTGAACAAGGTGGGAACTGAAATTTATATAAAAGTTCAAAAGTAATGACAATGATGAGGTTTTCTGCAGTTTAGTTATGCTTTAATCCTGTTTTTGTTGTTCTATAGGGGGCACAGGAAGAGGAAGCAGGTGAAGGGGCGTGTCCATTGTCACTGATACGAGGAGGAGCCCCAGAGTCCCCGACGGGCCAGGGTCGATCTTCACGATACCGCCGAGCGAACAGCCCAGAATCTGAGCGTCTGTCAGCTGCTGAGGGCCGGGCTGATGGCTACGGACAGAGGTGAAGTTTTTACTAAGAGGCAACAACCATCCTGGCTTTAGGAAAAAACAAAAAAAGATTTTCAAAACTACTGACATGTCACAATAAAAAATCTGGGAATCTATAAAATCTCTTTAAAAGCAACCATTTTTGAAAAGAAAATTCAGTTCTTGTATCCTTGCAAATCCCTCAGGTCTAGGATGGACATGCTGGGATCTCCATCTCGTCATGTCTACTCTTCACAACCTGCTCAGATGTTGTCTATTGACCCTGGTTGCCGTGGAGATCGTCAGGCCAGCGGGCGCCAGGAGGTGTCGGTGGCTTCTGTTGACCAGGAGGCGCATAGTAACGCTTTTATCCGCTCTGTTCCATTGGCTGAGGAGGAAGACTTTGACAGCAAAGAGTGGGTGATCATTGACAAAGAGGCAGAGCTGCGAGATTTTCTCCCTACCACGTCAGGAACCACAGATGAGGAGCCTGAAGAGCTCCGCCCCCTGGAGGACCAGGAGGAGAGGAGGAGGCTCAGGGCTGGAGGTAGGACATTTTTGATAGAAATAAAAATGTCTACAAGGGTCCAAAATTGAAAATGATTACTATGTTTTACTAACCCCACATTCAATTCTAAAATAGAAAAAAAAAATGCAGAGGTACCAATTGTTGCAATTCCTAAAGTGACCACAGAAGGATGGTTTCAAAAGAGAGACATTTCCTCCCATGCAAACTTTAACCCAGAATAAATCACCTTGTGTTAAAAAAAATAAAAACTTGCTTGATTTTTGCTTAACTTCCTATTAAAGACCCACTCTGATTAAAGTCGTTCTTAAGATCCATGTTCGTCTTTTTTTTTCCTCATCTGAGCTGACATCTGGCCCAAAACTGCATGCCTGGAAAGCTCCGATATTGCTCGCCATTTTTGTTGCACCGGTAAGGTTAGTATAGGGATGTAAGGGGTTGTAAGCTAGCAGGAGAGCATGTATTGTATTTTTCAGAATATAAAAATGCACACAATTGCATAATATAAAAAAAAACAAACAAAAAAAAAAACGTATATAAGTCGCTCCAAAGTATAAGTCGCACTTTTAGGAAAAAAGTGCAACGCTTCTAAACAAATCTGTCAGGCTCGGCGTAATGCTGCATTCACACCAAACACCATGAAACACGTCAAATTTGTGTCTGCTGTCTCTTTTGAAATGCATCAACTTCGATGCTCAATGCTTATCCAAAAATGTGTTCATAAAGTAGATGCTCCCAATGCATATGGGAGAAGCTACCGTCAAGTTTTTTGCCTCATCGCTACATGGAATCGTTGACTGTAGATCTCATTATCAATGGGCTGAAGACGAGGGTGAGGTTGATGAGATCAGGTTTACTATTTGGAAGAGCTCTACAAAACCATCAATAAGCATGTCTCCATGTCTGCGTTTATGAGATCAGTCTTTAGGCGCTTTCAGCAGTACTTCTGTCTTTCTGTAACCCAGTTTGATGACTTGCTGTCCCGCAATCGTCCGAGGATTCAAAAAAACAAAAACAAGAATAATATTGTCGTGATGCAATAAGAAAACTATCATAAAGTTCAAAAGGAAAACAATCAGATTGTCCTCCATGTTTGTTTTAGACGCCACTCCTTTTTCTGCTGTGCAGTAGCAAATACTGAAATACACAACTACAGTGTCCTCTAGCAGTTGTTAGCGGAAAACAACTGCTAAAAGAAACCCTGTAGTTAGTGGGAAAATAACAAATACATTCAATATTTATTTCGAAAATATCCAACATAAGCCGCTGCTGAGTATAATTCGCACCTCTGGCCAAACTATGCAAAAAAATTTGACTTATACTCCATAAAAAACAGTAAATAGATGGCTCTCAGTTATGAGTGACAGGAAGGGGGGGGTGTCCCTAAATAGCAAGAATTTTTTTTCAATGAACCTTTCACCTCAACACTTTAAACGTTACCACAGATCTCTTTTGTGTTTATTATTAAAGTCCTGTTTGCGTTAAACCTCCCTGCAGGCGGGGAGCTGGTGGTACGTCCAAAGACTCACACGCGGGACAGTAGCCGAGGGATGCTAACGCTAACGGAAGAGGAGGCATCGAGGAGAAGCGGTGGGAGTCCTGTACAGTCGCCTTGTCACTCGCTGCCGTCAGGACGCCCTCGCCGGAGAGAGTCAGAGCCGACCGGACCTCAAAGACCGGTAAGAGAGCAAGCTCGCCAGTCTGAGCATGTGGGTGGTGAGATGAGCAGAGTGGAAACTAGCAGCAGCCACTTTGCTTCATCTCACCACCAGCAAACATGCAGGTTTAAGGACAAGCCCAGCATGATGGGAGGATTTTTTCTGTCTGTTTCCGTGATTCTTAGCTGGTTTGTAGTTGAAAAATAGCTAGGGAGAGTTCAAACATTTTCACAAAAGTTTCACCATAAACTGAACATGTCAGACAGATGCCCATTCATCACCTCACCACCGCTGTGCCTGGCAGTTAGCTGTTTGCATCAACTAGATTATGCCACATTTCTCTAAAGGACAATAATCAGATGTTGCTTAAAAAAAACTATTCTTTTCAAGATACTTTTGTGTATCTAACAGGGTCAATCCACAATCATCCTTACACATGCTGGATTGTTACCTGAGTGTAATTTCTATCCTTTGTCCTCAAAGATCTAATGAACAAATGTTGCCGGTTGAGAACTTTGCTTTATCTGTGCTTTTGAACTTTTTTGATTCAAACTGAAGTCTCGAGAGTCAAGTTGAAGCTCTGAGGTTGTATTCATTTTTCTGAGTGTTTGATCTGCCAGACTTTGAGGGAAACTTGCTGAGTCTTCATTTATTGTAAGGATGGTCTGCAGTTTTGAATGCTTCCCACTCATATTATTTTACTCTATAGTTTCTGGATATGCAATTGGTCTGAAGTGGTTCTGTAACTCTTCTCAGACGAGTTGCAGATGTGCATGCTGCACAGATGTTTTTTTTTTTTTAACTGGGTTGCTTACACTGATGATTATTATATGTAACTTGACATCATAATCCTGAAGGAGCTGTTGGGGTTACTAGTTTATTTACGTTTCCCCATTATTGCTTTGATTAAAATGCCAGCTATTGATGCTCATCTAAGCATGTATGAACATAATTTGAAATGTATCAGGGCCTAGTGATGTTTTGTTTGTTTGTTTTGTTGCATACATTCCTAGATAGAAAGACAATGATTGTACAAACCACAGTTTAAGTGTTTTTTTTGCATGAATAAAGTTGTTGGAAAGTCATGATAGCCTTACAATGACTTTCACAAAGTGTTCCATAGATTTAAGTCTTCCATCCAATTCTGCTTCACATCCCACAGTAGGGGGCAGTATGCACTCTATTTATGGTTCATGGTTTAGATGTTTTTGCTGAGCTGTTTTGATCAACTGACATGTTAACAATCATGTGGCTGATGCAGAACTTAGAAAAAGGCTGAATCTGAATTGCTTTCCTACCCCTACGGCTTCTCCCTACCTTTTACATTTAACCCTCCAAGCAGAGAGATATGGAAAAACTAGGGTCTTCAAATTCAGATGTTACTACCAGTTGATGACGTCATCAGTTGTCGCCGGTCATCTACGTTAGCGCATAACACCGGTTTTATAACTTTAAAAAGTTATGGAAAAACAAAAAATCATTACTCACATTTAAATGTAAATTTCTGTGGTTCAGAGCACACTCACGTGAAGAAATGCATTTCTCCTCCATGCCACAAGCCCTACTGGTGGAGGGATTGCCAGCCCTAAGTCGCTATGGCTCCTTCTTAAAAAAAAAAACAAAAAAAAAACTGGACACCACTACAGTTTCAAATACTCTTTCCATTGGATCAATAGGGGTAGGAAAGCAATTCAGACAAGTTATGGATTTTAGTGGGTCAGGGGGTTGTTAAATACAAATATTATGCAAAATTTTCAAATATTTTTTTGAGTTTTAGTGTTTTTAAGTTGGTGGATGGAAATGCCGCCTACATTGGAGTCTAAGCATTCTAGGGGATTCAAAGACTTGCTGTGTATTAAAACGGTCTGATATTCTCAACTAAATAAAATGAATTTTCTTGTTTGTGGCTTCAAAATTTTGGGAGCTCTGTCTGAGATTTTTCTCAATTTTCTTAGTGTTTAAATTCACCACCTTTCTATATATTTGTTTACTCTTTTTTGATTGACAGACCAGCCTTTGGTGTTTAGTAACATTAGGATATGGGGAAAAAAAGCTCACTAATGTCACTAAGATGTCAACAAGCGTCTACATCTCTGTGCTACATCGTGGTTATAGAGACGTTTTTTGGATGCATTACTTTAGACTCATTAGTGAACCACACCAGGGTTACTTTGCAGGCCAACCAAAATCTTTATTTCTGAGTACAACCAAGTTGTTTGTGTTGTTTTGCACCAAAGTTCAGCAAAAGCTTGCATACTGGAGGTCATTTGTTCTGCAGAAGAGTTTGTTTGCTATGCTTGGTTGGAGTCAAATCTCACTTGAACCTTCTGTTGTGAACAAAACAAGTGAACTTTGCGCCTCTTGAAAATAAGGATCTTGGTTCATTTGGTGTGATTCTTCAAAGAAGCAGACTGACCGTCCAGAGGACCAACAAGCACTAGTGAAATGAAGAGTAGAGATTGAAGAACCATGCATTTTGAGTTCAGGAAAAATGAATTCAGCAAAGAAAAAAAAATCAAGTTTGAAAATGTCGGTAAATGTGGTTTTGTGAGAAAACTGACAAAAGGACTTATAGAACCAGGCAGACTTTTTTTTTATTGGTGAGGATTTGTTCAGGCAGTAGTGCCCATAAACAAAAAATTGTAGCAACTGCATGAGTCTTTTGGGTTTTTTGAAGCTGACCAAAATTGAATGTAAGTGTTAAATATTTTGTCGTTCTCTGTACAATTAAACTAGCAAACTCTTTAGGTCTTGACAGCATCTCTGATACTCTGAAACAGAAAAAAGTAAAGGAAAAATGTGACCAGAATATAAACCAAAACTAATTTCCACAATTAGGAAAAACATGTTACAGCAGATATTTTATGTGGCCAATAAATTTGTTTTTCATCACCCACATGACTGACAGCTGTTTTTTTTTTTTTGCTACAATGAACAACAGACGAGTTTGTGTGTTTGTTCTTTGCATGAATGCTGGCTTCCAAAAGGATGAAACCACTGATCAGATGAGTCTTTCTGAATTTCTATTTTGTTAAACTCAAGCAAAATCCTTGTTGAAATGACTTACTTTTTTGTTTATAAAAGCTTCTATGTATAAAATAAAGTCAATATTTCAAAACCTATGGGCCTAAACTAGATAAATATGACTGAAACCAGTAAAATTAAGTTTTAATTAAAGGGCTTAAATTGAATGGATTTATTTACATTTTTATATATTATGCAAAACATATTTATTCTCAATTTTCTTCGCGTGAAAACAAACCTAAATATAAATATCGTTTATTTTCATGGAGGACCATGCCTGACTACATAAGAATGAGTGACAAGAAGGTTAAATAAAAACAGAATGAGCGTGAATTCACAGTTTTACAAGGACATTTTCACTGTTTCTTTTAAAGATGTTGTGTGTGGCTGATTT
>BSAI01000119.1:16521196-16544208 GCA_036245035.1 Adrianichthys oophorus | reverse complement strand
TAACCCACCCCTCCCCTTTCTCTGATTGGTCTCTTTACAGTTGGAGGACAGCCGGCATCAACCACGACCCAATCAGCTGAAGAGGCTGGCCTCCTACTTCTCCTCCTCCACGCTGGAAACAGAGCAGTATCCCCACCCAGGCAGCAGCTTCATACAGAGGAGCCGTTCAGCCGAGAGCAGCCCCGCCCACATGATCGGTGCCACCTCGTCGACCCGGCGCCGGCACGCCGGCACTTTGCCAATGCCTGGCAGCCCCCGCAGCAGACACTCGGTCCTGAACACGCCGAGGGTGCATCTGCAGCAGATGCTTGCAAAGCTGATGAACAAAAACAGCAGCTGAGAGGACTGAGAGGCGGACTCAGTTTTTACGAGACAGCCATGAACACACAAATACACACACATAAAAGCAGGGCTGGTCAGAATACTTTTGAAATCTGGAGCACAATTTGACCCCCCTTATCTTAATATGGTGCCCCCTCGTAAACTGCAGCCTGAATTCAGTGTAGATCAGGTACCATTAAAAAAAAAAAAAAAAAAGCAACAAAAATTTAAGCAAATGTGGTCGGTCAGTCATATTTGTGGATAACTTCTCTAAATTTACTCAAATTGTGATTTTCAAAAAATAACAGCTTTGGATTAATTTTTATCAGCACTAAGCTTGAGCTCAAACAAACACCTAAATAATGAAAAAATATTTAACTAAAATGAATCAAAAGCATGTTTGCTACCTGTGGCCAGCTCCACATTCATAAACATAAGTATGAATGTACACAAAAAAACAGCAAACAGCACACTGAGAGCCAGATCACGCAACAAGCCATATTGGTGGTTACACACGACACACAATCATATTCACGTAGCTCACAAGCTCTTCTTCAAGCTGATGACCAAGCAGAAAAGAAGAAGAAAAGCCCTGAAGACGGGAATTTATTTCTCATGCAATAAACTCTTAAAAGCCTCTCTGCAAAGATGATGTTGCACACGCCACAGACCTGGTTCACTGGTGGAAATAATGTGAATCCCAATACTTGCTTCTGTGAAGAGGAGCGTCTAACCGAGTGGGGCTGCTAACAGACTGTTAAGCTTTACAGTTTCTGAGCAAGTTTTTTTCCTTACCTTTTTTTGCTAAAATGAAGGAGTGATCGTAGAGGAATGCAGGTCGTCCCAGCGATCACCTTTTTTTGCACCAAGACTTCTGTGTTAAACCACCTTGCCCACCGAGCAATACGCCTCTATCGCCAACTCCTCCTCCACACAACTGCACCCACAGAAAACCGGAGATCCACGTGTTTCCTGATGCTTGCTCCATTAAACATTGTCAACAAATTGTCTGAAGGTGTAAGAGGTGATTTATCCAATCATAACATTAGAGAAATTATGAGAAAAGTTGTAGGAAAGTACAGTGTAAGTAAACTTAGGGGCCCTATTAATGCAAAATTCAGTTATTAAAATAAAATGTAGCAATATTATAAAAGAACATTTGCAAAATCAAAATGGTTATGTAGTTATTAACATTTTAACATTTCTTCATATATTCAACATGAAAAGCGAATTATAATATTAAAAATAAGTGAAATTAATAAACTAAATACCATTACCCCCCCCCCTTTTTTTAGTGAAGTTAATTAATCTTTTTTGTTATGTATTTATTTAATATTTTTAAAGATAGGTATTGTTTTTACTTTTATTATTATTAGTTGTGACAAAACGAAGTGCTGGGAAATGAATGTGTTCTTTGAAAATACACAAAATCATACAGCTTATGATGCACAAAGTTGTGTGTTGTGTTTTTGCATTTGTATGATGAATAAATAATAAATATATGTTTGTTTTATTAGGGATCTTTTACCATATTTTTTCTCTCATTTGAAACCTTTAATACTAAAACAAGAAAGATCATTTTTGATTTTCTACTTCTTTTCAAAGTTGTTTAACAGTAAAGGCCAATCCATCAGATCAACTTCAAAATCTGTTTGTTAGGCATGCTAAATTTAGCACACTTTCACGTCAGATTTTTTTAAATATATGCTTCTATTTTATAGTGATTGCCACACAACTAAGTCAAAAACCGGTTTGACATTTAGTTCAATGCAGAATGATAGTGTAAATCTTAGCATGTGGATTTTGGGATGCTAATGTTAACAATTTAGCATTTTTAATATTTAACATTTAAATAACACCATATTACAACAAAAAAAATAAAGTTTGTACACAAACACCAATTGAGCCAGACTGAGATTGTACTTTTCTTATCTGCAACCTGCTACAGCCAGGGATGGGTAGTACTTAAACTTTTGAGTACTTCTGCTGACATGTGAATGTTAGCATGCTAACTTTGCCATGCTAATGTTAACATTTTAGCATTTTGACAGCTTAGCAATCCAATCAAACAAAACAGAAAATTTGTATGGCAAACCAAAGATTATAGAGCCTGTCAAGTGTAACAGTTTTTACGAAAATAACGATTCTACTGGTCCTGTAGTTTGCCTCCCCTCTAACATAGTAAAATTTGTATTTTTGTTGTGAAGCTTCCTAGAAATTGACGATTGGAAGAAATATAGGTGTTGTAATTTTTCTACTTAACATCCTATAGTTGTTTCCAGTTTACTTTGATGTCTCGTTATTGTTTTACAGATTACATTGTCACAACAGTTTTAATCAAATCATCATACCAATGCTTTCCTGTTGTATATCTCTGGTGTTAGCATGCTAACAGACTAAACAGAGACTGGTTGTGTCCAAATCCCCCTACTACTCACTACTTGGTGCACTTGATAGGGCTTTTGCCATTTTGTCAGGGTGTCCAAAACTGCCATTTCAAAATCCGGTTCCCTGGAAATTTCTCAGAAGTTTCTACAATAAAATAATGTGCGTTGATGCTCACTAGAGTGCTGAATATAGACCACAATGCATTGTGTTTGATTGATTTGTCATTGGAAAATAGAGCATTTAAATAGATTTCTTCGAAATTGTCAAAGTTTTCATCATCAGAACACAGTGGGTTAAAAAATTGTCTGTGTAAAAATTTGTTAGGTTTTTACTTTGGGAAATGGGTCATTTCATATAGTTCGTTTAAAACAAAAAAAAAGTAGTAAGCATGTGTCCAATAAAATCCCAGGGCACTGGATTGTCCCGGACTATATATTTTTCAGGAGTTATGGAGTAGTGAGGGAATTATTTTGGACACAACCTTATTTGTAGCTATAACACTGTGTTTTTTAGCTTGTGAGCATGCTAAAAATACTGCTGCAGGTTCTGGCATTGCTGCATTTGGCTTCTATAGATTAAAATTAAGAGTTTGTGAAGAAAATGCGGATATTGTTGATCTGGGAAAGGCTTTTGTTTGCTAAGTTCTACCATTAATGCAGCTATAAAAGGTTGTTTTTTTTTTTATCTAACAATTTGAATATATACTAACATGCATTTAGGTGTTTTGTTTGAGTTACATCCAGGTCTTCCAAATGGTGCAACCTTTCCATTATTCATCAGTTGGAATATAAGGAAAAGGTTATTTTCATGTTGGTTTTAGTTGGAACAACTGTGAAGAGTTTTGAACTTTAGGTTTTAAAGCTCTATAGTTTTAGCTCCAAACCAGCAAAAGAGGGTTGTTTTTGTTTTTGCTTTCAAGTGATTTCTTGTCCAGCCAATTATTTTTTTTCCATTGTTTTTTAATGAATTTTTTATGACTGATTCTTTCTCAATCATTGCCATTGTGCTTCCTTTTCCATAACTTTTTTTTTTTTTCTCTAAACTTTACTGTTGCACTTTATCACTGAGTTGGCCAGACTTGGAAATGAGGCTGGGGCTGAGATACATGAATGCCAAATGTAAATGCAATAATGTTGGGTATTAGTGATGGGAAAATAGACCTTTTATGTTGATACTTTTTCCATTTTTAATTAAATGCTTTTTATCACATCAATCATTTTGGAATATTTCAGTTCCAGGTCTATTAGGATCTGCATTCAGAAACCAGAATTATTCTTAACCTCTATGGGCATCCTGTAACTCCAAGTGAATGCAAAACAGATTTTTTTTGTATTTTCCTGAACTTCAGTACTTAATACGCCCTCTTTCTCTGTTGATGAATACTGATAGGCTTAACTTAAACGGCCATGAGCGGTTAGAGCATGTTCTAGGGGTATGCAATTCAAACAAAGCTAGAGGACTTTTCTAGCCAGTTCAAACGAGCTTAAAATTTCTATTAGTTGTCAAATAAAAGTGATAGTTCTTGTGGATCATGTGACACTGAGATGGAATTTTCCATAAAAACCAGTAGATGATTTGCACCTAAGTATATTATTTCCTCTGATTTTAGGAGATCCCGTTACAGATTTTATTTCTCATTAAAGCCTGCTTTCTTATAACATACTTATGACTGTTAGCAAGAAGAGATTGCCCTGTTGCTTGTTTTTATCTGCAACTTAAAGTTTCTAAGCGACGATGAAGCTTGATGGTTGTTTTATTTGCCGTGTTGTGGCAATGTGTGATGCTGAAGTTGTCAACACTCAGGTTTCCACTAATAATGCCTTCGTCATAAGAGTAACACAATACATACCAATATTTTATAGCCATTGTTGGCTCACTTCCACTTTGATTGGCTACCACAATGCTCTATAGCTGCAGTCGGTATGCTACCAGTCATAAAAATTGAATCATTGACATTGCTTTTACCATAATGCAATGGACTTCTTTGAGATGGCAACAGTTAATGTGATCATAATCAAAGTTATAAGAAAGCAATTCTTCCAACGCTGTCATAAGTGATGTGGTTGCACCAAGGTCTAAGGGAAGATTGATAATTCATTGTGGCAAATTGTGGTCCGTTTAAAAAAAAAAAAGAGGAAATCGGGGTATTTCTTTGACCAGTACATATTAATAAATGCCATATTCTTTTCTCTGAACCACATTTACTTGCAAGACATTTTACAGCAGTTTTGCAACTCGTAATTGTATTTATTTTTTTGCTAAAAATCACTACCTCCAAGTGAACTGAAACCTTTGTTTCCAGGCAGACAGTGGTTTGCTTCTTCAGTCTTCACCAGAGTTTGGGCAGCTTTCCCACCTGCTGGTTGTGTGATGAAACAAACGTGTGCAGATCGAATGAGCCAATGAGAATGTGACTCTGACTGAAGGAATAAAGCATTAGAGAGGCTACTGGTTTAAGTTGACATTGATCTGAAAAGTCCCTTATTGCAGCGTTGGAAGTGTCACTACTGTTGCATCTCATTAATTATTAACAAAACAAAAGTCATGTTAATTTTTGTTGGATTACTAGCCAATCACTTGTTTTGCATTGGAAGCTGTGACCGTACAATAGATGGGACAATGAATGTGGTCATGTGACCCATTAGGTTGTATCAGGTCAATTCAGAGCCACTTTTGTGGATCTGTAAATGCTACTTTGCCAGTTTGAGGTTTTAGTTATTTTTCAATTAAAAGACCCCCCCCCCCATGGTAAATTTTATGATCAGTAGTGAGGTGTTTAAAAATGATTTTGTGTATTTTCAGTTGGTACAGTCTAGTCAAGGGGATGAGAACAGTTTTTTATTTATTCAGTCAGTATGAATGTTTCTTTCTGCTTTGCTTGCGCGTCGCGGGGTAGCAACTCCTATTCTAGACTGCTTTTATCTTCATCCCTTTTTTAGATATCGCTGTTCTCCCCATTGCTGATTACCTGGGTCAGGTGCATCCAATCAATCAGAAGCGGCAGGACCAGAAGTGATTGGAAAAGAAGTGTGATGATGCCCTTTAGGATTAAATTTCTGCACCCCCTTCCTTAGTAGACCATTGACTACTGCTTATTTGGGGAAATACTTTGACTTCCTATAAAAGGCTAGTTGAAAACCTTGGTTATTTCACCAGGTAACTGCTTTGTGGACTATTACATAGACAAGGCCTTCTCAATCAACTCCAATGTACAATGTCTAATTTTCAATAGACATAAACATACTTACAGCCTGGTTTTTAATAATGTGTTATCTTGTGATAGAGTACATATCCATACTGTACTGGCAGTGATTTTCTATTTAAAGTCCATTGTATCTTCAACTTATATAAGGTGTCGCCCTTTAGTTGAACCATTTGAATAATCCAATCAACCATGGCTTCCCCTGGTGAAACCCAACAGCTGTCAGGCTTGTTCTTCATTTTTGCGCAATTGTGAAAAGGCTGGGTGTCAGTTGTGTTTTATCAGACCAACATGCCAACGGCTAAGGACGCTTAAAAACAACAAAAAACAATAAAAAACCAATGGATCATGTCAACACTCAGTATCCATTTTGTGTTTGGCTGTGGTTCCTTCTTTGCTCATGATTAAGATAAAAAAAAGAAACCTTTTTGGGGTCATTTTAACCTTCTGATCAGCCAGGTAACAACTGAGGTAAGCAATAGAAAAAAACATTGTATTAAATACCAAACAACTTTTGTTATTCCTTAAAAGAATAAATCAGACCCCCCCCCTTTTGTTGAGCAATCACAAATGGACAACACAGAAACTTGAGCTCACACAGCATCAAGCACTGCAGTTTGAGACGTTTTTGCAAACCTTTTGCTTCAATATACTTTTTATGAAGGGCACTTTATTAAATTAAATTACATTTAATTTAATTTACTGGTTTTTATGGAAAATATCCATGAAAAATGAAAATTCTTTTTCTTTGTCCAAAAATCACTAACATTTTTCTGTAAGATAATGTGTTGTTTGCACTGGCAGCTTGTTTTTGAAGCGTTATTTCACTGTGAAACCGTAAGAAGCCACAAACCCGGTTTTGGGAGTAGATGGAGGGGTCAACATAAACCCTATACTAACTGTGTTTCTTACCATGAAAATTTGACACTTCAGCTGTGTTCCTATCAATCTAAACCCTTATCTCCTATCTTTTTTGTACCTGGTCCAAACGTCATGGAAAAGTAACATTCTGAGCTATAAGGGGGGGTTTGGAATACCATCAGTGTAATTGTTGTGGTTCTGTTGACAAAATGGCCATCACTGGTGATTTTAAGGGGTTGAGATGCTGATAAAACCAGAGACCATCCAAATGCACCTGAAAGATCTGCATATTTTTATGTCTTCTGTGCATTGAGATGGAGGATATTTTGGTGATGGTGAGTGTAAAGAAGCTTTGTTTAATATAAGGCTGCTGCAGATGAAACAGCAGCCTTTGGTTTGCTGCTTTTTGCCTCATTTAGGTGTCTGTATAAAAGTTCAAATCTGGTTAGGATTTCATTTTGTGCAATGAAAGCAGCACCGTTGCTTTCCCGGTTTATTAAAGGGCTACATTACCTAAATATGCACCGCTTGCTGACTAATTTAGCTGGTATTTGATGTGTTCTCTTTTTGTTGAAGCTCATTGGGGCTCCAGACAAACAGAGAGGGAACCTGAGCTTGTTTTCATGCTGCCTCACGCTGAGTTAAAAGCGTCCTGCTTGTTTTATATGCTGCGTAGAGGTAGACTACCACCACTTAGGGAATGTATGCAGTGGACTTGCTGCTAACTTTATTTTTTTTTTCTGGTTAGCAAAATGATACTGTGCGAGATCGTCACTGTTTTTGCTTTGCAATGCCTCAAAGGCAGTTACGTTTTTTGAGAAATATTCGAAAACCCACCATGTTTGGAGACTTTTTGTAATCTTCCTCAAGAAAGCTGTTTTGATCACAAACAGTCACAGCTCAGAGAGATCCAGGTGACTGACAGCAGCAATCTCAGTGAAGAATGACAGCTGACTGTCGCCTCTTTTTTCATGAGATTTGCTGTTTCTGTGTTCTACATTCTACTCCTGACTGTAAAGAGTCACATCAGCACTGTACTGTCATTACAAAGACACAGTGAACAGAAACCTTGAAAAAGTTAAGTCTGGGAATGTTTTTTTTGTAAATATTTAAACTTGAAGAGACATTCACTGAACAGAGCAGTAGACTTTTGCTGACATTAAGTGAGACGAAGTGGCTTTTTTCTGTTTCAATCATTTAATATTGTTTGAAACATGATGTAAATTTTTTGTAGAAGAGATCCTTGATGTATTACTTTGTTAAATATAGAAATTTCCGTTGATTGTTGTTTAGCTTAGTCTGTTTAACAACCAGCTACTGTTTACATTTATGACTGACCTAATTTCTTTTGCAAATAGCGGTGTAAGCCCAATGAGATGGCAATGGTTGTGATATTGGGCTATATAAATAAAATTGAATTGAATCGAATTGTGTATTAACAGATATTACAGTGTACTTACAGTGCACTATTGTTACTGGTTAAGAAATTCTGAAAATGTATTTCTGTTCCAAAGCTTTTTTTTTCAGATCAGTCTGAACCCGAAGTGCAAAAATGTGATCCTTTTTTTTTTTTTTTTTTGTAAAGAAAAACAATTCTGCAAACAAGCCTGAAAAGTTAAAGCACTGAATAGGTTTTGGACTAAACAAGAAGTTTGAATAAAAGAAAATCCTGTTTTGTCTTGTATTTATCAGATTAAGATGAATTTAAAAAATAATTGAATAAAGCTATATTTTATTGTGGAAGGGCCAACTTGCCCATTCGCCAAAATTTTAAAAAAGTAAATTTAATGTTTTTTTTTAATTGTAAGAAAATGTTTTTTTCTAACTTGTATCATCGATTTTGGGATGAAACTCTTCTGAAAGAGATAAACAGTAGAATTTTAGGAATAACCTATATATAAAAGTGACTTGTGTACTTTCCCACGCAGATATTGTGACATATTTGATATTTCAATGGAATAACAGGGTGAAATTGTGCAGATACTATATCTGTAAAGAAAGCTAAAGTGTCTTTATTTAGAGATGAACATCACATCAATGCCCCATTTTTTGGTAATCACATGAAATCACTCTTTGTTCCACAAACTCACAAAGGACCAGTCAGAAATTCAACCTCAAACTGGATCACAAAGAACATAGGATTTCATAAAAGCAAAAGATTTTTGGTCATCACTTTTGCAATAAAAGCTTCTGTTGCTGAGTGTAAAAGAACTGTTTGTTAGACACAATGACACAATGTCTTTCACTTGTACAAATAACAAAAACTTTTTTTCTACCACTAAACGGTTGTACAGTTCTGCTTGTATAATTTACAGGTAAAGCATGTATTTTAAACTTTTGTAAATCCAAACAACTGCGTGTAAATATATACAGAATTGTAGAAAGTAATTACGTTTGCAGTTAATCTCTAATAGCATGATGAATAGTTGGGTTCCGTAGGTATGTACAGGCTGTATGTTAAATCTTTATGAAGGGAAACACTTGAAAATCACCTTATATCAGACTGCGTCCTGTCTAAAGATAAACTCTGCAATGCATTTTTTGTGCCTTTTATATCAATGTATGTAATCTAGACAATCTTGAAAAGCTTGTGTACAACCAAAATGTCAATAAAATGATTCTAGGGGCAAATGTATCAGTTGCTAGCAGTTATTTGGATATGAATGGTTGGCCCATGCATGGCCCACATCCACAAATTTTTCATTATAATCAACATTTCTTGATTCATAATAAATAGTATGTCTATTCACCCGGTACAAAACATATCAGGTTCAGACTTTTTATAAATCAAAGGGTTGATCAAATTTCTTCAAACTTCTTGCAAGAAAGTCATCTAAAATTAACACAAATTTGCTAGTTTCTAAATTCAAATACAATCTTTAGCATGCAAGCTGTAATTATAGAGATTTGGTCATTAGCTAGATTGTTTCCACTGCCAAACTGTTTATATATTGCTTTTGATTTTTGCCTTATTCCATTTGTTTTGAGCTTGTGGTACCTCCAGGTGCTACCGTTCAGATTCCCAATAGGTAGCATCTCTGAGTCTGTCTTGTTACAGTGGTGCCTGTCTCAAAGCTTACGATGCCATGTTTGACTGATTTGGATAGCGCCTGAGTGATATAACAGCATCAAACAAGTTGTGTCATTGTCTGAAGTACTATATCCAAACTGCAGAACTCACTGCACACAGACAATCACTTGACTGAGAGATATTAAGACGAGATTCTTCAACCAGTAACGATCCCATAATAAGCTTATAATAAGCTTGGGTGTGCTGTTTTTGTCATATATAATATATTATAAAACAAATATATATACATATATTTATTTATAAAACAAACAAAAAATAATATGGCTGAAGAATGGGTTTCATGACCTGCATGTGAAGGAGAAACCATACTGTTCTAGCTGTAGATGGTTTTTCTGCACTGTTGAGGCCACATTTGTTAAATGAATAAAACGTTAAATCGTCAATATGTCTTGTTTCTTGAATAAAATAATCAGATTCACAAAACAATAAGCAGGAGTCATCGGTTATCTTTTTGGTAGTAAAGCTTTGGCACTCAAGCTTTTTCAGAGTCCATAAAAATGCAGCGTTAGTCAGTTGGTGACTAAACTGTCCCCAGGTTTGTATGAGAGTTCTTGTGATTGTATGTGTCTGTGTGGCCCTGCGATGGACTAGCAAGCTGTCCTGGGTATATTTCGCCTTTACCTGACAGTTGCTAGGATAGGCTCTGGAACCCTGTACACATATCTGCTGCTCAACCCACAAATAGATATTCCTTATGTCTTTCTATGCATTTTGTGTACTTTGTGATAAGTCCAGCAGCTAAATCTTGCTTTGAAGTTGCATAAATGTTGCTCAAGCCTACTCTTTTGTAAGTACGTGTTTTTGTATCGTTTTACAGATGTTGTCACCAATGGAGGAGAGCGCCCCTTCCCCACCCTCTCCAGACTATCGAACAAAGGGCCAAGATGATGAAAAGGAGCATTTCCACATCCTTCCTCAGCTGCAAGCCAAGAGGGCCGACTTCCTTACCGTCATGTTGACTGGCACTTTGCCTCAGCGCCGGAGCTTTGCTACTCCAGACGAGGAGGTCCCAGAACTTCTTGGGCCAAAGGATGATGATGTCACAAAAAGCGACTCCAACAGTGAGGCCAGCCAGAAAAGCACTGAACGTAGTCAGGAAGCTGCACCATCAACCCTCATGGCTGAGGACCAGAGGGTTCAGAGAGAGCATGCCTCAGCTGCTGATGCAGATCCAGATCTGGAGGATGCATCCAAAACACTTGTTCTTTTTTCACCTGGGGACACTCGCAAGTCTCCTTCAGGTGGAGATCATGGTCTAGATGGTGAGTTAGCTACACCGTCTGGTTTAATTTCCCGTAATGACCGGCTCCTCGTGGGAGAGGTTGTTCAACCTGAAGCTTCTGAGACTGATCGTTTGTCTCCAGCTCTCAGGTCAGATCTGCGACCCTCCACTCCTATTGCTCCTGCATCACCTCCTTTCACCAAAGTTGAGCGCACTTTTATCCATATTGCCGAGACATCACACCTCAATATCATGTCTTCCAATGGTCATTCTGCAAAGGACAGTGACCGAGAAGTACTTTCTATCACAAAGGATATGGTTATTAAGGTTGATGACTCTGAGCAGGAGGGAGTACCAGTGATCCAAGAGCTTTCAGAGGAATCTGGGCCAATCAAGCAACTGAAAACTGAACATGATCAATCAGCTGTAATTGCCCCATCCTCGGAGACCCCCCTGAAAGTCATATCACCAGTTCATGAGCATACAGATCCATCACAGGAACCCAGGAAACAGCCATCACCCAATAATGAAGCTTCAAAGCTTCAGACCGCCGGATCAGATTTACCGGCAACCTTAAAGCCAAGAATTCGAAGTAGAATTCCAATACTTGTTTCAGAAGAGGAGTCAGGCTCTGAACAGTCTTCTTCTCTCTCAGCTCGAGCTCGGCTTCAGCAGCGAGCCAGGCAGCTGGACTTGGCTCGAATGCTGGTCCAGAAGCAACAAGGTCGCTGGACGAGGAGGAGGATACAGTCTGGAACATCATCGTCCTTGTCCTCAGGTGATGACGAGCGCCGGAGGGCATCTGAAACTTTATCCACTGCTGGGTCAGAGGAGGACATGCATATCTCGGATGAGTCCAGAAAGAGCATCCGTCTCCAACCGACAGAAGAGCAGGGCTCCAAGGAATGCAGGAGCAGGATCCCCAGGCCTATGACTCCCATAAAAAGACCTTCAGGGGGGTTTGCTTCTGCTACTCCTTCACCTTTGTCCTTGTCAGACAACAGCCGTACCAAAGGAGCATCACCCATCATTAACGGGTGCGGCTTCTCTTTCATATACATATAATCTAATTTTGAATACCTTAGTTTGATTTTGTCTTGATAATTAAATGTTTTTTCTTCTTCTTCACAGAAATCAGAAAATTGGATTGAGCACTGTCACTACGCAACAGAAATCTAAGTCCGTCACCACCAGATTCTCATCCTTGTGTCCCCGTCCATCAACCGTCTCTGTCCCACCTGGCAGTCCCCGAATGCCCCTACGTGTCCTGGTTGGAACCCGACGCAGCCTTAGTTCCACCCACTGCAGGACTGACAGTCCCTCCCCTCAAAGAGCATGCCCAACCAGGCAGCCCCTTTCAGTTCGAGCCCCGACTGTCCCCATGCTACCACCCAGGACTACATCAACAATGCGACGCAGCGCCTCACAAGAAGCAACCGCGCAATCTTCTGCGTCCATGCCCAGCAGGACCAGGCCAAAACCAGCGGCCGTAACTAAAGGGAAACTGAACACCAGGGATAAGGTGGTACCCGCTAGATAATACAGAGCGTCTCAGATCTGAAAAGCGCATAATCAGTCACTGGACAAGCTACGCCTCAAGACTCTCACCTATGATGAACTGTGACGCTACAACAATGTTTTTCAAATAATTTATTGTACACAAACATCATATTTTTTCTGTCCAAGGACTGCAAACGTCACTGTCTTTATGGGCTTCCAGTTATCCTGACTGACTGCACAGGAGTGTTGCTGCAATGGTGCTACAGATATGTCTGCTGCTCCCTGGTCAATCCCCGGTTTAACTGCTTCCGCCAGCTGAAAGTCTTGGCCTCCAATGAGTCCTTTTACCAGATGAAGCACCTAGCACTGTACTCTTCACACAGCTCTTCTCCTCTTCTATCAACAGTACTCTGCTTGGTTCACACTGCATGGTGATGTATGTCAAAAAAATATAAACAGAATACAATAAGAAATTATTTGATGTACTTTTTCCCTGCTGATTGGCCGTCAACAGAATCGATTCGTCTGAATGCCCAACTATGTTTTTAAGACAGCTGCATCCTTTACTCATTACAGTCTTGGATTTAGAGAAGAGTTAAATATGAAAAAGTGAATAAATAGCTCAGCCACTTGCCTCTTTCCCATGGTGTCAGTGGGCATGCTTTAATCCTTATTTTGTCAATGCTTTGAATTGTACATACTTGAATTCTTTCCCATAAAGACATCTTTATTTTTTAACTTGCCAAGCAAACTGTAAATTGAGCCTGTAGTTTTTTCTTTTCTTTTCTTTTTTCAATGTGTTTGCCTTTCTCTTCTTCTTTTTGTACGCATGATAAAAACAGGGTTAACCATGAAAGGAAATGATACCTGCTTGGATCTGATGCAAAGTTGTGCTTTATCCTCGTATGGCGTTCCTGGGCATTGAGCTGTGAAGTAAAGTCTTGGTCCCATAATGAAGAATCCTGTCTTTAATTATTTCATTTTTTTATATTTTCAAAAAAACACTGACTTTTAAAGCTTTGACTTCCGAGTTTTGGGTTATTTGATGTAAAAAATAACTGGAGCCACAGTAGTTCAGCTATTAGCCACTAGAGGGCTTGCTACGTGATCAAGTCAGTTTCCTTTCACTAAAATGTAGAACTGAAGACAGAACAACACTTCAGCTCCATTTGTAACCAGCTACAAATGGACTTTAAAGGCTTATTATACCGCTGACTTGTTTTTTAAATATGCAAACACCTCTTTTTACGCCGGAGGGTTAGCTCCAACTACAGAGAGATCACATGCTACAACCTGAGCAGGAGCTTGGTTCTTGTTGTTAGCAGGAAGTCAAACCTGTTCCACTACATGTTGGACTCCAGCAGGGGTATAATTTATCACTGGGGGGGATTTCATCTCTGCTGTTTGCAGATTATACTTTTCTGTTTGCAGATTATATTGTTCTGTTGGCTTCATCTGACCAGGAACTTCAATATGTACTGGGGCAGTTGAAGTGGCTTGGGCACCTTTTTATGATGCAAACCTGGAAAGGCATTCTGGACATGTATCGTCATTAGTTGGCTCTGAGGAATACCCAGGACAGACTGGAAGTACAAAGGCTCTTGGTTGGGCTGGGAATGTCTTGGAGTTCCACCAACAGAAATGGAGGAGGTTTCTGTGGAGAGGGAAGTTTGGCCTACAAAGAGTTGATTTTGTAGAAACTCTTAAAATTTGATCTTAAAATCAATGTTGGTAATTTTCATTTAAATTGCAAGACACTTGCAATTTAATAGAACAAATCCAAAAGATCAAAACTATCTTCTAAACTTTAAAGCTTCTGAAATGTGTGTGTATTTATATACAAACTTTTTTTCTCCAATTTCTCAAGGACATGTTTGTACTTCTATTGCCTTAAGTGAAATTAAATGTGTAAAACCAATTTTTTGTTTTTTAAAATCTAATAATTAAAAAAAATGAAACTATCATTTCATTTTGGGGGAGAGATGAAGTCCCTACAAAAAAATCTCCCTTTGGGAAGTTTGTGATTCTAAAAGATGTGTAAGAAAAGTGGTATACAACAAACGTTTATATAACAAACGTTTGATTTGCTCCATAATAAGGTAAATGTTTATGTTATTTAATTTGAAATATGAGATTAAAAAAAGTTTACATAAGCAATTTTAATAAAAAGACCTGCCATTAGTGAGTTTATTTTATCCACAAAAAAAGTATTTGCTAAATCTGCTGTTCGCTAGTTCTTCCGCTGGGTGGCGGTAACGCGTTGCGCACATAGGGTGCGCACCAAGTGTCGAAGAAGAGCGAGCATGGCGCTGGAAGTGCAGTTGTGTAGTTTGGAGGAGTTCCCCTCACGCCTGAGTCCTCTGGAGGTTCTGCTTCTTCAATCTCACTTGGATTCAGTGTTTCAGAATGCCACAGAGTCTCCGACAGTCCTTCTCATGGCGCAGCAGCCTCAGCTCCGCGGGCAAACGGGCATTCTGCTGCGCGTTCACGCCACCACCGAGGAGGAGGTGTCGGACTGCGGAGGAGCGAGCAGCGGAGAGTCGGCCCTCCGGCTCTTCACCAGCCGCTTCTTCCTGCGGCACCACCGGCTCAGAGGAACCGTCTTCATTCGACCCATGGAGCCTGTTAGCCTTGACCGAGTGGTGCTGGGCGCCCGCAACAAGCAGAGCCTCTACTGGGCCGGAGCCAAGCAGTTCTCCGCCGGGCTGACGGAGCTCTGCCGCGGAGAAGAGTGGCTGCTCGCCCGGCAGGGAGACCCGCTGCTGCTCCCTCAACACTCGCTGCTCGGAGGAGATCCGGAGGAGGTGAGAGCAGTTTAATCCAATACAACTCTCACCCACATATAACCCATTGATGGCTGAGTTTTAGTTTTCACATCATCTATTTAGTAAAAAAAAAAAAAAAAAAACCCAAACAAACTTTCAAATTAATTAAATTACAAGTAATTTGTTTTTGAGAAATATATTAAAACTCTTGAAGAAAACCGCAAGTCCCACTCTGATCTTGTGATCTTTTTTAAAAGCGTTTCCATTGCCCTTTTAATTATTACTATGTCATTATTTTTTTGTTTAAAAAAAAAAAAAGCTTGTTTTCTAGGACAAAGTTTCTGCAGAGCAGCAGGAAGTACCTGCTGGCTCCAAGAATATTTGTCAAACGTTCAAATATTTCAGATGGGGGCCAGTGGGCACCACATACTTTTATTGATTGGTCAGTTTATAACTTGTGATAAAGAAAATATGTTAAAAAGTTTAGCAAGAACATGTTAAAAAGATGTATCAGAGCAAAAATGGGTGTTCTGACAAATAGAATGACTATTAGCTGTTTATTAATATAAAGATGTTTATGGGATTTTGACTTCTTGGAGTCAGTGAGTACTTTCTTATTGGATCGTGAGGGGTCAGGGGTCACTCAGTCCAGTACCTTTAAAGGTCTTTTAGTAGCAACTTAAAATAATTTTAAAATATTCATTTTTTTTAACTGAATGTGTTTTATTCAGACTTTTTGAAGCATCCTTTAAACACTTTCCAGCTTCTTCTTCAATCCATCTATAGTTTTTGTTTCTTTCAGCAGCCGTGTTTGTTTTTAAGTTGAAGTTTCTTTTCCTCTTCCTCCTCCGGATAGAAAAAGGTGCGGCAGCAGCAGATGGAGCTGCTGGTGTTGGACTGCAGTCCTGTCACTCAGGGGAGGATCACAGCCAACACCGCTCTGGTCCTGACAGATTTCTGGGACCCAGTGGACCCCTTGCCGCCCCCCGGCCCCTGCAGAACCCTCAGCTTGTGCGTGTCAGACTTTGCTCGTTACGCAGACAGCCTCGGAGGAGGCGGATCTCTCCTGGACAGAAGGAGGGTGTTAGGCTCGGGTTTATCAGATGCCCTGCAGGTGCTAGAGTGCAGGCTGGATGTTCGGGTGGTGGACACTCGGCGGTGGTGGTGGGGGGCAGATGTGGACGGCTGTGTTTTCCTGAGCAAGCATCTGCTGCTGCGACTCGGCCTGTTCAACCATGAGTGGGTGAAGCTGGAGAGGCCCGGCGGAGCCTCCGGTGAGGATGGGGAAACCGAAACCTGCAGGGAGCGGCTGGTGTCTGTGGTGGTGGTGGATCTGTCACTCTGCCCAGAGCTGCAGCCTCACGCAGAAACAGCTTTCATCTCTGCGACTCTGTGGTTCAACATGACGGAGGGAGAGGAGGTTCCTGTGAACGGCTGCACGCTAACGATGAAGGTGCAGATTCTTCTTATGTTTACTGCAAGTTCTTTTAAAGAGCCTACAAAAATCCTCCTGAAAATAGTAAAGATATGGTGCAAATTGACTTTAATATTTAAATAATATATGTTCGCAGTCTAGTTTTTGAGTCGCTGCAAAGCTCCAAGAACTTCTTCACGCTCAGAGAAGAAGCTTTCTTAAACACACGCTCCAATCATCTTTTAATTTATTGGAAAAGTGTTCCCAGTGGTCTTATATTATGAATTTTAGCCAAAATGAAAAGAAAAAAAAAAGTTTAATTTTATTTTCTGCAGAGCGGCAGGAGTTTATTAGAAACTTCCCTTCCTTTTTGCTGAGAGCTTGGAGCAGGGAGCTTGTAACCCACCCAGCATATTTTCTATGTCATAAACAAACTCCTTTTCAAACTGCATTTTTACATGTCCTCCATCATCAGAAAAATGCCATAAGAACGTGTTAAAAACACAATTTTCTTCAGACTGGGTGTTAAGAATGAAGATAAATCCTCAGAGATGAGTTCTGTGTCAGTCCTTCTTGTTCTTGTTCTAGAGGTGGAGTCCATCGTCCGCAGAACCCGACCTTCCTCGCTCAGACAGCTCCTGCCGCTTAGCCTCTCCACTCGTAGCGGGCGAGCTTCACATTCAGCCTGTCGTCTCTCCGTCGTACAAAAACCTGAGCTGCTGTGATGACCTGCTTGCCGAACACTTCAGCACTCCCAGGTGAGCTCGGCTCTCAAAGCCGGTTTCTGTTCAGGGAAACCGATGGTGATGAAGATCGGTTTAGTGTTTCTGTTTTTTCTTAGAGTGGTTTCAGAGGGAGACATCCTGACCGTTCCTACTGAAAACCATCCTGACCTGCTGACCTCAGAGGGCATCCACAGGTAAAACGGGCCTCCGCGCATGTGAGCTGAGGAAGAAAATTAAAACCTGCCTCACAACTGTTTACTCTGTTTTCTAAATAAACAGTAAATGATTTCTGTCAGGAGTCCAGCGCTCTTCTTCAGAGTGCAGAAAGTGAAGGCTTCTTCAAATGGCGGAGGAGGCGGCAGTGGTGCATACATGGCAGATAGAACACACACCTCCCTCTTTATGGTGTGTTTTTCTTCTTTTCAAATCTTTAATCACCTTTGGTCATGAATTACGTTTTTTAGGGTTCTAGTTATTCATTGTTAACAAAAACTTACTGACATTTTTGACAACTTAAGACACAAACTGAACAATTTCAATAAAAAAAAAATAACATTTTAAGGTTAACGAAACATTTAGGTTGTGTCCAAATTCCCTTACCTCTCACTATTAAGAGCACTATATTGTGCGTTCGCCAATTTGTCAGGATGTTGGAATCTACAATTTCAAAATGCAGTGCTGTGGATATTTTCAAGAGGTCTCTCCAAAAAGCCAGTGTCACTAGATTGGCAAATATTGACCACAATTCATTGTGTTTGAATAATTTATTTGTAAAAAATTGATTAATTATTTTAAAAAAATCATACAAGTCTTCATCATCAGAATACTGTGGATTCATAAATAAAATTAGTAAAAGGTTTATACTTATTAGTGTTTTACTTCAACAGATGGATGACATCATGTTTGGCGTTAAAAAAAGTGAGCATGGTGTCCAACTTTCATTAAAGTCTGGGGCACTAGATTAAATAATCTTTTAGGAGTTAGAGAGTAGTGAGGGAATTTGGACACAACCCCCAATTAAATGTTTTGGGTCAGTCCACCTTGTTTTGATTTTACTCGGCGGTATTTGTCTCTTCAGGGGGCGTCTACCAACAGTCCAGTGCCGTGCCTCTCTGCAGACGCTGCGACTCTATGGAGCAGCTCATCTCCACCGGGACTCCACAGAACCGTGGGCCTGCTCTGCAGCATCATCCTGCCTCATTTGCAGCACAGGTAGAACCTCCTCATTGATGTCGTCCTGAAGCATCACCTGTATTTCTGTTATCTGTAGTGTTGCATCATGGGAAATGGCTTGATGGCAGATTTTGGTTTTAGGGAGTCTTTGCCTCAATGCACCGTCCTGCTCCACGGCTCTGCAGGCAGCGGGAAAATGACGGTGGTCAGAGCGGCGAGCTGCAGGCTCCACCTGCACCTGCTGAAGGTGGGATAAACACCCGCAAAGACGACAATTGTGTGTTCAGCAGCTTCAGTTGTCGTGTGGATTTAGGTGGATTGTGTGACGCTGTGCGCCGACACTCCTGCTGCCTCAGAGGCCAAGCTGACGTCAGCGTTCCAGCGGGCTGAGGCCCTGCAGCCGTGCCTCCTGCTGCTCAGAAACCTGCATCTGCTGGTTCGACCGCATGGAGCCGAGGAGGATGGCAGGGTCCATGCTGCGCTGTTTCAGCTGCTCAACAGCGCCCCAACCAGGTCCAGACCACCGCCAACCTGTTGTTTTATTTGAATGAGATGAGTCCGGGCATCTCACACTCTCCTGATCTTCTGTAAACTCTCAAAGGTTTTGCAGATCTATCTCTGTAACAACCATCGAAAATCTGCTATCAGACTGTTGGATCAGACTGAAATGGATTTTAGGTTTCACAGAAACTAACATATCGGTGCTGGTGTTCCAGGGTGGCTGTGGTGGCGACAGTCTGCAGAGCTCGAGATCTCTCTGCTGGTGTCATGGCTGCATTTGTGCACCGGGTAGAGCTAAAGAGTCTCACGGAGGAGCAGCGGTACACCATTCTGATCAGCCTGAGTCGACATCTACACCTGGGGAGAGACGTGAGCCTGGAGAGGCTCTCAAAACTCACTGCTGTGCGTAACAATGCTGAAAGCATTTTTTTCCAACTACAGAAAGACTTGACCACATTTGTGCTGCAGACTTTCCCTCTAAGTTTTTTTTTTTTTTTTTTTTTTTTTAATATACTGCCATTGAAAGGAAAGTATTTAAACTATTTCTTTTTAAAGTCACACTCCGATCATCTTTTGATCAATGTTTGAAAGTGTTCTCAGGAATTTTAAGGTTAATGTTCTTTTTAAATGCCACAAGCACGTGTTAAAAACATCATTTTCATTAGAGTGGATCTTTAAAAGAACTACTTTAGCTTTCCTTCAGCTACAACTGCTTTGAAAACTTAAAAATTGTAACATCTCACAACAGATTCTAGTTTTTTTTTTTTTATAGTTAGCTTTTAATGGATTTTACTGAATCATTTTTCATCTGCTGTTTGCTCTGTGCAGCAGAGATGACTGTTCTTAAATGGAACTTTTCTACTTTGTATTAAGGCTTAAAGTGCATTCACATTCACACGCTGTAGCCACCAGTAGGTTCAGTGTCTTGCCCAAGGACACTCCCGCCCACAGAAAGGTATAGTTGGTATCGAACTAGCAATCCGCCAATCAGAGGTCAACCACTCCACCTCTACACCACAACTGCGCCTTTAAAAAAAAATGAAGCATTGTTCTGATTTCTCTAGTGGTATGGCTATTTTTGTTTCTTTAACAGTTTTTGTAACATTGTGTGACATTTTACAGATATATTTTGTAAAATATTTCATTAAGTTCAGATTAATTTGTCAGATAAACTGACATCTTACAGCTTAAATGCAAAGGAAACGTCTTTTTCTACTGAAGCAAAGACTAATCAAAGTGTCAAAGAAATTTGTTTCCAGTCTTTGTGAAAAGTTGTCATTCTTGACAGCTAAATTGTTTGGGTTTTGTCCTCAGGGTTTCGTTTTGGGGGATCTGAACGCGCTCATAGTGGAGGCTGGCAGAGCAGCCTGCAGGAGGCTGATGCAGAGTTGGTAAGACAAAAAGGGAAAACTTTTGTTTTTAACAGGAAAACATTTAATCTGGAGAATCGGGAAGTGACGTGGAATTTGGAGGAATGACCGCAGAGTTTTTGTGTATCCAGTGGTTCTCGGCAGCAGGAGGATCTGTGCTCCAGTGGAGTGACCATCCAGAACCAGGACTTCACCTCTGCCCTGGAGGTGCTACAGGGCGCTCAGTCCAAAGCCATTGGAGCCCCAAAGGTGACGCAGCTGCACATAAGTCGAACCAGGCTGGAATTTCAGGTTACTGGCTCACAGATCATCTCTGTTCCCAAAGATCCCAAATGTGCACTGGGAGGATATCGGAGGCCTGCAGCAAGTGAAGAAGGAGATCTTGGACACGGTTCAGCTTCCGCTGCAGCATCCAGAGCTTCTGTCCCTGGGCCTGAACCGGACCGGGGTCCTGCTATATGGACCTCCTGGGACAGGAAAAACCCTGCTGGCCAAAGCTGTGGCCACAGAGTGCTCCATGACCTTCCTCAGGTTCGTCATAATCTTCTTAATGATCCATCTGTGGTTCTGCTGCAGCGGTTTTAGGATCTGAGATGTTTCTTCTGTTCTAGTGTCAAAGGGCCAGAGCTTATCAACATGTATGTGGGTCAGAGTGAGGAAAACATCAGAGAAGGTTTGCCTGCTTCACTGCAACCTTTAGGTTTGGGATCTTCAGACTTTTCATTGTCTTTTCTGCTCAGTGTTCCACAGAGCGCGGTCAGCAGCTCCGTGTGTCGTCTTCTTTGATGAGCTGGACTCTCTGGCTCCCAGCAGGGGGCGCAGTGGAGACTCAGGAGGGGTGATGGACAGGTAAGTAAAGGTGTGAGGTGTTTACACCTTTGACTGTATAACGGCTGGTTCATACCGGACGTGGAGTCCGCTTCCATTCGGCGCTCTTGTTAATCTATGGTGTAGTTCACACCAGCTGTGAAGCGGTGCAGTCCAACTTGTGTTCATGATATGAGCTGGTCTCCACAGAGTCGTGTCTCAGCTTCTGGCCGAGCTCGACGACCTGAACTCGTCTGCCAGAGTCTTTGTGATTGGAGCCACTAACCGACCGGACCTTCTGGAACAGTCTCTGCTCAGGCCCGGCAGGTGTGGAGCCACCAAATTGCTGCTGTTATGGTTTCTTTACATGTTTGCTGATCAGCTGATGCATCTGTGCAGGTTTGATAAGCTTGTTTATGTTGGAATCAACGAGGATCGGGTCTCCCAGCTGCAGGTTCTTCAGGCCATCCTCAGAAAGTAAGTGCACCCCTGTGAGATCTGCATTAATTCAGATTGCAGAATTTTTCTTTCTGTCCTACTGTCATGTTTGGTATAATACGCAGTTGAAACAGAAAAAAAACATTACATTCTGACAAATATTTGGGAAGGCATTTTGCAGAATAAAAAATCTAAACCAGTTTATTTGTTCTCCAGGTTCCAGTTGGATCCGGCTGTGAACCTCCAGGAAGTGGTGGATCGATGCCCGGCTCAAATGACCGGTGCCGATCTTTACGCTCTCTGTTCAGACGCCATGACTGCCGCCATCAAAAGGAAAATTTATCTCATCGAGGGTGGTGAGGAGACGTTAGTTCTAAAGAGATCCCAGCTTCTGCATCAGCGACTGTTTCTGATCTCCATCATTCCTGTCTCAGGTCTGGACTCCGAGGAGTCTCCTGTGCTCCTCTCCCCAGAGGATTTCTCCTCTGCGCTGGAAACCTTCAAGCCTTCAGTTTCTGAGCAGGAGCTTCAACGATACCAGAACATTCAGAAGAAACTGACAGCAAAATAAACTTAAGCTTCAGACCTTTCAGAAGGTCTCTGAATGACTTAACAACAATTAAGGAGTTACAATGGAAAATGCTGATCAGAAAAGAGAAACCACTGCTGTAAAACAGAACAATGTAAATGATGTAAAAAGGTGAATTTATTAATGTGATTGTTTTTAATACATGAATAAATGGGCTGAGGATTTATTTACAGTTTCATTGTATTTATCTTAAAGATAAATGTGTCTAAAAACACTAGAATGAAAAAAAACATTTTGCTTAGGTAAAGGTTTTTTTTCAAATACAGTCTAAAAATTTGATGGGTCCGCTTCATTGAAAGGATAAAAAAATAAACTACATATTAGTAACACAAATCACATTGAGATCTTTAGTTTATCTTATTTCAGATACTATTTTTACCATGCGGAAATTTGCCAAAATAAAAAGTAAAAAATATGATTTCTAACAAACTATAAAAGGCAGAGCTACCACATTTATTACAAATGAAAGAAAACATGTAACTGAGTTTTCCAAAAGTAAGAATTTTCTCTTGCTATTAGGGGTGGGCATATTGATCTGAGTATTGATAATATCGATACCAAGGTGAAGTATTGGTACTAGCATAATGGGATTGATACTTTTGATACAGTCATCAGTTTTTCTTCAAAACTTAATTCGTGTAGATA
>BSAI01000119.1:16484852-16496196 GCA_036245035.1 Adrianichthys oophorus | reverse complement strand
TTTTAATGGATCTATTTTTAAACCCCATGTGGAAACACAATAGCAGGAAGTTGGCGTTTTTGCATTTTCATTCCATCAGAACAGTAAAAAGAGCTTTTATTTTTCAGCCAAACAGTGATGTTCTGGAAGTAAAAAAAAAAAAAAAGATCATGGTTTATAAGTCCCAAACCTAAAATCCTTCAGGTCAAGTCTCAAACCAAGATGTAAATGCAAATAAAATGTAAATGCATTTCCCTCTCAGCCTTTCAGCACCTTCTCTTTTAGCAGTTCCAGGATGACTTGTCTTTCTTGGTTCTCAAGCTCAAATCTCTGCTCTCTGTCTTTCCTTTCAGCTTCCAGACGTGCTCTTTCCAGAGCAATTTTACCTGAAAGTACAAAGATATGATACGACGCAGCTGTTAAAATAGGGATAAACTGTGCACAATATGTATGCAGATGACATTTGATGACCAAATTCAATACTTCTTTCACATTTTTCCTTGAAATGTAATCCCCTATTCTGTAATTTGAAAACAGTTTTCAAATTCAAATTTTCTAAAATGAAAAAGAGAAATCGAAACTTGATGATCCAGTTCCTTTCAACATAAAAACGGATTCTAAACATGAAATAGCTTGAAAAAAAGCATACTCCTCTGTATCTCCAGCT
Source organism: Adrianichthys oophorus (assembly GCA_036245035.1). NCBI lineage: Eukaryota > Metazoa > Chordata > Actinopteri > Beloniformes > Adrianichthyidae > Adrianichthys > Adrianichthys oophorus. Next base: position 16,495,550 of record BSAI01000119.1, on the reverse strand, counting down.
CCTCTCTACGCAGAGTCAGCTCCTCCTCTCGAAGCCGCTGCTCAGCCTCGGAGCGTTTCTCCAGAAAGCTGAGAATCTCAGAGTAGGTCTGGCAGCAGCACTGGCAGGGCCTCTTGGCTGTGGGCGCTGCTGAAAGCTCTGTGATTTGCTCACATTCGTCTTCAGGATCTGGAACAATCAAAATGTGACGATTCAAGGAAAATAAATCACAAAAGACAGATTTTTTTGTTGAAGTGTGTCAGAATCAGAATTACTTCTATATTTTCTACTAATGTTCGGAGTCTCATCTGGTAAAAACATAAGTCCAACTGTGTGTTGTCTCTTAGCTTCACTTCATTCTGACTACTCTTGAGAGCGGGTTTTACCTGCAGCCTGTGTTTGCGTGATGATGGGTTTGTCCTGCTCTGGTAAAGTTAGCTCTTCTAGAGCACGACTCCTTCGCTCTTCATCCTGAGAGAAAGATTGTTTCAAATGAAGAACTTTGCAATTAAAGTTGAAGTAAAGAAATTAGCTAGCTTAAACTGCCAAAACCTTTTTTTTTTTTTTTCACTCAGCTTTTAATCCTATCTTTAGTTCTCAGTATTTATATGATTTTAGTTTGTTTATATTTTTTATTGAGAATTTTGTTTCATTTAATTCCAGAAATGAAACAAAATTAAACACAGACTCCCATTGATGACACTGTTTCAAGTCCACCAGCTGGGACTTGAACTGGAGGCCTTCTTGCTGTGAGGCAACAGCGCTAAACACTTCTCCACCGTGCAGCCCAATATAACAAATGATATACAAATTAAAAAAAAAATCTGAATAATTTGCAATTTACTATGCTTTGTAATTTAAACATTTTCTCTACCTTAACTGTAACCCATATCATTTTTGATTTTTCTTTTATTGATGCAAAAAGCTTTTCATAGAGGATGCATGTGCCTGTGAGCAGATCAGTGGGGTTATAAGTGTTTTTCAACAGTTTTTGAGCTTAAAATAACTTTGAGCATATTCTGTTTATATTATTCTTGACTCAATTGATATTTTTCTGTTCATTTCTCATACATGCACCCTGATTTTCTTTTTAAATCCAACACATAATTCTTAATATTTCTGAATTGTTTGTAAATTAATTGAAAATCACTTTTTTTCCCTAAATAAAAAAGTGATTCTTTATGATACTTTATATCCAGGATGGCTCCATGACAGAAAAAGTCTGGGCATTTTGTCTCTATTCTAAGAGGATTAGCAGATTTTCAGATTTAATTAAGTCTTAAAACGCTTAATGAAAAAGCAAAAGATCTTCAACCCAAATAAGCAACGTCCAGATATCCTTTTACAACGTTCTCTGCTTTAATGATCTTTTATTGTCTATGGCATTTTCACTCACTTGGTACTTGACAACCTCGCCGCTGGGCAGGAGCCCCTTCTCTGCCTCCAGCTCCAGAACCTCATGGAGCAGGTCTTCCTTTTGAGCGTATAACCTCTCTGTTCCAAACCTGGATTAAAACAGAACAATCTCTGACTGAAGGTGGTGTGTCTTTATGAAGTTTTCCTCAAAAAACTCCGGAAGATAATGAGCTAAAACTGCCCTGTCCGTCATATGCTAATAAAATAGCTGTGCGGACATGACGTTATGCTGATCTTTACTTTTATTTAAAGAGATTATTGTTTTATGTCTTGAAAATCTTTCTTGAAACGTTTCATCACTAATCCAGGTGTCCATCAGTCTGATCACCTGCATAAATGAGAATCATCATCAATAGATGTTTTAACTTTGAAGACATTTTCGGAAAGAAATGTTGTACGTTTGAACCCAACAAACCTGCGCAGACTAGGATAGTCTTGTTTCTTGTAGTAGTCCAGCAGCAGCATGGTCCTCTCTCGACACCTCCGGGCATCCACTTCAAAGTTTTCCTCCTGAAGAGCTGCAGTGATGATCTCCCCCACGCGGGCCCAGATCCGTCCTGAGCTCATCAACAGTTACAATATAATTTTGATTTTTTTACAACCTACTTAAATTTCCACTCCAATCATCCTTTCATCTATTTTAAAAGGGTTCCCACCGGTCTTTCAATTATGCTTATTCAATTTTTAGACAAAATTAAAAAGAAAAGTCATTTTCTAGGAAATAGTTTCAACAGAACTGCAGGAATTCATTAGAAATGTGTCTCTGAGATGTGGGTGGGACCATTGTGTTGTGTGGGGAGTCTATCTCACAGCCGTCAGTTGGTTTAGTTGTCTCCTTGCATCTTCGGCCCGTCTTCTCTTTGCCACCTCCTGTGTTGAGTAGTTAGTCCCGCTCTGTTCGCTCATCTAAAACGGATGCATTCAGGCCCCTTGCCCTCGCCTTTCTCACCAAGTTCTTATCAAATGTATGTTTTGCGTCATAAGTTAATGTTTTTGTCCCGCCAGAAACAAACTTTTGTCGTCCATGGCAAAAATGGAAGCCGGTGCTATCTGCGATGCTAACGTGCTTTACTGTGTTGGCAAATCGCCTTAAGCATAAAATAAAATTTTATAAAGTTTTATTTTGAAAGTACAATACATGTTTTATTTTGAAACATGCAGCTGTTTCCTGTTTCTCTGGGTTTGTACTTTGACAATGGCGAGCCAACGGAAAGGAAAAAGAAATTCTGTGTGAATCTTGCATTGTGTTGTGGAGGGATGGATGTCAGACGCAGACACGACGGAGGCGATGTAAACATTCCGATTGATAAAATAAATGATTGTTTTTATTGTTACAACAGACACAAACATACCAGTGGAAATCAGCCTTAAAAGCCTGCCCTCACATCCCATCATCATCTATATACACGGCCTCCTGATAGCTTACAGCACCTTACACCCTCAAACTGTATGAGTGGTGCAACAAAAATGGTGAGCACTATTGGAGCTATCGAGCCGTTTAACCAGCCGCCAGATACCAGCTCAGACGAGGAAAACGAAGACGTAAATGGATCTAGTGGAGGTATCAGAATGGATCAGGGAGCTTGTGGCCCACAGATTGTAGCTTCTATTTTGTCGTCTCCTGCTGATTCACAACCATTTGAATTAAGAAATCCTCTGAAATGTTCATTTTTGCTTAATTTTCTTTACATACGTCCTCCATCATGAGAAAAATACTGCAAGAACATGTTAAAAACTTAATTTTTATCAGAGTGGGTTTATAGGCTTCCTGTGAGAACATGACAAACCAGGTTCTTTGGAGGCAAAGGGGTTCTGGGCGATGACCTCTTGCAGGAGGATGATGTCATGGCGAGCTGAGAAACGAACCTGCCGTTTTCTGGGTGTTGTGGAAGGAGGGGAAATGGAAAAACCTGGTGGAAGTTAAATAGATATATTTGTTCATCCATAACAATGTATGTCACTCCTACTAATCAATAACAATAAATGTCAAACACATGAGATCTGCAGTTTAGGGGGGAAAGCTGCTGGTTTCAATGCAGCAGAGGCCTGAGCTATGGTGACAGGAGGCAGACACATGGCAACTCCTCCTGAAGAAGAGAGGGGGAGGGGGGGCAGCTACAGCAAATAACAGCGGAGAGACTGCAGGGTCTGCAGCAGCTCAAATGCGTCACAGGAGGAGGAGGAGGAGGAGGAGGAGGGGGGGGAAAGGAGGCCTTTTTACAGGAGCTGCGAGGAATTAAACTGCACGCTGTGCGTGGAGGCAGAAATGGAACTCACCATTGTTGATCGGCACCTCCACCACAACCCGATCCATGCTTCCGTCATCCGGGAACTGCCTGACGCGCACGGCACACGTCCACTCACCAGTACAGGTTTCCCGCTGACGTGTAACCTAACTTGGCCGAGAATCTGTGGGCCAGTCGCTCCTCTGAGCTGCGCTGACCCCAAGTGGCCAGAAGGGGGGGCCAGAGCACCGCCGGAGACCGCAGCTAAAGATGGGTTTGGTTTTTATCCGCAGGCCCACTTTCTGCAAAACTGTTGAAGGCATGACAAGCCCTGAGCCCATTCGTTTCAGTCAAGTCTCTTGGTCTCATTTGCCCAAATGCCTAAACATATCTAAATAATTCAAATGTGCTAAATAAACCAAGTGCTTCAAATGCCACACTCTAACAGTGTTTATACTTCCTGAGTAATGGAGAGGCTTCAGGTGTTCAAGACAAAAAAAAAAAAAAAAAAAAAAGTTTAAAACATTAACTATCCCCAATAAGGATTGCAAAGCATCAGACTTCCATTTTTCTTTCTCTGGTTGCTTTGCCCCGCCCTTGTAATTCCTAGCCAATGAGTGAATAGATCTTTAGTCACATAGTTTTGTTTACAAGCTTTGGTTCGGAGCAGAAATGGCAGTCTGAATACAGACCAAATTAAGCGGATTTGGTGCGGACAAGCGGACTTTTCCAGTCTGAATACACCCTGATTGTATCATGTTTAGCCCAAAAAAGGTGTGTTTTTTTTATTAAAAAGTTTCTGTAGTAATTTATTAGAAATTCACTGAGTTGTGGACTGGACCATTGGTACAGAGAAACCCTGCCCCACTTCCCCTCTCTTACTGAGAACTCTGCTTGCTTACAGCTCCTCACACCCCAACCTAATATTAGTGATAGAACAAATTGGTGAGCAATATTGGAGCTCTCCAGCCATACAGTTTTGAGCCAGGTGGCAGTTCAGACAAGGAAAACAAAGACATGCATGTTTTCTACGTCACAAATACAATCTTTTTTAAACAGCCTTGTTTCATCTGCTCCTGACTCAATACAATTTGAATAAAGAAATACTCAGAAATGCAACTTTGAGCTTAATTTTCTCAATACATGTCTCCCATCTTCAAAAAAGCCAAAAGAACACGCTAAAAATGTCAAAAACATGTTTTCATCAGGGTGGGTCATAAATACTCAAGAGAAAGTTTTCTCCAAGTAAACAATTTTTCCTTCTGAACCCGAAAAAACATCACAATGAAAAAGTTGGACAGGCCTGGTTTGGTTTGGTTTCACACAAAGAGGACCAAACCATCTTTAACTCAATTCAAACAACTGCTTATTTGCTGGTTCTATAACCTAAAAAGACCTCCAACCACAAGAAAGCAAAAGCACAAATGAGGAAAACAACACTCATTTTATGACTTTCAATGAAAAGCACAGTCCACTATCATATTTTTTAATAAGATACTCTGAGAATGTATTGAAAATACAACTAAAAGAAAGATGGAGGGTCACGTTAAACGTTTCTGTCAATAAGATGCCTTTGGGCTAAAACAAGATGTCTGCTGCCATAAGTGAGATCATCTGGAAAAAAAACACAAACGAAACTGACACAGGTGGACTAAAGATAGTCACAGAAAAAAACTCCATCCATGCAAGCGGCAATTATGCAGTAGAAGTCATCACCATGGTAATCCATGAAAGAAAAGGAAGCGTGCAGGCTGAAGCTGCGTGCTTAGATGCCGGCGGACTGTTAATGAGCAAGGACACACAGTTCTGGACCTGCTGGGATCAAAAGACTTTTCCAGTAAGGGCTTCAGGGAAGAGCGATGGTGCAAATACAAGGCGGAGAAGGCAGTGAGCTGACAGCCCAGAACACACACACTACAGTTCTGAACATCCATCACCATCCATGTGTGCACAACTCATGACTATCACATCAACTATTAAAAATAGATACAGTATTTGGCTAAATAAATGCAGTTTGTAGTATTTTCTATTGGAAAAGTTGATTATTTGCAGTCAGCCCAAACAATAACTTTATTTCCTTTTTGCAGACTTTGCAACTTATTTGTTTAAAAGAACAAAACCACAGAAGGAAGCTTCACTGTAAATGTCCTCAGAGTTGTCTTTAAGGACCATATGAAGCTAAATTAAAGTATGGTATCCATGACAGCAAAGAGCTCAAAAGGCCCTTATTCTTGTTCCTTTTTTTTTAATGTGGTCCTTTTTTTTATCCTTAAAAGGTAATGTTCACATACTGAGCTTCATGTCTGCGTGAAAGCTGCATGCACAAACAGTCTTTCCTCCAAGGAATAATAGTATTCACAGAGCAAATGTCTTCCTGACAGACACCTTCCTCTGAGCTGGTCAACAATAAACACATTAAAGATGAACTTTCTAACCATGTAAGCAGACACAGACCAAAGATTTAAGATTTTAGGTCCAAAACTGATTCACTAGCCATCTTCAATCCTCATACCAAGGGCCAACCTTCAAAATAAAACATTTCATGAGTAAATATTCATAAATTATTGCATTTTCATACATTTATTATCATGGACCAGATTGTTTTTGCAATTCTTCTTTCTTCTTACCACGCCTTTGAGCAAAAGTTTCACCCCTGCCACATACTCAAAAACTCATCAAAATTTTCATGCACCTAGAAAATTAATTTTGGGCATAGTGACCCCCCCCACCACCACCACCACCACTACCACCACCCTACACACACACACATACCCACTTCCAAGAAAAAAAAAGATGATATCACAGTGGGAAAAGCTGTACAAAAAATACTGGAGTCAACATCTTTAATGGGGCTCAAGGACGATTTTAACATCCACTAATGAAGCTAAAACACACATGTTGGGGGTATCCAAAGGAAGTTTTGAAATTATTATGGGATGGCCATCTGGTGGTAAATTTGGGGAATTTCAAATTTTTCACATTATGGGGAAAGAATACATTTTTTTAAGAGCAATCTTCACAAAATTTCAAAAGCATGCCACCAGCTGAGGTCTACAATCATCACTGAAGTTTCGTTGACATTTGACCATGGGAAGAAGCTGCCATCTTGAATTAAAAAAAAAACCAACAACAACAACTTTATTACCATCAACAAACGTAAATTCCTCTTAGGAATGCCGGTCTAATCTTTTCACTCGTTGGAAAGCTACTTGAGGAAAAACGGTTGGTTTTGGAAGTTGTAGATTTTGCTTTAGTGTAGCAAACTTGCAAAAGTGATGTTCCTGTGTTACTCATACATTTTTAACTGGAATATTGTGAAAATTCAAAACCCTAACCCTAACATACAATATGAACACATTAGGTGTGTGGGCATTGTTAACAAAAAATCTTTGTTGCCAAGGAAATCCAAAAATATACTTTTGCCAATTGTATTGACATAGACCTTTTCGTCACCCCCCGGGCGACCAAAAAATAAAAATAAAAAAAATAGTTGCTATGGAGATAAAACCCACAGAAAAGCCAACTTTTTTGAAAAAGGAATTTTAAAAAATGAGTTTGTCATGTGGTGGTGCCTGCAGGCCATATAACGGCTTTAGTTAGCGCGAAAGCTTCATATATCAAAGACATTTTTCTTTTTCATAACATAATTTCTTTAGTTTGAGTCCGCAACCTCTTCCAAAAATTTACTTTAATGTTTTGTATGTACTTAAAAGGGTTAAATCAATAACCCAAATGCTGTAGTCTGACGTGCACACGTCAGATTTCTTCTCACAAGATCATCATTTTAATCTATATTTTCCTGACAGTTGGACGGTCTGTGAGGCAGTAAAGATAAAAGCTGCTTGCCAACAGTGGATCTCTCAACACTGTGGACATGGTGACAGTGAGGATACTCAACACAAAGCCTGTCAGGTCTTATTTCGTCTCACTCAAAGTGTGCGGTGTTGATTTTTTCAGGTCAGTGTAGTGTAAGCAGGTCCACCTGCTCCTTTTCTTCCACAGCCAGACCTTTGATGTGTGTGTAGATCTGATTTTTTCCCCTCTGTTCTAATAAAAACTATGAGAATTCCTGCAAATACTTTGGTTTAAAACTTACAATTAACACATTTACAGTTGTGCTGTTTTTATTGAATTAAACGGGAGATGGATGATATTTTAGCTGTTAAATTAAAAACTGCTCTATGAGGAGGTTCCCTGTGTTTTTCTCCGGCACTCCACTTCACAGGGGACTACTGACTGATCGAAACGCACCCCGTATCCATGGTAACAGAGCGGTGACTGCTACTGTACCTCTCATCACCGTTGATTGTGTTCCTAGACCCAATGAGTGCAGGTGCCTGCAGGAATGCAGGAACTCACCATTGACGTGTGTTTCTCTCTCATTTGTTCACATTCTTGTTTACGGAGTAAAAATTGGGAATGTTGTGGCACTTGAAGAAAAGTTTTTTTCTTTTCTTTTTTTTAGTTTTAGTTTTAGTAACTTGTCAGTTCTACCCTAACAATAAACACTTTATCTCCCTCACTCTTGAGCTTCTTTAAATTTAATATTTCTCCGTTTAGTTCCTTCAATGTTTTCCTCCCTCAATAAAATACAAACAAACTTTAAAGTGACGAGCAGTTTTTTCCAGCTACAGTAGAAAGCATATTTTTGAATGGAAATGGCAGTTTGAACGCAAAAAAGGGTATATCCAGATAAGTACACAATCTTATTTTTTCTTACTATTTAATTTGATTTCTGATGGAATAATTTATCAGCAGAATGTTGAATGATAGACTCAGCTCTCCAAAAAGATTGCCCTATTTTAAGATGTCTCTGGAATGTGTCTGATCGATAACTGAAGGGAGCATAGGTGTTGCTGTAGAACAAACCCAAATCATTAACCTTCCACCACCGTGCCTGAGAGTTAACCTGCTTTCATTTAATCAATAGTTTCTTATATTTTACAGATGGAGCTGCTTATTGCAGTCTCACAACTCCACTTTCATGTGAATACACAAGTGGTTGAAAACGTAACATTTTAAGAGAAACTCGATCTGGAAAAATGTCTTAAAATTAAAAAAAAGGACGTTTCAGATGCAGCATATCACGTTCAACTTCCATTTTCGCATTCACAAACAGTACTTCAGTTTATTTCATGCTCAAGGATACATCAGAATATCAAGAGTGGTTACTGAATAAACGACAAACCAGAATGAAAGGAGCAGGGACTGAACCAAAAAGACTGCATTCCTATCAAGGACGAGCAGAAGAAAGCACGAAGCAATAACAGTTTTAGAAACATGTACCATGTTCTGTTGAACATAAAAAAAAAAACGTTTGTATTTGCAACATAGCAGCTGTGTCATTTTTAAATGGAGATGGAGAGTGCTGGATAATGAAGCCCTGCATCCTTCTTCACTCACAGCCACTTTTCTAAAGGTCACATCCATTCAGATCTGAAGCCAAACTATGCATAACTTTGTGGAAACAGCTCTCCTTACTAATTAGTCTGATTAGTGTTATCTCCCTCCAGTTAATTATGAAGTGCCAGCCGTGTTTAGACAGAGCCGATTTACTGCTGCCAAACAGCAACTTTCTAATGAGAAGCTGACAGAAAAAAAGTCTGATGAGATAATGATTGCGTTTATTCAAGTTACTGTGTTTATGACTTGTGCTCCACTTTTTAAACATTTCAAATCAGGTGAGGAAATAATATTTACAATATTTCGAAACAAAAAAAAATCAATACAATCAAATAAAATACAGTTTTTTTTTTGTTTCCCCAAGACATTTTATCTGGTGTCTGGCAGATCTGTTTCTCCTAAGAGTCCTTCATGGATGGAATCACCAAATGCCCTGTGACATGCTGTGTAAGTGCTGGCCGGCCCTGAGGACGACCCTTAAATTTGTTACATGATGGAGCAGGTGAAGCCACAACACTCTTTCAGGAGGGTGAGGCCCGTCTTGGTGTAGGGGTTCTGCTGAGCCCTGGTTGGAGCTTTTCTGGATGAACCAGCTGCAACACAGAAGGGAGGAAAACACAAGCAAATGGGCCAGAAAGAACATTTTACTCTTTTGTGCTTGAAAATGGGTTTTTACAATGAAAACCAAATTATTTCCCAACCATCTTTTTTTTTCTCCAGTGATTTATTAACAACCAAAAGTTTTCAATCAATTGATTGATCGACTATTTACATAGCACTTTTCATCAACATGCTGCAACACAAGCAGAAGGTGCTTAACAAAAAAGATTTACATTAGTTAAAACAATTAACGATTAAAAGCTTCAACAATAAAACAGACAAAAAGGAAGGAAACGCTGTGGCTAACCTGAAGATATACATTTTAATTTATGAAGTAAATGTATATTTTTGCATAAATAAATACCTGTTTTCTTCATGTTTCCTGGGAATTTGGACTTCAAAAAATCTGCCATTTCTTTATCTTCTTCTTTCTCCCTGCAAACATAGAATATTATCAGGAGTGGAGGTTTGTAGAGGACCCAAAAGCAAAAAAAAGAGAGAGTTGGTGGCTAAAGTCTATGTAAATGATAAAATATGACAAAAGCAAATTCACTTTTCGTTATCTGTTCCCCATTTGGAGGTACTAGTATGGACATCTTTTTTTCCTCGTTTGTTTTATGCTTCTGTTGCTATCCATTTTCCAAACCCGCCTTATCCCATTGGGGGTTACGGGGTTGCTGGAGCCTATCCTGGCTACAGCTGGATGAAGACCGGGTACACCCTGGATAGGTCGCCAGTCTGTCACAGGGCACACAATCACTCTCACACACACTCACAGATGCACACCAAGGGATACTTTAGAGTAACCAATTAACCTATGAAGCATGTTTTTGGATGGTGGGAAGAAGCCAGACTGCCCAGAAAAAAAACACGCATGCACAGAGAGACCATGCAAACTCCAAACAGAAAGGTCCCAATCGGGATTCGAACCAGGGCGAGAGTGCTAACCTCTGTGCCACCGTGCAGCCCTCATTTGAATCTTACTTAAATCTGTAATAAAATTCTATTCTATTCTTTTCTATTCTATCCTATTCTATTCTATTCTATTCTATTCTATTCTATTCTATTCTATTCT
>BSAI01000119.1:16368264-16484842 GCA_036245035.1 Adrianichthys oophorus | reverse complement strand
CTATTCTATTCTATTCTATTCTATTCTATTCTATTCTATTCTATTCTATTCATGAGCTGGGGCGAAGAATCTGAAAATAAAATGATTGAATTGTTAGACTTGGATTTATTTAAGAGTAAACAAAAGCAGAAGCATTTAATAACAGTGACTGATTATAAACCTGAAGCTGATGCTGTGACTAAGAAAAACTAAACAAAAAAAAAAAATGTAAATGAGGCAAAACACAAGAAAAGCCAACACAACTAAATCTAAGATATGATCACACTTCATAACAATGAAAAAAAAGTGCCACCATCAATTTATGCAGAGTCCTTAACATTGAATTCATGAAAGTTTTATGCAGCCCCATGTCTGCTGTAGAATGAGGTGATTTGTTTAAATCTATGACCTGGAGCTGGGATCTTAAAGCCCACCTGAGTCGCTCAAACTCGACATCATCCACCAGGAAATCTCTGGTTTCCACCAGTTTGTGGATCTGCTGGAGAAGTTCATCTTCCCTCTGACGGTCTTCAGTAGATTTATCATTATCTGGAGGACAAACCACACAAGTGACGTCATATTATGGTCATATTGCGTCATCTGCTCCTCAACCACTCTTCTTGTTTTCTTCTGCGTCTCCAGGCAGGAGTGTGTAAAGGAAACCTACCCGGTATAGACACCAGTTTATGAAGCTCCTTCTTCAGTCGAGTGATTTCTTTGCACAGCTGGATGTCATCCATCCTGCTCACACACACAAAACATCAATAAACAAACAGGAAAGATGGATTTTTCTTCTACACTTTAAATTTTTTAATCTCAGAACCATTCCGCTTTTTAAATGAACTTTTTTTTTTAATCCAAACTGTTTTTTTCCCCCACAAAATAATCTATTTGTTTTTTTTCTGATACATTTTCCAAATACTGCAAACATGTTCAGACTTTTTCTAATTTCCTTGTAATACCTTCAAAGTTTGTCTTTCAGTTTGCAGCATTTGCTCAGTTTCTCCTGTTTTTTGTGCAGATTTCTTCCTGAATTTAAAAAGACTAGGTTATAAATTGGTTAAATTAGTCGTATTGTGTATTTTTCTGACTTCTCTTGAGACTAAATATAAGGAATCCAGTAATGTAAGTTGTAGCTTTTCAATCAGACAACAATCATATATATTTATATTTTTTTAAGTGAAATGAGTAAAATAAGGAAAAAAGGATGGTTGTGCAGTTTTTGGGTTTGTTCATGAACTGGAATTATTTCTTGTTGTGACCATTCATGAGTTTGTTCCCATCATTTAGGTTAGGTGGACTAATGATTTGGACTAAAAGAGACAAATGCAGGGTCTCTTGTAAAGGTCTAAGAACTGGTCAAAGATTTGGTTTAATACGTTAAATTTAACGTTTTAGGATATATTTCATTTTTTATTGTGTTTGATTCTGTGTTCAAAATGTATGTAGCAAAAGAAAGAGAATAATGAGGCCTGAGCAGAAGTGGAAAGTTTGTTTTCACAAAATCATAAAGAGCAGTCTCACTAAAACCATGAGAAATATGCAGATAGTAACTACTCAAATCTCTTAGTAAATCATTTTGTTGCTCCATTATCAACATTGTACATCATCAAGCAGAAATCCAGCTGCTTGCAGAAACATCTATCTGCTGTGTCACCCATCCTAAATACTGGTTCTCCCACAATTCTTTTGGTGTAATTTAATACACATGCTCATTATAAAAGCTGTAAAACAAAACATTTGACTATTTTTACTGACAATATTATATCATCCTGACTACCAGCAAATAAAATAAAAAAGTTGTCATTTTTTAAAAATACATAAACTACAATTCCCAGAGTTCCACCCATTTGATATCTTTGAAAAGCCCCAGTGTTCTCTACAGATGCAAAAAAAATTTTAAAAAAATTAAAAAATAAAAGAAATTCAGTTGTATGCAAATGTTGGGAGATATTCAGGTTTAGAAACATTTTCTACAGAGAATTTTTGCATTGCTGGTAGTCAGGGGGATATGGTGGTGTGACTCTTTTTTTTATTTTTAAATGATCATTAACGCTCTAGTTTTTCTAAAAGTGTGAACATGCTACAATTATAAATCAAAGAACTAAATGCCCTCACATGTATCTGAGCTCTGACTCCCTCCTGACCAGGATGTCCCGGATTCTCTCAATCTTGAAGAGCTCTCCCTCAATGTCGTCCACAGTGATGGTGGTGTCTGCCATGGACACCACGTCCTCGTCTGACACAGAGAGTGGAGCACAGCCGACATGTGAGAGGCACACCATGATCGGTAGAACTATTTATAATCACAAACATCACCAACACTCACAAATGATCACTTGTAGCTTCTAAAACAATGCAGAAATAAACTGGGAATGAACAAATTGTGAACTCTATCATTTAGTTTTATTTATTGAGACAGTAAAGTATTTGAGTCACAGGTTTTGCAAGTTGTCCCTTCTTAGACAGATAATACACACCAATTATCAGACATAGAATGTAAAAAAAGAACCTGAAAAATGACAGTAATTTGTGAATGTTTTATTGGTATAACGGTGCAGAAAACAACTGTCTGGTCAATTGCAAACATTTACATTAATACTATGTTATGTAGCCCCAGTTGGTCAAACAATTCCTGTAGGTCTTCAGCCAGTTTGCACTTTAGCTGCTTTTGTGGTCCACTCTTCCATGCAGATCTTCTCAAGAGCTGTGATGTTGTGGGGCTGTTGCTAGGTAACATCGACTTTCTACTCACTCCACACATTCTATGTTGAACTGAGGTCCAGGGACTCACTCCATAACCTTGAAATGCTTTTACTTGGCTGTCATTTTTTTGCCTAGGTGATGTGTTTTGAAAACGGGCACTTTTTAGTGTCAGGATTTCAAGGACACCAACTGAAATCACTTGGTGATCGGCAGGGCCGGCCCTGAGTTAGGCGAGTTGGGCGAACGCCTAGGGCATCATATGCTGCAGAAGTGCATAATCACAACATTTATTAAATAGTAAATAAAAAAATAACAAGAAAAATAATGAATAAATTTTTTTTTGCCACAAAATCCAGTTTGTTTTGTAGTTTCTGTTTGGGACAGCAGGGGGCGCCAATCCTCCCCCTTTCGGCGTGTCTGTGTGTGTGTGTGTGTGTGGGGGGGGGGGGGGTTAGCCCTGGTGATTGGTAAAGTATCAAATGACAAAGAACAATTAAAGCAGTCTACCATAGAAGTATGATTCTGTGAAAGTCTGACACATTGCGAAATGTAGATATAAAAGAAGGTTATATCTATATAGATAGATTATATCATCTGCAAGTTTTGTAAACCTCATAGTCAACACAAATAAAACAAAAAGCTAAACTTGTTTTTTTTTCCTTGTTATTTAAAATTGCTGTTGTATCAATTGCAAAAAATGTGAACTGCTAGGATCTTGGACTGCACGGTGGCGCAGTGGTTAGCGCTCCTGCCTCACAGCAAGAAGGTTCCCGGTTCAAGTCCTGGCTGGGGGACCTTTCTGTGTGGAGTTTGCATGTTCTCCCCGTGCATGCATGGGTTTTCTCCGGGTACTCCGGCTTCCTCCCACCGTCCAAAAACATGCTTCACAGGTTAATTGGTTACTCTAAATTGTCCCTAGGTGTGACTGTGAGTGTGCATGGGTGTGTGATTGTGGCCCCTGCGACAGGCTGGCGACCAGTCCAGGGGTGTACCCTGCCTTCGCCCATGAGTAGCCGGGCTCTGGCAACCCCGTGACCCCGAAAGGGATAAAGTGGATTGGAAAATGAATGCTAGGATCTTTGTTTTGGCAATCTAAATAAATAAAGATTTGTAAAATTTGAGATGATGTGCTAAAGAAAAGCAAGACAAGAGAATAATTATTTAAAATAAGACAGATGTAAATCACTAATTCATGCTGTTTTACAGTAGAGGAAGAACATAGGTAAGATACCAAAATAATTCATAAAAAGATTATCCAAATTTTACTTCCACCTATAATGAAAAGCTTAAAAACAGCTTGATTTTTAAAACCAATCACCAGTGACATAATTTTTTGATTTTATGTATTAGTCAATGTTATTTTTTTAATGTTTTATTTCACATTTTAGATTTTCTACTGTTTAATGGATTTCGGCTTTGATGAAAGAGTTTGTGTGCATGCTTTTGTATTTGTAATTCTTTTTTGACAAGGATTTTTTTAAATAAAGTTTGAACAAACAAAACATTGAGTGCTGTGAAGTTGGGTATCATTGAGTATGGAAACATTGAGGATAAATGCTTCCATAATGTGTTTCCACTTCACAGTTTTCTAAACTTTTTATAACTGGCGCTGATTTGGAAGTGACCTTCGTCTTTGTCAACTCCTGACTCTCTTGGCACCTGCTTAAATTGTTCCATTCAGCGCTGAAAGCAGTGATAACAGGCTGTAGGCACAAAAACAGTGAGGCTGACATTCATTTCAGGACTCGCCTGGTGCCTCTCAGCTTTCCCTGCAAACACTTCTACAGAGGTTTATGTTTTTTTTTCCAGTTTTATTGTGGGGACCCCTGACTGGCCTTCAAAGTGCAGCAAGGTCACCTTCAGCTTACAAAGGAAGAAGAACTGGAGCATGCAGGTATCAGGCAGGCTCATGTTAAGGTCCAAAGAGCAACACATTTGAGAAGGAAGCAGAGAGCAGCAGCTCTAAAGAGACTCAGATGTGTGCTTTGTTTTGGAGTTTTACAGCTGCAGCATAACTTACAGTAGAGAGATGATGGAATAAATAGACACATATTCACATAGACACTCTGTACTCAAAACAGACTGACGTCAATGTATCGTCAAGACAACCTTCATACCTGAGAGGAACCATAACGCTGCACTAAGCTCTGAAGTGTTTATGATGTTGGAAGCACGTTTTTTGCTTAAAAGCAATCCCAACCTCATTACACTACTTAAAATTGTACTTTTTAAGCATGCATCACGTTTGACTTTAGCATGATAACAGCTAAAACCAACTTTCAAAGATCTTTAATGGTTTACCCTCCTGAGATGCTGGTTTTTGTTTGGAATGCATGTTGTAGAATGGCAAACATGTCTCCATTTGGACACACAAGGCTATGGGAAGTTATATGAAAAAATTGTTTACATTTCTGAGCTGTCTGTTTTTTAAAGACCCACTCCAATGAAAATTGTGTTTTTAACATATTTTCTAGCATTTTATTCATTTGTTTTCATGTGTTGAATCAGGAGCAGATGAAAACAATTTAAAAAGTAGTTGTTACGTACAAGCTCCCTGCTCCGCTCCATACACTTGTAGACAAGAAAACTTAAAAACATATACATGTATTTTGGCAAAATCATAATTAAAAGACCACTGGGAACACTTTTGCAATAAATCAAAAGATGATCGGAGTGAGACTTTAATGTAAGCAAAAATATTTTAAATGCAAAAATACCCGGATTTGCTATATCTAAAATAATGAATAAACTCATTTTAAGAGCTCTCTGCACAAACCGAATAACTTCCTGCACAGTCAAAAACTTCTTCTATTAGAAAAATGACATGGAAAAATCAGATAATTTGATGGAAAAACAAGATAATTTGACACCTCAGACCCTCCCTCCATCACGCCTGACCAGAATTCCAGATGTAAAGAGGCTGCATGCCTCACTGCAGACGCCAGAACAGGTCATTCTGCCACCGAGCGGTTATGACTCATCCCTCCTCAGCACAGCTTGTCTTTACTTACACACCTGCAATTAGCACTTCTCCTCTTTCTCTGCTTCCTCTTCACTACCCTACTCTTCCTCTTCTACAAGCCCCTGAAGAGCTCCGTTTACACTTTTTTATGTAGACTCCGACACGCTTTTGACTGTTCTGACACTTCGCTTTAGGCATGCTGTGGCAGTTCACCAACACAGATCAGAATGATTAGAGGATGAGCAAGGAGGATAACCTTCATTTAGAGAGAGAAGAAGTTTAAAAAAGGAGCTGAGATCCTGTCTGTGAATCATTTCTACAAGAAACTTCAGAAATCACAGAGAACGATGACTCATTTACTGCAAATAAATAAAAGCAACAAAATCGTCATTTAATTTACTTGTGACACACATGGATGGTATTAATCATGCAATGGAACACAAATGGGTACGACACACAAGCGGAAGATGGCAACATTGACACTTGAGGGACACCTGTGGATTCTTCACTCCTGAATTTTTTTAGAATGATAATAAATTCTTCTTCCTTTTTAGTTAATTACTAAAACAATACAGTAAAATAGACAAAAACTGATTCAGTGAATCAAGGACAGATCAACAGACATTCCCATCACAATAAAATACTCCACCCACACAGAATTGATGCTCTGCGTCAACAGTGACACTAAGGATAATATAAACATAAACCCAGAGGTTCTGTCTCATGCAGCTGAACAGTACAGTCTTTGCCAGATAACCTGCTTTGTTGGCGCGCCTGCTCCATTCGGTGTGTTCCAGTGAACCGTAGACGTGCAGAGAGCCTTCCTTCTTCTCCATGGGCCGTCAGACGTTTCTGCGGGAAAACCGTGAAGCTCGGTGGGCAGAGGCGCTGCTGAAGCCTCGGCGCATCGGCGGTCGGTCTTCAGCCTGCTGAGGAGCGAACGGCTCTGTCCTGCGGCTCGCGCATCCTCGCGCAGGTGCTGGAGCCTGTGCAGCTGCACGCAGCAAGTAAAGCGCCTACAGCCGCTCAGACTCACTGGCACCATCTGGTGGTCACTGTGTGCAGGCACACTTTTGGAGAAAGTTTATCCTTGAGCAAGTTTTATTTACACGATAACGTCGTTTGCAATTATTTATTCACACACGTACAATTAGGATTTTATTTATACATAAGGAAAAAGAAGAAAAAAAAAGTGCAACATACTTTGTAAATTTTAAACTCATGATTTTAGACCAGCATGGAGACCTAACCCCAGCCTTGAAGGCTTTTAGGGACAGCTAAATAATCTTCAAGAGTGTTATTTAACATAAAAAAATACATTAACACATTTAAAGAACTCCAGTAATACCAGCTATAACACTGTAAAACACTGTAATACTATGTAACAGAATGAACAGTAGGTTTTTTATTTTCCCTTGTTTGTGTTGGATATTCGGGACGGCCTCTGAACAGGCCGCAGGTTTGGAGTGCGGGCGTGCCTAATGGGAGACTTTTTAAGGAACAACGGGATATGGAAAGAGAAAGGGAGGGACAGGGGGGCTGAAGAACTTTAACCTTACAAATACTTCATGAGACAATTAGCACACGCACAACAATGGTACCTTCCATTTTCATGACATCTCTTGATGTGGCCGTACGAATCTCAAGAAAAAACTCGCAGCACCGGTACGGAGGTGTGACTGAGGCTTTAACCCTTCATCACCGGAGCTTTAATTAGCTCCAGTGAAAACAAAACTCTTACGTTGTTTTGGTTTCGCTGTCGTCGATTGGTTAAAGTGTCCCATGCATTGACCTCCAGAACCTAATCTGATGGGGGCACCTGTGACCTCCATCGAGGCCCCGTCCCTCACAGAGATTCTACACCAGCGGAGTCTCTGAGGCCGCTACAGCTAATACATATTTACATAAGATGACTGTCCTGCTTAATTAAAGTATGTGGTGCAAAAGAAAAACAAAAAAAAAAACCAAATCAGTTTATAGAATGGTGACTGTCCTTTTGTTTCCAGGAGCAGCTTAAGACGACTTCGACCTCTTGTGTCAGAAGGGCAGCGGTTTGACAAATGTCTGGGTCTCCCCGCTTCACTGGGTCAGTTGATGATGCCTGCAAACGTATTGATTGGTAGAAGGAGACTTTTCTTCATGTATTTGCTGAATCCAGCTTCTTGGTTCTTGTCCAGGTCTAGTTTGGATCTCCTGGTTCTGTGGGCAAAGTATCCTGGTTCCAGACAAGGGGAGATCTCGATGCTAAACAAAGACGGAGACCACTGGCATCAGTTACAGGCGGCATGCAAATCGAGCTGTGGCCATGAATACAAATCTAACATCAAACACTGGCTGTCGGGTCACACGCTGCATGAATTATGAGAGCTGGTTTTCGATCGGCTGTTACCTCTGCACATCTGTGTAGGTCCGTCGACTGTCTTTGTCCAAGGTGACGGTGAAAGATCGTCTTTCCAACGTGCGAATCTTGATGTTGTTGCTACGAATCTTTGACTCCTAAGAAAAGCACAGAGTAAATTCACACCTTCAGATTTTTAACAGCATCCTGAACATGTTTGATGTTCTAGGATTAAAAAACATTATTTCTGTCCTGGATTTTTAATGCAAGCCTGCAATGGAGGTTCAGTGGGTCTGTTTTCATGTTTTAAAGACCTACTCTAAAGAAAATGTTTTTACATTTGTGTTAGTGGTGTTTTTAACATGTTCTTGTGGCATTTTTCTGATGATGGAGGACATATACACAAGAAATCAAGCTTAATATTGCCTTTCTGAGTATTCATTGATTGAAATTGTTCTGAATCAAAGGTTGATGGAAAAAATGCTGTTAGAAAAATAACTTATTTGTTACATAGGTAAGACGCTGGGCGGGTCAGGTTCCATTCTGATGCGTCTGCTTGTAGACGACTAGATCCATGTACCTCTTGGTTTTCCTCGTTGGCTCAAAACTGTTGGCTCGCCATTTGTGATGCACTAGCAATGTTAGGTTGGGGTTGTGAAGGGCTGTAAACTATTGGGAGTGCGAGTTCTCAGCAATAGCGAGGGGAAGAAGGGAGTGGGGTTGCTCTGCCCACAACTCAGAGGCAAAATTCTAATGAACTACTGCCGCTCTGCAGAAACCATCTCCTAGAAAGTGTCACAGGTTTTGGGAAAAAAAAAAAAAAAAACGCATAGTCAAAATGAAAAGAATAATGTTCGGAGTGGGTCTTTAACATCAGTGATGTCACTGGCAACACCATAAGTAACACACGCTCTTTAAAGTACTGGAACTCTTCAACCGTTTACGCAATCAATGTGATCAGCAGATTCTCATCTGGAGAAAATTAGCATTTTCATATCAGCGTTGCACCGATACGCAACACTTTACACATGTAAAGTTGGAATTCTTTTTTTTTTAAAACCACTTTTCAATAGAATCAGCTGATGTTTATGGCTGTAAACATGTCACTACTGTAAAGTGTTGCTGCTTTTCTCAGCTTCAGAATCTGCTGTAAACGGTTGAAGAGTTATGGTAGTAAGAAGAACACTGGAGCTAAAGGGTTAATGCAAGCCACTGATCTATACACACTGAAATGATAATCAATCTGATAAGAGTCTTTTGCAGCTATGAATAGAAAATGCTATCCAGGTGAGAATCAGACTCACAACTGGTCCGTTCACCTGGCCTGGATGATGGACCATGTCAGCAATAGGCTGCATTTAAGCAAAAAACATTTTGGCTGGAGATGCACTATGAAGACATTTTTACTCACCACAACAGTGCCTTTGTTCTTCATGCAAACATCATTAAAAGTCAGAGTCAAACAGTTGAGGTCTAAAACACACAGAGAGCGTGTTAATCATGAGATAATCAAGCTAAAACAAATTGCCAACGCTAAATTACCTTCTGCTTCACTGGAGGGAATGGCGCTGATCTGAGCTCTGGCTGTCCTGGCTGACAGCCCTTTCTCCACGTCTCGACCGCTCAACGTTACCTAGTTAGGTGGAATGAGGAAAATTTGCATTCGTTTGTTCCTGTTAGGGTGTCTGGAATCACGGAAACTGCTTTGATATGAATCTGAAGAAGAAATAGTGCCTCAAAAACAAGACGACTCACCTTTCTGTAATTCATGGAGATGACCGCTCCACAAAATTCTGCTGAGCCCTTCTTGATCTTATCTAATTGGCAGGAAGAGAAATGTTGTCATTTCATTGTTTCTGATGCAGCGATTTCTATTTTTATGCTCCAAACAGATGACGTCTGTCTCACCACCTTTCATTGACTCATGGAAGTGTCTGAACTCTGGAAACTCCATGTCCAGGTGGGTAACAAAAACATCTTTCACCGCTTCATTTTCTTGTCTGGTGAAGGAAATCTAATAAAAAAGAAAAGTCTTCAATCTCCTAAACCATCGAGGACATTCAGCTTAATCTTTACACATAAATCTGCACAAATCAGGGGCAGCGCTACCTTAACGAAGAAGATGTTGAAATAGACGGGCTGCTGGCCACAGCGGACGTAGTAGGAGATGACATCAGAAATGAAGGGATCTTTTGGTCTTCCGGTGTTCAATGGTTGCTTTAAAAAAGAAAAAAAAAAGTTTGAAAAACTTAATGAAACCGCCCATAAAGATGAAATTTTCCCCAGATCTGGATTTCAGACCTGAAATTGAATCAACTCTGTCCAAATTCCTTTACTGGGTGCACAATATAGTAGCGATGTCCATGATCGGAAAGAGGGCCCGATCATGTTAACATTTGTTATAGTGTCTCTATTGGTTGGTCTTAATGCAAACAGCGACCTACAAAGTTATTACAGGAGAAAATCAATCGGGTTTGTGTTTCTTTTTACGGAGAACGGCGTTTTCCGAGCTGCAGTGCAGACAGAGAGGTGCTGCACAGCGGCTGTTAACTGTGCTTAGTGCTGGCTCCAGGGAAAAGTGATTTAACCCCTTAAGACCCGAGCTCCTCTTTTATGTGCCTTCTTTTATTTCTCTGACGGAGCCACAGTTAACTAAACTAACTACTCTGGTAATAAAACCCAAAATGTGACGTCTTAAGAGACTCGGTATCAGCAGATGCTCAATTGGGACATCACTACTATTTAGTGCGTTCGCCATTTTATTAGCGGTCTGAAACCACAATTCCAAAATCCAGTGCCCTAGAAATTTCCTATAAGTCTCGGTGAAAAACCAGTGTACATTGATGCTCAGTATATTGTCAAACATAGACCACAATGCATTGGGCTTAAACAATTTTTCATGTGAAAAAAAATATTTTAATTAGATTTATTTTTAAACTTCCATATTTCATCATCAGAATACAGTGGATTCATAAATAGTCTTTGAAAAATGTTCATATTTTGTTAGTTATTATACTTTTGAAAGTATTTATGTCATGTAAGTGAGGATGTGCCTGAACTGGATTAAAATCCAGGGCGTGAGAGTCCCGCATGGTACACTGTAGCTTTTTAGTAGTTGAGGAGGAAATTCGGACACAGCCACAGAGTGATTCTTTTAAATGACAATTTCAACTTTTCAGCCATTTGATTTCGTTCTTTTGTTTTAAATGTAATTTGGACCATAAACCTGTCAAGATTTGCATTAAGATCCAGAATTTTAATGTTTTTAAGAAAACAAGTAAAGCAGAAACTAACAGCCAAACCAGAGCTTGCTGATTAGAAACACTGACGAAAAGAACTAAACACAGAACAATAAGGTTTGATGAAAGAAAGAAGAAAATAAACCCTTTAAAACTCATTTATTTGACCTTTCTGGAAAACACCTAAACCTAAAGTAAAAAATAATTAATTTATTAAAGTTTTAATGAAACATTTTTAGGATTTTCCTCTATTTTCTTCCAATAAATTTCTTGTAAACCTTTTTTTGTTAATTCCGTCATGTTTTCATGAGTTCTAGGACAATTCTTTGTTAAAGCAGATGATGAGTAAAATGACTGCGAGAAACATCATTGGAAAGAGGAAACAGGCTGCAAGAGACTGGCATGAATGGAAGTTAGGTATAGGGAAGTCCAGAATTAGAAAAACAGTCAATAAATGCCACAAACAGAAGTGCAACCTGTTAAGAACAACGTCAGAACCGCAGAGTCCCGGCGCAAACACGCCTTCTGTGGGTTACCAAAATGAGAACTTTGTGCTTTTTTCTGCTTTTGTTTCATTGGAATTTGTTTCAATTCATCAGAGCTGTATGAGTAATTTTTTAACTTAAACACAAAAAAAAAAAACATTTCACGTTTAGGAGTTTAACAGAAAATGACGTGCAGCAGTTTGGATCAGACTCAGAAAATATGATTTACTTCCTGTTTGTCAGCTTGAGCCTGTTGAAGGTTAGCTGAGTGAACATCTGACAATGCAAAGAGTTTTTTTTAGAAAAGCGTCTCTAAGATAAACTCCAAGTGTTCAAAAATAGGTTCCGTTTTTTCTTCATACCATTTTGGCCAGTTTGTGAATCATGACATCCAAGCCCTTGATGTTACACTTGTACCACGGATCCACGTTGCTTAAGTAAGAGCCGAGAGAGCAGGAGTCTCCTCTGGACTCACTGAGGGATTTCTGTAAAAGGAGGAACATGAAAGTTAAGATGAAACTTGGACGAGGAAAACAAAGACGTTAATGCATCTGGAAGTGGATGCATTAGACATGGAGGGGAGCAGGAAGCTTGTGGCAGATTGTAGTTGATATGCAACAACTAGAATCTTTTTCAAACTGCATTTTTTTTGCCGGCACTTGATTTACAACAATTTGAATGAACGCATTCTCAGAAATGCAGTTTCACAAATAAAACCACAAAACCATACCAGCAGATTTTTTTAAAAATGTAAATTAACTAAAGGAAGTTTTCAGTAAAAGCAGAACGTTGGAAACAGCACACTCTTCACCGACACATTTTCATCTGATCTTTAATTTCAGTCAAAGATGTTTGTTCCTTTGACAGATGCTGAATCTCAACCACTTATTGTAGTTAAGTTGGAGCAGAATTACCTCGTCAGAGAAGCGTGACGGAGCCACGCAAACAGGAATGTAGTAAAACTGGAGGTTGACTTTGCTTGTGTGATAAAGCCGCCGTGCCTCTCTTTTCCTGCAAAAGATTAGATCAAGTTAGGTCTGCATTTTTAACGTCTTCATCACTTCTTTTGCCTCATACCAGAAAAAAATCCAAACCATTTTAGCAATTTTGACTAGAATGTTATGCAAGACCACTTTTAGATTATGCTTCAGTGTTACTGCATGTTTACGAAAACACAATTAAAACAAATACAATTGAATTTTTATAAAATGCAAACGTTAATTAGTTTAGTGTTCCTCGTTTATTGAGGAAGTTACATTCTAAAAATAACCCTCGATAGACAAAAATCTGCTGAGGAGTAATATTTATTATTATTACTATTACGTATTTACAATTATTATAGATGTTTTAAGGCTGTAAAACTTCTCACTACACACTTAATACACTTCTCTTAGACAGAAATGAACATTTTCATACTTTTCTCTCGAGTATTATGAAATCAAACTAAAATTCGTCTTTCCAAACTGAACACATTCTGTTTCTGTACGGCAGACATTACACAGAGAAGAATGTCAATGGTCTCTACAGCCAATCAGGAAGTAGAACACAATTCGCCGGGCCGTCTAGGGGGGTAAAACGGGTAAACCTGCAGGAGACCCGCATTTCATTTTTTATGAACGTAGATCACTAGTTGAGCCCGCAGAGTAAAAATGTTCAAGCACACTTTTTTGCTACTGGCATGCTGCAGGCGACATATTGTGGAAATCTTTTAACTTTTAAAAACATGAAAAGATAAGTAATGGTGAAGTAGGAGAGACGCAGTCTGGATATCACTTTTTTTTTTAACCCCTTCCAAACCCTGCGAACTGCCTAAGGAGCCTGTTCGTAATGTTGCAGTTGTAGATGCGCACTCCGTGCTTGACGCCCAACTGTTAGAATTTAGTAAATTAAACAATCAGTTTGTGTGGGCATCCTATGGCACGTACATATCACCAGCACACTTCGTGCGTGTAGCATTTGTGTATGGTCAGCAAGGATCCAGTTGCACCTCACCAACGACTAGAGTGTGGTGTAAGGGAACTGTACGACTGCATAACTTATACTTCATTAGTGTGTATCACTAACATTAGCCACACTAATTCTTCATGATACAGGTACCACACGCACAACAACCAAAAGTTCTATTTACATAACTCCTTGTACGGGGGCATTGACTAAGGAATAACCAAGTTAACCATTTGATCACACGCATTGACCAAGCTCCCCTTGAGCCAAACCATACTAACACTTCAAGAATGTGATCAAGGAGCGCTGCATTGAGAGGGAAAGAAATGTACGGGACCATTTGTTCATCATGAAAATAACATCTCAGGGTTCTCTTTTTTTGCCAGGCAGGAAGTTAGAGATGCTTTTTGAAAATTTCATGAAGAGGTTAAGAAACAGAAAGGTCGCTTACTTAAGGAGGTAGTAGGCCTTAGTCAAGCGACCTACGACCCTGTCGTCCCCCATGATGACTATCTTGGCTGTATAGGGTTTCTGTTGCTTGTGGAAGTTGACGGTGGTGGCTCCTGCCCGCCTCTGTAGCGTGGTACCTCTTCTTTCCTCATTTACTCCACCTCCTGCATGGCTTACACCATCCTCCAGTGTCTCCTGAATCAGCCTCCCGCTTTCCGTAGAAGGTTTTATCTTTAAACAGTTACGTCGATTCAGCTTCCCACACTCTCGGCCGCTACACAAGCAGAAAGTCTAATGTCATGAAAGCTTCCTAAAAGTTTTAATATGATATTCGTGAAATCAGTGCAAAAAAAAAAGAGAACAGGATCGATAGTTTCCTTGGATAAAATGACTATAAGAGAGTGTATAAAAACACAAAGCTAGACACTAGAAAGAAACAACACTTACTTGCTTGGTTCACCTGAGTTACCCAAGCTATTAGTGTCCAGAGATGACAATGAGGAGGTATCCTCTCCAGGAGGGTGGTCTTTAACAATCCCACTGTCGTTGGACAAAACGGAGAAGCGAGGCATGTCAACTTCTATCAAGGCGCTGAGCGGATCTCTGAAGTCAAAGTCATCCTCATCTTCACAGAAAGAAGGGAACTGCTCCAAAAGGTTGCTGGATCGAAACCACTTAGTCAGCTCTCGCCCTGTCAATGTGTGCAAGGCTGTATTTATTACACATGGAGAGGCTGAGCACAGCACAGCAGGAGCTTAAAGACTTTTGAAATGAAAAGATAAAGAATCAAAAACAAATGGGAAACAACCATTGGCTGTATAAGAAAACTGGACAGAGCGATTATGACGTCACCAATAGAAAATGGCTTCCTTCCATTTCAAACCAAATGAAGGCAACTCGGTCGCCATTTTAATGCAATGCAGACATGTTTGAGCCAGATGACGGTAGTAATTAGTGATTGGTCTGAATCACCGTTTCTATGGGTTTCTATGATTCAATGTGCCGCCGTGAACCACATGACAAGCTTTTTAATTCCATGTTCCATTTGTTCGTATTTTAACAGCTAGATTTGGCACATTTTGTCGAATTTGTATTTCAGCAAATGCTTTCATCTCTTCCTGTCCAAATGTTGACTTGTTCCACTGCTGACTCCTGCACTTTTAAAGCTTTAAATATTTTACCAGATATCAAAAGTTTGTGAACATTTGAAATAATGACCTTGTCTGTTTAGTTTATTATATTTATTGTTTTTTTTTTTAATTTATATAAAACTTTTTGTGATTTTTGTGTGTGCATTTCAGCTATTAATGGGCTTTGGCCTGCTGGTAAAAATAAATAAATAGATAAGGGCTGTCAGGCGATTCAAAATTGTAAATGCGATGAACTGCACGTTTGTCCATAGTTAACTTGCAATTAATCGCAAAATCATAGGTTACATTTTTGTAGATAAAAAATGTGTACTTAAAAAGTATTTTGCAGTTTTACATTGTTTATAAGAACAAGAATGGCAGAATTGCATTATTTTAATTAGAAATACTTTATTTTTGTAATATTGTATTCAGAAAAGCTTTCGGAATAAATTATGAAACACTGATTGGGTCATTGATTGGTCTGTAATCTGTAGCCATCCATTTAGCTACAGCCGCTGAAAGCATTCTCGTTGTTGAGGCGGTCAGAGGTTTTTGCTGCAAACTATCCAGCATCATCTGCTTTGCATGGGAGGGATGAGCTGAGGTCCCTGGGAGAGGAGCGTGTTTGGCTAGCAGGTGGTACTTCAAACTTGATACGATGCCATGACAGCTCATCTCACACCGGCAGTAAATACAAATAAATTTAGTTTTGCCCAGAGAGCCATCTGGCATGGTCTTAGAAAAGAAACTGTCTATTTAAGAGTCCTTTCTTGCCATCCGTGTCTGTCACGTACTAGTAAACGAAGCAGAAATGTGGTGTTGTGGAAAGGCGCAAGTGCCAACATTCGAAATCTGCAGTCAAAAGTATTTTGAGTTAACGTGTCAAAACTGACACCCTTAGAATAAATAAATGCTCGACATGGAGGGCAGGGGGCACCATATACTTTTATTGAGGCATCTCATTGGTCTGTACTCATGTACAGTCAATGGGAAAAGCCCACAATCATTGCTTTTGGTGTGTTTGGAAGGCTGATGGTTGATGTTTGTCTTCAGTTGAAGACATATTTTTTTTCTTTTATTTATTGTGTCGACCATCCCCCTTATTTCAACTAATGAGCATAAACAGCTTCCTTTAGCCTCAGGATCACTCACAGATATCCAGATCCTCCGTCCACAGGTGGAAGCTCATCTCCGGGTTAGGAAGAGGACAGTCACACAGCGGCCCCCCATACAATGGCTCTGCAGTGCAAAGAGGAAGAAACCAAAACTGTCACACTGACAATCAAAACAAAAGGACCCATCCCACCCCCCCAACTCCAAATGCATAACTTCCTCTTTGCAAACACTTTTCCATCCCTTTGTTACTCAGCCGGAATGATGTGAAGCAGCTCTGTTGGACTTAACAGTGAGGGGAAGTACAGAAATAGATATCCGGAAATTTTAATAACACCCACAACCAACTGGACAGATTTGGTCAAAAGAGGAAACAAAGAGACAGAGGGTTCCATCTTTGATATTAGCAGAGGATCAAGCTGTTTAAATATGTATGTTTGAGCTCATACAAATGCAGGGACACAATACACATACATTAACAGCAGTTTGGATATATTTAATGTTCTGCTCAATACACAGAGTATTTCATATACTTCGCAGTCTGTGAGGGTTCTCATTTTTCCGAGTTAGCTCTATATCAACAAAAATTTAAAATCAAGGATTTGTTTTTTTTTTTCATTTAAGTTGTTTTGCCTCTTATCCAATTGGCTTTTTCAATCCTGTGCAATCCTATATTTCACAGTGTCCAGAACCAAGACAAGAGCCCTTTAAACTGCTTTTAATCGGAATCAGCTTGAAAGGTGTTCGTCTTCCTGGGTTATTGTCTGTTTTTATTGCGTGTGTCTAGTTAGAGTTGCATTTCTGACAAGGTTGGAAGAGAGAGCTTTGTGTTTCTTTGTCACAGAGCTTTGTACCTGAATCTGCTTGTAAGAAGATCTCCCTGTAAAGCTTCCAGATTTGGCTCCTCAGCGCTCCACCTTCTCTTTTACTGCCCTCCTCTGCCATCTGTTCCAGGATTGCCTGAATTTCCTGAAAGTATGCCTCAATGTCTTGACCTTTGTGCTGCCAAAAATAAATAAATAAATAGAATAAACAACACACACAAACACAAAGGTTGTTTACACAGACTCACAAGAAGCTGAACATATACAGAACATGCATGTAGAAAAGCTGTGTCCAGAGATGAGGTAGTGATCAAAGGGGGCAAATATGACGCAACCTGCACATAAAAACCAAGATCTACAGGGCAGCTCATCATCCTAGTAGTCAGACTTAAGGGAAAAAAAAAGGTGGACACCCTAATGGACTTTCAATTGCATAGTTTCTAGATTTTTTTTTTAATGTTATTATTACCTTTCATTTTAGATTTAAATCTGTCATTTCGCTTGCATTTTTTTTTACATTTTTACTCTGGCTCATTGTGTTTTAATAGTGAGCTGCAGTTTAGAGGCTGTTTGCTAACTAATAAAAATACAAAAGGGAGGGAGGTGGAAATAGAAAGTTTCCATCAGAATCTTTTTAAAGCTGAGAGCTGCAATGTGAAAAATAGGAATGATTCCAATGTGACCTAATTATATTATTGACTCACAGCGATGAAAATTGTGTTTTTGGTGTTTTTAATGAGTACTTCAGGCATTTTTCTGATGATGGAGGACATCTTTAAATAAATTAAATAAAATTATTCTCCTGAGTATTTTTTTCCTTCAAAATCCTTGTGAAGCAGGAGCAGACCAACAAATGCCATTTGAAAAAGAGTGTATTTGTGATGTAGAAAATACACTGGGGCAGGCCACAAGCTCCCTGCTTCAACAGTATAATCATATTGAAAAGGCCACTGAGAATGCTTCACTCACATTCTTTGTTCCAGGAAATCATTTGCTTTTTTTTCTGAAGCCGTCCTACCCATATCACCCATCTGTTGTGCCATTCTCGGATACGTTTAGGATCCACCACAAAAATGTGGTGCAGATTCCTCACCAGAATGTTCTTCAGCGTGTGCCACCACACAAAGTTTAAATACTAAGCTGATTGAGTGTTTCTTGGCCATCGCTACACTGGTTCACAACACAAATACCACAGACACCCAGTGTCTGCAAGACTGCACGACCCAGGGGGTGTTGGGCAGATCTTAAAGGAGCACAGCCACTATTGGAGACTGGTATCAATTCGAGAAGGGCCACAACTGGAAGATAGACAGTTTTCACGTTCTTTACAGGGCAAGTTTCTGTTTAAAAATCAGTCTGTATGTGAAAGTCCAGTTTATAATTCAAGCAATGTGATGTTTGTAACAAAAATGTACCCACAGTGAGTGGGTGCCCAGAGGCTAAATGAAAGGCACAAAAGAGAGTTGGTTTGAGGCTAAAGCCATGAATGAAGAAAAAAAAATGCTACCAACCTTGAGCACATGAGCCAGTTTTGAACCATGACACCCCTGTTCACCCAAAGAAGCTTGTATTGTGTGTTGGACAACACTACGCATGTGATCAAGACTTTTCAGTCCAGCTGACGCCTCGTCAAAAAGGGCAGGAATCAAGGAACCCGAAAAGACCTCTGGGTCAGCCAGGACAAAAACCCTGCAGTGTTTGGAATGACAGACATGAAAGCCAGTTGGAAAAAAAAAACCTACAAATCTAAGTCGAAACGAGTTATGTAGAGCTGGCAAACAGTACATTGTTTACATTTTCTACTGTTGACTCACCTTTCCTGAAAAGGATAGTGCTCATTTTTCAGCCTCTGCTCAGCTGTCAACATTCTCTGGTACATCAAACCTAATCATGAAAACACATTTTACATTTATTTAAACAACAGATTTTTAGCAGCTCATCATAATTTATATAATAGTTTTAATCAAAGTGGACAGTATCTGTTTATTCATGCTTTGCCATTAGTCTTAGCATAATCAAATGGAAAAAAAATCAACATTAAAAAGAATTTTAACAACTGGAATAAGTAACCACGGAAAACCATGACCCTGTTTTAAAAATAGATGTGAACACAATCTACCTATGAAATTACATTAAAGGCATCACATAGTGTGTGCAGGTGCTGATGTTATCAGGTGCTACTTGTTTTGTTTTTCTGATAACTGCAACAAATTAACAAAAACCTCTAAAACTATGACTAAATGTTGTATCACATATTCACTAAATCCAGAGAGGGATCAGTAAATGACGTATTTAAATACAGGATATCCAATACCAGGATACAGTGCACAGTTCATTTCTTGAAGCTGAGAACTTCCATTTTGAGCAGGTAAAACGTGTAGGAAGTAAGTGGGGCTTGTTACCTGGAACCAGGCGTTCAGTTTTGATCTGCCTGGTGTAACTGAGACCCACAGAGCAGTACGGATGAGGATAAGTCAGCAGTCTCTTGCAAAAGTCATACACACGTTTGTAGAGATCATCTGGAATGAAGGCCGCCTGAAATTTCACAAATGGGTTATGAGTTGTGACTCAGAGAGCAGGAAAAAACATGACAGTGTAAATATTGAAAGTATGAGGAAAAACATGAACTGTTTTTAAGGCCGTCCTGTCAATAGACTTTTTCCTTATTGGCATTTGTTCAAGGTTATATAACTACTTCTGATAATACTTTTCCAAGAACTTCCAATAATGCTGGCCTTCAAAGGTAAACAGTAATCTGAAAAACACCCATTGCATTTTTAAATAAAGGGTTTTACCATCTTTTCATATGCTTTGGCCAAAAAAGTGACTTGAAGTTACAAAAAGATAAACAAGAACAAAGAAAAAAATCATATGCTGCACCTGCATTATTGCATACATCAGTGTGTGGAGCAATGGAATGATGCATTTTCGTGAATCGCATCTTTCAGCCTAGAAGAAACAAACATTACATTATATCTCCTTATACCATCAGATCCACTATTTGTGTCCAAGTTAAAGGAAGCGAGATGTTGGCACAAGGCACAGTAGAAAGAGCTTGAAAAAAAAAAGACTAACAATTTTACAGCTCAACATTTACTTCAGTTCTCGTCAAGAAAACAATTTATTGCATCTTTATGTTTTTACAGTACAGATAGTGGGCTGAACTAGCTCATAGGTTTTTTTTTTATTTTAGGCATCATTTACCTTTTCAAGTTCTTTTATCAGAACCCGCACTAAAGATAAACTGTTGACAGGGTTGTTTTGAACCTTCTTATGAAGCGTCCATCTCAGCATTCCTGCACACACAACACACACGACATGAGAGTGTTACACTATTTACTACTATAATTAAACGGTGTCACTCTTTGGTGAAAAATA
Source organism: Adrianichthys oophorus (assembly GCA_036245035.1). Classification (NCBI taxonomy): domain Eukaryota; kingdom Metazoa; phylum Chordata; class Actinopteri; order Beloniformes; family Adrianichthyidae; genus Adrianichthys; species Adrianichthys oophorus. Next base: position 16,464,294 of record BSAI01000119.1, on the reverse strand, counting down.
AAACGCAGAACCTTTGTTGAAACAGACTTCTTCTGTGTCTCGGGGCAGCACGGCCTGGACGCTGCGGTACAGCTCAGCCTCTGGACCCACTGGGAAGGAGCCACCTGACAAAGTTCACATGTTTAAATAAAGATTTGTTTTAGATCTGCAATTGGAGAGTAAATGTATCTAATTCCTTACCTGTGAGCTCCATGCTGCACATGTGTTTTGGTCTGTACTTGTGGGCCTTGGTGGTCATGACTCACATTTGTTCTGGGTCCATTAACTGTAAGAAGACATGCGTCGTGTTCTGGGCCACAGGTTCTGAATCCTTCATTACTGATTACACGTGCACTCGGCAGAGGCATTCAGAGCTCACAGGACGATGGATAAAGTTTAGTACTGTGGTTTGCTACTGTGTGTGAAACTAAGTCGAACTAACTAAGTCTTTTTTCAAATGTGTCAAGTCTGACATGTTTTTTGCTCCTGCGTCTGAAGTGCTGCTGTGCCTAAGGAAGCTTCTCGACTGCAACAGCCCCCTTCAGACTTAGTTTGACAGGGTGGGGAATGCCCGAGAATTTCACAGCTTCATTTGAAATAGTTAAGGTGCAGACCAAACTGCCTGGAAGCGTCACAAAGTTACAACAGCTGCTTGTTTGGGGGCAGAATTTCCTCAAACAAACTCTGACCAGGAAGTAGAAAAAAAAAAAAAGCAAGATGACTTATTTAAACCTTTGACTATTACACACTGAATGGGGTTCGCTCTCTTCATTGCAATTACTAATGTATTTATTTATATTATAGCTTCTTAGTTTTTCTCTTGTTGCTTCTTTTCTTTATCCAAATGCAAATTCCTTTTGTCACTGTCTGATTTAGTTTGGCTCTTGGGTCCATGTATGTTTCTCTGATCATTCACACTAAACAACTGCATCAGGGGTGATTTAAAACAAAAAAAAAGTTAAAAGAGGACTAGATTTTGCTTGTTTAGTTGTCAGATGAGATTTAAGACTTAACAAATAAAGCAAACTATCCAAGAAAGCAAAGTGCAGCCAATAGCCTTGTGTGAAACTATCTGGTCATTAACATAACACTATCACTGATAGCATAACACAGCACAAACAAGGACTGCTTCATGTATTTCATTTAACATGGACTAGAAAAGCAAAAATTAACTTAAACACGGTTTGTCCAAACATTTCAGTAACCAAGTGTCAATTTGGAAATCAGGTCAAAGCAAAGTCTATACAAATATGGGACCACTGTCTCCCTGCTTGACCACTTAACATCAACGTTAGATTGGTGGTTAGATCTTCATCTAGTTTCTACAGATAAGACTTTTAACCAACTTCATTCCACTTTAACTTTTTTTTCTCTCTATGTCCAAATAAAGTAAAGGTTTCAACTATGGTCCAACTTTAATCTGGCCCAGCAGAGCTAAAAAAAAAAAAAAAAGTATTTCTATTTAGAAAAACAGCCCACGAAAAAACATCTCATTATTTTAAAAATCCCCACACGGAATTATGAGTAATGCTTTCTACTCCCACAATAAAAACTCATGACATCTGTCTAAATTTAGCTTTACCTGTTTTCACTTCAGAAGTACATGCTTGGTTCAACATTCTTTTAGAAACTAACACTTGTTACCAAGAAATAATGTAGTTTTCTTTTTAAGCTCCAGATCTACAAACTAGAAAATAAAACAAGAGAGACCTGTTTAGTTTCCTTATTCTGAATTTCTAAGGACATTTTTACAGTGTTGCTCACTGAATATAAATCACCATTCAACTACTTCTGCATATAAAAGGAGATCCTGGTGAGGCTGTGTTACTTAAATGGAACATTAGCAGTGAAGCAGCATGTTAAAATTACCAGAGCTAAAAGGCAAAAATTATATGTGCTTCAAAATGAAATGATTAAAAAAACGTCAAAGCTAAACTTGAGATGTCATATAAACTTACCCAGTTGAAGCGCTGCACAGTACACTGTCATTCACACCTTAAGCATGGTGGGTTGAACTTATGGTGCAGATCAGGCTGGAAAGAAAAGGCAGAGACTGTGAGATCGCTGGGGTTTTATTTTGTGAGAAGATATGTGCTACGACGGTGACAACAGATCTCTTTACATAGCAGTGGCTTTTACCACAACTTTAGCTTCTCCCTCCAAGTGTTAGTCTGTGTCAAAGTATTTGGTTGATACAGTGGCAGATGGCTGTGTATCAGCTTCACTGTTCTACGCTTCTGTGAACTTTCTGCTCACTGCATTTCTCAGTGGCTCAAACAGTGAAGGTCAGCATGGTGAAAGAGGTGATGGATTTATGCTTGATCCCCGCATGAAAAGCAGCTCTTCAGAAAACAGTTGACAGTGCTGCCTCAGCAAACAAAAGAAAGCTGACTGTCTGACCACACGTTTCCGGGTGCAACTATTCTAATCATACTCTAGTCTCACTTCTTGCCCGTTTCTCTTTTGTCCTCTGTGTGCTCAACAGTACTAGTCTTTTTCACTGGTTGTCTCTGATATAAATACTGCTGGTGCTCAGACAGTAATACATTAACACTCTGTAGCTACAATAAACTCTAATACAACTGAAATAATCTTCCTCTCTTTCTTAAAGCTCTCGTTATTTAAGAAAACTCTCTTAACTCATTTCAAAACTTTGACACATTTATTTACTTTGAATACCCATGTTGTGCAATGCCATTCAAGGAAGTGACGAATACAGAGAGTTGGTGTGTGTGTGTTATGTCTGTGCTTGTCCGCAAGGGTGCTAAAGACTTATTGCGAGCTAAATTGTATGGTTTGTTAACGTTTCTTTTTTTTTAATGTTTTCTCTAGCTTATTGGTTCTCCTCTTGTAAGACATCAATACCCTCTTGAAGACGAGACGTGGCATCTCAAAGGGCTTATTCTCATTTCCTGGGTCAATTTTGACCCAAACACAATATAAGGGTTGAATGTTGAAATAAAATAAATAAATAATGCCCATTGATATAGAGAGATTTAGATGTGCAAAAAGTGACAATTTATTTCCTTTGTGGTTAATTGAGTCAGCAGTTGATGTAACATAATAAGCAGGGAGTTACTAAACCTATGCTAATAAAAAAAAATAAAGACTTAAAAATAGATATTACACACAGCTGATCTCTAAAACAGGAAAATGCAGCTTGGAAAAAACAGAAATAAAGTGCAGCGAGCAAGGCCCCTCAAAAATCCTAAAGTTTAGGCGATCATCATCAATTTTTGTGAAAAGATTTTTTGAACAATGTTTGGGCACTCAAATAGTCCAGAATGAACTGTTTGTTCCAGACCCACATGATCCTGAAAGTAACTTGAACACAAAGAATTAATCCAATCTTAAAATAAGCTCCTACTCAGTTGCACATGCCAGGAAAATTACAACACAAAATAAGAATAGGAAACTTGTTTTAGCTGTGTTACTTTGAGTCAGTGCTCAAAGCTCATCATGATTCAGCTACAAGAAGAATAATGGAAACCAAAGTTGAAAGAGATTCTTCAGTGACTGAAAAATAAAAGACAAAAGTATCTGAATGTTGAAACAGGTTCCAGCATTTCCTGATTTTTGCCAAAGTACATATTGATTTGCGCTTCTGTTTTTGACACAAATGATCACCTAAAAAAACAATAGGACAGAATTAGAAAAGAATGGTCATTTATTTCCATTCAGTAACACTGTAGCTATGTCTGAAAAGAGGAAGTACCTGACACTGCTGTGTGGAGCGTGGATCATACAGTGAAAAAGAGAAGTTCAGTAGTGATAAACAAGGTGGGGTTGTACTTGTACTGTGCAAAGAAGTATTTTTTTTCTCAATTTTCATTACTTAAAATTTTTATTCTTGGAAAGTACAGAGACACAGAAAAAGTTCATTTCACTTGTATAGATCTGGAGAGCGTTTAAAAAAAAAAAAAAAAAAACTGCTGTTTTTCTCTGACCTCAACTTCAGTATCTCATTGCAAAGTTATACGTGCAAAATAAGACCAGAGTTGCATTTTGAGAAAAAGCATACATTTTTTTTGTTTTGACTGACGGTAAAGAATACCAATTTGTTTATTTCCTGTGTGGTTTTCGTAAGAGGAACAGAATGAATGATGCAAATGGATCAAATGTAACCCTACCAGATTGTTATACAGAAAACAAAGAAATAGGAATGTGCATCAACATTTTATATGTTTTCTTAAAATCTTAAAATGGAATTATGGTCTTAAATTAGGATCAGCTTAAAGTGAATGAAAAACCACATTGCCAATTTAACAAAAAAAAAGAAAATAAGATATAAGTTTGATTTTTTTTTTAAATGTGAAAACAGTTTTAAACCCCAAAGTACACATTGTGAACTTGAAGGATTTTTTTAAACAAAAATTGTAAATCTGAAAAAAAAACAACCAATATTGTAGATTTGAAAGAAATACTGAAAGTTTTAAAAAATATATAATTTTAAAACTTGAATTAAAAAAATTAAACCTAAAACTATTAAATAAAAAAAGGTTTAGATTTTGAACTTTTTTTTTCTGCTCTCACTCTTTGCTTTTAGTCCTCAGTTTTTTGTTTCAATTCGGATTTCAAGTTTTCCATCCCGAGCTGATCCTGTCTTTAGGAAGATAATAACCTTTGAGAGCTTAAACAAGAGAGAAAAGTGTTAAAGTGCTCATGTCTGTCAGGCCAAACTGTTGAAAATGTGTAGCGAGGAGTCCTCTCCTTTACCAAATGGATAATGTCCCACTAGCGAATGAGCTCAAAGAAAAAAGGATCAGCTCGGCAGTGAAAACTGAAAACTGAATTGAAACCGAAAACTAAGAACTGAAAGCAAAGAGGGAAAAACAAACAAAAAAAAAAAAAGGTGAAAATACAAATAAATATTGTATTTTTTATTTTGGTAACGGTTTTAGGTTTAAATATTTATTTTTATTTCAGTGTTACATTTGCAATAATTTTTCCAATTTTCAGTATTACTTTCAAGTTTACTGTATTATTTTTTTTTCTAATTTACAATTGTATTTTCAAAAATTCCTTTAAGTTTACATTGTGTACTTTCGAGTTTAACGTGTTTTTACATTTTCAAACAAAAAATTCTAACTTACAATGTCTTGTTTTCAAATTGTCACTTTTTTTTTTTTTTATTATTTTAATTTGCAATGTGGTTTTTCATTCACTTTAAGCTGATCTTAAACTGACCCCATAGGGATTCCCCACTGCCATACTTCTGTAAACATCTATGCACCTGCAACCACCTTCAGCAGGTGGCTCGTGTGAAAGAACCTGTCGGTTAATGTCTCTTTCTCTATTTCTACCACAGACATAAACACACTTGATCCTGAAACCTGAAGTAAGAAAGGTATGGAGTTTACTCCATCTACAACGTTTTAAAGAAGACACCTCCCAGAACGAAGCGGAAGAGTCAACAGCTGTCATTGCAAAAGGAATGACACTGAGCATCAGAGCTCACGGATCTGCAGTGAAAAAAACCTTGATATGGTTGTTAATCTCTCATTACGTAATAAATAATAAATAAATATTTGGCCAAAAAAAATCCACTGGAGGTCAACCTTACCACTTCCACTCAAAAAAATGTAATGTATGTTGCCACTAAACTGTCAGCTTGTTTAGTTTAGTGCTGGTTTGGAACTTTAAATTCCAGAATAAGTTGTTTTATGCGTTGCTAAAAATAGATGTTTAAATACCCAATATTTGATTTTAAAAACAAGAATATATCAGAGAACACACAAAATCCCATATTGTACATCCCAAAATACATTATTTTTCCTTTTTTGTGAAGCAAGCACAGACTGTTCATTAAAAAGACATGTGCAGATGCACACTATGCAAGAAGCAATTGCAAAAAAAAATACCTAAAAAAGGCAACATTTATTTAGTGTGAGCAGTGGAGGATATCAATCACAGTCCTTTCTCCTGTATCAACATTGTGGACAATATGAGGAAGTCGTCTATCAACCCGTGTTTGGAAATGCACCTGTCCTGACTGACCACAAATAATCTCCTCTAAAGACTTGCAAAACCGAATTCAAAGTAATGTCACACATTAGAAGTGAAAAAGTGATCATGATGCAAAAACCAAGTGAAAAAGTTACACCTGAGGAATGTTGGTTTGCTGTAAATCGAGGTGTCCACTTACAGGCTTGTGACAAAGGAAATATTTATGCCACATGCAGCAGTATGCTAAATCCATCAGGCAAGAGGAAGACAATTATAAGGGATTTCCCGAAAATGTATGAGTGTGTTTGTGTGTGGTGTGCTCTGTTCTGTGAGGTCTACATCTGGGAGGACTGGGTCAATCGGTCCATTGGAGTTCAGATGAGGATGTCTCATATGTGTGCGTAGGTAGATTCAGAGGAGGTGCTAACTTGGCTTCCCGCTTGGTTCAGTCACAAGTGATCTTTGCCGTGTCTTTATACAAGGACACATTCACACATCTGAGAGTTGCACATGAAGATGCTTTCAGCACTTTTTCCTTTTATAAATAGAAAACAGACTTTCAAATCACCTTTTATAAATGTTATTGCACCCTCTACAACTTATTGTCTTATTTCTTTGTAATTCAAAACTTAAATATGTTTTTTTAAGTTTTGTTTTTCTAAATAATAATGATGCATACTGAACTGCAAAGGGTTACACAGTCATCAATGCTCACACTACATTCACAGTTTCCCTGCAGCTACTGCTCAGAAGTGTGAAGGACTTTGTGAATAGAATCATTATCTTAACCTTTCACACAGCACTAACAAAAGACAGGACTGCTGCAGATAACTCTGTGGCATCAGGAGTGGGTGTGTGGTCAACCAGAGCAGACTAAGACTCATTCCCATTAAAAGTCATTTCTCTAAATTTAGACAAAGAGGCCAGCACTATTTGACACTCGATTAAACAGTGAAAGAATATGTGCAATTGTCAACTATTTGCAAAAATATAAAAAATATTATTACAAGATGCAATTTACATTAACATTTTTTTAAAGTTACTTTCTTGTGTTCATGTGTGTGTAAGTTGTTAGAATTCCGAAATCAAAGACAGGAGTCCAACACTTCATGTTTTTTTTCTGAATGAAGCAGAGCGGAGCAGTGGGAGCAACTGCATCATTCAGAAAGTGCTCCTGGTTTGTTAAGGTTGCAAAGTGTTCTCTGTCAGATGTGTTCATTGTCATTATGAAAGTAGCAAAAAGAACTGTCAAAATGAAGGTACATTCAACTGAGAACAGAGAAACAGATGATTTTTTTTGCACAATCGTGAATTATTCTGCTATGTGCAGATGAAAAACAAACAAAAAAAAAAAAGGAAATGCAGTGACATGTCAAAGTGCAAAAGAGAAACCACAGAGGTGACCGAGTGAAACTGCTGCATGAACTTGACAGCTTACATTTCATGTCTTTGGACAACTGTTTATCAGATTCAACATTGAGTGGAAAAGTCTGCAGCTCTAAAATCCTTAAAAAAGACGTTTTGACAGCAATGGCTGCACATAGTTACATGATATAAGATATCTGCTTTTAGACAGCCTCAAGCTAAATATGTGAGATACTCTATATGGCAGACGTGAAAGAACAGAAAACTGTTATTTTCATGAGTTGCCACAGCAAACTAATAAACTTTTGCTATGAGATGTTTTCCCTGAAGCAGCAGGACTGTGTTCATAGCTACGATCAAACCCACTAAGGAAAGGACAAAAAAAGACAAATGTCAGCATTCATGCAGATCACGGGTCTCATCACTCAGCAGATTATTTTTGTCTTAGCAAGCATGGAAGAGGTTTTGATCCATCATAGCAAAAATATTTGCATCAGCTGGCGCAAATACAAGATTTATCAAGTGAATCATGATCTACAACACAAATAGATGTGCAGACTTTGACACAATAGTGCCACTGGGTTCTAAATCCCAAAGGGTCAGAATAATTTTAGGACAAAAAAAAGTGTGTAACTTTTATAAGACATGCAGCCTTCACCTCCAGGAAATGATCTGCACTTTACTAAAATAACTGTGTTTTGAAACTATTTTGGCTAACAGGCAAATTTCAGTTTCTGAAACAGACTTTCTTATGAAGGCAAACATGGGCCAACTATTGAGGACAAAACAAAAACACTAAACAATGTCTAGTGTTTTGAAACAAAGCAGTGATGGTTTTTAGGGCCAAATAATAATAAACTGTAGTTTAAAATCAAATTCCTGGGGTGTATTCAGACTGGCAAAATCATTTGGTTCGGTCCGAGTCCACAAATTTGTTTCGAATTAAGTCCCAAAGACTACATTTGATCTGTATTCAGACTGGCATCTATGGGAGATTTTTGTTTCGGACCAAAGCTTGTAAACAAAGCCATGTGACTCAAGATATTTTCAGTCATTGGCCAGGAAGTAAGAGGTGGGTCAAAACAACAAGAGAAAGTCAGAGGAGCGGCACTTCAAAGTTCTCATCAGGATGGTTAACTTATCAAAACTTTATATTTCGATTACCAGTTTTGAACGTCAGGAGCAACAATTTTTAATTTGGTGCGGCGAATATAGATTGTCAAGGAAACAGTGAGAAGCAATTTGTATCATGTTAAAAGTTGTTTTAACCAGCCTGCATTCACCTGACCACAATTCAATGAGTTTCTGTGTCTCATCTTTGAACTACAAGCTACAAGATACCTTTTAGGATGACGCCACAGCAACGCATGCAGGACACAGAAAAGCATGTAAGAAGCGTTTCAGCTGTGATAAGATAAATGTTCTAACAAGTAAACAGTAGGATCAATTAGTTCCTCTATGATAACATGACAAACAATGCTTTACATTTGTCTGTGGCTTCATTTCTAATACATTTACATCACATGACTTTCGACTACAGTGGCCGTTTTGGTCCAGTTACAGTATTCCGATCCCAGAGTGTTTTGTAATCAGACTGAGGAATCTCAGAGTGAACTGAACCTCGTTCAGTTTCCAGGTATTTATCTCAGAGTCACACTGGTTGAATTTTTGATTAAAGATGTCCTGGATCAATTTTAGGATTGTTCAAAATAAACCAAATTTGACTATGAATCATGTCGTCAACCACCATTTATGATATGAATTGAATTATTAAAATAAAGCGTTTCCCCCCCAACCTGAAACTTTTAGAAAGCAAGTATTTTCTACTTGTGACAGTCAACATGAAAAAAAAATGATCGGTATTTAAATACCTCCCAACCAAATATGTGGACACCTGCCAAACTTCACATTATTTAATCAGAAATATTTTATCATAATTATACTGCAACTAAGTACACATTATGGTCCAATACATAACTACTTAGGTCAAATATTTTTTTTGCTTCGGGGTCTAGAATTAACATTAGACAAATATGGCTTGGCAGAAAGTTCTAAACGAAACATTAAGAGAAAAAAAGCAAAGAAGATAAAGACGGAAAACAGAAGTTAATTTCTCCTCAGACCAGCTGAGGTGGAAGAGGGATCAGTGCATCAGAATTTAAAAGAAGCCTTTCAGTCACACATGATGATCAGAGCCTGACTCACACAAGTTGATTAGTTTTCTATAAAAAAGACAACATCTGACTCTCTCTATGTGTCATTTGTTGCGCTTACCAATGTGTTAACAGTAAAATGTTATTTAAACTTGAATGGGCAAATAAACATTCTAAAATAAAAGGTAAACAAGAAAAAAAAAATGTTGTTTTTTTTTAGAAAGGGGCTATAAATTTCCAACCCCACGTTTTGAAACCCCAACATCAGCAAAGAGATGTGAATGACCCTGGTTTTCACCTCCACACTGAAGAAGGATCAGAAACGCACTGCTTTGCTGCAGGTGATCACAAAAACCTCAACAAGATGGACCACATGTAAACTGAAAATGGCTAAGAAGAAACTCAACCTCAAGTGTACAATAAAATGAAATCTAAAAAAAAAATCAGCAGCAATTGAGATTCTTCGACGTTCAACGACTGAAAAAACACATTGTATTTTTAAAAAGAGGTTAAAAGTTCTTTTTTTTAAGCCTTACCTTTTGAAATGTAGTTAAGATATTCAATTCGTCCGTTATAGCGACTGAATCGAGTGTAGAGTGACTTTCTTGACACTTCACACCCCTTAACTGTCCCTGAGACCCCCCCCCCATCTTCAGACCACGCCCACTTCTGCCACTGGGAACCAATCAGAACGCTGACCTTTGCAACTGCTCAGTGAAACTGGAATGCCGATTATTTCCCCATCCGACATCCGACATTGAATTTTACTCTTTTTTTTTTTTTAAATCGTAACGCTCTGATATAAATGAAGATATGTTGACAAGTTGAAGTATAACTCAACTCCCTAACGAATAACCAATTACACATAGTTATACTTAAAAAAAAAAGGTGTTAAGCGCACGCGCTTTGCGGAAATACCAGTGTTTTACTTTGAGAAAATATTTAAATAAAACCAAATGTACCGGAAAAATGATCAGAGGTTTCATTTAAGATACAGACATTTTATTAGAAAAAAAGATGTACTCATTTTTAGTCGTGAAGTTCGTTTCTTCAAAACGAAACGAAATTAATTTTATTGTAAATGCATTTATTCTGACAGGAAAACGGACCAAAAAAAAAAAACAAAAACAAAAAAAAAACAGTAGTATGAGTCCTCGCGCCATTTATAATTTTATTATACATTTTTGTACTCCGTGTTTTAATATAGTATTGGTCAAGTCAAAATGTACAATTCGTCTCGCTATTTGTATCAAGTTAAGTTCACAGATCAACAGAGACCCCTGCTGGTCATCTTCATAACTGCAGTTGCACTCTAAATCAGTGGGAGCGCCTTTCAAGAAAAATAATAAACTCCATACAAACAAATGCTTAATTAACAGTGTTACTGAAAATAAAGTATTCAAAAATATTTTACTGGCTTATAAAATTTACATTTTGTACATATATAGTGTGCATTCTCATATGTTTTCATAATCAAATGGCTCCAAATTGAAATTTTACACAGTTCAGTGCCCATTAGCATGGAGATGATCTAAGAAAAAAATATCTTACATAAAAAAAAAGATCTTTCTCATCTATCGATTGCAAACGTCCAACAAAATACCAACACATTACTAGTTTCCTTGTAATTTTACCTGAGATTCTGAATATTTACCCTCAATAACCATTGACCCAAAAAAGAAGAAAAAAAATAATTAAAACCTTAACAATAAAACTTGAAAGGTTCCCAACAGTGAACAATGCATTTCTACTTAAAAAAAATTCCCGCAGGGTCACCAGTCTGTGATGTCACGGGTCTCCTTCTTGTGTGTTAATGCAACTGATAGGACAGACATATCTGGAGGTCATCTGCTACTTCTCTATTTTTATTTTACATTTCCACCAGAGTCTGTTGCATTGTATTCACTTTAACAGTTTCACGATAAAAGGCAGAAACAATTCAATCAAAGGTGCCCTTATTCCTCAGTCTTTTGTTTCTTGAGTCTAAAAGCAGTCAGTCATGTCAGGGAAGGGCTCCACTGAAGGTCACTATGGGCAGACACAGCAGGGAGCAGAAGGTAGAGTTGATAGGCTGGATCTGAGCCGTGGTTTGGGATTTTGTCAGCCTCCAGTCAGTTGAGCTGTCAGGTTTGTAGCACACAGATATTTCACACCTTATCCAAAAAGAAAAAGACACAGAAATAGGCAAAAGCCAACAGTTAGACGCTGAGTTGACTGTGTAAAATAGTTTAATGGGAGGCTTAAAATGTACCACAGTTTTAGAACCACCAGTGACCTTAAATTCAGAACCGTACCTGGTGACACTTTGTAAAATCTTCTTCTCGTCCTGGTCCAGACACACAGCAAATGTTGTGTTTCTCGCTCCACTAACCTGCACTTTGTCAACCTTCACTTCAGTTGAGTTCAGGCACTGCAGAAAAGAAGAAAACAAAAGTAAGTTACACAAACGCACATTTAAAAAGAGTGTCAAAAGTCTTCCCACATAAAGGAATAATTGAAAATATTTAGGTTTGAGAGCTTTTACAACATTGTTGCTGAACAGATGATTTTTGCAAAACATACTGTATAAAAACAGGTTCAAATCTTCTTCAGGGCTGTGGCTTTTTGCTCTAGAAAAGCAGTTCCCATACATGTCTGCATTTGTGATTCGAAAGATTTGGGTTGTTTTTTTTTTGTTTTTTGTTTTTAATGCAATCAAAGACATATCAGAGCCTTGGAGCAGGCATGCTGCAGAGTTGTGTTTGAAAGCCGGCTGCCGCTGTGCTGTTCAAACCACAAACCACCAAAGCAGTCTGATATCATGTCGACTGGTGTCTTACCTGGTTGTAGCCTTTCTTGCTTTTGCCACTTTGTCTCTTTAGCACCTCAGTCATGGTGAGTTGCAGGTACTCCATCTTTGAGTCTGATGGAAAACATTTGACAAGCATTTTAATTTATTTATGATAGAAATTCTCCTAAAATTGCAAATATCACTGCTCAAAGGTATATTTATACTTAATGCTCAGCAATGATTGAGCATTAAACAACACAAGGAGCAAGAGTAAGAAGAAGCAGCAGCAGCATACCTAGTTCCTCAGGATTCTTGCACGCTTTGATTAAGTTCACTGAGGTGCAAACTTTGGTTTCTCTTATCCACTGACTTCTTCCACTGATTACCACCTGAGGAAGAATAAATTTAATAATATTACATCATTTAAAACACAACAAAAATAAACAAAAAGAAATAAAAACCAAAAGAACAAAACACAAGAAGGAGAAATCAAAGTTGCAAACAGCAACATCCTGTGACATCTAAGGGCCAAGAGCCCTTTTTGAAGTAAGACACAGGAACTAGATCTCACCTCTAGTAGACCAAATTTGAAGCAAACTCACCTAAATAACTGTTTTTCTTCCTATAGAACCCCATACAAGTCCAAACTCAATAGTTTATGTTGTTCAAAATAAGTGCAAAAGCAACACAGCTCCACAAGCTCCCCGTCAGCAGCAGGGATTGGAATGAGGGTGGGGCTGCTCAAATGAACTCCTGCCGCTCTGCAGAACTTTGGTCCCAGAAAATCACACTGGTTTTTTTGATTTTGCATAAAAACGGCATAATCATAAATAAAGGACGACTGTGAGAGCTTTTAGAATAGATCAAAAGGTGCTCTTTAAATGTTCACCCTTTCATATGAGATTAAAACATTTCTACACACATTAACCCTGTAATGGACAACTTTCAGTGCTGTAATGAGACATCATGATCTCGATGCAAGCATTTTGTGGATGTAAGCAGAGTCCTGCCACCATTTCTGGCATAATCTCTTGCACTATAGCTCCTACTTTAAACATGCTGACTGGTTTGTTTAAAACAAAAACGATCAGATAAAAGATTTAGAGTTCATTTGACAAACAAAGAATCTTGTGTTTACTTATCTACAGTATGTTGTTTCAGACCACACAAACCATGGTGGCAGAAGCTTTTTTTTGGCACGCACAACCTTAGCTGACTTTGCTTCAGCATTCTAAATTTTGATGTTCTCTCGGACTTCAAAATGTACTTTTAGTTGCAACTCAAAATGAAAATTCATCCACTTTAAGTTTCCCCCTTTTTTAAGCATGTTTCTAATTTATAAATCTACTTCTCATGCAAACCAGAAGCAAGGCAAACGCGTTCAAACCGGATACAGAGCAGATGTATTCTTACCCTGTTGTACACCATTTCCAGTGTCAGTGGCACCGCCTCTCTGTCTCCATCAATACCAAACCGTTTCCTGGCAGCCCCTAAAAAAGGAAACAAAGGACCCTTACTTGAACTTACGCATGCCTGCACATATGTAAGGTATTTAAAACAAATCTAAATGATTGAAGGGAAATAATCTCTTTTTATAAACGATTTAAAAACTGGATTCTTTGTGCAAAGACTCTGAATTTTAGAAAGAAACAAAGTAATTTCCTAAATAATAGAAAAGCAACTTTTCAGTTGTGCTAAATTTAAAGAAGTGCAAGTGTTTTCTGAGGAGTGAAACCAGGAAAGACGAACTTAGTGAGAAAAACAGTGGCAGTTCCCCTTTGGTTCAGTTCCATCTCAACCTCAAGTTTACTGATGATGAACAAAAACGGTGGGGCGGTTGCTAGGATACGTGGGTTTGGTCGCCGCTTACCTATGGCCTTGACGGCGCGTGTTCCTGCGGTGTGACCCAACTCCAGCGAGTGAACAAACACCTCAGTCCTCTTCTCTCCACCGGCTAACGTCAGCTGTAAAAACCAGCCATCACATCAAATCTAATTCAAAACCTCTGATCCTTTCAAAAATCAGAAAGCAACATTCAAAACAAAAAATCAACACAAATATTTATGTAAAGCAAGAGTGCTGCTGACCTCTGCTTGGTAAAGCTGGATTAAAGTCTTCCGGGCAGCATAGCGACAGTAGTACAGCACCAACTCAGCCAGGATAGGGAGTCGCTGCTCATAGGAACTGTCGTAGGACTTTGATTCTGTTTTTGAGGTTTGCTACAACAATATTTCCAGATTAAAACACAATTCCACACAAGGGCCATGTAGAGAAAAGTTGCACAGTTTACGTTAACATCTAGATATTATTGCAGAGTATTGATTTATTTCTCTGCTAAATCAGTTGAATATCTTTATTAATAGCAGAGCCTAAACAACAGTGGAAAGGTTTCTGGTGTACCTTGCAGACTACGTTGATGGGCAGCTTGAGCAGACTGAGGGTGTTTCTTTCATACCAAGGATCCAGCATGCCCAGGAGATGTGCAATGTCATTAGTGCTGTCCCCGACATCCGCCGGGTTTATGTCCTGCTTGAACACAGCAGAGGAAGATCGTTTAGCCTCCCCATGAAACTGGTGCTCCCTCCATTCAGGAGGTTTAAAGTTCAATCAAATTTGATTTACAATAAAATGCCCTGAATTGTTTGCGTACACATTAAATCACCACAAAAAACAGAGTGCAGAAGTTTTTAGACATAATTCAGATTCATTGACTGCATATGAGAACTGGACTGCGTGACCCCTCCCTCCTCAAGTTTCAAACAGGACGTACCGGCTGCCTCCTAGAGGCCAAAATCCCATAGTTTTATATTGAGAAATAAACAGCTATTACTCAGTCATTCATTATATTTGTCAGAATATCCATTCTTGCTCTGCTACCTGTTTTAACATCTTCTTGCTAATCCAGTTTTTTTGTCTTTATTGCTAGTTATTCAATCTCTAAACTGGCCAATTTGAAGTCTCATTAGAAGTATGTGGTGCCCACTGGCCTCCAGATCTAACATTCGAAACGTTAGATTGACAGATTCTCCTAAGCCCACTTTCAAGTGGTAGGGGTGTGCCTTTCCAACAAACTCACTCCTAACTGTGGTTACCATAGAAATGTTGATTCAGACTAATCACAGCTTACTGAAGACGTCTGGCTCCATACGGCGACAAGTGTTTTGTAAAAGTAAAAAAAAAAAGGCGACTGTATAGGCTTCATTTGGTTGGAGCCAGAAGTAAGCCGTTTCCTGTAAGTGACGAGACATTCGCTCGGTCCAGTTCTCTTATACAGACAGTGGTAAGATCTACACCCATTGGGGCGAGGGTACTCATCTGCCCCGTCTGGTGGCAGGCAAGTACTTACAAATGCATGTCTGTTTCAAACAAAAAACATTGTTTAAAGAAGGGTTTGATGTTAGCACTACTTTTTTTCTACAGAATCTATGACTGCAGAGCCTGTTGTCAGCTAAAAATATCAGCTGATCTTTGGAGCTACTTTGTCTGAGTCTCAGAGTACTTACAAAAGATAGATTTAGTCCTTTTTGATTGCCTGTTGGAATGGATGGACCTGAAGGTCTCCGGTGCCCTGCTCCTCCCACAGAGTCCCTCTTCACAGGTACAAAGTAGAACTGAAGTTTAAAGACTCTGCTGAGATGTGGACATGTACTCTCTTTCCTCCTCAGGTCGCTGTAGGCTCGAGCCACCTTCCCAGCCACGTGATCGGCGCCAAACACCACAACCCTCAGTGTTATATCCTTATCATCCTCGTCACTGCTCAGAATGGGCCTCCTTTGAAAGCAGACATGTCTAAGAGTCGGATTTGAGGGTTTACTTAGAGGCTCTGAAACGCACAGCTTTACTTGCTGCGGCAGAGAGTTGGACCGAGTCTCTCGTACAGCTGAAAAGTCATTCGATTCAGTGTTTCCCAAACTCTTAGCTCGGTAAAGCTGACGAGGGTTCTTGGATTTGTTAAAGAATCTGTAAAAGTGCTGGCTGAGTCGACCTGGGACTTTTCCCGACTTTGCAGAACATTTCTCAGCAACGGGAGAGGAGCTGTTATAGTCGTCCGAATCTTCAAAGTAGTCGCTGTCAGCTCCTGAAGTAACGGAGAAGAGGGAGGCAGGGTAGGACTCAGAAGCCATTGACAAGGTGGAGAACATGGAGTCTTTGGAGGCGGTGGACAGGGAGGAAAGAGTGGAAGCACGATGGCTGCCATAGCACTCATAAGACATTATGGAGGTTGAAGACGATTCATCTTTCTCCTCTTTATCTTCTTCCTCATTGTCAGTTCCTGTCGCATCATGCTCGTCATCATCATCATCAAACTCATCCTCTTTCTCTTCCGTGGCCCTCACATTAATGGCCAGATCCTCTAAGTCTGGATCCAGTAGGGTGTTCAAAACATCTTCAAGAACATAAAAACATAACACTCAGGTTCTGCTTCAAATTCCCATTCATAAATCCTTACAGACTTTGGTTCTGTGCATTACCAAAATTATCTTTTTCCCAGTGGAACATGTAGCATTTGGCTGTTGGCAACGGTAAAGTCTTCAGAACTCCTACAGAAAAAACAGAGGCTTCAGGCTCAAACTGTGATTCAAAAACGACAAACTTTCTGCTTAATAGATGATGCTAATCTTACCATCCGACCTTCGGCCGTTGCACACAGATATCTCCAGACTCCTGCTCAGTTTCTCCAGTTCTTTGCTGATATGATTGCGTGCCTTTTGTGGATCACTCATGACAGCAGCCATCTCCAGGATGCCACTCACCAAAGAATAAGTCTTCTCCAGTTCACTTTCAGTTTTTACCTGTAAGAATAATGTGCTGATGAATACACAGAGGAACAAAAAAACAGATTCAACTTTGAAGAGGTTTTTATTATGACGATGGTTGTAACAGTAACAGCTAAACGTTAGCTAAAACTTTATTGTTTAAAAAATGTATTAGCATAAATGTGAATTGGATTAAAAGCATGTTATGGTACTCTGTAAATTCAAGCTAATAAACATTGATTGTTTGTCTTGATACTGGCTTTCCCGATTTACAAATTAGTTCTTGCCAACTTCTCGGTTTTGTGAGTTTTAAGCAAATGCAGAACACCAAAAAATAACAAATGTGTGCTTGGTCTTTTTTTTAAAGTCTGATTTTTTTTTTTTCAAATTAAAAATAAACTAGAAATAGCAAAACCCACAGTGTGTTTGAACATCTCCAAAGGGGAGAGTTGGTCTTTCTGCACAAACCTGCAGGGCCCTGTGGATGCTGTGCAGGGAATACTTGGTGCCCTGCGCCGACTGGAAGGCGTGTTTTATTAAAGTGATGTAGATTTCTCTTTGCGAGTGCTGAACGCGGCTGAGTTGCTCAGCCACAGAGAGAAATTCGTGGGGAACCTCGTCCGGATTCATCAGCAGTACAGTTCTGCAGGAAGTAAACAACAGGATGTCATGATGCTGGGTGAAAAGACAAGGGGGAGGTTGCATTGCTGTTGTTTTTTTTTCCAACCTAAACCATTTATCATGTCAATTGGAAAGTACAAATATTTAGACCTTACTGGATCTTAAAAAGGTATTTAATATTTTGGAATAAATATAATCCATTAAGCTTGTTTTGCTCCAAACCAGAAAAGATTCTTAGTTACACTGCAAACTATTATGTTTTTAAAAATTCAAGATATTCTACAAGGATTTTACGTTGTTTAAACGGTTTAATTTTAAGCATATTATTTTAAAGCTCAATCAATACTGACAAGTTAGACTGGCATTCTTTGTCCTTATTTTGGAAACAAAAATGTAGATTTCTGTTTTAAGAATAAGTGCTAGGTTTAGATTTTATGATGATGTTTTAAAATGATCCAACTTGTACTAAGATTCTATTCTCATTTTGCTCACATTTTGTTCTAAAATGAGTCATTTCCACTTATTCCACTAATTTTACTGTGACAATTATTGCGCTGTATTACATTCAATTTTAATTAATTCTATCTAACCATCCCTTTTTGAATGCTTATGTGGAGCTCCTTGTTTTTAGAGTTTGATACCCTATCATAAGATTTCACGTCAAGTAAAAATTATTTGCTGTATGGCAATCATTTTATTACTTTCTAATGATTTTCTTTGACAGATTTGTGCTCTTTTCACATTTTAGGCTACCTCTTTTGCATTGATTTAGGTACAGAAATAGGGAACAGAATAGGATCACATGCACAACATCAAAAATGCAACTTAATACAACACAAATAAAACATCCAAACCTAATGAAATTAATCTAATATTGTTGGGATTTGGTTTAGACATATATCCTTTGACATTGTAAGACAGTGAGAATGTCATAAACAAAAGATTCATCTATTTCTGTTCCAGGGACAAAACTGTTTTGCATTTTACTTTTTTTTTTTTTTTTTTACTTTCCTTTGTCAAAAATTAAATATACCATAAAAACAATATTACTACTTCAAGTGTCTTTTTTTGGACTTAGTAAATTCCCATTAATTTTATTATTTGTTTGTCACTATAACGCTTCAGACTTTAATATTTCTTCCTACTCACAGAAACAAGTACTATGTATGAAAGTTTTTTTTTATTTTAGAAGTCTGTTGCTAGACAAGAATACAAAACATTGCAAAGAGCAGTGTGAAAAAATAGGGATATTAGCTATAAAGGAGAAGTTCTAAAATGAACTTATTCTTCGAAGATGGAAATTACAAAGAAAGCAACAAGGAACAGTGTTGTGTGTACTTACATCGTTTTTGAACTATGGCTAGAAACCCTGAGGCCTTGTTCTTCTTTCACCATTCTCTGAAAAGAAATTCCTGAAACAAATGCAATAAGTTATAAACGGAACATGAAATAAAACAAACAGCCTCAGGGAAACTTCTTCTTCTTCTTTGGTTTTCTGTTGCTTCCTTTAGGGATTGCCACAGCTGTCTATATTTACCCCTATCCTCTGCTTCCTCCTCACTCACATCACCTCACGTCCCCCACTGCATCCGTAAATGTTGCCTTTCATCTTCCTTTTGCTCCAACCTCAGCATCCTCGCACCAACATCATCACTGCCCCTCCTCTTAATGTGTCCTAACCTCTTCTTCATTCATAGATGTATCTCTATCTCTGGACCCTAAGTGCTGGAAGTGCATCATCCTCTTCCCCTTTGCGCCCTGTTATCTATCTTTTCAGCTTTAGTCCATCTTATTTGCACACAGAGACTCTGTTCTTCCACCTACTCTGACAGGGAAACTATGCACAAAAATATTTATCTATGAGCTAAAATTTTATACTACGCAAAAAAAATGTAAATTAAAGCATGAACTTTCAGAGATTCCTGTAAAATGTACCTGTTAATGAAACAGCAAGCATGCATTCAGACTATTCAGATGTTTTTTTTCAGTTCCTCTGATCATATGAATTTCTTTACAGTATTTTGGGTTTAGTTCCTGTATTTCCTGTTCTGTTTATGCCTCGGTGTTATATGTAGTTTCTTTCAATGCTAAACTGGAATTATGAAATTTTCCTGAAACAAAAATCTCCGTCTACCTGTTTTTGTAGGTGACACCTGTAAAAGTCTTTCTTTTTTTTTTTTTTAAATAAAATGACATATGTAATAATATGACTTGCCACCAGAGGGAGTACTACAACAGCATCTTTTAACAACCACTGGGCTATAGACTGTAATGTTAAAAAGAGAGAAAGAGAGAGAGATGGATAGAAAACCAATCTAAGAATTTGGACTCACCTGGGGCTTTCATTTCTAGCTGTAGTGTGGAGAGGAGCTCTCTGCACACACTGCAGTAAGGCTCAGGCCAGGTGAGAAAGGTGTAAAACACCTCAATGGCTTCATGCAGCAGATCTGTGTCTGGAGGACAGTATGGTGTCTGAAAGAAAGGCAGACAGTCATTTAAATACATGAAATTATAAAAGATTTGACTCACTGGCTTACATAGAATAAAAGTCTGCTTTGGAAGCTTTCAAATAAATGTTGCCACTACCTGTGTGCCAGTTATTTATTTATTTTTTTTAATTAAAGTTCTTAAATACTAGTTAACTTTTGAATAGAAAACTGAGCCAAATATCAAGAGCTGGAGATACTTGAGTATGACTTTTAAGTAAATTCTATGGGGCAGAATTTGCGGAGCTTCCAGGGAGGAATACCTAACTAAAAAGCTAAACTAACAGTTTTTCAAAATGTAATTAGTTCAACAGCCGACCTGGCGACCTCCAGGGTGTAGCCAATATCTGCCCAACAGTAGCCGGAACAAGCTACAGGTTAAGAAAATGCCATCCATCCATCCATCTTCCCCTCATCCGGGACCGGGTCGTGGAGGCAGCAGTCTAAGTAAAGATGCTCAGACTTCCCTCTCCCAGGCCACTACCTCCAGCTCCTCTAGGGGAACCCAGAGACGTTCCCAGGCCAACCAAGAGACATAGTCTCTCCAGCATGTCCTGGTTCTTCCCCGGGGTCTCCCCCCAGTTGGACCTGCCAGGAACACCTCCCCAGGGAGGCGTTCAGGAGGCATCCGAACCAGATGCCCATGCCACCTCAGCTGGTTTGGGCATTCATCCATTTTCATTAAGAAATAAATGGCTGAATTCAACAGGAGGGAAAATTTAATTTAAGAAAACTAAATGGAAATTTCATAAGGATTCATCCGTTCAGCTGAATCCCTAACAGGGTCACTGGAGCCTGTCCCAGCTACTGTTGAGCAAAGGCAGGATACACTGTACAGGTCGCCAGTCTGTCGATGGGATACACAAACACTCACAGTCACACATAGGGGCAATTTAGAGTTACCAAATAACATATTTGGTATGTTTTTGGACTGTGGAGGAAGGAAAACCCAAGAGAACATTCAAACTTCACACAGAAAGGTCCCGGTCGGGATTCGAACTAGGGCCTCTTCACTGTGAGGTGAAAGTGCTAACCACTACATCTCCGATGGGAACATGGCTTTTAAAACATGATGAACTAACAGGCCCCACTTCACCAACATCATAGATAATGACCACATATTACTCATTGAATTGCATTGCTTTAATTCCTGGTTTTTGACAGAGCACCTGTTCATGGTTTAACATCCTAACATGTTATAATGACAACATCATTACGTGTTTCCACAGCAAGGATTTGTTTTTATCAAAGTCAAAACAAAACGTTAAGCAGACAGAAAAGCAGAAGTGTCTGGGAGGGGGAAGCTTCTTGTCAAACCAGCAGAATTTGTGCTTTCAAATATTTTTTTGCAACCCTGTAGTCCTAGCAAAACCTCAAACAAACATCATAGTGGTTAGAGTTGATGAACTTCGACCTTTTAAGAACAGAATGATCTTGTTTGTGGAAGAAATGGTGGCAAAAGGTGATTGTGTTGACAACATCTTAGGTGACAGTCTGTACCTGCAGCAGCGTAGATAAGAACATGATGGCAAGTGGAGCCACCAGCTCATACTGACACTGCTCCTGAACCTAAAACACACATGAAAGCACACACAGTCAGAAACAAACAGAAAGGAAGGAAACATCTGAATATTTCATAATGTAAAGCTCTTTGTCCTTTTACCTCTTTTGTCTTCCTAATGATTTGTTGTAAAAGGATAAGGAAGTTCTCAGGATCTCGTTTCACCAACTCTTCTAAGCTCCAGCGGTTCATTGACTGGCCGGCTGAGCACATCAGCACTGAAATAAAACACAGACTTTGGTGTAAATTAGGTAATATGTCTTCACATGTTGTTGTTTTTTTTTTTCCAGTAATGTGATGCAAAACCATTGAGAAAAAAAGATTATTCGAGAACAGTAAAAAAACAAAAACTTTAATGGTTTGAGACAATAAAGTATTTAAAAAATAATTGTGGTTCTTTAGTTTCCAGCAAAGCTCCTAACTGGGCATACGTTATGACATTTTGCTGTTTGTACCAACGTGAGTTTGGGTCAACACCAGGTCAATTTACCAGACCCAGTCGTATTTGTTCTGATAGACTTTATGGTTTTTGGACTTTAACTTAACACGACTTCTGCACTTTTTCTGCAATATAAATGTTTATAAAATCACTGGATGCACACAGCAAATGTGTATATTTTTGCGCATAACCGACATGTTTATACTTTGTGCAAATTATTTTTGCACATACAGGACATGATTTATTTAGTATTTTGTAGATATGATCTTTTTTTTTTTTTTTGATATGGGATTGTTTTTAATCTCATTGTATATGCGTACAGTGATAATCAAGGCATATCATTTCTTATATTTGCTGATAAGTTCTCCACACAAACTGTAAGAAGATGATACAAGATAACTATTCTCAGTAGAATATCGTTTAATTAAAGGTGCACAAAAATTGAAAGTGCACATTTGAGTCACCAAAACGTTTTTTTTTCCATCAGTCTTTCATGTTACAGACAATCTCAGATGCAGAATTTAAATTAAGAACTGTGCAAGACAGCTTTTCACCATAAAGGTTTTAGAGAGGGAATTTGGAATGGTAATAATTGAAAGAAATAAAAAAGGAAATAGCCCTGCATCTCTTTTAAGAGTCCCCAAAAAGTGCATTATTTTTGGAAACGCATTTGACCAATCAGATGGACGCCCAAATGTCATTGATCTATCAGATGAAGCTCTTTAATGCTAGATTCCCCCCTCTCATTTAAAAGAGGATCATTTTGAGTATTATGTGGGTTTTGTTGATTTTTATTTAAATAAAACTGTTGCATTGAAATGGCATACATTTATTTGATGATTTTTGTTTTGATCATGCAGCAAAACAGCGATATTGCACATTACAGGTTTTCCTCATATCGTACATCCCTAGTGTGAATGAACTTGCAGGCATTAACTAAAAATGTGTGTGTGCCACAAATATGTGTTTTTTCTTTTCAAATAAGTTTAGTTTGAGCAGGGTTTTCTGCCTGTGAACAAATACGCACATATGTATTTCCTGGCACATAATGCAATTTTTTGGGATTTTTTTTTAATTTTGAATTGCAAGAAATATGTTTATTTTATGTTTGTTATTGCTATTGTTAGTATGTTATTTTTTTATGTATATATTTGCATTTCTCCTTGGTATACAGGAAAGTTTTCCTGGAAGGATGTCAGTTTCACCTGTACTTTATTCAAATTTGCATCATAATAAAATCAGCTGCAGGTGTATTTTAAACCAGCAACTCTGAATGTAAAGTGGTCGCTTTGATCCACATGGGAAGCAGCATAAAAACATGACGAAAATGTCACAACAAGTTTGTCAAAAATGTCCCACCAAATAACAGCACAAAATCCAACCAGGCCTCTACAGCCTTCAGCTCGTATGTAAATCACAACATTTGACTTTTTGGGTAAAAACCCCAAAACTCATTTCCACACTCATGCGTCATCATGCGTGTGACTGGTTGATCCTGCCACGCAGGAGACAGCGCAGATCTGATACGTCCTCGTGCCCAGCACCACTGTAATTCACGGCGCTTCACTCACGCTGCAGTCTGTGTCACCACTTCCTCCCAGCTGTTTACTCTCACAACTGCCTCCAACACCCAAAAGTAATATGCTCCTTTACTGATCTGAAAGCAACAGTAACACCAGCAAGAAGATCAGCCGTCCCGGCACTTCTGAGCACCAGGCTTCGGCTGAGTGTCAACGTGTGAACAAACAACAGCCTTCTGTTCGACTTTTAAGAGAACAGAACATACAAATGAGGGTCTCAGGGTTGAGGCTTCCAAGAAAGTGCAAAGCCTTCTTTTAACCGTTCCAAGAAATGCCATCACAAGAAGGTTAGATGATTTTTAAAGAGGGCAAACCATGTAGGATTGGAAACCTTTTACTGAGCTCGATGGCATATTTGTGGGTGAATGTGTGTCGCATGAACAACTTCAACTCTCTAACCGAGCAAGCGGCCTAGATTTGCAGACACTCTCAGGCTCATATGATCACTGCAAAAACAGATCCCTGCCAAAGGGCTGTGAAAATAGTCTTACCAAGAATTCTAGAAACAAAGGTACTTTCTTAAGATTCAGTTTCTGCAGTGTGGACTTGCTGTACCTTTAATGGGATTTCCAAAGGTTGACAACATCCTCACACCTGCACACCTACCTGTCTGCCTTGGAAATATGTCAAAGTAGAACACATCCTGAGTGCAATTATAACCAGCCTTTCTTTAATTTGCTTTTCTACTTCAGCAGAATTGTAAACAACATTCAAGGCCTTCACAAAACATTTAAATTGTGGCCTGATAACACTTAAAGATAAGCCTATTTAGATGCGGTGATTAAATGTTGCGGTATGCTGTGATGTAATATTTTATGTTTGTATAGTAAGTGTTTGGATATCTTTTTTATTGTATATGTATTTGGTTTTTTTTTTTAAATCATGTCCAGGAGACTTCAGATGACACTAGCTTTTTTGGCTAATTCTGGCCTTTTTAGCCATGTGTAATCACATGTGCTTTTTAAACTGCACTGACCCCTCTTAAATAAACTATTATTAGTAGTAGTAGTATCAGTAGGAGTAGTAACATTAGCAATACTTTTAAAAAATCTGTAAAAATCTTTTTTTCTCCCACTAAGCAAACTTTTTATGGTCTCAGGAAATAGTACAGTGATGTTTTATAATCTACAGTCTAGGTAACATTTGCATAAACTGATTATCTCATCAATAGCTAAGGCATTTAGGAGAAATACCTTTCCCAACTTCCCCATTTTGTTCACCGAATTATCATCCCTAGAGCCGCACATGATGTACACGATGCAGTTTTTCCAATCTAATCACTGTAACATCTTGTCTGCTTGTTGTTTTATTTCTTTATTTTTTTAATCGATAAGTACTTTTATCTGATATTTAACATTTTGTAAGAGAATATTAGGTCTAGGAAGTACTTTTGAAAATCCCGTATGATCCAAATTCATCAAACAGATGCTCCAACATAACTTGATGTTTATACAGTGACTTTATCTTCACTCATTTAAGAAAATAAATATAAAAATAAAGTCTAAAAAAAAATAAAGGTCAACTTTGTCAAGTACAGAAGGCATTAAAGTTAAAATACAAATTAATGATTCTAGGGGGGAAGATGATTGTATTTTTAAAGGAACATGCAGGTTTGGAGGTAGATTTATGCATCCCCCTGGACTTTTAAAGTAAAAGTGTGAATATTTGGACCATCTGATATTTTCTGTTTGCGGTGTGAGGATCCACATTCCCTTTGTGGCCAACACTTACAGTCTGTTGACAAAATAATGGCAGAGATGGAAGCAAAAACACAAAACGCTGGTTTTATTTCGCATGCGAGCATGCACCAGGTTGCAGGTAAACACTTCAGGAAAAGAATCATAACTGCATTTGGATATTCCCACCGAACACTGAAAGCAGAAGAAAAGTCACGCAAACATTCGACAGGGGGAATGTTTGTACCTATGATGAGTTCCTTTTCGTTCCCTCATTTCCGTCAGTGCATTTGTTCTTTTAAGTTCTGTTCAATTTAGCTTCTTTTTTTGATTGCATTTTGAGTTTTTGGTTGTTGAAATTCACAATTGGGAATGTGACAATGTTTGTAATGTTGACAGTAAGATGTCAAGGATACAAAAAATGAAGCCTGTTTCCATTTTGGTACAATGGTTTTTCTTTAAATGCACATTAATCAGTCAGTCAGTCAGTCAGTCAGTGATAAAACACAGTTGCACTGAAACACAGGATTTAAAGACTTATTTCAAATGAAAACAACCCATTCCCTTTTGCAGCTCCTTAAAAAATATGTTCTGCAATGTCTACAGAGAGTCCTTTAACAATGCTGCACGCCCGGCGTCTTACCATTCCAGTGATGTGCCGCTGTGGGGCTTTGTCTCAGCCCGTCCAAACACCTGTCCAGAGCATGCTGGATCCGATCCTCTGTGCACGAGGTGTGCTGCATCTTCCTCACTCAGGCTCTGAGGAGGGGCAGGAAGGAGAGTTGACATTAATCACAGGAGTTTCATAACGCCATGCCCACTCACATATTCTGTGGAATGTTATCTTCAAATGCTGCTCAATTCCCCGGTAATGTTCAGAGGCTCACATGCACACACAGGTGCCCCTGTCTTTCGTTGCATGTTATGACGGGTTGGTTATCACACCAGTTTTTGCATGAAGGCATATCAACCGGTAAGTATGGAAATCAGGCCAAGAGGACACGCAAGTCATAAAGGGAAATTTCTATGTGATGAGGGAAGAAGAAACTGTTTTTATGGTTCCTGTTGCAACAAATGGATAACCCATTAGTTTAACACAATTACCTGCTGGGTTGCACAGAGGAGCCTCAGTAATCTATAATTACTTATATGTCTGGAAATTAAATAGTTTGATTTAATAAATGCCACAAATCTTTTAGAGATGGTACTAAGTGTGTAATGGTTAGATGTTACTCATTTGAGGCAAAAAGGATTTTCACCAACGACTGATACAAACATGCTTAACGTCACTTTTTTTTGTCTTCTAATGGGGTTGTTTTTCATGCAGCAACAGAGAAGAAACCAGGTGTGGCAACTTGTTTCAGTTCTGTTATGAGCACTTTTTTTGATGAGTTATATCCTTTAGAAAAATTGTTTTCTGATTTTTTTTTTTTTTTTTATGTACGGTTCTGCAAACAATCTTGTTTTGAAAATGTTAAAAATACAAAAAAAAAAAAAGGATTTCATCAGCAAACAGAGCTGCTATAGAGGGTTAGGACTGTGGTTCAGCAAAAACAGAAATTCTTGTGTTCAGAATGATCCACTTTTCTCCACAGCATTTGATGGCCTACAGATTCCCCCTCAGATTAGCAGCAGTTTTGATGTGAATCCATAAACCAATCAGACACCTGAACACACACTTTCAGAACATTACCATCTCTTTACAACTTTCATGACAGAAAATAGTCATCAGACCATTATTTACTGTAATCCCACAGATGATCGAACATCAAGCTGGAGAACTTCAAGCACACCTCCACTCTTTTTCCAATCAGAGCTTAAAAACATCTTTTATATTCATAAAGTCAAAGTGATAGTTTCTATTTACAGGAAACTAAGACAGAGGAAAAAAAACGGTTTTGTTAAATCCCTTCTTGAAATTAAGTTAACTAAAGAGGTTTTTAAACATATTGATGACATATTATCATTTAAGGACCCACTCCAATGAAAATCGTGCTTTTAACATGTTCTTGTAGCATTTCCCCTTGGTGGAGGACATATTTCAAATAGTTTAACATTAAAAAACAGTTTCTGAGCATTTCTTCATTCAAATCAAGTTGGATCAGAAGCAGATGAAAACCAGCCGTTTGAAAAAACTCAGGTTTATGACACAGCAACTGCCATGTCTCCCTGCTCCACTACAATTCTAAATCATCCACTTGCAACATCAGATCCTAGTAAGTTTTCATTTTTCTTGTCATCTAGCTCTAAGATGTACGGCTGTATAGCTTCGATATTGCTCACCATTTTTTTCTTTTTTGTCTTTTGCCTCACCAATGTTAGCTTGGGCTTGTGAGGTGCTATTTAGCTAACGGGAGAGACTGTAATCAAAAAGGCCGATGGGAAAATTAGCGGAGGCTAACTTCCACGCCAACAGTCCCGCCCACAACCCAGATGAGCATTTCTGATGGATTCCTGCTGCACTACAGAAAATATGTCTTAAAAAATGAGACACGCTTTTTGATTTTGACTAAAAACTGCATAATCATAACAAAAAGACTACTGTGAACGATTTTACAATAGAAAAAAATATAATTGAAGTGGGACTGTAGGGATCCCTACGTGAGCAGGCGGACTTAAGACCGTATGATCATGTAAGGAACACAAAGGTTTGGAATTCATAAAGTAAAACCCCTTTTTATACTAAAATATTGAAATCTTCTTTGCCCCCTGTGATTATGACACACAGATTTTATCTAAGTAACAAATATTGCTGCCAGTTTTCACTTAAAGAGGCCAAGAGAGTTCAGTTTCAGTGCATTTGTGGAGCTGATTCTGAGAATACCTTTTGAGAGTTAGTCAACAGCTTCATGGAATTTTAAATCCTTGGTTATTTTTTAAAAATAAACAGTGTGTTGCTTATATAGCACTTAACTACCTCCTAGAAGGCCCAGTCACAGTTGCATTCACCCATGAACACTCATACACTGATGGCGCCAATCTACAACCACCAGGAGCAATGTGAGGTTCAGAGTCTTGCCCAAAGATGTGTTTTGGTAGGGCGAGAACCAATCCTGCGTTCTTCTGATCAGTGATCGACCGCTCTACCACAGCACCACATCAATCTCAGTTTCAAGAGTTTGAGAATTAATGTACTGTAACCTCGCTGAACATTTATACCCATCCTTTTTAAAATAGTGTATTATTAATACACTTTGAATTCCCCTTCTAACTATAATGAGTCTTAATATAGTAATACGGCAATGTGAGCAAATATTGAAAAAAGATCATCTTGTGAAAAGGAGAACAAAAACTTCCACAAAAAATGGGGGAATGCAGGCAAAACTAATTAGAAGATGTTCTATCTTGAAAAAAAGTCAACTTTTTCTGAAAAAAAAAATCCTTTTATTTTATTTTATTTTTATTTTTTTGGGGGGGGGGGGGGATAGTGGATTATAGAAGTTAGAGAAGGACTACTGGGAAGGGAAGGTAGAGTTGTTAGTGTACAGGCAACAAAATGCTGGAGCTTATACCCATTGCAATAGTGAGTATTGGTCTAAAATGGGCAGGGCCTGTCCACACACTCAGCTGTTACAAACATACCTGCTGGCTCCAAGCAGGTATGTGCTCACAAACTTGTCCACATCCAGTTCACACGCACACTTGTGCATACCAACCAACACATGTAAAGCATTACATTCTGTTACGCACACTATTTGAAGGTGCAAATGTGAGCCGACGCCTGTGCTCAGGTGAATGTTATGTTAAGCTGAAGTGGATGATGGAATGCACAAAAAAGGAGGGAGAACCCCCAGCCATCCCCACACCAAGACACCCGCCGACCAGGGCCCGCCCCCGCACCCATACTGTGGGGTCAACGGAGGAGATCCACCCGGCAGGCAGCCCGGCCAGACCAGGGCCTGCAGGGCCGCC
The DNA here is from genome assembly GCA_036245035.1 of Adrianichthys oophorus. Taxonomy (NCBI): domain Eukaryota; kingdom Metazoa; phylum Chordata; class Actinopteri; order Beloniformes; family Adrianichthyidae; genus Adrianichthys; species Adrianichthys oophorus. The sequence continues at coordinate 16,435,049 of BSAI01000119.1, read as the reverse complement.
ACACGGGCCCCCAACACCCGAGCGCAATGAGGTACGGAAGCACAGAGCGCAAGGCCCAGCCCAGTCAGGGGAGCAGCAATCCCACCGCGCCAGGCCGCCAAGCGCGGGGCCCCACCCCCGAGAGCCCCACCACCCCAGACAGGCCGACCACCATCACCCAGGAGTTCTGAGCATCCCCCCACCCTAGTCCCACCTTCCTTGTGTAATGTATTTGTGTGTGTGTTGAGGTGTGTTTCTTGTGGTTGAAGGGTGTGTGTAATAAAGGGTGCAGTTAAAATTGGCGAGAAGGGCACTGAGGACATCTCCTGATTGCTTACAGGGATGTCCAATCACCCTCTCACCAAGGAGCCCTAAATGTCTACGGTGCAGTTAAAATTGGAGAGTAGAGCACTGAGAGGACATCTCCTGCTTGCTGGCAGTGATATCCTAGTACCCCCCACCAAGGGTCCTACGTGTCTAAGGTGCATTTAAAACCAAGAGAAGGGGGCGAAACTGTGCGGAGACCATGGGAGGGGTGGACCACTGCCAAGTGGCTCTGCCCCTCGAGGTATTCCGCAAGCACACCCCCCCTTTCAACCTAATAAGTTGTCATATGAGGAAGGAGGGAAGGTCGGGGACAGCTACCAAACTGACCCCCGATGGTAAAATAACCGTCCCCCCGCCCCCCCCAGCATTGGGCCCAAGTCTCCCCAGGGCAGAGGCCCCACCGCCCAAAAGCCAACCCCCCAGGCCCCACCTAATGATGAAGGACTTTTTGTAGACATTGTGACAAAACACACCTAAACACCTGCCGTGTTTATGTGTGAATGTGTAAACCTGCTGGTTAAACATGACAGCAAACTAAACAAAACTGACAAACAGATTCCAAAGAAAAATGGTGTTGAAATGCTCCAGGCGAGACAAAACTGACAAAAACGTGGTGGCACCTTCACAAAACAGTGAACAAAAGAATGCCCTCAAATGTAAATAAGGTGAAGCAGCATTGTGAGGAAGAGAGTCAGAACATCAATGTGAGAGACTGATAGATATTTAAATAGAAGCTGCTTTCAAAAAGGGAACCTAAAAACATCTGAAAGTGTTTCACACTGAGCTTCTGCATTTCAGCCTTAGTTTGTGTTTTTGTAAACATCCACCCAATGGCGGGGTGTTCATTTGACAAATAAATAGATTAAGTAATAAAATCAGACAAATCAACATTTTTATAACTCTTAAAATAACTACATAATAAAGAAAATAGATCAAATTTAATAGTGACCTATTGAGTAAAATGTACAGACAAAAAAAAAACTGTCAATATAATTGATTGGCTCTTTTATTCCTAAATATAATAAATGTAATGTAAATGTAACCGATTCAAAAACATTCTTCTGAGTTCCCCCTAGATAAGGTACACAAATCTTGCAGTCATGATTAAGAACAAAACCTCTCAAAATTTCCCCTGAAAGAGTGACTAATTCCTCAGCGTTCACAGGAAATGTGGACAAAATCAAACCAGAACTGGAAAACTTGTTGAAATAATAATTTACTTTCTTGATCTTTGCACCCACTTAATTAATAATCAGATGTGACAAAACAGCATAGTGGTAAAAAAAAAGTGTTCGGGGTTGGAGTAAAGTTTTGAAAGAACGCATGCACAAACGATCACCTCTGATTGTCCTTGAAGCTTAACCCCATCATGCTATTTATCATTAATTCACGACGTATCATTTTAGTCCAGGACTACTTTAGAATCAGCTTGAATGGAAAAAATACTGAAGAATATATATTTTTTGGATCTGAAATCAATTCAGGCACTAATCTCACAAGCAATCTAAAGATGCTGTTCGACAGTATTTACAAACCAGAGTCTGTGGAATGACGATCAGTCCTAAAAAATTCCTAAAAAACGTTTAAATTTGGGGTGTTGTCATTGACTATATATAGAGAACTGGACAGAGTAACCCCCCCCCCCTTCGTGAGCTATTATTTAATAGTTTTATTCATGTTTTTTTTTCCTACTCTACTGATGTATTTCCCTTTTTTCTATAAAGCAATTATGTTAAATTTCTGCTTGTCACAATAAAATTCAGAATTTAGAATCGTCATTTAACATTTACATTTATTAAATAAGTATACGAACGGCATTTTTACATTATACGTAACTTTTACACCTAAATTAGCACTTAGAATTAACTTTTTAATATATATTTAACACTTTTTTCTCCTTTAACATCAATATATATTTAGTAATTTTGTGGTTCTACAACCCCTTTTATCACTTCTTTGCAATAATTTCTGACTAAAATGTGATTAAAATGTGGCAAAGTCAGCTAGATCTGATAGAACTGTGAAATCACTTTAACAAGCTGAACTTTTACATTGGGTGGCCCATGCTCCTACAGTTCCAGTTCATTAACAATAACATTAAACCCAGAATTAAACATCACAGCCATGCAGCCTCTTCTCCCAGAGCTGTATTGTGTCTAGGAGGAGGCCCGGATGGCACTGAGTGGACCTGAGCGCAGTGGATACTTCTCCTTAGGGCTCCGGTCATTGTCATGGCGGAACGGGGCTGGATGAGAGCCCGGTGAGAGTGGAAGGAAGTAATAGGTTAGACTTGAGGTGACTCCCACATCCAACTCTGAGTTCACTGGAGACACGGTGAAACAAAGAAGTGATGCCCTTGCATGATGAAGTAATTTTTACCTAGAATAACACTATAAAAGCTGTTTCCTAATAAGTTTAGCATACAATGGCTTTAATGTGTCCAAAAAAGGGATTTTGACCCTAAATTCTGACTGATTGTTGTATTGATGACTTAACCATAAGCTGTTAGTCAACTCGCAAATGCATGAGCGTGTGGCATTTCATAAGAGGATGTATGCAGCACATCCCTAAGAGTCAACAAGGTCACTTCCACTTTTTCTGGGCTTGCATCTTGCAGCGCTCAAACAGTGTCGTTGCTGGTTTACGACAAGCCAGAGGGTGTTGCTGCACATCGGAACTGACTGTCGTCTGGCATTTAAAAGCAATTTATATTTATAGCCTGTGATAATAAAATTAAGGATTTTCCTTTAGACTGCTTTTATCTGCAAGCCAAAACAATCACATCCAAAACTCTGCACCTACTGACTTTTACTTCCCCTCAGTTTCTCTTTTCTTCTCACAGAAATGTTAAAAAAAAAAAAATAACTGACAGAAAAAAAGTTACAACTTTTCTGTTTTACTTTAAGTTGCGATTGTGTCAAATGTATGCATTTCTGCTAACTCATTTCAATTTAAAAAAAAAATCAAATCATGTGAGTACTGTACCTTTTAGAAGCATGTGCTGCACTTTCACCTGAAGATGACTTTTCAAACAAGTGTTTTCTGAAAACACTACATGTGATGTCAACAGCTCAGCAAAAGCAAAACCCTAATGCTTTTTTGTGATGTAAGAGGTTCTATCACAGAGTTCCAGGTGTTAAAAAGGTCATTTAAAATGTGGTGCAGAAAAAGCAGGTCAGGATGTAATGTCAGCATGGACATTGGCCGCATGGTCAGCATGACTGTTTTTGCAGTGTATGAGTTTCTCTCTGCACCACATTTTTCTCATCTCCCCACTAACTGCTTTCCATCTCTCCCACTGATCCCATTATCAACTGCTTCCTAACAGGAAGACAGCTTCCCTGCTTCTCTGAGGAAGCAGGTGCTTCTATTGTTGCAATGTGATCTTGCTCTTAGATATGCTCCCACAGACCGTGGAGATCTCTGTACTGTAAGCGTGTTTGTCTTTTCCATCGATTCTTCCACTGGAGTTCCTTCTCATGACCATCAGAGAGCTTTTCTCCACTGAATGGGAACCGGCCTCTCACAGCGTAAGGAAATAACAGCAGTCCCAACTCCAAAGATTCAGCACACGCAACTGCTCCTGGTGAAAATGTCATTCATCCAAGGTGGAGTGAAACGAGCACCTGCGATCATCTCGGAAACACCATCAGTCAAAATATCAGCTGTCAGTTGTGTCACCAGCTGATGCTGATGTGCCAACAGAGATTTGTTTTTTTCTTTTTTTTAATCTAAAGGAATCTACTTTATGGCTTTATTTAGGATTGCTAACTACTATCCTAGAGGTCATGAACAAGCTTTTTTTTTTTTTAATTTTTAGGTGTCATTTTTCTGACCTTTTATTTTTAACTTCTGAAGTTCATGAAACTCTGTTTTTATTATATGTCTACAGATTTCCAGCCCATCTGTTGCAGAAAAAGGCTGATTAGGACCCAATGTTAATCTGGTTGAAGATTCTCTGAATTGACCTCCTTTGTTATAAACGATCTTAAGTTTGATTTTTCTTTCCTTTGCTCTCAAGGTTCCATGCTTACAGTTTAAAGTCCAACTCCAGCTTTATTTGTTTCTATTGTAAATTTGTTCCTGGTGGTCTTTTGATTCTGATTAGGAAGTTTTTTTTTTTGGGGTGGGGGCTATTGTTTTTAAGAGTGCTGCAGAGAAGCTCATTGTAGAACCTCACAAACCCAAGCTAACATTAGCGTAGCAACAAAAAAAATGGCCTCCGTGAGAAAAATGCTTCAAAAACACGGTAAAAACATCAAAAGCAAGGTTTTCATTGGCATGGATCTTTAACTGGTCCTAAGTGAGTTTCGTACCTGATTAAACTGCTTGGTTCACTGTTTCAAGATGATTCACATGTGAAAGAAACTTAACTGACAAATTAGCACCATGTTGAGAGGTGAATCAGACATGATTGTTGTTATTGTTAAATCCGGTTAAAGACAGCTTGATGTGCACTTTCTAGTTAGTAGAAAAATTGATTAAAGTCATTATAACCTGAATGAACAGGCTTCTTTTGAGATTCCTGAGTTAGTGATGAGATTCCAAGCAGGTTTGACATCTTGGACACCAGATTTAAAGAAATTATGTTTGTGTTGATTTAAACATGTTAAATACTAAACTCCACATCTAATGAATACAATAATTTCTTATTTTCTAAAATAAGAACATTAGATTGGAGAAGCTTTATATTTTTTTTAAGACCAACTCTGATAAAAATCGTGTTTTTGCTGTTTTTAACATCTTCTTGTGACATTTTTCTGATAATGGGGGACATATATTAACAAAATTAAGCATAAAATTAAATTTTTAAGTAATTCTCTATTTAAATCCTATGGAATCGGGAGCAGACAAAAAAACAAAGTTTGAAAAAGAGCTTATTTGTGATGTGGAAAATAGATTGGACCACAAACTCCATTTGACTGAAACAGTTCCTGATATACTTCTTTCCTGCTAAAATGATCCAAGAACATCACTTGCAAATGGGATGAAATCTAAATGAAGAGAATTGAACCTAACTCCCTGTGTTGCACCAAAAAAAAAAATCTCCTAGAATTTTAGAAATTGTGCTTCCAAGCAGAAATGTCGGCTTTAATAAAAACAGCATTAGCACCCGGACACAGCAAGAGGTCATGTCCTAGAAAACAGAGGGGATCGGTGCATCCTTTTTCTTCACTTCCTCGATAAACACTGATAAGAATATGAAAATCTGAATGCAAATATCTAGTGCTGTCACATAAAGTTATAGCACTTTCCTCCAAACAGAAGGGAGCCAGCGTTTGATCTCCTGACTGAGTTTACTACCCTGTTTGCTCCTCATTTACACACTGTACAACTGCAGGTTTTCAAACACCATCAGAGGCTGTTTTGATAGAACACAACTTTGGTGTATTAACGTCAAAAGCTAAAGCATACGCTGTTTGCTAAATTTCACGCGAGAAGAGAGATTGTTGCTCTGCTTTCATGGCATGTTTGTATGTGCACAACACACACAGGCACCGACCTCAAAAGTATGAGGTGTAAAGATAAACCTAAAGATTTCACTGATACCGCAGCAATGAAGAGACAAACAGGAAGCATTTCTGTGAATAACACGGCGGTGCTAGGATAATGCCATCACCTCTTCTAGACACATGCAGCCGCCTCCACCCTTCATTCTTTGATTGCAGCGTCACACCAGGATTCAGGCTCCATTTTTTGAGCTGATTCTTCGCCAACTGTTTCTATTACTCCACCGGAGAGATGACTGTAATCAGACAGATTTTGAAACACAGCTGTTTTCTAAGGACGATGCTTCCTGGGTTTGTGCAGGAAAGATGAGCCAGGAGGAGGCAGGCAAAAATGTTTTGATTCAAACGGTTTTTGAGCAAAAAACACATTTGGTGTCAAAACGGACAATGACCATCTTCCCTATTCCACAAAGAGAGGGATTTCTGTTTATATCATGAAAACATAAGCTGCAACACACATTTTAAACTATTTTTTAAAAATAGTTTTACATTTTAAACTTTTCTACAGCCTCATGTGACCTCTGACATGCCAGAGGTCATAGTTCGCACTTTTGTTCATATGTTTTACTTTAAAGTAGTGTTTACATTCAAATAGGAATTTAAAACACTTTTTATTTATTATAAGGGTTTCCGAGTTATTATAGCGACATAACCAAATAATAAAAACCATGTAGAAATTCCTAACCATTCTACAAAGTGAAGTGATTCAGAAAAACTAGATGTTTTAACATAAAAAAAAGAGACTGAATGAAGTTGCCTAAGTCTGTAAAATTCTATGGAAGTTGACAAATAGCTTTAAAAATGACATGACAACATCTGGGGGATTATGAAAGTTGCAACATAGCCTGTCAAGACAAACCGATTTACAAATGTTTTATGCTTGTTTGTAGGTAAGATAGCTTTGTGTAGGTTAAAGACTCACTCCAATGAAAATTGTATTTTTGACATCTGGTTGCATTTTTCTCCTGACGGAGGACATATTTAAATTTTTTTTTTGTTTCAAGCTGCGTTTCTGAGTATTTCTTTATTAGATTTTTTTCTTTATTATTCTTTATTTATTAGTATTTCTTTCGCTTGTGAGGTGCTATTAGCCAGCGGGAGAGAGTGTAAACAAAGAGCTGATGGGAAATTAGTGCAGGCTAACTTCCGCGCCAACAGTCCTGCCCACAACTCAGAGGCGAATTTCTAATGAGCTCCTGTTCATCTGCACAAAATGTGTCTAAAAAATTGACATAGGCTTTTTGATTTTGGCTGAAAACCGCATAATCATAATTAAAAGACCACTGGGAATTATTTCACAACAAAAAAAAAAAAAATATTTGGAATGGGACTTTAAAGCAACAAAAATTTAAATTTGCAAATACAACTTGGACTCATGGCATTCTTGGCTGCCACCAGTCCAAGTAAAGACCCAAATCCAGTAAGTAAAATAGAAGGACGAATTGCTTTAAATCTATCACATTTTTACCACAATGATCTTAAAAATAATCGTCCGGGCGCATTGTGCACGTGTGTTTCATGTATCCGTACTTCCTCGCTGTGTATAAAAAGCACGAATTATAAAAAGCTCAGAAAAGCACAAGTTCCTCAAACATGATCTGACAGTAAATGAGCTATAAAATCCACTTGGCGGGAGGGAGGGGGCTGTTTTAGCATTCCCATGCCTGAATGATGATCACTGACAAGAAAGTAATTCTACCATTTAAAAAATAATATAATAACACTGCCTGAAGTTTAACATGACGTTTTAAACTTCTACAAGTAAATGTAGGTGCAAACATTTAAATGTGGGGTTTAATTTGCCACAATTCTGGTCAGTTTGTGGACAAACATGTCAGCTCAGGCTGTGGATTCTTTCTGAAATCTGTAAAAGAGGTGGAGAGAGTTACCTGCAGCTCACTGCTGTGTCTCCATCTCCTCCGTAGGTGAGTGAAGAATAGTTCAGGTTTGTCGTTCATTCATTCATTCATTCTCCTGTCGGCGGTTGAAGCCTCATCCTGGGGGCAGGAGTCAGATCTGTGGCTGGAGCCGCGCGTCTTTACGCTTCACCAGAATAAGACAGAAAGAAAAGACGGAGAGACCCACGACAGGGCAAACAGGAAGTGTTGAGTCTGCTGCATGCGAGCACAATGAGGGAAGCTGCTGCTGCTGCTGCGGCTGCGGCTGCCTCTGCCGTGCGTGCGTGGGAAGTGCATGAGTGCGTAAGTAGTTGCGTGTCTGAGGATTTTAAAGGGATGTTGGCCACCGAAAGGAAGTCATCTGCGCCATGTGTTTGTTTTCTCGCTATTTTTCACACAGTAACCTGTGTTTGTTGGAAAGCCTTTGTTCGTCAGGACTGAACTCTTCAGTCTAACAAGAATCCTCATCCAAAAGACTCTTAATAATATTTGGGGCAGATTTATTTGAACGCCTGCTCATTTTATTGCTCTTGAATGAATAAAAAAATCCAAAACTCACTAAAGGAAACATCAATAATGCACTTTTAAACAGATAAGCCAAATAAAGTTGAATTTAGGTTTTAAAGAGCCAACACGGTGTTTTTTTGTGATGTAGAAAATATGCTGCGCAGGCATCCATAGAAAACACCTTACCTCCAGTTCCAAGGAAATAAAGTCAATTCAGTCGCCATTCTGGAACCAGACCACGTGGTGATTGGTCCAAGTCGGTCAGAGTCATCATTTCTGTGGCAACCACTTTCGCTAATCAGGAGTAAGCTTGTTGGAAAGCCACACCCCACCATACTGTATATGGGCGGGGTCACAAGCTCCCTGCTAGATCTCTGGGCAATGAGGAGGGGAAAGGGGGCGGGGTTGCTCCACATCAGCTGTACCGCCCACAACTCAGAGGTAAATTTCTAACAAACTACTGCAGGAACAACCATATTCTCTGCAGAATATGGCACACACTGATCAATGAATGGTCTACTTTCAAATGTATGTCACACATAAGGCGAACCGAACGATGAGGCACATTGCAGAGTCAGAGATAAGTCCGTCGGTCAGACTTTATTAGCTGTGTTCACAGTAACTCTAGACCTTGTTTGTAACGCACTACACATTAGAAGTGTTAGCTTCCTAGATTTACAAAGGGCTGGTTTAACGCTCTTGCCTCACAAGAAGGCTGTGGTTCAAATCCCAGATGGGACCTTTCTGTGTGGAGTTTGAAGCCTTATCTTTGCACAACAAAGAAGGTCTTTCCTGCTGATTGCTTCCTACAGATCTCCACACCATTATGCCGTTTATAAAATAACAAAAATCCTTTAAAAGTGGTCAGTTCTTCTGGTTCCAGGCATTCTGACAGAGTTGTAGGTTTCAAACAATATTTTTGGTGGAGGGGAAACTCCTCCTTTGGTCATCTAGCCTGGAGGAAATGTAGGCATGAATCTAAATCTGTCTAGATATGAGATCTCTGAGTCTAAGACTTAGACTGAGATGGTAAAAGACAGATTTAGTGGCACCTTTAAAGAGAGCACAGAAATGTTATGGCACCTAGATTTCTAACGTGACTATTGGTCTTTTTTCCTCTCTAAATCTAAATCAGCTCTTTAGTTAGACATATTCTGCCCTTCTTGTTTCCATAAACAACTATTTTTTCTGTGTTTAACTGAAGAAAGCTTAAGTTTAGATGCTCCAAGCAAGAGCAAAAAGAGTGGAGGTCCAAGAATTAAACTTTGAGGCACTCCACACCACACAGACTCTCAGAACAATGGTTTTCCATCCACGTATCCATCTTTCAAACACACCTCCCGTAATATATTTTGGGATCACTGGGTTGCTGGAGCCTATCCTAACTATCCTAGGCGAGGGACACCCTGGACAGGTCGCCGGTCTGTCATAGAGTTAACAATCATGGTTACCAAGGAAATCAGCATAACTCCTTACTTTGTGATATAATCTGACCCAACAATGGACTTTTTGCTGAAAACGCAAACTTTTCCCGCCTGTTAAGGATGATTAATTGGAAATCAAGCCTGGTGTCAGATCAATCACCTCTAAAAATAATGTTTTTCCTGAGTCAGTGGTAATGTGGATGTTGTTTAGCACTTCAGGAAGTGCAATTTCAGTGTTGTGGTGTTGTTTCAAATCTGACTGAAATGTGTATAAAATGCTGTTTGTGTATAAAAAGCAGTTCAGTTGGATCAAAACAGTCATTTCCAATCATTTCTCTTAAAAAAGGAAGATTAGAAACTGGCAATTTAAACATGTAATGATCCAAACCACTCACTTGTAGCGGCTAAGACAAAACATCAGCAATAAGGGGAACAGAAAACTGGAATACAAACATGCTGAGGCCTGCGAAAAATATATTTACTTACACTTTCATCACATACATAACACACTGTTTTCAATCAATACTGCGTGAAGGAAGGAATAAAGGATCTAATAATGAAAGTTTTTTTGAAGTCTCTATGCAACCCCCACTTCAGGGAAATGCTCGTCCCTGTACACACAAATGTGCGCACACACAGACACACTCATTTAAATATCCAATTGAGTAGCTGTGAATTCCCCTTCTCTTGAGGGGACTTGACTGTGGTGAAAAGTGAAGTAAACATTGCAAAGTTCTTACAATTCATGTTTTCATGAAAATATTCAGTTTCATTAAATAAACAATTCCGATGTCACTTTTTTAGTTAACTTGCCTGTAAAACAGAATGCCATACAGCTCTAACATTGTGTGCATTCGTTTCAGAAGCGAACAGAAAACCTTTATTTCATTTATGAAATGTTTCACATTCGTGAAGGATTTTCTAACATTGCGGCAAATTTCAAAATAACAGGAAATTAAATTCAAAATAGGTGCAACCAAAATAAAGGCACACTTCAACAAAACTTTGGAGAACTTTAATAAAGACATGATCTAAAACAAATATCAAGAATATTCAATGATTTTTTTTAATGAAGCATAATGAGTGGGTTGAAGGATGACTTTTTCTTCTTTGTTCATGTTAAATATCCTCATCCACCTGATGTCATTATCTAAACTTCATGAATATCCACACATTTGTACAGCTATACCCATTTTTTGTGTTTAAGCATACATATTATTGCATAAAAGGAAATTATAAAATTAAACATTGTCTCCTGAAAAAGAAGATTTTCTTATCACATCTTGTAAAATTTCATGGTATTGAAGGCCATCTTGGCTAGTTTGCTGCACATTTTTTGTCATGTTTTAATGTTTATAATAAAGTAAAAAAAAATATCAAAATGTTACTTTCCCCTGGTGAATCCATTGTAAACGTTTTTCTTTTGTCTTTTTGTTTTCTTTGTAGGGTTTGCATGTTCTTCTTGTGCAAGTGTGGGTTTTCCGAGGGCACTCCGGTTTCCTCCCACAGTTCAAAAACACGCTTCATTGGTGTCTCTAAATAGAAATGGACTCCAAATGTTTTCTAGGTGTGACTATGTGACCATGTGGTTGTGTGGCCCTGCGACAGACCGTCAATCTGTCCAGATTGAGGGTACCCCACCTTTTACCAACAGTGGTTGGGATAGGCTCCAGCAACCCTGTTACCCAGAAAGCGATTCAGCAGGTTTACAAAATTGATAAACGGCTGTTTGTTTCCTCTTTAAAAGTTGCATTTGCTGTGACTTTTCAGTAAGATGTTGTTTTCATCTTTTTCAGGTTTCTGGTTTACGTTCTCATTTTGTTTGTACACAATGTTTGAAACTTTCAGCGTGTTCCTCTTACATAATCAGATCTGAATTACCTGCATGAATGTTTTCTTCTTTCTCTATTGTTTCAAATAAAAACCTGTCGGCGTGTTTCCTCCTAATATTCTCCATTGCCAGATTTGTGAGGTCTGCAAAAACTAGACAGCCGGAGACTAATGTGCATGTTTAAGACCTGTTCATGTTTTCATTTTGGTTATTTAAATCAGAATAATTAAGTATATTATTTGCATGGTTACGTTTTTTTACTTAATCTAAAAAAGATTCACATTTTCATCAATTTATTTTCTTTCAGGACCAATTTCAAATGAGAACGGCAACATATTACATTTACTATGATTTGTATTTTTTATGTCTTCACTTATTGTCATTTGGATACATTACATAAATATTTTCTACATTTGCACTTTAGAGCTAAGGCTTTAGTTTGTAGCTGTAGTGGTTCATAGGATAAAATAGATGTTATGTTATTTCTGGTAACTGAGTGAGCTGATTTCAGCTACAACTAATTTGATAAAAACAAACACGCTAATGTGTAAATGAGTTCGAAGAATTTCTGAAAGGTCAAGAAAATCCTAAATGTTCTTCTAAATCTGAACACGTTTGACCTTAACCTTACAAGTTTCACTTCCAGAACTCAACTCATGGTCAGATTAGAAAAGAGGATTAAAACATTTTAAAAAAGAGTGGGAGTTCTGTGGAGGAGTGGAAAAAAACCCTGCCTTTATCAAGATGACTGAAAAAGGGTCAAAGGAACTGAACATTCTGCTCAACCAATTTATCTTTTTATATTGGATCCTGTTTTTCTAATACATCAAACAATATGTTATTAATGTGGAACTGCATCTAAACTTCATGACCAACGTCATCGTCATCTTAAAGGTGAACGCTCACAGAAATTCTGTCAAGAGGGAAACAATCAAAACACTGTACATATTCCCCAGAGAAAACAATATAATAGCAAATAAAACAACTGTTATCTAATCTCACCATCTGCCATCAGTCTATATGCCGTTTACAATGGAGATGTGGTAAAAGCATCAGTGGAAAGGAAACTCTATCCAAAGCAGAACAAATTCATTTTTTATTTGTAATTTAATGATTAATATTTTAAAATTGCAAAAAAAAAAAAAAAAAAAAAAAAAAAAAAAAAATTGGATTTCACCTTTTAGCGCTCGAATTTATAATTTTAAAAAATCCCTTATACTTTTGCTTTCATGTAGATGCTAAATTTACATAAATTTGTAGCCAAGGTGGCTTGATGCTTGTTTGCATCAATAAGCATCAGGGGCTTAAATCATTCTAATATACCTTTATGGAAAATAACAAATAAAATAACGAAAACAAATATATCGTTGTTTTAATACATTTTTGTTCTAATTTATTGAGAAGTCTGACATAAAAAATATGCTCTTATCTTTTTTTTTTTTACTTATAAAAGATTTGTATCATTCAAACTGATCTCTTTTTGACCTAAAATGTATCCTCAAAAAAAGGAATTTTAGAATTAAAAGATATATGTGTGTGTGTGTGTATTCTGTTTTTCTTTGAGGGGATTTGAGGAGATTCATTTCCAAGTGGTCCTAGTGGAAAAAGTGGTGTGATGGCTCTCTCTTGTGTTTCAAGGAAGAATAACATGAGGCACCCTCCTGATTTATGAGCGCTAGATGGCGCTGCGAACGTGGAGCCGACATGCAACAGGTCTTCCACAACAGCTGCAGGGTTTCAAGGGAAAGCTACGATCCAGGAGGGATGCAAAGTGCTTAAAGATACAGTTAAATCTGAATTGGTGTCATTATCTGCAGACTCCCGCAAGCTGCTGCTGTGCAGCGGCCACGCGCGCAAATCCCCCCTGGACACAGCCTTGAGTGTTCAAGATGTGATTCCCCATTTTCTCGGTTGGATCATTTTGTGTTGGGCTTGTCAGATGAAAGTCATTAGGTGTGGCTGAGACGGAGTAGAAAATCCCAACCAGTCCCTAGTCCGGAGATGCTCGATTGCGTCTCTGCGCACGTCAGTCTCCCGATGCGCCACCAGTGGACGTTCTTGTTCTGCCTGGTGTCACCCCTCAGAATGAGTTTCCCTCAAGTGATGCCAAGCAAGATCCGAAAGTGAGAGGGCGGTGGAGAAGGAGAAAGGGGGTTGAAAAGACCTGCAGGAGGAGTGGGGCTTGCATTTAAGCACATCAGCGACTCTGAAATCCAGCCGCTCCTCTTTTTACGCACGAGCTTTGCGCGCCAATTCAAGTATTTTCATTCAATTTTTAAAATTTTATTGTTTCCAGGTAAGTTTTAATATTTATAATTTTAAAAGATAAAAACTTTTCCCCCCCAAAATTAACTTCTAAGTGATGTTTTAACTTTTGGAAACCTTTTGCGCTAAGCTCTTTGCTCCTGTCCTCTCCTCCAGCAGGACCTGTGATGATGAGGGTCGTGCACGCCGTGCTGCTCGCCGCCTCCCTGTGGTGGCGGAGCGCGTTTGGCGGGTACGGCATCAGCCTGTTCGCGGCGCAGACCTCTCCTCCAGACCCCTGCTACGACGAGCACGGCAACCCGCGGCGCTGCATCCCGGACTTCGTCAACGCCGCTTTCGGGAAGGAGGTTAAGGTGTCCAGCACCTGCGGGAGGACGCCGAGCCGCTACTGCGTGGTGACATCCGCAGAGAAGGGCGAGGAGAGGACCAGGAACTGTCACAGCTGCGACGCGTCCGACCCCAAGAAGTACCACCCTCCCGCGTACCTGACGGATCTCAACAACCCGCACAACCTCACCTGCTGGCAGTCCGAGAACTTCATCCAGTACCCGCAGAACGTCACCCTGACGCTGTCGCTTGGGAAGAAGTTCGAGGTCACCTACGTGAGCCTGCAGTTCTGCTCCCCACGCCCCGAGTCTATGGTGATCTACAAATCCATGGATTATGGCAAAACCTGGGTGCCCTTCCAGTTTTACTCCACGCAGTGCAGAAAAATGTACAACAAGCCCAACCGGGCCGTGATCACCAAGCAGAACGAGCAGGAGGCCGTGTGCACGGACTCCCACACGGACATGTTCCCTCTGACCGGCGGCCTGATCGCCTTCAGCACGTTGGACGGCAGGCCGTCCGCGCACGACTTCGACAACTCCCCGGTGCTGCAGGACTGGGTGACCGCCACGGACATCAAGGTGGTCTTCAGCCGCCTGCACACGTTCGGCGACGAGAACGAGGACGACTCGGAGCTGGCCCGGGACTCCTACTTCTACGCCGTGTCGGACCTGCAGGTCGGCGGCAGATGCAAGTGCAACGGACACGCGTCACGGTGCGTGAAGGACCGCGACGGGAGCCTGGTGTGCGACTGTAAGCACAACACGGCCGGGCCGGAGTGCGACAGGTGCAAGCCGTTCCACTACGACAGGCCGTGGCAGAGAGCCACGGCCAGGGAGGCCAACGAGTGCGTGGGTGAGTGCACGCGCTTTTCCTGCGGACCCTGAACGCAACTTCTGCGTGGATCTGTGTTTTTGTCAATAACTGGGGAGGGAAAAGTACAATCTAGTTCATTTTCTTGCACATAGGAATAAAATGGGCTGCACGGTGGCGCAGTGGTTAGCGCTCCTGCCTCACAGCAAGAAGGTTCCCCGTTCAAGTCCTGGCTGGTGGACCTTTCTGTGTGGAGTTTGCATGTTCTCCCCATGCATGCGTGGGTTTTCTCCGGGTACTCCGGCTTCCTCCCACCGTCCAAAAACATGCTTCACAGGTTAATTGGTTACTCTAAATTGTCCCTAGGTGTGAATATGGGTGTGTGATTGTGGCCCCTGCGACAGACTGGCGACCAGTCCAGGGGTGTACCCTGCCTTCGCCCATGAGTAGCCGGGTTAGGCTCCGGCAACCCCGTGACCCCGAAAGGGATAAAGCGGATTGGAAAATGAATGAATAGGAATAAAATGTATTTTATAATATAAAAAATAACTTTTAAATCATAATAATACAATTTACAAGTTACGTTTTTATTCATTAATTATTTTTAAAAAACTATTTTAAAAAAAGGTTTTAAACCACTTCAAATAGAAGCTTCATCAATAACTTTTTTTTTTGGAATTCACTGCTGAATCAAAACAGTCTTTTAACAACAATGCAAGGAAAAAAAGTTGATCTGCAATCAAAAACAAATAAATGTCCAAAAATAAACATACATGTTCAGCATTTTTTTCATGAAAAAACGGTGCAAATATGACTGGAATAATGAAATTATTGCAACTTTTACGAAAATTCTCGAAAATTTCACAGAAAATGTTTTAGGAAATAGCTATATTTCAATGCAGACTTGGTTTTAAAGGATGGCTTTGAATAGCTTTGAAAATATTTAGTGATTTATTGAGATTTGTTCGGTTTCTTTTTTCATAACATTTTTATTTAACTAGGTAAAAACCCATTGAGATCACAATCTTAGAATTGCCTAAGAGGTCAGCAGCACACAACAATAAATGATGACAGTACACAATTAAACAATACAATCAGAATCATTATAAAAAAATTCAGCAATGTAACTTATTAAGTGCAAAGATGCAATAATTAGTCAGATATAAAATACAATATTTGTATATCAAGGTGCAAAAAAAATGCAATGATCACTTTTATCATTAGGAAAAACTGAGTTAAGCTACAATATTTTACATGATATTAGTATCTGTGTTTCATGGAAGAGAAGGAGGTTTAAAAAGTTCAGAAAAATTCCTCAGTTTTGCTAAAATAATTTTGAAAATCTGTGAAATGATTGAACCTCAACTCATTTAATATATTTCTTCCTTGAATTATTAAGAAGAAAAACTAGTGAATTTGTGGAAAAAAATGAGCTGTAGAAAAACCGACTTACAGTGATCAGGGAGTTGGGTGAGGTGCACCGCATGAGAGGCGACGACAGACAGCTACAGAGCAGGGAAAGCTGAAAGGTGCTTGATGAGAGATGGGAACACTTGAGATGCTGAGCGACGCAGGGTGTTCCAGCCCATTCAGGCTCTTGAAATCTTCTTTCAGCCGCAGGTCTGATAGGTGAAGGCGGCTCAGCGGCGTTTGACAGCTGCAGATCAGGTCACGTGGCAGCTGTTTGAGAGGTTTCTGTTTGCTGGCTTCATCCACTCCTAATGTCTTGTGAAGACAGGATTTGGGGCAGATGAAAACACACTGCTGAAAAGTCGACACTCAGAATGACACACATTGAAACAGAGCCTAAAGGGAGAGTTTTGCTTTTTACATGTTCTTTCAGATGAGTCACTTTTTGTAAAGTTTAATGCACCATGTTGCTAAAATGTCAACAAAATGTTAACATTTGTTATGGTAGAAATACTTATAATCACTCTTGATGCACACTTTACAACTTGGTTGCAGAGCTTTTTACATTAAATTCAATTATGTTTAAACCTACTGTAAGGATTTTTTTTCCTTTAAAAAAAATCAAATCAAAGTTTCTTTGGCATTTCACTTTTGCACTTTTTCTTTGCAAAATATTGAAAACAAGAAGGAAAAATAAATCCCACTTCATTTTAGATTGGTGATGTTAGATCAGGGGGAGGACAAGTTTAAAGGTCCCCCTGCGAATGTGAGAGTTGAGACTGTCACCAGGCTTTCATTAAGAAAGTGTGCATTGAGAAAGTGTTTCCGTGTGCAACCAGAGGTCTGCCGGTGTGGGAATTGATCGCCCGGCCCTCCCCGTCCTGCCTAACAACAGCAGAAAAGGAGGAAAAATGAAAAATCTGTGAAGTGTGAGTGAGCGTGAACGCTCAAAATCCTCACAAAATTTGTTTTTAATGTCATATGAACAGCAAATTAGGATTTATGATCGTTTTTTTCAACATTCTGCATTCATAAGGGGGATTTTTTGGGGGTGCCATTAAATTTGTTTTTGAAGGAAAAAGACAAATGTATGTAAACCCAAAGCGTCTCTAATGTTGTGCTACGAATGCCTTTAATTTTGACTTTCTTTCAAGTTTCATATCTTTGACTTTTTTTTTGTTTGTTTTCTCCCAATAAGTCTAAAAAAGTCACATAAAATGCTTCATTATGCATTGCAGAACTTGAAATCCTTTCTATTACTTCCAGTACAAAAGACATTTTGTTTTAGCACAAACAAAAAAAAAATAGTTTAAACACTTTTGACTTCAGTGGAAAACAGTGAATATAATCAGTTTATTTAGCCCCGAGTTGCATCTGCAGGTACTTAGACTGGATCTCAGGCATTTCGCCTAGGAGTCTAAACCCAGGGCTTAAGATTCTACATTTATACATAAGATTCTATGTGATTTTATACTTAAAACAAGAGCCAGAATCAGCTGCATCTATAGAAGTGAAACGTGGGAGAACATGCATCCTCGTGTGTCCAGAGGATAATAATAGCCTTGTTTATGCTTCGATATCATCTGCGTGGCTATGACGGATCTTCTGCTTGTTTTTTCTGTCTTTATCAAAATACACTCAGCAGAAAGAGCCCCTGATGACTCCCTGGTGTTGTCTGGGAACACCTGATTGACAGAAACAAACAGCATGCAGACGAGCTGCCACGTGCTAATTAAAATAATTGTGTTTTTGTGCAACAGACAAGAAAAGGAGAAAATCATCCGATTTGTTTTTACAGCTTATAAAAATGTTTGTATTAATAATAACGTATTTTTTATAAATGGTTCTAAGAAAAAAATGTTTAAGTGAGCATGTGTTAAAATACCATAATTTATGATGAACTGTAGGTTTTATTATTTCCACTAATCTAGTGCATTAAGGTCTTCAGGAGTAAATGTTCTACTTGAGTTCAGGAAGGGATTTGTTTAGGATATTAGCTAAATTTCCCAAAAATTAAATACATGTTCTCTCTGATATTTTTTCTGTCATTACAACTTTCCATAACTGTACAAAAAAAAACCTCCAGCTCTGATTTAATCATTTTTCTGAAATGTAAATCATGACCCAAATAGAGCAGAATGCTGTACAGCTGTGAAATATTTCCTGCTCTCTGGTTGAAGTTTGGTTCCGTCAGATGAGTTTCAATGATCTGTGAATCAAAAGCAACATTTTTTACCTAAAAGACACTGAAATACAAGTTTTTCATCTTTTAAACTGCATTGTTGAGTCAAGCCAAACAAAGTTGGGAATAAAGGGACATAGGAGCCCTGCACGTTCTTATGAACGCTCACCTTCTTTAAAAAAGCAAACATTTTTTTCAGATCTTCAACATTTAGTTCACATGGGAGGAGAATGGCCTCTCTTTCTTAAATAACCTTTTCCTCATGAGTTTTTATCAGTGTTTACAACTGGCTTTATAAACCATGAGCAGAAATAAGCCATCCAGACAGCTGAGTCGCTTTCTGTTTCACAGTCACAGACCTGCTGTATCTCTCTGATGAACACTGGGGAAGTACATTCTGTAAGCAAGGCTAAGTGTGCTGCATGCAGAGCTGCAAGCTGATCACTAAAAAAGGCAGTAAGAACATTCGCTCACATGCAGAAGGAGCGAGGGAACAAGGAGAAGCAGAACTCGGGAAATGAGGGCTGAATTGCAGACGTGCACCAATCCAGTTTTTATCTATCAGAAGCATTTTTTGTGTCCAGCAAGTTTTTTTTTATTGTTTTAACATTATAACACAAGAAATATATCTGAGATTAGACCTCTTGGTTATCATTAAAGGACCTAACCCCCCTTTGCCGTGTTCTCACAGTTAGTAATTGACAAATCCTTTGAGTCACACTTTTTCTAGCTGCTGTGTGATTGGTCAAACGGATGCTGAAGATGCAAGAGAGGGGCAGAACAATGTGATCTGACCTTGGTCCAACAGATGACTATATTTAAACCATATTTCTTTAAGAGGTCCCAGAGAAATAGCAGATTTTTTACCTCTCCGTCTTTAATGTGGTTTCTCTACGTCGTCCATTTTTGCGCTGCATTTACTGCTTTAACTGTGTTTTCAGTTTACTGTTCTTGCAGTGCTGTTTGAGTGTGTGTGTGTGTGTGTGTGTGTGTGTGGGGGGGGGGGGGGGGGGATTTTTTTTTGGGGGTTCTGCACTAAAAGTTCTTGTGAAATAAAAAATATTTAATGGCTTGTCCAGATGGACAGCTGCTCTGGTTTTCAGAGGTCATGGTGCAAGAAGACATTTTCGTTTTTAGCCTTAACTTTATTGTGGCGATATCTTAACCCATAAAAGTCCAGAGCAAATTTTCCTTAAAAATAAAATGATGTGGAATATACAACAAACCAAGTGGACCAGAGAACACATTTCTGATATTTTTCTGTGACAATGATGTCAACGTGGGTTTGTATGGGTTAAAGTTAAGGGAAAAAAACAAAGACAAATGGTTTTAAAGCCCTTTATCTTAAATATTCAATGAAAATTGTGTTTTTGGTGTTTCTAACATGTTCTTGTGGCATTTTTCTCATAATGTAATAAGAAAATTAAGCTTAAAATTAGATTTTTGAATATTTCTTCATTCAAATTGTTGTTAATCAGGAGCAGATGAAAAATGCTGTTGAAAAAAGGTTTTATTTGTTATTTATTCTGATGCATCCGCGCATAGACGACTAGATCCATCTACATTTTCCTTTTCCTCGTCTGAGCTGGCATCTGAATTAAAACTGTAGCTGGGTAGCTCCAATATTTATATCTGGTAATGTTATGTTGGGATTGTGAGGGGCTGTAAGCTATAGGGATAGAGTGTAAACAGATGGGTGACGGGAGCAGGCGGAGGTGTTGCTCCACGTCAAGAGTCTGGCCAACAACTTAGAGGTGAATTTCTAATGAACTCTTGCTGCTCTGGAGAAACTAAGTCCTAGAAAATGACAGGTTTTTTTTGGCTAAAAATAGCATAATCATAATTTAAAAACCACTGGGAACGCTTTTACAATGGATCAAAAGATGACTGGAGTGGAACTTTAATTCTAATATCTGCTTTTCACCTCAGCATTGAAGAAGGCTGTCCCACCTTACTTCATCCTTATTTAAGGCTACGTACATTTACATGCGTGACGCTTTCTTTCACTTCATAACATTGTAGTCTGAGTTCACACCAGACCAAATTAATCTTTTATGAAGTCCTGTGTGGATCTGGTACATGTACTCTGATCTGTCTGAAAAGTCACATTTTACTTGCAAGTGAATCCTGGTGTGGTTCGACTACAGAGTGATGAAGACAGACAATCCGGTGGACCGAGGAGTAAAAGTAAACCAATAAGAACCAACAAACACTTGAATAAAGTTTTTCTGCTCATCTTGCTTTTTGCTAAACAAAGCTATAGCCTTCATACTGAGAATGTCAGAATTGTGTCCAGAAATGCTCTTCTCAGAAAGACGCTATTTCTTTTCAAACGGCTGTCAACTTTTCTTCTTTAGTCCGTTGATTCAAACCACAACATCTGAGTGGGATTTTCACCACGTAAACAGACATAAAACAGATTCAACTGTTTTCCTGCTCCTGACAGTAATAAATGTTTGCTCTAGAGTTTGAGCAATTTTGTAATAAACAAGATCCCAAGAATGAGATAAACTGATTAATTTTCGCATAAAAGTCACATTTTCTCTTTTAATTTTTGCATGACACCCTTCATGTTTTGCCGCAGCCACAAAAAAAAACATATTTACTGAGCTCGTTTCTTCCAGCAGCCATTTTTCCCTCAAATGGAAGCAATAGCCGTGACTAATAAAGCAGATACTGTAGAATGTGTGGAAGCTTCTCAGATCTTGAAGCTGTTACTGTCAGCACTTTATCAGCGGCATTTTTAAGCAGGAATTTTGGAGCTTGTTGTTGCTTGTCATGCAGACTGTTTAAAAAGTCATTCAAGGTTTGACAGAATTCCAGTTTTGTACAGATAATAAATTCTCAGAGGCTTTTGAAGACTTTATATTCCTTTTTAGAAAAAAAAGTTTGTGTGTTTAGAGGAGAAATGCGCAGTCTGAACTTCACATCTGAAAGAGTTTTCTAGAATTATCGGCATACTCTCTGAAGTTATTCTCAAGTGCAAAAATATAATTGATTATGGATTATTGGGGTTATGAAAGCAAGGGCACTGAATGTCAAGCATCAAAAGCCGTCAGTCTTGCAGCCTGCAGATCTGTTGCCTGGCTCGGCGGCCTTTGGGCAGTTTTGTGGCTGTGGTTTTGTTTCATTGCTTTGGCTTCACCGCATAATTGAAGCCAGACTCTGCTTGCAGTGTGAACACACTTCTCAGACCAGTGTCTCTGTCCACATGTGTGCTGGTCTTTCTGCTCAGACCAGAAACGTGACCCTTAGTCTTCCTTTCGAAATGGCTTGCTATGAAGCCGGATCCCTTTACTCTCTTGGCTTCTGGCCTGCACTCATTTCCTCTCGTCACCCTCGGTGGAGCCAGCACTCAACATGGACTGTGGTTGCTTTCTGTTTAACAACATCTGACCAGGCCAAGAACTTCGCAGTTACACTGCTGTTTACCTACAGTGAGGCGGAAAGCAGTGTTCATTTTATTTAATGTGAGCTGCACCACACAGAGGCAAAAAGTTTATTTAGTCACAGAAATCAATGAAAACTTTTACATCCTTTATTCATTTCCAAAAAAACCTGGTATGAAGCAGATTGTGCTTTAGCTGAATGAGGTAAAATTTAAGCAAAAAGTTAAACGCATAAGCCGAAAGACATGATTATGAAGACCCTAAACATCTGAAAGCTGCACATATTCCCTTCTGTCTCTGCTCATACTTGCCTTTTATTGTTTTACATTTACCTGTTAATCTCTTTCTGCTCTATTTTGACTCTGCAGTTTATTTTGTTGCTAAGCGTGTCTCTCAGTCGACATTGTGTGCCAGCGGGTGTTTATGCAAACGGTAATTCTGTCCAGGACTGGAGGCTTTTCAGCGCCCACAGAGACGTCTGTTAATGAATTAATTGGTGACTTGATGCCACAGTGAAAGCTGAGGAAGCATCTCTGTTTGTTGTGGCTTTGGCTCTGAACTGCAGAGTGAATGAATGTGTGTGAGTGTGTTTGTTAGAGATGGAGAGATAAAACCGAAAGGGAGAAGTTCCTGAGTAGTGGAAAGTGGTCGTTTTACGGATAAATAAAAACCACAGCAGACATGATCAGTCTTTGTTCACGAGCCAGGCACCGCTTTCTCATATTAGACGTGTCAACGTGACTTATACCGCCATGCCTGTCACTTCCTTTATGATTTATGCTGTTATTTAACTGCTTTTACACAGCAGCGACTGTTTGCTGCAAAATTTTATGATCTCCCCCCCCCCATCAATGTATGATTAAAAAAAACCTGATAATGTTCAACAGTCGCTAGAGGCACATTACATGGGGGCCTTAATCTATTTAGGGGGCCCAAGATAAATACTTAATAACAATTATGAAACCCATCATTCTAAGAACCATTAAGATCAGCTGGCATTAATGTGTCAATGTCAAAGTTTTTCAAAAGCACCCCTATCACTTGACAACAATGGACCAATCCAAGTGGGACCTAACAGAGGAAAAGATTAAAATTCAAGGACACGTCAGAATTTCCTAACTACTCCCTTACCCCTAAAAAACAAAATAGTTCAGGGATAATCTAATGCCTATTTTTACGTAAAATTTTTTTTTTTTTTTTTTTGGGTCAAAGTAAAATCCTAATAAAAATGAACATTGTTTATGAATCCACTGTTTTCTGATGATGAAAACTTGGATAATTTACTAAAAACTAATTGTACATACTTCATAATTCAGATGAAAAATTGTTCCAACGCAATGCATTGTGGTCTATATTCGCCCATCTAGTGGGCATCGGTGCACTAGTTTCTAGCAGAAACCAGGATCAGTGTTTGCAGCCATGAACAATGAAAGTAAAATGAGCAAAAAGAATTAAAAAATAGGGAACATGATTGGCTGAGCAGTAAAAGTAAAGACTTCAACTTCCTCCGCTTTGCCCAAAATAAATATGTTCCCTGGAGGAACCAAACTTCTTCCTGCACTCATCCAATTTTTCTTTCACCTCTTTTTAGGGAAAGTGTCTACAGCACCTAACACAACACCATCAAAATAAAGGCTATGGTAAAGTGGGAGAGAAAGAAACAAAACAAAGGAGTCCTTTTGCGCATGAAGCAGCTGAGCGTTTGATTCAAGGTGAAAGTCCTGGCAAAACCTCTCTGGCAGCGGTCGCTCTGCTCGCCGACAGGACCACGAACGTGAGCGCAGTGAGCTCAGCGCGCAGGGCCTTAAGACTCACCATACAGATGATTAATGGCTGGATGAAGTTACACGTCCATACAGCAGCCTACTGGGCAGATCAGAGCGCCCCCCGCTGTTACTGTGGCACAGGGCTGTCATCTGAACTGCAAACAGCTGGAGCTTGCCTCAAAGGCAGAAACGTTTGGAGGCACATCACTATGTCATATCACTATGTCTGCATCTCACACTAAAGTATTTTTTAAAAGCACCTGCGACAGATCAATGTAGTTAAACAACTTCATTGTGCGTCAAACACTCAGTCGCTGCCAGACAAAAAATACTTTCCCTGTAGCTGCTCCTGTGTGTCCCTCTCTGTGTTTTTGGTGAATAGCTGGCAGTGATTTATCAACAAACTTGTGTCTTTCCCATATAAGTCACGATGCAGGCTGCGTGTCTGCCTTTGTGTGTGTCTGTGCATGGCAGCTCACCACAAGTTTGCAGCACTCTGAGGTAATGGATGCCTTTTAAAATCACGCTTGTTTTTGTGTGTTTGCACGTTAGTCCTTGCAGTCTGGAGTCATGGGCTGCTTTGATATGATTTTTCAGGAGTATGCATAAGGGAGCAGACGAGCTGCAAGCAGCAGGTTGACACAGCTGCACGAAAAGGTCGCAATCCGCCAACAACACCATCAAAAATTGCGATAATATCTAGTTCTGTCATGCTGTAATTCTTTAACCAATCTATTTTAATCAAATAATTTCTGTGAAAATTCTCATTTTAAGGTAATTTCATTTAAATTCCTGATATTGTGGCTCAGTAAAAGATCAAAAGACATCTAAACATTTTGACCATGAAGTTCATATTAAAACTTGTTTCTAAAATAAAATATAGCAGACACGTAAAGTTTTGTTTGGCGAAGAGTGTTACTATGGCTACTGTTTTTCCTGCTAACGTGAGCCCTGGTTGCTCGTGGTTGAGTGTTTGATGCACAATAAAGTTGTCGATCTGTCGCAGGCGCTTTTAAAAAATGCAAGTGCGAGTCACAGAAAGTATTTGCTTATTATTTCATAATTCATTTGATATCTTAAAGTGGTACTTTGCATTTATCTGATAAGCAAAACTCAAGCTGCCTCAATGCTAGGAAAACTCCTTTATACAAAGAAGGCACACCCCCCCTCTATGGTGTCATTGGGGCAGTGGCAGAACTAGAACATTTTAAATGGGGGGCAAATGAGAACAGCAGAGTGTAAGGCCGTTACAAATTAAACGTATTACAAACTGTTTTATTATTATTATTATTAAAACAACAGTTATTGTAGCGGGGGTGTTAATACTAATGCTTAAAGAAGCTTGTATTAATGATTTTTTAAATCTTTGTCAATGACAATACTAATATTGACTCAAAAATTGGGGCGCTCATAGAGAGGCAAAGCTTTCAAGGGGGGGCAGGAGCCCCCTTAGCCCCCCATAACTCCGCCCCTGCAAAGGGCTGTTTTTTTAAAACACCAATTTTCCACCCGTAATTTTGATCATTTTGATCCCCCTCTACAACTAACTGTTTCTGCTCACCTTGTTTTCACCGTAAGTCAGTCGACAGCCAATCAATTGTCACATCAGGATGTGGTTAATGCCTAACAAGTAAAAGCCTAAAAATTGATTTTATTTTAAACGCAGAAACATTAAAGCTATTAAAAAATGCACTAATTTGTCTGTAAGTAGATAACTGCAATTAATGCAATAGTTTCACAATCCTATTTATAAAAGAGAATAGGATTGTGCCCCTTAATGTCTTTTTGAAATCATATCTAAACCTTAAGAGAGAAAAACTAAAGTATTTTCTCTGATTTTATTTAGTTTATACTCTTTCAGATGCAGAAAAAAAGAAGCCATCATGAATTATGTATGTGTGCATGTTTCTGGTCGTGTGAAGAGGAATGCAGCCCCCTGGAATGCAGTTTGAACGGCAGGGGGAGGGGGGTTCTGCTCAAATTGCCAGGGGTGATCCCAAGTTAATCCATCACTCATTTGCTTTAGCAGATATGGCACAGAGGGGGGTGAGGGGCTGTGGGTCCTCACTTTCTCACCGTCCCCTTTCTTCTATCACCTTACAAAAGCTCTCCCAAGACCCCAACACCCCCACCCAAAAAATAAAAAAGCAGAAAACAATAAAAAAAAAAAAAAAAAGGAAATTTTATGAAGAAGTTTGGTTTTTCTTAGAAAGTTTTTACATTGAGCAGCAGGGGTTTAGTTCTTGTTACTAAAGCTCACCCAGTAATGTTTGCTCTGTTTTCATCTTAAAATTCTTCCATCAATGGCATTGAAACGTGAAGGTGCTCCCCGTTTTTTTTTTTTTGCTGTTTCCTTTTCCATCAGCTCGCTAGCCCCACTGCCTTTAGGACAATGCAGTCAATTTAGAGACAGAAGAGGGAAAGCGGTGACCTTGTGAGCCACAAAAAAAAAAAAGAGGAAGGACGACAGACATAAAGGCAGAGAGAGGAATGCTATGTTCACACGGAGCGCATCAAGTTTGCACATCAATTTTGTGTCTGCCCCCTCTCTCCACCTCAAATTGGCTGCTCAACACTTGCCCAAAGATGTGTTCCTGAACTTGACCCTCCTGCCGTGTGTGGGAAAAACTATCATTAAAAGTTTTTAGCCTCATTGTTACTTACACGTATTGACTGTATGTCTTGTGCAGTTAATGCATAAAAGAAACCGATGATGTTGAGAGATCATGTAAAATACAGCGTCGGTAAATACGTCTCCATGTCTGGGTTCATGAGATTATGCAGAGACTCTCCCAGTACGGTGAGCTTCACCATCCACTGCAGGAGCTGCTCCTGATTGACGGCAGCTATCAGCAGTACTTTCAACTGTTACCCTGTTTGATGACTTGTTGTCCTGCATTAGTCCAAGGATGGAAAAAATAAAATAAACTTAGAGGATAATTTTATTATTGTCTTGATGTAAATAAAAATTATATCTTAAAGTTCAGGAAGAGAACGATTAGATTCTCCTCCAGGTTGGTTTAGGACTCCATCTGCTGATTACGCCAATAACACTTCACAGGCCAACGCTGAGTTCCTGATTGGTTGACGTAACCAAAATTCTTTGCCAAAGTTCAGATATTTCAACTTGAACCTGAAACTCACTGCCACTCCACAGACCGTGCTGCAGGACCTCCCACTGCATCTGTCCATTGATTTGAAACTGATGTATGATTCGTGTCTGGTGTGAACGCAGCTTAAAGGTTCATACTATGAAAAAGCAACTTTTTGAGCATTTAAGTGTATTGAAATGTTCATTCCTTACTATAAAAATCCCCAAAGCATTATTTTGATCCGTTCGATTTCTAAGTATTCCTCTAAAAACCTGCGCTCTGAGCACTAGTCCCTCCCAACCCACTAAATGAGTGGGTTCTCACAAGCTAACATCATAAAATGAGAACAGCCCCTGCCAGGAGCAGTCTGCCATTCCAGCACTGCCCCCAGGCTAACACACACACCCAAGTGGTGCTTGGGAAAACGCTTTCATTTTAAATGAAAATCTTCCAGTTGTCCCATCTCCAACTACCGCCAGGTCTAACAGGTATTTGCTACTCTTGGACACCGGTCTCTATGGGAGGGGCATGCACAATCGTGCAGACGCTGTTGTTGTTACCGTATGTGTTCGACTTGTCAGATCGGTATGGGGCCTTGCAACTAATGATGACGTCACACCACCGTAACAAAGCTATGTCCGAATTCCTGATAACGCCACTTAGACAAACTACTTAAGTTATGTCTGAATTCCTTCACTACTCACTATTTAGTGCGTTCGCCATTTTGTAGTGCCGTCCAAATCTACAATTCCAAAATTAAGCGGCCAATAAAATTTCCCAGAATTCAGATTGGGGAGAATGGACCACAATGCATTGCGTGTAAACAATTTGATCAAAAATTGTATTTCATATATCATATATATATATATATATATATATATATATATATATATGGAATTAGTCTACTCTGGATGGTTTAAGAAAAGCATGGGATAGGTCCTTTAACTGAGCATGCGCTGCTGCTGGGTCTTATGGTTGCAGAAAGGATTTTGGTTTATGTGGGGTGTGTGTGACAGGCACCCCCAACCCCAGCTGACCAAGTCAGCCTGTGCGAGTCTTCAAATAACAAAGTCCTTATATGTATCTCTGGAGGACGACAAAGCAAACAAATGGACCAAATTACGAGCTCGATAAGGAAATTATTAGGAAATTGAGTCATTATTGTTAATATTTGTGTTATGAGATGAGCAGTCAAAGTTTCAAAAGTCGACCCCTGAAGGGTTTCCTTTCCATTCATTCACGCTAAGAGCTGGATTTGTTTGACACGAGGAAAAGCTCACTTGGCCTTAGTTTCCCTCTTGGTATCTCTGGATCTTTTGTCTCCTGGGACAGATTCAAATATTACGTACCGGGTTTCTATAGATATCCAGATGTTCGGCTAAAGATAAAAGAGGGTTTACCGCTCGTTTCTCTGTTTTAACTTCTATCATATTTTTTGAGCTATATTGACCCAACTTTTTTTTTACTTTTCACCTTAGACTATTTTCAAAATAAAAGCTTTCTCATTCGAAACGTTTTCTTGGTAAAAAAACAAAAAACAAACTTATGATTCAAAAATTTGCATTTGATAAATTTTTTAATGCAGTGTAGCTGTTACACTTTAAGCAGCATTAGGTAGACAATACACCGTAAAAACCTATTAAGACCTATTGTGACTTTTTTTTTTAAAAAAATTATGATTGACATAAACTAACTGGAAAAAGTTCAACACCAGTACGACAAATGTTTACATACAGTTTTACTTAAAAATACAAGTGTTTCTTTTTTTCCTTTTCTGCATTTTGGGACATTTATAGTTTCTGTCATGGGTGTTTGGTTGATGAAGGAATTTTGTTTAGGAGACAGGCAGCTGTCAAACAGTCCAACTGAATAAGCTGAAAAAACCACAAGACATTGGCTCAAAAGAGAACAGAATAAATTATTATTAACGTAGAATAAAACTAAGAAGACAGAGCGGAGGTGACAAAGATCTGGCAGGACTAAACTGAAACAGAGCGTGATGCAGGATGATGATGAGGATCCATATACACGCAACAGCTGTGACGATCACAAACTCAAAGCTGGTGTTCACACGAAAAAAGAGGCAGGACATAAAATAACTAACAAGACAATCTAAACGCAGAACTAAGCACTAAAGATGAGAAATAAAGAAAACAAAAGTCTGAGTTTCGCTTATAAAAACACAGAACAGCGGGATCTTCCTTTTTAAACAAAAAGAGTGCTGGGTTTCTGTGGGTGGTTTCCATAGCTGTGGGCGGGAAATTAAATTGACCTGGAGACCTTAAAATAAACAAAATTGGATGAAAAATAATAATAAAGAGTGGGGCAAGCAAAAGATTGAAAAAGAACTTGTTAAGATAAAAACTGTTGCAACCACTTCTTTGTTTTTGCACTGTGGGATGTTAACTCCCAAAGCTGTATTCACACCAAACGTGGTGAGTGTGTCAGGGGCGTCTATTTTTAATTTTAAGTCAACGTACAGACGCAGGCAGAGGTCCTGAGGTATGCTTTGAGCTGTAGTCTGGCAGTAGTCCGTTATGGGCATTGCAGCGCAATTTGGGTGTCACGGCGCATGCAGAGTTCAAATATCTGAACTTTAGTGAAAACGATTCGTCACTTTAACCTTCAAGGATTCAGCCAAAACCAACATGGAGGAGAATCTGATTGTTCTCTTCGCGTAATTTATATTTTTATTATTTGCATTGAAACAAAGATAAACCAGGTCTGCTGATTTAGTTCTTTTTTTCCCCGCCTCATACTAATGCAGGACAAGTTCTCAATGGGTCACAGCGACACAGAAGTACCGCTGAAAGTAGCAGTCATTCAAATGCAGCTCTCCCCTGGAGAGGTGATTATCAATGATTTTGTAGAGCTTTTTACAATGAATATATCTGATCTCTCAACATCATCCATGTCTTCAGTGCATTGTGAAAGAGATCAAGGAATGAACCCTGGTGCTGGTCCTGGTGTGAAAGAGACATTATGGTTGTGTTCATTTGAAGGGAGGTAATAAGAGGTTGGATGGTGCTTAAAACGACACAACCTTTAGATATAATCACCATGAATCTTTCCTTTTTCCTTCATTAAGGTTTTTGTGGCTTGCAGTCAACTTTACAAAGTCAAACATATGAACTCACTGGTCACAGATTTTTCTCAAATCATTTAATACTTAACGTTAAGTGACCAATTTGATAATTACCATAAATTTTCCTGGCCCACTGAGCAGCACAATCATCCTGTAACCAATGGCCGATCCCCTGCCAATGTAAATGTAGAGGACATGTTTAGAGAAGCCGCCACACATTGGGGGTACCATCATTCCTGACACAGGTTTAACATACACTTACAAAACTTTGATTGAAATCAGGATAAAGTGTTTTGGATTTGATGATTTTCAACATAATTCCGTTTTGATGTAAGAAAGCAAACGTTTGACCCATCGTCCTGCACACATGAAAGACCAACACCAAAAATCTTCTGCCATCCGGTTTTCAGAGATGATTTCACTTCTTTATTTCTGTTTGGAATGGCAGACTGTCAGGTTAGTTGAGATTTCCAAATCTTTCTTTTTGACTGTAATTGTTCCACTTCTCTTTCACACTTTCCTGTCAGATTGTGTAAATAATCATTCAATTACCCACACTGGACTGAAGACGGCCAAGAATTTAGAGCATTGCAGATGTACATCAACCGCCGGTACCAGTCAAAAAAACTTTGGGTTTGTCCGGAGCCTGAACTAATGAGATCAGGCTCTTTACATAGACATGAGGTTTAAGAAAGTGATCTTCATTTTTTGTTTATTCTTCTGGGGAATCACTTAGCTAACTCACAGTTATGATTCAGGAGAACAGAGTCACATGTGAGGCCTTGGTAGAACATGTTTCTCATTAGATTTTTTTAAGTTGTTACCTTAGATGTCAATGCCTAATTAGCATGTGATAAAACACACATTTTGACATTTATTATATTAACACCTTTTTTTGGCCAAAAAAAAGAAACCCTTCAATTTACAAGCAAAAACAGATGCCACTAATTGGACACGTATGTTGATGATAAAAAGGTTTCGACGTATGTTTAAGAACGGCTTTAGAAAGAGCATCCTTTTGCCGTGGACAATAATTTGATTTCTACTCTGCTGACATCTAGATACAGTCAGTCAAGTTGAATCCGAGAAATATCAGCGTCTGTGTCTGTCAGGTGTTTAGCATGAAAACACAGCAAACTATAGGATATCCTTATGCGGTATTCAAGTTTATTTATTTTCACTTATAGAAATTCTTGTGGCAACTTTAAGTTTGTCTCAGAAAGATCTAGCTACTAAAATAGCCAGTTTAACAGCCAGCTTGCCATTGGTTTGAGTGTTTGGCCCCAATTTGGAAGACTATCTATGGTTGGATAACAACAGAGAACACATTTAGGTCTCAAACCTCCTTTGTTCTGTGTTTTCTTGCTCCAAAACAAGTTTTACACACATTGTGCTCAAATATGACTTTGAACTGTCTGTAAAACATAAAAAAAAAAAAGTTTTCTTCAAAGAAAATCAATTACGGTGAGGCTATTAAAAAAAGTGGTTTAAATGAATCCTGTTCTTAACACACTTTAAAGTATGAAGAGCAATAGGTGAAGCTTGCAAACTTTTGACCTAAAATGGTTTCATTTACCCAGCTCTGGTAGCTGGCATCACATAACCAAAATATAAATAAATAAATAAAAGGTTGGATAGCGACTGAAGTTTTTTGACTTATCAGATTCTCCCATCAACAGATTTATTTTTTGATGACATTGTGCTCAGTTTAAAAAAATAGTTTCAGGAAGCAGTAAACAATATTTTCACACATCCATTCCTTCAAAAGGATCAAGACTTTAACCCTGTTTGTTTTAGAGCAGGGGTCCCCAACAACTAGGAAATAGATCGGATCCACCTGGTGTCGTGCCCGCAGACAGAAAAATAATGCATACATTAACTTCAATTATTTTTGCTTTGTTTATTTTCTGATTCCAAAAGGAATTTTACTTTGAAAAACCACTTGAATCTGTTAACCACATCCTTCTGTTTTGATCTGAAGAAGAGCCTTTGACTACAAAGAAATACAAAGCTGCTATTTACAGACAAAATCAGTAGTGTTCCTCAAAAAACGGACTGATTGAGATAGTTCCCACACACCAAATGAATAATTTATGTAAAAGCAAAATGTGATCAATCTTTTTGCCCTGAAAAAAGCCTGGATTGAGTTCTGAGTGTTAGTTGCATTCTATGGAGAGAAAAAACCCTGCAACATAAAATTTTTACAACAACCTTGCTCCATTAATTCTTCATCATCTGAAAAAAAAAATACTACTGAGTCTTTTTTAAACAAATCTGAAAAATTTATTTTCTGAAACCAAAAGCTTAAAAATAAATGCCAACTTGCGCCCCGTTGGAACTGGTCCATGAAAATATTGTCTAACATTTAACCGGTCCGCGGCCTGAAAAAGGTTGGAGAACGCTGTCTTAGAGTTCATTGGAAAAATATAACTATTAACTATATGATACAAGTTCTTGGAGAAACCCCAATGCTACTTTGTGTGAAAATAAATACTGTGCCATCACACAACATAGTGGTGCTACAGTAAAAGTGTAGCTAAAGTTTGTGTAATGCAATATTAGTATAGAAGACATGCAAATGAGTTTGTCTGTGGCTGCAATGGCAGAAAGAGTGATGAAAATGTGACCATTTTTCGAATGTCAATATAAGATGCTAAAGAACCCTTCGGGACCTAAAGCCTTAATTAGATGTAAACTGGGGTTGACCTGTATGTGTGCTGCGGGTTTTTGGGTTGTCTGGGCCCATGGAGGGTCGTGGAGAAAAAAAAAAAAAGAAAGGAAAATGGATGTTTGATTTCTTTTCCATCAAACTTGGTTGTTTTTACAGCTTGTGCTTACTATTGCAATCATTTTCTGTTGTCACATTATTAACCCAGGAAAATTGAGATTTCGTTGTGAAATGCTCAATTTGCTCCTTGTGTGTCATTCGTTTGCTTGCTCTGGCAAAGCCCGTTCTCCTCACTAATTGCGTTCTGCTGTTGACTAAATTAGAATGAGGTTTTGGGTTTCTGGATCTTTTCCTCCATCCCAGTTTCCCAAACGTGTCCTTCAAACCAAGTCAAATGTGTCACACTCTGTTTTGGAGGAGTTCCAGTGCTGCATGTTTTTGCTAGAAAACAGTTTTAGCTCCTTAAAATCCTCAAATGGCTACTGTGTGCAAGTTAAAGTGCAGTTAGACCAGTGGTGGATTTAAATGTGCATGTGTGCACCAGCACGCATGGTTTCCTGCGTGCACGAGGCTGCTTTCAGACTCAAGAACAGGCACGTTGCCCCGGCGGTGTTGGGCAGCAGTTGTGGTTCTGGAACTGGTACAGTACAAACATTTCTGCCCCATCAGTGTCAGAAACAATTGGCATCGACCGAACCAGCTGTTGCTGCACTTGAGAACGCACAACCGCTGTGTGATGGTGCTCTTTTCTAAAAAAATAAAATAAAATTGTAGTGAATTGTAGAAAACATCTGCGATATTGTAAAAGAATAACTTATTTTTGTATTATGGTTCTTAAGCCTCATGGGAGTGCACACCAATAAAATCAATGTTACAGAAGTTTAAAAAGATTTGATTAAGAATGGGCTGTATATTGGGAAAGGTTGATCAAATAGTTTTTTAAAGGAACGTAACATAAAGGACTTAGACATTAGACTTTGTTAGTGTGAAGATGATAATGCTTATAATGCATGGCAATGGAAAAAATGCTGAACCTTTAAGATTAACTTTAAAATTTCAACAACAAAAAATGTTAACTGAAAAAAAAATGCAATTGTCAAGAAAAAAAGTTGCCAAAGTGGTAAAACTGTGGTATTCAGCTCCACTTTAATGTCATTTTTTCCATAGTTTTCAGACAACATATAGACTTGATATTTCACTCATACATGTGCGCTGATTATTTCTACATCCAATAGCTGTGGTTTTAGCTACTTTCTCCAAATATGACCCTTTATCTAAACTCTTTGGATCTTGTCTTTTGGCAAAATCCCTTAAAATAGTTAAAACGGAAACCTGTACGTGTCCTATAAGAGAAAAACTAGAATGTCTTTGGACAATAAGGCAGAAATCAAGATTGTTGAAAGTTTTTATTTTAACTCTTGAAATTATGCAACATTTTTATGAAGTTTCATGAATAAAATGTAAACTTTTTGATTAAATAATTCCTTTTCTTTTTTTAAGGTAGTTTTATCATAACTCCAGAAATCATTTATTTGATCACAGTTTGCTCCTCTTTGTCAAATAGTTTTTTTTTTTTCAATTTAATTATTTTAAAAGAAAGATTTTTAAAAGGGTAGATAATTAATTGGGCTTTAGTATTTTCTTAGTTGGTACAGAAGCCCTCAAAGGTTTTGAAAGCCACCATCAATGTGACTGTGGATCCTCATTAAAAAAGCTGCTTGTTTTTGGTTTGCAGTGAAGGTCCAAACATTTATTAAAACAATCTGGACTGACTTGAGTCTCTGTGAAAAAAAAAAAAGTCCTACATGAAATTGTTTTGAATTATTAAGACCAACAATTGCCCAGATTAAAACACAAATCTGCTTTTCTCTTTAAAGCCTAAGGAAAATATATTCCATAAAATTCATGCATATGGATGTGCACGCGTACCCGACTGGAATCATTTTGATTCCCTCTTCCTCTGTAAATTTTCAACACCACTTGGCCTCATCATTCCTCTGAATTTGATTCATGAATCATGAATCAGTTTAAATTTTTAACAAAAGCATCATGTTTATTTGATGTAGAAGATTATGTAGGAGATGTGGTGATTTTAAAAATATGCTGTAGCAGATTATCAGTCATTCATTCTGAAAACCGTTTCTGTGTTTCAGTTTTAGCCAAATAACATCAGAACACTAAATCCTTTAGGTTATGACTCTGCGCTTTTTTCCTGATTGTTCTAAACATCTGACAGATGTTTCAGACCAGCCTGGTTTCCTCTGACCACGCCCACTTTGACAATTATTTCCAAGAAAAGTTCCTTATTTGAATGTGTATGGAAGATCTGATTCAAACAGCTGGAGTTGGGAATGGTCAACTGGACCACTTGTAGAGATGAAATGTTTTGTTCTTCATCTTCTTCAAACATCTTTTGATTCATTTTAAAAGCGTTCCCAGCTGTCTTTTAATTATGATGAAGCTGTTTTTAGCCAAAATAATAATAAAAAAAACTAGTGTTGTTTTTTATGACATAGTTTCTGCACAGTGGTAGTAGTTCATTCCAAATTTGCCTTTAAGTTGTGGGCGGGACTGTTTGCATGGAGCAACGCCGCCCCCTTTCCCGTTCTGGTTGCTCAGAGCTATCTGTTTACACGCTGTCCTAGCTAGCTAACTGCCCCTCACACTCCCAACCTAACATCACCGGTGCGACAAAAATGGCGAGCAATATTGAAGCTGTCCAGCCATACAGTTTTGAGCCATATGCCAATTCAGACGAGGAAAATTAAGGCGTACATGGATCTAGTCGTCTACAAATGGATGCATCAGAACGGAGCAGAACAGGGAGCATGTATTTTTACTCACTATTTTTCAAACAGCATTTTTTCGTCTGCTCCTGATTCGCAATTATTTGAAATAAAAAAATAATCATAAATGATATTTTACACTTAATTTTCTTTTTATATGCCCTCCATCATCAGAATATTTCCACAAGAACATGTTAGAACACCAAAAACACAATTTTCATCGGCGTGGGTCTTTTAAAGAAGAATAAAATGTTTCAATTTATCATTCAAGGTAACAACAAAAGGGCTGAACCGATCTTTGTTCATTTAAACCAGAGCCTACAAACAGGAAGACCGCGATCCGCTCCCAAACTCAGATGCTGTTTCACACGAACCCCAACAAACACTCTTGAACTGAAATGAACAGAAAACCTGATGGGGTACAGCTGTTTTAGCAGCTGCAGACATTGTAGCCTTTACAGTTTCAGTATTTCAACTGAAGTTCTCAGACCAATAGCAGACATCACACGTGGTATTACCAGTACTCACCCAATCAAATGTGTGCTTTACAGGCTGTATAAGTTGTGTAGACAAGGAAATTAGAGGCGAATTTCCAAAAAGGATCAAAATATAGGAATAGTCTAGTGATTTACTAGACGTGAAGGTAAAGACTCAGCAAATAGCAGTATGTTCTAGAGAAAATTTAGGGAACAACAGAGATTATGAGATTACAGGAATAGAGACTACATCAATTTCACTGGGAAATTAGAAGAAAAGTCAGCGCTTACGAAGGGAGTTTGTCAGAAACAGTCAGCATAGCAAGAGATGGTCAAGAAAAAGAAGAAGCAATTGGTGTTCTTCAAAACAGCCTATAGTAGGCAGTAAAAACAGAGTATTTAATCTGCAAAGGACAGATTAAGTTCTTATCAAACTTCACTTTCCAAACCGACTATATGTTCAGGAAACAGTAACACTTTTTAAAAGGGCTGATGTGAGACAACATGAGACAAAACACACAGAAGAAAAATTACATAGCATGAAGGTCTCAAAAAGTGTCAAATGAACCTCTCTTTCACTGCTCAACAAAATGTTCAACAGTGTTCCTTCAGAGCTGCTTGGACTTCGGGCCAACACAAAAAGCCAACTGCCAACGGAGGGGGTTGCAGATGAACGCATGAGTGCAGAAACTAAAACACTTGAGGAAAAATAAACAAAAAAAAAAATGACGTATACTTCTATAGAGCTTTACTACCTTCCTAGAAGGCCCAAAGTGCTGTACAGTGACAGTACACACACAACACTGGCGGCTCCACTGCCAAAAACTGGTACCAACCCATAACCATCAGGAGCAATGTAGGGTTGAATATCTTGCTTAAGGACACTTCAACACATGTGCGCGCAGGGTGGGAACCCAACTTGTGTCTTCTGACCAGTGGTTGACCGCTCTACCTCCACACCATGGCTGCCCCAAAACAAAAGCAAGAATTCTGAAACTATGACGCAGATAATGATTCCTCTACCTTCAGGCTTGAAATGGCAGACTCCCAGGTCTGAGGAAACTAACATTTTATTGAAAGTTATCTTATTTTGAGCACAACAATGCGAAATATTTGGAGTAAATTTTTATTGGTTCCTCATAGCAAACTTAAACTTGCTGTCACGCCCCTCAAAGTAGTACGATTTGGTTCTTTGTTTTAGATGAACAGTACTTGGGTTGGATTTTATTTTCTCTGGTAACACGCCCAATCTTACAGGCATGTCAACTCATATGAAAACCTTTTTTGTGTTGGGGTTTTTGTCGCTGTTTTCTTAGTTATTGGACTTTTTCTGGAGGATTCATCTTGTTCTTTGGCTTTGTGTTCTTTATGCAGTTAAAAAAGGCAGTTCTTATCAGCTCATTTACTTACATTTAGGCTAACTCTCCACTATGTAAGAAACAAGCACGAGCTGTAGCACAAAGCAAAGTTGGCATCACATCTGACCCAGTGTAAGCCAGCCATGTATGTGGGCAGGGAGGCCTTTAGCTGCTCCCAAAACGTAGTGGTTGGGACACTAAAGGAAATTCAGTTAAAGATAGATTCTGTGAACAATCACTGTGTCACAAAAATGAAGACTTTGGCTCTTAGTGGCTTCTTGCTAATTTCCTCCTTTGTACAGAAGCAAAAAGGTTCACGTGATGGCAAGAAACCACAAATCCACATGTACTGTATTCACTCCAACGGGCAGAGATCCACCAAACTCCTCAGTTATACTTTTCTCATCATCTTGTTTTCTGCAAGTTTGATTTTAAGGATAAACAGAAGAAAAAAATCAAATTGAGTGATTAATCCCAAGATAATTATCCTCTGATTCATCTTAGCTTAGATAGTTTGGAAACATTGACAACTTTACTGTTTACATTCCAGCATATGGGATAAACAATACCTCAATATTCCTGCTTCTGTCATACTAATAGATTCACAGTTTCCTTTATACAAAGAATAAGTTACTTTTTTTCAGACTAAATAGGAGAACTTGACAACTGAGTTTCGTTATTCATCTGTAGAGCTGGGAGCAATCCTGTAAAGTGATGCAAGTGTCTAAAACCACAAGGGTGTTCTTGCTAAAACGGAACATATTGTGATGGGATGGGTGTTGCTAAAGCTTCCCCTGACAGTGTGCAGGGATAGTCAGTGGAGAATTGGTTCTTTTTTGTTTTTAATACTTTGAAAAGATTACTTTTTTTGCATTCCATCTCTTCTCCACTCCCTTTAAACAGTACAACAGCCTTCATTCCTCCTCGCTTTGATTGTTCGGCCCAAGAACTTGTCCATCTTGTCCTGTCCTCCCCTGGAGTAAATGAGGAATCCTAATAGTAGAGCAATTTATAGGAGAGAAAAGGGATGTAAGACTAATGTGTGCACTGCAGAAACAAAATGATACAATGATTTAACCGATATACAGACAACATGATCAAATCCAGTTGAGCCATTTCCAGATAGTTTTCTTTTCCAGAACTTTCTTTAGGGCTTTAAATGAAGCATCTCAAAAACCTCTTAAAAACTTGTCAAAAACTCAAATTTTGCATGCATTTAGGGCAGAAATACCACTGACTGGTCATTAATAGTGTATTTCACAATAATACATCTGTCACTCACCAAACTGACAGACAAGCAATACTTTTCTTGAACACTTCACTTTTTTCTTTTTATGCTCCTAATGTCTCTGTTAGGAATGATGTCTGTGCAGCTCATAGACTCAGTAAGCCAAAGTCAAAGTGTTGACTGTGCTACAGATAAAGCCGTTGAAGAGCCAGCGGACAGGTCAGGAACCAAAGATCCTTCCAACTGGTTAAAATATATTTAAATGAAACCTTTAAGCCTTCTTGTGTTAACCAAGTTTTAAACCGGTGAGAAGAAATCTAGACTTCCAAGATGAAACATTTTTACTGCTTTTATAACCCATCAGCTGTTTAGGGTACAGTTTTTATTCAAAATTTAAAGTAAAGGTTTCAAAAAGTTTGGTTTAAAACAAACAAAACAAGAGTTATGACACAAAATTGGGATACCCCTGAAAACATCCTTGAAACTTAGTATGTAGGTTCAGTGGAGCTTCGACTATTTCTTACAGTTTTAACTTTGTCTTTGCTTTGTGTTTGGATTTGTACATGTTTGTTCTGTCTCTAAATGTTTGACCTTTTGATACAAAAAACCCTGATGTGATCAATAATGAGTATTTATTACTCAGAAATTAGTTTTTTGGACAGTTTCAGTATTACTATAGAATTATTGTGTAATATATAGAAAAATATCTGTAAAGAAAAAAAAGAAGAAGTTGGGGTTGTACTAAAAAACTAGATATCAAGCAATGCCACAAAAGCAGTTTTAAAGATAAATCATTTGTACAGTAAAAAAAAAAAAAAAAAAGACCCAAACTTCTAAGGTTTTCCTTCAGTGTCAGCAAAAAGATGAACTACAAAACAGAAAGTTCCACTTTTTAATGGATGTTAAATGGAGAATTTATGAGTTATTCGTTTCATCCCTAATCTGTTGTAGGTTTTATTTTTAAAAGCTGTTTCTAAATGAAAGAGGAAACGAGCTGACAAAGATGTCCTCTCCTATCATTCTCAGAATCACAAAGGAAACGAGGTCGAGTCTTTTTCTGCCTGAGGGGGCTGATCTCACCTCTTCTAAACATCTTCGGTCTCTGTTTATTTTCTTAGCTCAATGCTGTCAGTCAGGGCTGGCAGACTGCATTCTGTTATAACACCCTGGATAGAAACTGCTGTTGTAAACACGGTTGGAGCAGGGCAACGTCCTCAATAGCCAAGGAGGTGGGATTTCTGAAAATCCCGGTTCTGCAGGAGCGAGCGTTGGCTTCGTGTGCGCTCTGCCTCCGTGTCTTGCCCTGACAGCTCATAGCTGTCAGCCTCGGGGCCAGCAACGCTCAGGACGACCTGCCAGGTTGTCTGCAAACCCAAAACAGCACGGGTCTGTGAGTCTATAGAAACCAAACTCCGAGGTAAACAGACTGGAGGTGATGTTTGACACGAGCAGGCAAAGATTTGTCTCCCCAGTTTCCGATACTCTCCATGAAAACCTAGACGGACACTGTAGATGGGTGATGCTTATATCAGAGGAGACATGGTATGTTAAACAGCAGAAAAAAAAGAGGTTTTGTCTTTGACAGAAAGGTGGCAGTGAAACTGAGGAGAGTAGAGGAGTGAAATCTCAGAGAGATCTTCAGATCAGAAGATAAAGACTGTTCACTTAAAACAGCTCTCTTAAGGGAGCGCAGAGGTGCTTCCCAATGCACCAACTGTAAATCCAGTTATCCGGCATCATCTTCACGCTCAGGAAAACTTTCTTTTGCCGTCGTGCCACAGCATCCGTTCACACAGGAGGCTACTGAATGCGGAGGTGATAAGGCTCAGCCAACGCTGTCAGCTCAGGTTCCTCTGAAGAAACACGCGAAATGCATTCACGTTTATTGGCAAAACCTTTGGGTGTCATCACACAGGGGATCCTTGTTTGGACTCCGATGCTGCTGTGCTCCTAAAGCTGTCAGGCACCTCCTCCTATTAAGACAGCTCCTATTAAGACTAGTGGCTATTGTTCAGTGGGGAGCTATGGAGACCTGACAGGCCAAAGAATCTTTATTCACCCCAAAGCGCCTTTCACTGCTATAGTGCTGAAAGGGCCCTGTCAATGTCATCCTCCACCCATGGCATTTTTATGGCACAGCCGACATACGCACAACGCGCTGGCGTCAGCCGCTCAGGCCAGGCTCCCTTCATTCTCACACCGTATGTCAGCCGCTGTTTTCCCAGAAGTGAAGCAGATCTTTTGCAGGAACGTCATCACAGCGATGCGCTCTGCAACCGCAACCCGGCAGCAAATAAAGACGGGTTCAAGCGCAGGATCTCTCCCACACCTTTCTGCTCTGCCGCTCAGACAAAAGACCCCAGATTAGTCAGCAAATGGAGGCACCGCTGATCACAGCGTGGCCCTTTTTTTTTACAAACTGCTCTATTATGCAGTCTCAGCGTGGGGTGGAAGTGTTGCAGCGGCTTGAGGCAGGGCGCCTTTAGAGGCCTGTGAATGTGTGTGTAAAAAAAAAAAAAAAAAAGTGTGAGCATGAAGGCTGAGAAGTGCTCCCATGCTGCGCACGCCTAACGAGAGGGCAGGTCAGCCATTAAATGGGCACTAATGCGGGAAATTGGAGGCCATTAGGCCTGTCTTTGTTGCTGTGGCTCCGTGTGGTTAGTTAGACTCTTGAAAAAGGAAAGGCCTTATTAGCTCCCACATGCAGACAGAAAGTGGATGTGTAGGCCATTTAGCCTGGCATTGAGTGGGCTGGGCTGCTGCTGCAGCTTGCCGCCAAACACGGGTCTTCTGATTTGCTTTTAGTTTCAAACGAGGCAAAAAATGCTTTCATGCTGTTGTTTAGCCAAGATTTTACATCGATTTGAGCCAGCTTTGTCAGTGCTGAGTGAGACAATTTACAACTTTTCATTGTTTACAAGTAAAGATCTTTTAAAACAAACTAAAAGCATGATGGTTTAGTCAAATATCACATAGCCGGTCTAAGTCTTCCTTATTTCCTGCTGTAAATTTAAAACTTCCTCAATGGTTGCTGTATTTGATTGAAGTTCTACACTTTTCCGGAGACCGGAATTTTTGAGATCTGAAGAAAAAGTCAAATAAACAGCACTGAAAAACATGGTCATGTTGACATCTTAGCTGAGATCCTAAACCAAACTAATTAAAAAGAAAAAAAGTTCTTTACAAGTAATTTGATTCCCATATTTTTTTCCTCTGGGAGCTGCCACAATTTGAAAATGTCCTTTTTAGGGGAAGGAGTCATTTAATAGACTGTGCCACAGTTGGATGGCTGTGTCAAAACCTGCATTTCTTTGTTGGACCAACAATTTCCAAACTAAGATGTCTGGTGCTATGGATGTGGACTGCTTTTCTTTAGGCTGTGAATGCACACATTTTAATTTACTTTATGTCGAATCCAACAGAAAGTCTAAAAAAAATACAGAATGAGTGAAAGTGGAATTTCTTGGCAGATAATACAATGCACTCTTGTGTGGCCTCTTATTAGCTTTATAATCTGAACAGAGAACTACAAAGCAAAAAAATACATGAAGTATAAGTGTTATGGTTTTGATTATGTAGTAGCTGGTCACTTTAGGCAAAATGAGAGGTGTTTTGGGGCACAAAAACACAAAAAAGATATATAATGTTCTTGCAAAGGTCAGGCTGTTACATAAATAACTTTATCCTTTTTAATAATTTTTAGTGGAAGGCCTAATACTATGACATGTTTAAAAAAAAAGCAGTGGATTTTACTTAAAAAATTTGTTATTATTTAAAAAAACATTCATTTAAATAAAACACAGACTTTAGTTGCTTAACAGTCATGAAAAAAGTTATATTTTATTTCATAGGTAGTTAAAAATGTTATACAAAAACTGAAAGTGGGTAAATTGTATTATTTATAATGGCATAAAAGTGTTTTTTTTATTTTTTTATTTCTTATTTCTTATTAAACATGATTGTTAGTTTTGGAGTTTCTGGCACGTTGGCTGTTTTTCTTTGTCAATTTTAACTGTGAAATGATATATTTTCCATTACTTTGATTAGAGAAAAATAAAAAGTAAAAAAAAAATTACTTCTAAAGCTACTACCGATGTAAACGCAAGCACAGTTTCATTTTATTTAATTGTATTAAAATGAAATCTATCTAAATTAAAAACATGTAAAATTAAATGGCACGGACACAAATACTCAGTTTTGTATAAAAAAATATTTTGATTTTTAAAGTTACAGAAAATATTCCTGTTTTCCATTCGATAACTGTTAATCAAGAAGATGTAAACCAGAATCTGAGTTCTCCTCTGATATGTCTGCATGGGCTATCTCTCTTTTTTTTTTTAACTTTGGGTGAATAATCAAACATT
This sequence comes from Adrianichthys oophorus, assembly GCA_036245035.1. Taxonomy (NCBI): domain Eukaryota; kingdom Metazoa; phylum Chordata; class Actinopteri; order Beloniformes; family Adrianichthyidae; genus Adrianichthys; species Adrianichthys oophorus. Next base: position 16,392,364 of record BSAI01000119.1, on the reverse strand, counting down.
TTATCACCCGCTAACAGAACGTGAGCACTGGAATCTGGAGAACGCATAATTTAGCGGAATCTTAGAAAACATCCCAGCGTTAAATAATGGAATACAGAGAGGAGAAATAACTGAACAACTCGACTGATTAAAAAAGAGGAAGATGAGGCTAGGCAGTTTGAGAGCAGCCGAGTCTTTCCATTGGAAATCAGGCCTGGCTGCATGTTTAATCTGCCCTTGATAATCCTGCAGGATTGATAAATATTCTGTGTGTCTTAATCTCAATTACCAACAGAGAAGTCAGTTCTTCAAGTAGCAGCTGTTGCACATTGATCTTTGTGTTCCCTCAGCAGCTCCTTTCCCATTTATTTATACACGCAGCCTGCTTTCCTCTCACCTTCGATAAAGAGAAAACCGCTGTATTAAAACCGCCAGAGCGTGACCTTCAGCGACGGCAGGAGAGATCTGGATTTTCATTTGGGTCATTAGAGAAGGCCAGAGGGCTCTCGAGGGGCTGAAGAACTGCACTTAATTGGCTGCAATAAAATAATTACATTAGCCTGATCTAATCTCTACCCAGAGTGCTTCACTCTTCTCAGTTAGGTGGTTTTCCCAGCATTCCGTTCACTCCAACAGGTTAAGCCCCTGCAAGTTTGCAAATCAATTTGAGCTAATGTTGACATAAAAAAATATATATATATATAATTAAATTGATTAATTTACAATGACATTTAGCAGCATTTTAGATAACATGAAGATAGAAAAACTTGATTCTCCATTTTGATTAATGATTTTTTTGTGGAATTGCTATTTTTAAACAGACTTTTGCAACATTGTGAGTCATGTCTTGTACTTTAATAATAATAAAAAAAACCTTCAGACATTGTACAATAAATATTGTGGAGATATCTTTTTCTACTGAAATTGTCTGCTTTCTAAAACTACTCCTGCAGCTCCTTTACATGACAATGTCCAAATTAAAACATGTGAAACAAGGTTTGAAAAGGCAAAATATTCAACTTTAGTGAGCAGTTCCTCTGAATAAAATAGTTCAAAGTGGCTCATGTTTTAGTGCTATATGATGGTTTGTAGAGTTTGCACCCAACTGTGCTGCTATGACTTTCTGTTTTCAATGTACTTTTATTCTGAAAAAAACATTTACAGTGCGTGTAGAATTATTATTTTTATGTTTGAACTGAAGAGTAAAACCACAAGTTCTGGTAAACTTCTACCTTTGTCTTCCTTTTACTAAAAAATATTATAGAACTTTTTTGTCTAACTCGTCAAATCTCTTTTTTAAATTGTTGTGTTTATTGATGTGGACCATCTCATTTAACTTCAATTAGTTTAAAATGAGAACATATTCTGTGTATTGACTGTATACAGTTGCTACGGTAACGTCCAGACTAGTCTTTTTCCTTCTGTGGTCTCTGAGGGTCCAGTTTTTATGGAAGAGTCTTTCCTTTTCAGTCTGGTATCATGTTGATGCTCTTGTGTTGAACTTGGACTTTTTCTCAGCTAAGCTGTAGCTAAAATCTCGTATCGGATGAAAAATGTCTTAAAATAAGGTTTTCAATTTAAAAAATTGAGCGCTTTGAGTCAAAGTTGCTACACAATTAGCAAGCATTCCATGTTGCCACAGACAGCAGGTATGGTGAACTTGAAGATGGAAGACAGCCAATATTTCTCACCATGCTCAGTTGGAGGTTAATCTGATTAGTTATCAAGCCAACTGTAGGACTAAAGATAAACTTCATATTTGGACTCCCCTCTGTGTTTGTTTGAAAGCGGGGCAGAAAAGCAGAGCTCCAGCTGCTTTTATGGTCGCTGGAGTGAATGTCAGGCTGGAGTTGCTGGTCTGTTCTGATGACAGCAGCTCATATCCTCCAAGAAACGTGGAAATATAACTCTTTGACGTGAAAATGGAAGGTCCAAAAAGCTCGCAGTAAACAAGAACATTTGTGGAAAGCCTGCACACAGATGCTAAAAGTCTTTCCTATTTCTTTGTATTTGTGATGAGCAGCCGGGAGTTACAGTCATGTGGATTTGGAGTCAGCAGCACAGATCACTTGCTTAACTTTGTAACAAAAAAAAAAAAAAAAAAAAAAAATCGCAGCTCTGGGCAACATCGCTCAATTACTGGGCTTATCGTAAGTAAGATGAGCTTAACCTCAACCTCTGGCTCGGCAGCTCCAGCTTTCCCTCTAATTAGCAGAGGAAGAGCTGCTCCTGCTTTAAACGGAACCGGGGTCAGTCCACCAAGGCTGGGAACCACTCAGAGAAACTAATTAGCCAACTTTCCAAAAACACATTTGTTTCAGAGCACGAGCTGGAAGAAAGCATCTCTCTATAAACAAATCCGTATCCTGTAAAATTCTGAGGCTGGAAGTTACTTACAGCTGCAAAGCACTTAAGCTCCAATTCCCGTCCACTTCTCCAAAAAATATTATTTTACACCTTTTTTGGGTTTTTACTGCTCGCCTTGGGGCTGTTCACTCCACGTTTTTTGCTGTCTTTGCATCACTGAAGAAGATTGTTTATTCTCAAGGTTAACGTAGAATAAAAAATTCTAGTTTGTAAGGATGTTCCCCAAAGTACACTTGACATGTATATTACATCAAGCTGAAGCGCTAAGTTCAAAAATTGAACCCAGGCTGATTTTGAGGTGTAAAAATGTTTGAGGGTAAACCTCAAAAATAGACTCTTAGAAAAGTAAAATGACTCGTTTTCAGGGGAAAAAAAAGCATTTTTTCCTGATTTTCAAGAAAAATGATCTTATCAAGAAGGTTTCAAAATAATCTTAAAAATAAATAAATAATACATATTTATATATTGATATTTTAAAATATAATACATAATCTAAACATGTCTTACGGACTAGAATTTTTTTCTTAAAATAGGAATTATCGGTAAGACCATCTTCTCACCCCATTGGCAGCTTTTCTTTTTGCTTATTTAAAACATTATTCTTTCAGTTTTAAGAATTTTAGCTTATTTCTAAGGGGCCCCTCTGAGTAGTGTGTCCACCTTAAAACCTGTTCCCACAATGAGTAGTTTTTACTTTAAAGAATTGCTGATGAAAGGCATAGAGTAATTTTACCCAAAACTCAAAACTCAAGGAATAAATAAAAACCCACTTGCTGTCAAACTATTTTACGTAACTGTGACATTTATCCTATGTGTATGTATTGTTTAGCCTGTTGCTAAAGTAAAAAGATATAAAGTATTAGGGCTGAAACAAGCTGCTAAAAATGTTTCAAAGACAAATGGAACATTTTAACAGCAATTCGTGCTTTGCAATAAAAAAGGACCTTAAAAAAGAACATTTTAAAACTGAACAAATAGAAACAACAACATACAATTAGAACAGGCCATAACATACATAAAAAACAGATAAGAAGTTAAAACACGAGTAAAAGAAAATAAGATGCCAATAAATACTGAGTATTAAAGCCATTCTAAAAAGGTTCGTTGTTAGCTGACATTTAAAGTTATTGAGGTCTGATACGTTTGATGTTTCTCAGTACTTTTGAATTTTGATAACCAACAAATAATGCAGAAAAAGTACAATAAATACATTAAAAAAAGAAAGAAGACAAAAAATGGCATGCATTTTTTTAAAGCGTAAAATCATATATTTAAGTATGACAATACTAGAATACTTGTGACTTTTAGGGGCTTCATGTAAAGTGTCCATATGGATAAAATGGTCCTTACTTGTCCCCATAAAGAGACACACAATGTTTGAACTTAAGTCCCACACTTTAAAACTAGCCAATGACCAGCACAGCTTGCAGGTCAAGAGCTTTATTCTCACTGAGGCCTTATGTAGAGCAGGCGTGAAACAGAGACGTGTCTTCAGACATGAGACTGATCATCCAGGAGATTTACACCTCTCCACAATCATCCCCGTGACCTGCAGGCATGCTCACATATAGCTTTCACCATCCCTGGCCTCCAGCTGGAGCCTTTGCAAAGACTGGTGGCGTTCCCAGGTTGGGCTGTTGAGTCTGTCAGCACAGGCAGACAGATGACTTGGCTGCTGTCTGTACAACGAAAAACTGAAGCCTATGGTGAAATCATAGGAAGCAGCTAAACCTCTAGTAAAAGGAAGTTTCATGCACCTTATTTAAACCTTGTGTGTAAATATATCATTTATTTTTATTTAGCTTAAAAAAACAAAGCAAAAACTTGAACAGAAAAAGGCATGTGACATCGACTGCACTATTCTTACATTAGTTTAAAATAAAAAGAAAACATTCTTCAGTTGTAAAATCAGCCATTTCAAAGTCAATTTTTCCACATTCTACTTGGTATGCTATACCATAATGAAGTGACATAAAAAAGGCTGTTGTTGGCTGTGTTGGGCTTTGTCCACCAGACAGACACCTAGACCACCTCTTCAGACAGTCTGTTTGGTCCAGATCAGAGTTTGCATGGATCTCTGCACACTTGATCCAGACTAACACGAGAAACAAACTCTGTCTGTTCTAAACAACCAGATAAAAAAGGTGTGAAAACACCCAAAGAATTGAGCGTTTTAAAAAAGAGAATTAGATCCTTAAAATGTTGTTACAGGACGATGAAAAGTTCCTACCTCCACGTGTGTTAACTTGAATTTTGGCTTTTAGTCTGAAAATATCTTCTTGTGAAATTTAAAAACATGTTGTGTTTGTTTTGCTATTATTCCAAGTTATTGCATTGTGAAAATTAACAGTTAAATGTAAGGAGAGACAACCAACAAGATCTTTCATTAAACGCTTGCTATCCTACAAGAAAGATTTGCAGCCAGGAAAGCTCAGTTACTATTGACAAGGCGCAGAGCTGATAAGTGTGTGTGTTTACTGTACATGCACTTTAGATATTGTAATTAGGTCCTTGGAGTGAAAACTAAACAATCTCATGGGCTCCAAACAGACCCACATATGCAAAAATAAATGGAAAAAAAGAGGAAATGTAAACAAAGTACATATATTTCACGCACACCAGTGAGCCGTCAGATTAATGGTTTTTCGCTGTAGCCCACAACATTCCTTCATTATGATAAAGCCTTGAAATGTGAAAGAAAGAAGTCTCCAAAGCACACATACAGACCCACACATGCAGGGTCTAAGCACACACAGCGGAGCCACAAACCGTATCTGAAGTGCTGCTTTTAATAATGCATGAAGGCACAAATGTGTCTGTGGTGCCGGTGTCTTGGATGGCAAGCCCTAATGAAGTTGGCCACGTCTGCCGTACGCTGCTGCCAAAAAAGTCATAAATAAACATCAGTCTGCTAATTAAACCGCGCTCTGGCGACTGTACTCACCAGTAAACAAACAGCAGAGGTAGTGGCTGCTAACACGTCTTTGCAGGGAGTGAAGGAATAGTAATGCCAGGCCTTCTTTTCACAGTCACTTCAGTAGGCACCATGATGCACTCAGAGGACCCTGAAGTGAAAGGAAACTGAATGAGGGAAGAGTTTATAAGAGGGGAAAGCTAAGAACACCAACATGAGATTAAAGTCCTTCTTACTTGTTCTGTAACTGCTGAGTAGAATTAAGGCAGATTTCAATATTCCTGCATGTTTTGAGACAACTTTCTTCATGGTTACACAGTAAATTCATGCTGATCTAGTCATGTTTAGGCCATAGGAACAGATATTGAGAATAATGTAAATAGTTAATTTTTTTTTCAAGAAATTACACAAATCTGATACAGACAAGTTTTAAAAAATGTGATGGTAAAACGTATTAAATACCACTGAGCAAGAGAAAAATAAATGTTTGAAACTTTGAGTGGTAGTTTGGAAGACTGACAGTTGTTGATGAGCTTGGTTTTATTAAGCTTTGATTTAAATTAGGGGTAAAAAAAAAAAAAATTAGAAGTTGAAGCATCAGCTGGTAATGTTAAACAAAATACTGGGGTTACCCAGAATGGGGAATTACACCAACAACTCTTTGATGTTTGCTAATCAACTAATATAAAATAACTGCAGTTAGTTTGATCTATTGTAAAATAATTTGCAGTTGATGCGTCACAAACCTGAGCTTCATCTGCTCCCGATCCATCACAATTTAAATAAAGAAACACCAAAAAAAAAGCAGTTTAATCTCAATTTCCTCTACATATGTCTTTCATCACAAGAAAAATGTTACAAGAACATAAAATACCATTTTCACTGGAGGCCTTCTAACCTTCTCACTAAAGTAGAAAAGTTTTAGTTTGGTCACGTTTAGAAGATCTGGTGACAAATACAAGAACTTGTGACAAATATCAACTTTGATCAAGACAACAAAAATCTGATACAGAGTTCAGCCAATGTAGTCGATGGTGTTTATATTTTTATTTTTTAGCACAACATCAGAGATGGGAAGAAAAACCCATTATTTTTGATCAAGCAAATGAGTTTCAGTAAAAAAAAATAAAGTAAAAAAAGGTCATGCCAATTGGTATTTAGGTCAAAAGGAAATAATAGGAAATACTTGGGTTTAACATGGGCTGGACAAATTAAATAGATACAGACACTAACAAAATTCAATCAGAAAACAGTTCGAGCTGCTGCATCCTCAGATTTCAATATATTTAAGTGTTATTGTTTGTCTATATAACACAATAAAACTGATCATTTTCAAAATTAACTCATTTTTTATCAAAAGTAACTGTGGTATGAATGTATGACAACATTACACAAGTCTGTAGGCCGATTCAGCTTAATGTTTTGTTTCACAACTTTTGCAAGTGCAGATGTGGAGGAAGTACTGGCTCAATATTTGATTTTTCATGTAAGAATTTAACCCTTTTGGAGTTACTTCCCTGGATGGATTTGAGTTTGAATTGAGTAAATGTGATTAGGCGCTCATATGCTCTGTTGTGTCTCCTTCACAGCCTGCAACTGTAACCTTCACGCCAGACGGTGTCGGTTCAACATGGAGCTGTATAAACTGTCGGGGAGGAAGAGCGGAGGAGTCTGCCTCAACTGTCGGCACAACACAGCTGGCCGTCACTGTCACTACTGCAAGGAAGGGTACTACAGAGATCTGTCAAAACCAATCTCACACAGGAAAGCATGCAAAGGTACAGAGATCAATTCTTGGCTTGGTCAGCTGTGGCAGAAATCAGGGAAATCAGTTGACCTTTTCTGCAGTTTATTTTTTTCCTGATATTTAAAGTTTTCCAAAAACACAACAGGGTGTTGCAGAATGTTTTGGGTCTGATTTGAGACAGTTTTTGAAAAAGTGAGGCGGATGCGGCGGGGAAAGGTGGGAGTGGAGCTTTCCACATTCCTGCGTCGGCCTCCTCGTGGTCCCTCTCTGTCAGCAGAGATGAGTTGGGGGTCTTCAGGGATTGTGGGGGTCGGCTTAGCATGGGCTGGGTCAGGCCTGATGTTCCCTCATTGACACGGAGTTATTTGGCTAAGTTTGAGGTGGGGTGAGGGGATGACAGGACAAGCAAAACAAACAGCCGATGTGTGAAGTGATCCCTGGTGTGAGTCAAAGATGGATGAGAATTCAGGGAGATCCACAGAAGGGATGCAATTCTTAAAGAAAAGAAAAAGGAGGGGGAAGAAAAAGCAAAGGTCGGGATTGGAAGGGCAGCACGAGAATGAGAGATGGGAGTGGAGGGATGATGGGTGAGCAGGAGGAGGAAGGAAACACACCTCTTTGCAGGTGTGCTCGCTCCTCACGGCTGGATGAATCGCCTGCCACCAGCCCTCACCATCGCTAATAAGGGTCAAAGAAAAGAGGCGGAGGAGGAGGGAGAGGTGAGGGTAGCTGAAAAGAGAGACACCATGTTTTCTCACCTCTTCAATAGCTGCAGGGAAAGATAACAGGAGCGGGATCCCTGTGCAAACAAGCCAGGGGACGACTCTGTACAAACAGCAAATTTCCCAGAAACACTAGCATACCTGTTTGAGCCTCTCGGAGCTCGGAAGGGCTGTCCACGAGGAAATATTAGCCGTCGGCTGACAGTTTAATCCCGAGTTATTCTTTATCCCTCAGCAGGAAGTAAATAAATAACTGACCTATCAGTCAGCTTGACGTGCATCAGGCCTCAATGCAAACACATCTGTAAAACACTCCAGACTGACGTTAGCTGAGATGACACCAGAGATCTATTTTATTCGGCTCCACTCGTTTCCACCTTTGCATTTACTTTAGCCGCCACGTTCTGTTCTTTTGCAACTAGGAGATTTATCAAAACGGTGCAGAGGAACATCAAACAAGCCGCACACCGACTAATTAAATCCTTCACATCCACCAGCCAAATCTCACACAGAAATCAACTGAAAAAAAATCTCCAAACCCACCAGTTTCTCTTGAGGAATATCCCTGAAGTGACTTTAGCACCTTTCATGGCTTTGGGCCCATTCTCCTTTCAGCCAGGAATGCAAACACACATTCATCACTACAGGACAGCGTGTCTTGTTAACCCCTATCCTCTACCGCGCAAAGCAGCCAAGACTGTTGTGGAGGTTTAACCTTTTATTCATTTATTGTCGTTCATTTTACATCCCGTCTTGTGTTTTTTAAGACACAGCATCTCATTCGTCACTGAAGTTTTTTATTCCTTAAAATAGAAAATGTACATAACTTATGATTCTGCTTTTTTTTTTTTATCAACTGAACGGAGAGCCTGTTTTGTTTTGGTTCCCAATCGGCAGCGGACAAATCAAATTACCCACATCAACGTAGAGTGAAAACCTCAGCAAAAGCAGAAATGTGCCTCCACTGCTGTGGAAACCTGCTCTCACACAGCTCTGATGACAACCTTGATGTTAGGAAAATGTGGATAAATGAGTCATGACATGAAGTCATAACACCAATTCAAAAGCTGTGAAAAATGCGCCTGGTATGGACCTCTGACATCTGGAGTAAAGAGATGTATAATACATGTCTGGATCTGTGGAGCTGATTTGAACCTTCATGAGAAGTTGTGCTACTGATCTGGAGCAACCAAGATGGCTACAATCCCATCATCTATCTTGTGTACAGGAAAAGTTGCCTCTTCCAGCCTAGAGCTAAATATAAATACATATATATATATTTATATATAAGTCAATGTAAACACACATGCATGTGCGCTTCGGGCTTCTGCGTTCAAACCTCTCACATTTACAAGTAGCTCCGCAGGTTTCTATGACCGTTTTTGGGCTCTACAAACAAAACACGTGGCCGTTGTATGCGAAAATGGATCATGAAGGAGAAATCAATATTTGCGTTTTGTTCCTAGCTGGAATTATATGACAGCAAGTCTTTCATAAATCGGAATAGAGCTGAAAAAAGGCAGAAAAAGAGGAATAATCTCATTCTCGCTTGTTCAGTATGAAGACAATGGACATGTGACGAGAGAACCAGTGCTCTTGAACATTCATCACATGCCTGGTGTGTACGTATTATGTAGCTTCAGAGACTAAAACACAGGCTAGTCTTTTCATTTGTTTTTAACCTTGTCTGAAAACATGCAACACATTAAAGAGTTTAAATATAAGAATAGAAGAAATCTATTCCCTATAAACTATGGTCCAAGCTTTATGACACACTAGTTTTACCTTATTATATGTGCATGGTGGTGTAATGGTCAGCACCCTTGTTTCAAAGTGAGAAGGCCTTGGTTCAGGGACCTTTCTGTGTGGAGTTTGCACGTCCTCCTGGTGCATGTGTGGGTTTTCTCCACGCGCTTAATTGATCATTCTAAATTGTCCCCAGGTGGAAATGAGAGAGTGTGGTTGTGTGGCCCTACGGCGGACTAGCGACCTGTCTGGGGGGTGCCCGCCTTCACCCAACAGTAGCTGGGACAGGCTCCAGCAACACTGTGATCCTGAAAGGGGTTCAGCAAGTTCCAAAAATGGATGGATGGATGGGCTCACACTCTGGTCGCAGTATCATTAAGTTATTGGCAGATGGGTAAATAAAGAAAAACAAAACCTAGCAGCATCTATTGTACTGGGGTGTAAGTAATTCTGTGATCTGCAGCTGGGCTTGCTCTGTAAAATTGCATTGGGAGTGGTGAACAATCATCTCCTGGCATTATTAGACACAGTTTTCAGTCTCACAATGTTTGAAACTATTCTGCGCCGGAAACTCAAATATCAAATAAAGCATACCTTGGAAAATGAGAACCTTCACCATCACACCCTGGAAAATAAAACCACGAAGCAGGTTAAAGGGATTGACTTCATTCTATAATTTGAAGTGGGAACAGTGGCTTAAATATGTGCCTAAAACAGAACTGCATTTGTCATGTTTTAACAGTTACCTAAGGGTTTATTCCGACTGGACACATTTGGTTCACTTAAAGTCAACCAGAGTTTGTTTCCCCTGACAATCCGGAACCAATTTTCAGTCTGAGTACCCTCAAGCTCTCTGACACATGTTTCGAGGCGGTCTTGGTTCATCTAGAATCGGACAGAGTTCCAGTTCGCTCTGAGTTTCTTCGGTCTGAATACGCTCCGTGCTTGGAGCAGAACAACAAAACATTATACAAAGTAGCAGAGCAACGATGAGACACAGGAACTCATTGAAATTTGGTCCAATAAGTGCAAGCTCATTAAAACAACATTTAACGTGATACACTTTGCTTGTCGCACAGTTTTCCTGACAATCTATATCTCATAAACACTTATCAGCGTACCTTATCCGTTGTCTCCTCAGCAACCGCCTTGCAGCCAAATGTTTAATGTTTAATGTGTTACATACCTACACATTTTACAGATACCGTAATTTAATTGTTTTCAGATAATATGCTTACGCCCACAAACAGTCATGTTATATGCCACTCGTGACATCTATACTACGTCATCCGCATCGAGGATTTATTTTTCTCGCCTCCTTAACCTTCACTGCCACTTCTCACCAAAGTGAAATGTAAACACATTTCATCAGTGTTTAAAAAAAGCCAGCTTACCGAGCGGTTTTGTTCAGTTTAATTCATAAAATTTGCCAGAATGTGTGCACCTTCCACCTCTCACCAGCTCAGTGTAATTATAAGCAAACACTGTTCATGTTCTGCGGAGGGTTTCAGTTATGTTTAGACAGATAGATCTGTGGTAATCATCTCAAGCTGACAAATGAAATGAATCAGGAATGGATTTCTTCTTATGTCCATAGTAACATTCTTTACCAGAAAAGTTAAAGACAACAAAGTAAAGACACGTGTTGCTGTATTACATGACACTCTCTGAAAATACTGGGCTTTTGGCTCGACAGTAGACACCTCCAAGAGCAGACAGAGTCCTGCCCTCCCAAAGCTTAACCACATCATAACTCAAGTAAATTCAATGAAACTGAAACCCCTGAACTAATTTCTGCAGCGTGGGTGCTGCACCTTGGTGACAGCGTTAACTCTAAACTTCTTAAAGTTTGCTTATTGGATTGGAGTGGATTTATTGGCTTGTGCAGCTCATTTCCACAGGATACTTTTGAGGGCAAGAAAGGCTTCTCCATTACTGAGCGAGTTAAAGTTGTAACATCACTTCTTATTGGGTAGGGGAGTGAACTCAAAACGTCTTCAATCACCGTCAGGTTTTGTCCTTTTTTGGAGTTTGGGCTGTACGTACAGGGCATCACTTGACAGAAAACGACAAAATGAGGTTGATTTGAACAGAACATTCTGTATACTTCCCAGGCACTCTCACACTGGACTGTTTCATCCACACAAGTTTTCTTCAATGAAAAGACTGCTTCCTTTCTACAGTATAAACTCAGATCTTAATACACAACACATTTACTAATAAGACATTTCCACATTTTTTGTTTTTCTTTTATGTTACATACTTTTCGGTTGACTTCTACTCTGTGGTCCACAGGATCGCCTGCATGTGTTCACATTAATACTGAACCACACTGAAGTTCACTTGCTGTTGAACTTAGACTTCATTTCCAGTTGGACCAAATTTCACCTGTCTGTCTGGTCATTCACAACTCAGATTTTGGGCAGACATCCACAACTCAGCTCAGATTTTTGCACAACTGACATGCAGAGCTGTGACTCTCAAAGACTAGGATTGGCCGGTCCTGCTCTAGTTTACAAACTGCAGGGCATATTTAGACGACTTGTTCAGCACTTGACAGTGCAGTGTGAATCCAAGTCAAACCAAAATCAAATAAATTCCATCAGGCCACTCCATCAGAGTACCTCTGTGACTGAGCTGATCTACATCTGTCTTTAAGCTCAGTTGTAAGTCACACTGGTAGAGATTTTAAGAATTGTGCTTATCTTGATTTTACAAATCAAAGACATGCTTATTTTTACCCTGTGAGACTTTCTGGATTTGCAAAGCAGATTTTTGGCAAACGAGCGTCTCAGTTTAATAATCGTCCTTGGAGGACAATATAAAGTCGACAACATCTACTTGTAGCTCGAGAAGATTGGCGTCGCTGCTGTGACTGATGGATGGATTCAACAGCCTTCAAACACAAACAGAAACTGCGGTGTAATTACATCGATCAGTCGGTTGATGAGGAACATATTTTTTGTGCAGTGTCCAAAGCTCTGGGTTGATTGAGGAATGGTCTGTTTCTATCAGAATGGCATACTAAAAGCCTCCATCCCCTCTTCTCCGCATATGTCTTTAATTGACACAGCAACTTTTCTTCTTTTTTTTTTTATAATCGTGCAAAACATGTTTTTCAAACTTGGGTTTGGCAAACTCTCTTTTTACGACTGTAGTTTTTCTGATTTCATTTTCAGTGTTCTGATATGGGCATGCTTTTATTTAGAAGGAAATGTGTACGAAGTGTTATGTACTCTAAACATCACTTTCAAAATAAAGTCCAATGAATGCTGTCTCAGTGGCCAAACAAGCCTCACGTAAGCATGTATTCTTATAAATAAAACTTGGAATTGCACGCGAAGCAAAGACAGGCTCTCCAAGTAGTGAATGTGTAATTTAGAGTGGTCCAAAGATGCTGGAGGAGGAGCAGACATCTAATTAACACAACACAGACTGGGACTGGAGTAGACTAAAATTATTCCTCTTGGCACAAACCAAATGAGGGAATAGAGTTCAGACTTCAAACAGCTTTTTGGTAAACGATAGGCAGAATTAGAAATTCTCGTTGTGCAATTTCAGACCCAACTCTGGAAAAGTCTTCCTCTCCATCTCCTTCCCATTATCCTTCCATTGGAAGCATTCTTCTGCCAGCAAGAACGTTTACAGTTACAGTTACACAAGTCTAATCCTTCAGATGCTGATTTATGGCATGAGAAAGTCCAGCTGCTGACGAACAGCAGCTTTTTATCGAAAGTGTTCTTCAGTTTTTCTTTGCTAGAAAGGCGGTAACAGGAAGGGCCTCTCTCTCCCGCTTGGTCATATCTCTCAAAGCCATCTGGACATGTAGAAAAGCACTTAACTCTTTAAGTGGACACATACTTGAGACTCTTACTCACGCCTCTAGAATGGGTCAGTCTTTTTCAGGTGCAGGTGCAGCCTCTTATGGAGGACGGAAAACACCATCAGGAATAAATAAATACAAGTGGTAAAAAATAAATGAAATTGTATTTATTTTTTGCTCAGAAATAGAAAAATAAATGTATAAATGTTTAGGTACATTTCCACATTTATTATTTTGTTTTAATTTTGCTTTTTTACTTTGATTTATTAGTACATGTAAATCCGGTTGGGCGTGATGATATGGATGGTCCCTCCCTCACATTACCTGTGTGTATGAATTCTGTTTGCAGATGAAGCTGCTTGAGTTACAGTGGCCTTTGGTTTATCACTAGGGCTACGTTTTAAAAATGACCTTCACTTTTCTCAGACAGACGTTAACATTTTCACACTTTTTTCTTTTATCTAAACTCTCAAAGTTCAAACCTTCATAGAAAAACAGGTCCAGTATTGTGGAATGAAAACAAGGATCGGAATGCGATCAAAGTATTCATGTAGATTTGGAAAGCTGAGCTCTTTCTGTACAGGAGACAGTGGCGGACTTGATAGTTTGGGGGCCGAATCGTGAGTTTTGCGATCTGTTGCACCTCTACTATATATCCACCGACCTCTGGACCAGAGTTGCATACTTCACATTAAACAGAACGTGTCTAAATTTTTCTGAATTGTGAGATGGTTCAAGTTTGTTTGACAAGCAGTAAAAAAACATCACAAGACATTGAATTTATTTTAGAGCTCATTCGCACTGATGTAGTTTACAGATGACTATTGTCAATGTCAACTGCGGGAAAAAGCCATTAAAAAGGCTCTAAGGACAAATCGTTTTCACAAAACTTAGCTTGAAACTCTTTTTTGCATCATTACAAAGGATACAAACATTTAGTTGACCAGTTATCGTTCCCAGGGTCCAAGTTTGTTCAATTCCATAGTCTAAATCTTAAATCTGTGGATTTACAGTTCAGTTATGTGAATTTACTGGCTTAACATACATTTTAGGGGGAGAAAAGGCACTGTAAATTTAAAAATCAATACAAGTCAATAAAAGCTTAGCTTCAAGCAGAATTCACACATACTGTGAGGGAGGGGCCCTTGGCGCCATTGCTCCGCCTCCTCTAACTTAGCATGCTGGACAAAGTAAGGTCTAATAAATCAAAAGTGTGAACATTTACATTAGTACAAAAGCTGAAAGACGGAAAGTGGAAATAAAAACAAACGAGGATCAATTTTAATGAATAAATATAAAATTTGTAGTAATTGATATACAATTTATATATTTATTTATTAATTATATATAAATTGAAATACCCCTGCGACAGACTGGCGACCAGTCCAGGGGTGTACCCTGCCTTCGCCCATGAGTAGCCAGGTTAGGCTCCGGCAACCCCGTGACCCCGAAAGGGATAAAGCGGATTGGACAATGAATGAATGAATGAATAAATTGAAATAATAAACAACCACAAATGTATTTTAAATAAACAATAGTAGAAAACCAGAAAGAAACAAAACAATAGATGTGGAAATATTTATTTATGAGTGACATTTGTTTGTGTAATTTTGCTTATTTATTTATTGCAATATGTTTTTTTAAACATCTTTTTTAGTCCCCCATATCGTCCAGCCAGCCAGCGAGCAATTTGTCATCTAAGAGGACGCAGAATTTCTTTTAAGTCAGAGAGGAGAAGGAGTCTGGCTGTTTCCCACCTGTGTACCATGTGCTCTGCAGCTTGATTTACTGGCAGACCTCTTAAAAACACACGCTCACTTCTGAAAATCTTGAACTCCTCCGACATCCTCCTTGATTCACAGACCTGAAGACGTGTCTGACCGGCCTCCACACGGTTTAGTCGGCCTAATCACAGCATCTGTTTATTTGAACCCTTTGGAGACAGTGACAGATGGCTCTGATGTCGGTACTCGAAGGCTCTTAAGGAGGCTTTGAGTCTGATAAGAGGCCTGAACAAGCACCCGCAACGTGTAGTAAAAGACCGATAAGATTAGCAACAGAAGCCAAGACACAGGAAACAGGCAATATAGATAAAAGCAGCCGTTTGATAGAGGCAGCAGCTCCCTACAAAACTTCATTGGGAAAATATACAGTGTTAAAGACCCACTCCGATGAAAATCAGGTTTTTGTTTTTAGATATGTTCTTATGATGAATAGCATATATGTAAAAAAAAATTTTTTTTTAAAGTATTTCATTCATTCATTCATCTTCCAATCCGCTTGATCCCTTTCGGGGTCACGGGGCTGCCGGAGCCTAACCCGGCTACTCATGGGCGAAGGCAGGGTACACCCCTGGACTGGTCGCCAGTCTGTCGCAGGGGCTTTTAAAGTATTTGTTTATTCAAATCTTTGTGAATCAGGAGCAGACAAAAAAGATATGAATACAACATTTAGTTGTATGTTTAACATGTCTGTTTTGAATACTATTTGTTTTCGTTTTGAATACGACGTTTCTTTGACTTGAATATGAAATAGGTCCTGTTAACTCACTGTCAAAAATACATCATAGGGTCACCGCCATATACATCGATTTTTCAAATTGTTGTGTTGTTGAGATTTATGTAATGAACTAAAATAAGAACCTTTTTGAACAATATTGATCCTGTAACATGACAATTATCTTAATAGCCATAGCTCTGTTGAAAATGGAATAAAACAGATCATATTACAGCGATCTCTGGCCGCATTTTGTGGTTGTTAGGCGACAGCAGCTGATCCATGTAAACAATGCACAAGCGGATAGTTTCAGACCCAGAAGTGATGGAAAACACCCCAAAAAGGAGTGGCAGACATACCACTCCATTCATTAGGTGTATAAAAAAAAGGTCCATGTCTGTCAAAATTGATTGATAATACGAGGAATATGAAAAAAAAAACAGCAAGCTAACTCAGAACTAAAGTAGGTTAACTGGCAGCCGATGATGTGGCAATAAAAAAAAAAAAAAATTTCCATATCCCATGGGGTGGTTGTTGTTGTATGAACGTTATTCCCACAACTCACAGGCAAATTTGGAATGAACTACTGCCGCTCTGCAGAAATTATCTTAGAAAAAAAACACAGATGTTGGCTAAAAACGATATAATCATAATCAAAAGACCCCTGGAAACACTTTTAAATCAGAAGATCATCAGAGAGGGTTTCCTGAAGACACCAATCCTGCCTGAAGAAGAGCCAATAGAGAGTTATATTCCTGCCTTGCAGCATTTTTTCTCCTCTGAGGTAAAGTGCAACATGGTGCCTATAAAGAAACGGGGTATACACCAGGGGTGTACAAATCCAGGCCTCAAGGGCCTTCTGCTGGTTTTCCAGAAACCCTACTTTTTCTGCTGCTGATTTCCTGCCTTAGGTGTGTTTAGCCCATGAGGAGCTTCAATGGCATGTTGGTTGGAAAACAAGCAGGACACCGGTCCTTGACGCCTGGATTTAGACACCCGGGATAAAAACTAGCAGCAATTTTCACAGTCGGACACACTAAGCTACGGACTCACCGGGTATGTGATGAACGTACAAGAATGCACTAAACGCAGGTCTTTGAGGGTGCATTTTGCTCATGGTGTTCACACTGGACAAGCAGGGAGGGTCTTCTTTTTTTTTTTTTTTTTACCTGCACAAACCCCTCCTACAGTTGAAAGAGGTTTGGTTTGAAATATGGAAGCGGTGCAAATTTCACAAATCTTGCCCCAGGCTTTTTCTGTCACAGCTCTATTTTAATATATGAAAAACTTGGTGCCGTATAATTCCAGCTGGGTACAAACTGTAATTATTTTTTCTTCTCCATGATCACTTTTCAAACAGTTGGCACTTCTGTGAATTAAAAGGAATGCCATCCATATGTCACTCTCACAACAGAGTCCCTTATTGGTCAAAGTTTGACTTTCAATGCGCGTTTTGTACATAGAGCCTGAAAACGGTCGTAAATACTTACGCAAGAGTTTTGAAAGCGGAAGCCCGAATGCACATTTATGCTCATTTACATAGACTTTTCATTGAAGTGACCACTTGAACACGCGTTTCCGAGACTGGTATGAACATTTCTTCACTGTCTCACAATTACCTGACACTTCACACTCATTCAGCTCTCATTGCCAACTTTTTAATGGCCGTACCGAAAGTAAAGGCTAAAAATGTGTGTAAAGGTTTCTTTTTATGTCTATTAAAATTTGGTTTGTCACCATGGGAACAAATTGTACTTAATGGTTCTTTGGTTAAAGGCTGAGCAGTCTGCTTTAAAAATAAATCCAAACCACTAAAACTCGCCACAAACTTCAAAGTACATGAGCTGAACGTTTGATGGCTTTGGGAGTGACAGGTGACACAATGCAGAGAAAAATCCCAGAGTTCATGTAACAATTAAAAGTTGAGTCAGATTTTCCAAAAAAAACCTCAACAAAAAGGTGAAACTGAGCGCTGGAGCGGTAAGCGTGTGGAAACACACACATTTGGCTTTGTAGGTGCAAATTGTGATTGATTCACAGATCTGTTCTGGTCTGGAGCACATTGAGACTGGAAGTTATTTATGTTCCAAAATATTTGAGAAGAAGGGACTCTCAGACAGCCATTTTTTTAACAGTGATTTCTAACCCGACAGGTTTGGCTGTGAAATAAATTAAGCGTTTGGATTTGGGGTGAGCAATTGAAAAATGATTACATTCCTGCAGCATGTGTGTTTGATAGACCTCCCAGTTTGGGAGGAAGTGTGAAAGACGTTTTGGGCGCACGTTCAAAGCCCCGACATTAATCAGAAACAGGCTATTAGGATTATCCTCCGTTATTTCATCGTTTGGTAAACACGCAAAAGTCATTCTCTTGACTTTGCGCATCCCAGCTGCGGGCAGCTCAAATATTAGCATACATGACATTCTCATTTGTGCTTCAACCTTGGCACTGAAGCAGCAAGGGGAACAAAAAAATGCCTGTCGACCTGCAGGAAGTGTGGCCTTTTGAGGAAAGTGTTGTGTTTTTGTACCTGAGTGAGTCTTGTTCCTCTGTGCACGCCTCCACCTGCCTCTCACCACCCTGTTATTGTTACCACACCGCCACCACCTGCACTCTCTTTAGATAGTGTTTTTATCTCCCCCTGTGTGTGTGTGTGTGTGTGTGTGGGAGACCACTCACTGTGCCTCTCTTTCTTCCTCTGTTTCCTCGCAGCATGTGATTGCCATCCCGTGGGTGCTGCTGGCAAAACCTGTAACCAAACCACAGGACAATGTCCCTGTAAAGATGGCGTCACTGGTATCACGTGCAACCGCTGTGCTAAAGGCTACCAGCAGAGCCGCTCGCCCATTGCCCCCTGCATAAGTACGTGGAACCAGACCTGTCTATCAATCTGCAATCATGCATACATGCACACGAGAACACCTTTTTTATGAAGCAAACACTTAATGTGAATAAAATCTAAAAATCCCTGCATGAAACTAGGCCTTCAAACCAAATTTAGCTCCTTTAGATTTTTCCCCCTGCTTGTTCCTACTGGACCAGGTAGGTCCAGACAATCAGAATTTTGAATCACCTGATGTAGCCAATCAGCACTGGAAATTTGGGAGGAAAAAGAGTAAACAAGTTTGGGTACCCTTTCTCCCAACCTGCTGGTCTTTAATAAGAGAGTGACTAATCTGCATGGCTGCATGGATGGACCCAATGCAGCAATGTGCATCTTGGCTGCACATTATACGTGTGGCCAAGATGAATTTTTATCAGTTTTTGTGCTGGTCGCACGTAAATACATTCGAGTAACATCAGCCGTTTTATAAAGTTAGGATACAGACCTACTAACAAGACCTCACAATCTATAAGCAATGCAAAAAAAATCAATTTATCAATTTTCTATTAGTTAAAGGAGAAAAATCAGCTCCATTTTCTAAACTAACACTTTTTAGGCAAAGCTCTCTTCATTTCACATTTCTCTAAGGATTTTTTTCTGATTAGAAATAAATCTGCATATTATTAAATTCTGTGGTCAACACAAAAATGATTTAGCAATTTCTGGGACTCAACGCTGAGGTGTAAAAAATGCACCGCCACATAAAAACGATTGCTTCAAATCATTCACATCCTTCTTTCAGGGTCTCACAGATTGTCGAGTTTCTTTACTGCAGTTATATTATATTTGAGTTTGTGCACACTTTCCACTGATGTCAGCCAAAAATCTACACGAGGCAATAATGAGATCCAGGCTCACTCTTTCTATGATGTCCTGTCGGCTGATCAACAACAGCATCAGCACCTTTGGTCTTCCGGAGTTGTTATTTTCCCAGTGGTTGTTTTCTGTCATTAAATGGTCAATAAAAGTCAAGCCCTGGCGTACGAAAATCCTTCATCAGATTCTCATACACCAGGAGGCTTGTTTCCTTCATCCCAGCTGGGAAAATCTGATTGTACCCAATCAAAAGGCTTGATTCTTTTTTTTTCCTCCCCTCCCACGCAAATCCATCCCTGTTGCACACCTTTTCCCTCACTGTGTCCTCTGTCTGTGCATGCATTCATCTGGTGCAGGATCGTGGTTATGTTTTTCTGTGCGATGAACTTCACAAAACAGAAGAAAAAAAACAGGAATAGGGTGTGTGATGTCTTCTGTTGCCACCCTGCTCCTTTGGAGATAAAAGAACCCCCATTTCTATGCATGGTCTCTGTTCGTGTCAGTTTCCTGTCCAGTTTAAGTCCAGCAGAGATGGAGGGAGGGGTGTCAGAATCAAGTCTTTGGATGTTAAACTGCTGTCACCACCGCAGCAGGACATGAAGGAGGACCAAACGGACGAACTGTGAAAAAACAGCTTTTTCCAGCTGTAGCTGTGGCAGTCAGAGGTCACACAAGAATGACCCCTTAAGGATGTCATAAAATTAATTTTGACCAAGAGCATCCAGAATATGAGGGACAATCTGCAGGTTAGCAGCGTTTAGCAGTAAAGGAAAGTTTCAAAAAACTAAAATGTCTCCAACACAATGTAATGTTAGCTGCTCAGCAGTGAGGTTTAATAAAAGAAAACAGCTGAACTTTGATAAGAAAATGAATTATCAGAGGAGGAGGTGCTAAAGAAACAAAAGTTATGGCTTTAAGCATAAGCTTTAGAAAAACATGATGTGAATTCATGCTTTATCAGAATTAATTTTACCATTTTAAAACTTGCTGTTACATAAAAGGACAGGCTGGGCGCAGCTGAGTTATTCAATTAAATTAAATTTTACTTATATAGCCCATGTCCAACCCATTCTCACTCCCAAGTCGTCACCTATTGATGCATGGGTAAAGAGCCCTCCACGTCAAAGATTGACGCTTTGTTTTTTGACGCACAATTAAATCAAGGCTCCCCAACCTCCAAGCTGCAAAACTGGTACCCTAACCCTAACCTAAACTAGGTACCCCAACCCTAACCATAACCCAGTACCTGTTCCAGATACGGTACTGTATCCAGGCACGGACCGGGCTAGGGTATCAGTACTGGACACGTCCAGGAACGGACTGGGCTAGGGTACCTGTACTGGGCATGTCCCGAGGTATGGTCTGCATTTTGTACCACATCCGACAAAACGACTGGACCCCTGATTTAATAGGAACAGCGAGCGCGTCAAGAGTTGGGGGCACCCAAAGCATCAAAGAGGGAAACAGAGGGCTCCTTACCCATGCGTCAATATGTGACGGCTTGGGAGGGAGGATGTGTGGCAATATCACACAATACAGATGTCTCAGGGGGCTTCACACTGGTATTCACACAAAAGAACATAAAGTCAGTCATAAAATTTAAACAATAGCTGGTTGCTAAACTAAACTAAACAGACTAAGCTAAACTGACATGACTGCCCTTAGACCCTCCTTCTCAGTGAGGAAAAGCTCAAAAAACCTATCTTAGGGGGGAAAAAATAAGAAACCTCAGGGATAACCTCATGAAGGAGGGATCCTCTTCCAGGATGGACAGGCAATATACCAGAGCTGTTAAAGAAGAATTAGCTTATCTAACTCTACAACTACATGTTTAGGCACAGGCGAGGTCCACTGCGAAAGACCGGAGTACAAACGATCAACCTTGAATCTCTCAAAGAAGGGACAACAAATGAATCGCACTGCACCAAATAGAGGCATGATGAACAAAAGAAAAAAGAATACTGGATAAATGATAAAGAATAGATGGGAAGAGGAGAGGAGAAGTAATAGAGGACAGAACCCCAGTGCACTTTACTTTCCCCAGCTTCTAACTTCTAGTAGCCTGCTAGCAACTAATTGGAATTGAAGTTTGATTCAAACATGTTAATGGTAAGTTGCATTAGTATGGAACACATAGCAGATGGTAATAATAATAGGAATAGCAAAAAAACCTGCAGTTTAGCATGTCAATATTAATATAATATATTATGAATCTAAGCCAAGCCCACGTAAGCCCTCTAAGCTGGGGGAATAGGGCCACCATGGCCCAGTTTATTAAACCATCTTTCCTTTTGCTTAGTTCCATAGAGAAGTATGTATCAATGGATGTCATGGAAATTATAATTATTACCCCAAACTTCATTACAGTAGGTGAGGTAGGGGAGCAGTAAATTAGATATTTTCTGATTACTAGCTAGCCTGGCAATAGGCCTGTCCAAAGAGGAATGTTTATAGCCTAACTTGAAATGTAGAAACTGTGTCTGCTCTCTTACATGAGCTGGGAGCTTATTCCATAAGACAGGGGCTTGGTGGGTAAAGGCTCTACCTCCAATTTGTTTTTAGACAAAAATGCTTTGCTAAAAATGCTTTTAGAGATTGTAGGAACCACAAGTAGTCCTGCATTTTGTGAGCGAAGAGTTCTGTTTGATTGGTAAGGCACTATGAGATATTTTATGTAGGACGGGGCCATACAATTTATGGCCTTATAGGTTAGCAGGAGGACTTTAACTGGGACCCAGTGAAGTGAAGCTAACAGAAGTAATATGTTCTCTTCTGCTGGTTCCTGCTAACAATCTAGCTGGAGCATTTTGAACAAGCTGAAGACTTTTTAAAGAACTTTGAGGTAATTAATTGTCATCCAAGTTTTGATGTCTCAATTGATGCAGTCATTAAGTTTCTATGTGGTCATTCTGGTCAGGTTTAATGGATAAATACAACAGTGTATCATCTGCATAAAAGTGAAAATTAATACTGTTTCCTGATTATGTTTCCTAAGGACAGCATGTAAAGCATAAACAGGTCTCACAGAACCAGACTAGAGATTACTCCTTTTTCTGAGGCCAATAACAAGCCATTAGTGACTCTAACTAGCGCAGTTTTATGGTGAGGTCTGCACCCTGACTGAAAATCTGCAAAGTGGCTTTTGTCCTGTAGGTGGCGTTATAGCTGGGTTAAAATGCCAGGATCTAAACTGGGCTTTTGCAGAATAGGTTTAACAACTAAATTTTTAAAAGATTGTGGTACATAACCTGTTTCTAGAGATGTATTTATAAAAGTCCAAATAGATTCTTAATGGATTCAGTCATGTGACTTAAGCAAAGCATTTTTATAATTGTGGACAAGAATGAGTCCTATGGTGCAAAGATAAAAAAACAGGATGATGTCTAAGTAGTAAAATTAAACAAAACATTTATGTAAAATACGTTTAAGGCTTTTTTTTTTCTTTTTTTACAAAATAAATCTTAATATTTAACAAAACATAGAATGGTTTAACAAAAAAAACTTTAAAAAGATTCAACATGGATCCCAATTATAAAATTAGGCTGTGGATTTAGTTATTAGACCATCAGCTGAATTTAAAGAGGTCTATCAGGTCACAAGAAACTGTATTTAATCCTAAAACAAAGAACAAGATTGTTAACTCAAAATAAGGAGATAAAAATGTGTTTTCAGTCAGTCTTGCAGCAGACAGACAACCAGTGCAAATAATTAAAAACAACCACACTTTAGGGGCTCCATGCATAAGTGAGCAACAAAATTCCAATGTTTTTTTTTTTTTTTTATAATTTGGAAATGTGCGACTGATCTGCTGCATCAAAACACTAAAAGAACGCTCAGCGAAAAGTAATTAACATAAAAATAAAAGCAGTTTAGAATTGACTGCATTTTTTTGTTCTTAACTGTGGATTTCTCACTGTAGAAAAAAAAAGTTGAATAATTTGTCATTGTTTGTTGTGTTTCTTTTGGAGTAGAGATTCCAGTCTCCCCTCCAACGACTCCGGCTAGCAGCACAGAGGAACCTTCAGGTGAGTACAGCTTCAGATCTTGTCTCATCAACCTCTTCAGACCTCGATACAATAAGTTCATCTGTGGCTCTGGGGGAAAAAATGTGACGGATGCTGTGGACATTTTTGTAATGAATGAACATGAGATTTTTTACACCACTTCAGTTCCACTCCAGTATTTTTCCACTGGAGTTGAAAAGAGACTACATGATAAATTGGATCGCGCTTGTCTCTGCGCTTCTTATTAGGGTTTCATGAATATTAAATCCATTAGCAGCAGCTCTGGGATGGGCCTCTTTTAAACCCTCACACTTTCACAATTAATTAGCCTAACTGCGGCACAGCGGGGTGTTGGTCTCACGCCGAAACTGCAGGCAGGAGGTTTGTTTCATGCAGTCATGATTCATCTCTTCAGACCATCTTTCCCAGTCATCCTTCTCTAATGCAACAGACGACTGACTCTGTTAATCTGATAATTTAGTGCGATTCTGCATTATTTGATTTCCCCCTCAAATTAGATACAGCTAAGAGAGAGAGAGAGAAAGAAAGAGAAAATAGATAGATAGATAGATAGATAGATAGATAGATAGATAGATAGATA
>BSAI01000119.1:16312734-16368254 GCA_036245035.1 Adrianichthys oophorus | reverse complement strand
AGATAGATAGATAGATAGATAGATAGATAGATAGATAGATAGATAGAATAGATCAAAAGATGATTGGAATGGGTCTCGAAAGAAAGAAAATGTGTGAAATTGTAAGAAGAAAATGTTTTATTTTTTTTATTTTAGTGTTAGTCTGCTATATATTGAATACATTGACAAAACTTTACTTTATGCATACTCCAAGAAAAAAAGTAACCAATTTATAAGCAAAGATTCGTTTTAATCTGTAGAAATTCCCTGGCATAAATCTGGTAATTGTTTTTTCTTTTGGTGGAAAAAGTTGAGTCATCTGGCTCCAACTGTGTTTCTCCTGTCTCCCCCGTGAAGTCGCAGGAGGCCCACACGTGCGTGTGTGCGTGAAGGCTCCTGCAGCTGTTGTTGGCCCCGCGTGGTCCCTGCACAGTCTCAACGCAGTTGGGATACAGCACCGGACCCCCCACCCCGCCCCTTCTCCATCTCTTTCTGTTCTTTCCTTTTCAAGTCTCTTTTCACTCTTTTCCACCTCCTTCGTCTCCCTCTGTTTCACGCTTTGTTTTCGCATAACACTGTGGGTGGTGAGGCGCTGGAATATGTGGGGTTTTCTTTCGCGGCCCCCCACTCCACCCCTCGTCAGGGCTCCGTCAACTTCTGGAGCATGGAGGAATTTTTTCACGGCTTATATCTTATGGATGGAGTTAATCGGAAAACTACACATATTTTAAAAAGTGATGTCATTTCTATGTCTGAAAGTCCCTTCCAATCACTTCTTTACAGCTCTTTAGTGGCGTCTGGTTTATCAGAAGACCCTAAACTCCTCCAGAAATCTCAAATTGTTTAGAAAATCCATTTTGAGCTTTTTTTTTTTTTGCACAATCAAGTATTTTTTTATTGTTTATTTAAGGACAGATACTCTCAGCCTCAGTGCCCTGATGTTACAAATGTAGCCTACAGATCTTATTTTAGATACACAAACACTTGCACTCAACTTGCAACTCCAGCAGCTATGATTTCACCTAGTCTGTGATTGCAACCAGATGTGTGTAAGTGTGGGTTTGAACCTTTATTTTGGTCAAAAATTAATTGTTAAACACTGTTATTAACCTTTGTTCACATTCATTTTAGCTTCGTGAGCAAAGAAAATAATCCATCATGGTAATGAACGGTCAAAAGAAATGCCAAAGGCTTTTAGCAGGTAGAAGGCAGGTAGAAAGAGGCTGATGTGAAAGAATAGAAAAAAAAGGAGGGAGCAGCCATGGAGATCACGCAGGGGTTTCAAGAAGACATAAATGTGGAAAAATGATGGACTCGGAGAGTGGCAGCTGTGAGGCAGGTGCCTCGAAAGAGGGTGCAGAGAATGGGGGCTAACAGGAGTGGATATTAATTTGTCTCCTGCAGGAGGGCTTCCCCTCCTCCCTCGTCGACCACACGGAGGGCTGGAATGCATGGAGAATAGCGCCGATGGTGTGGCCCAGACAAAACACACATTGTGCTGGCAGGTCATGGATGGTGCGAGTTGCCCCTCCCACGGGTCACGACAGAGACGTCCACATGGCAACGCAATGTGCAGGAGATTAGGCGCTGCGACCTGCAGCGGCCGCTCGGGCCCGTCGGGATGTGAGAGCAGCTCAGGAAGATGAGAGGGCTGGGAGTGACGACGACGCACTTCAGTCTGTGTGTGCGTGCGTGACGCGTTTGAGGCTGGAAGTGATCAGAATCGACCCCTCCTTGGATTTTTTGAACATGAGTCTTGCCTCGCACACAGTTTTTTTTTCTGCACTGCACTTTGGCATGGGATCTTAGAAGGATATTAAGTTTTGCAAAAGTTTGAGAAAATTAAAAAATACTGAAAGAAATGCAGACACAGAACAACAAACCCTTTTTTTTTTCGTTTGGGCTGGGTTGCATTAAGTGATCTCAGACTCATTCCTTCTGATAGTAAAAGATGAACAGCTTTCCAAAGTAAAAATGTGAAATCAGGTCAAAAAGAAGCAGCCTGAGACAGATTTTACTCAGTAACAGCACAGTAAGAAAGGAGGCAGGAGGGGGACTTAGCTCTTTTCTTTCTGTCCCTGCTGGACGGAGTCCAAACTCACAGCTCTAATGTGAGCAGTCCAGTGAAGAGCAGAGGAGAACCATGCAGGGCTGCACACTGGGCGCTCTGATCTAATTACATGCTTTATTTGCTACAATTTGTTTCTCAATCAGTCTAGTTGAAAGCAAGAGCCCTCCTCCTGGGAGCCATCTTTCACACCTCCTTGTTTCACTGCGGCTCCTGTGGCTCTGTTCAAAAGTTTTAGCTTGTAAGCACAGTCAGTGTTTGTAATTCTGGGTCTTTTTAAGAATCCTCTGCTACAAACAAACATGTTTGCATCTGCAGGTTACAAGTCTTTTCTTAGACAGATTTTTCCTCTCTGGTGTGGCTCGAGCATCAGCATTAGTTCTAGATCAGGGGTCTGCAACCTGAGCTTCCAGAGACACATGTTGCTCTATTATCCCGCCATTGCGACTCTTTGACTATAAAGAAAAATGTAAACAATTTGAATAAATAGTAAATTAGTTAGCACATATTCTAATCTATGCTGCATATCAGTGTCTAGTTGTTGTTTGGAGGCAAAATTCGTCAAGAAAAATTGCATTTACATGTATAGATTTAAAAAATGGATTCTACACCAATGTTGACATTTTTATTTTTAATCGTAAAAAGAGGAAAAGGCTGAAAGTGCACCAAAGTCATAATGTCATTAAATCATTTTTAATTCAGTAAAATGCTGCAGCAGGAGGATTTTATTTAACAGCGTACTTTATTTTGAAAGACGTGCTGCTGTCAAAAGTAAAAGAAATTCAAGTTATTTATGGACAAATCGAAATGAACTAAAACTTCATAATGTAATTATTGTTCATATTGAAAGCTATATTTTATAAAAGAATGGCTTAATGGCCCCAAAAACCGAATTAAAGTGATTTTTTACGAAACTGTGAAGTGGGACTTGGTGGCTCTTGATCGCTGGCTGTTGGTCTGTCTTAGACTGCACCTAATGGCTCTTTTAGTGTTAAAGGTTGCAGACCCTTGATCTAAAATCACTCATTTATATTAGAATCATTTTTTTAGAAAAGAACAAATTCTTAGAGAAACCAAAGGGTTTTAAAGTGTTGAAACATTTTTAAAACATTTCTTTTGTTTAAAGAAAAAATTCTCCGATTGAAGAATTGGCTGATCTCTTTTTTTGTGTGATATACTGTAGTTTTTGCAGTCACTCTTGACTTGGTTCGCTTTCTGGTACCCAGCTGCTGTAGCAGCCGGACCAGGACCCCTTACAACAACTTACTGCACTGGAGCACTGAGTTGCTTTTTTTGTTGGACACAGAAGGTAAGCGGGAAAAAGCTCGGGACACAATCGGGGATCCCTGAGAGCTGACAGCTTTAAATCGTGTCTGTGTAGTTTATCAAATATTTTTCAATACATTTGAAAGTGACTATTTAGGGGCGGCAGTGGCTCAGGTGGTTGAGCAGGTCGGCCGGTGATCGAAGGACCCCACCGCCCCCAGTCAACTGTTGTGACCTCACCTTCAACCAACATTTTAGCCTTGAATGCACCTAGAATACAATGCAGAAATGTGCATCTTGGCTGCACATATTATGTCTGGCCAACATGAATTTCCATTCTTTTTTTGTGCTGGTCGAATGTAAATACGTGTGAATACCATCAGCTTTTGTATTTGGTGTATATACAAGTATCTTTATCTTTAAATGAAAAGACTTTGTGCAGTTTGGGTGTTGGATTATTTACTATGAAAGGGTTGTGGTGGTGGCCACCTGTGGATTTGTGTCCAAGTCCGCCAACAGCCAATAGAATTAAAAATATTAATAAATTTAAAAAAAGAATCTACGTGTAGAGAAGTTTTTTTAAAATACACACAAAAAAATAGAATCTATTCAGTTCAACACTGTAAAAAGCTATTTTTGCGGATAAAGAATGGACTGGGTTTTTTTAATTGATGCTTGAGCTGCAGCTTCTTTGGCGTTTGCACAGCTTATAAGCTTTTTATAAGCAGCTTAAAGTTTTCTTTTTGTTTGTTTGTTTTAAAGAGGAAAGATAGGTCTCCAGCTGTGATAACAACTACAGTTGGAAGTGCAATAATGTGAGAAAAACATCAGAAGAAACAGCATATGCTAAACAAGTAAAACAAAAAAATGTGTGTGTTTTTTTTTGTCCGTTATGCCATTCAGAGATGTCTTAAAAATCATTCCTGCGAGGAACAATTCCATGCTTCATAACCCGACTGATAAAGCCACAAGTGTGAAATCTAGGAAGGGCTCGGTTCCCGTCGGTGCTGAAGGAGCTGCTGTTGCCTCTCTGCACACTGTAAAGCTCAGGCTAAAGCACATAAAACTCTGCCTTTCTATTTTTCGCCTCAAAGCAGCTCCAGTGAAGACGATTAGCTTAATGGGCCGTGTGGTACTTTGATACCGGGGGGCAAAGGTCCACCTCTCAGTTACAAACTTCAGAGCCCTGAAAGGCTGCAAACAAAGCGCTGTGGTAACTACACCTACTCAGAACATGCAAAGCACATTTTAGCTCAGTATTACAAGAGCGCTTCCAGCACTGCCGCTTGCGGCGCAGGCACAAAGGGGACGTTTGTCCTCACTGTAGGGGACAGCCTGGCCCTAAAAAGGGATCTCGGGGTGCTCTCAGCGGGGCCCCGAGCTCAGTCTCGGGGGTACACTAATGGGGAACGAAAGGCTATTAAAGAGAAGTTTTGTGATGGCATCAGGGGGGGCTGCGAGAAACAAAGCTTCCTTTCCGCAGCCCCCCATTTCCATTATTTACATGGTAATCAGGTCCAGCTCATATAGACTCCCATGTTTATTTGCTTTTTTTGGTTAATTTCCCCCCCCCACTCACCTCCTCAAGCATGATGAAGAGTTTCCGGGGTTTTCTTCGTCATAGTTTCTTTTGAGTCCCATCCTTCTGTGAGTATTCAGTCACCTCTCGGGTGCATTTTTTCCTGTCATGGTGTTCCCCAGGCAACCGCCCTGAAATGGAGCATAAAAGGCGGGTGAAGATCTGCTCACATTTGTGATGCTCGGTTAAAATCAGAGTACAGAACCCCAGCTCTTCACTTCTTTTTTTTTTTTCATGCTGCATCATTTTACAGTACATTTGACTAAATCTGCAAATCATTTCCTATTGAAACTGGTCAGAGATTGGGGGGGCATCACTTTGTTTGGATTTTTTGCAGTGAACTCTAGATGAAAACGATCAGTAAGACGCAACTGTTCCCCCAAATGTCTGTGACAGGACAGAGCTGTGACTTGTTCACAGCTCCAGTGCCCCCCCCTCCCCAAAAGAGTGCTCTGCCTAATGCTTCATGGATGGCCAGTTTTCCCTTCCTGACCTCCCTTTGTGTGGTACTGACCCCCCCTCCAATCCCTCAAATAGCTGCCATCCCGGAGCGCTCTCCACCCCCGTCCACGTAAAAGGGCTCTTGAGGTGATCCCGCTTTTTTTTTTCTTGTGAGGTCGGGGTGCTGAGGTGAGGTTTAAACCGAGGTTGGGGGTGGGTTTTAAGATCGGGTGGTCTGCATGGGCCTAAATCATTCCCACAGTCTTAGCAGTGAATGGAAGGACGGACGGCTGCGTTAATTTGTGGCCTTTTTCCAGAAGTACACGGGGCGTTGCTTACTGAGAGGATGCTAACGTTCCTGCAGCGCTGTTCCTTCAGCGCCATTTTTTATTTGAAGCACATTTGGCAACAAGGAAGCCAAAAAAATATTTTAAAGAGAACCGTTTTATTGACCTTGAACACGGATTCAATTCAAATAAACTTTATAAAACAGTATAAAATGTTTAAGCTTACAATGCTTTTAGCTTCAATTAGTCATTTTACGTTAAGTGAACTTTGAAAATTTAAAACTTGATGTAATTTAAAAGATTAGGTCGAGGTCTTAAAAGATGATTTAACAAAGAAAACAATGTGTTTTTCTATACTTGTGCACATGTAAATGTTTGCTTTTTTTCTCGTCCCTTGGTTTTAGTTAATGCATTTTCTTTGCTTTTAGCTGTTAAGTTTCTAAAAATGATAGCAGAAAAACAATTGATAACAAGATAAACATTTTGCTTTAGTTGTAAACAATTAAAAAATAACCAAAAAAAAGAGATTGCTTATTTTCTATTGTGCAAAATAAAATTTTTTTTGAAGTTTTTCATAAACGAATCATGAAAGTGTCCTGCTTTAGAATATTCTACTTTACTTACAAATAATTATTGCTTTAATATAGCCTTTAATGCATGCATTTCCTGGTAGTATTCATACCTTTATCTGTATATTAGTTTTGTAGACAAAAATGTGATAAAACAGTTGAAATAATTTTACTACTCTCTTTTATCTGTTTTATAACATCTATTTTGTTTTATTGACCTAATTTTATTAGTTTTTCTTTAATAGTGTTGAATATAAAACTGCAAACAAAAACGTATTCGATTAAACATTTTTGCATCACTGAAAACAAAAACAATGATAGTTTTCTTGCTACGCATCCATCTCACTCTGTATTTTGGTGTGTTTTTTTCCTTGCAGATTGTGAATCTTACTGCAAGGCGTCAAAAGGCAAACTGAAAATCAACATGAAGAAGTATTGCAAGAAAGATTATGGTGAGTCCACACAGACATTTGAGAACAAAACACCCCTTTAGGTAGCGCTTCATTGTTTGTGAGAAGCTGCTGTTGTTTACTGATGTCAGTGTCCAGCACGTTGAGAAACAAAGGATCAAATGACGGAAAGCTTGAGGGAAATAATACCAAAAAAAGAGTCTGTGAGAGTGTGAAGGGTTATCCCAGAGCTTTAGGACCTCAGCAGAAACAGTAACACCAACAGATCCTTATTAAGCCAGCCCACTTCCCCTTATGACCACAGAGTTTGTTGCTGCATTCCTGCGACCATCAGTCTGCCGCACCATTATAGGTGTGGATAAGACGCGTGACCTCTCCCCTCTGCCCGTCCTTCTGTCCCTCTTCCTGATCGGCGGCGTCTTGCGGCATACTTCAGCGGCTTGATGGACAGGCCTTTACTTTGTTCTCTGGGGATTTAGAGTCAGGGTCAGCTTATGGACACCTCCTCTTCCACCCATGGCGAGTTTGCTGTTGGTGGCGTGAGAAAAGCCTTTGCAGAGCAAGGCAAGAGCTGTACTGCTGTGGTCTGACAGCAGTTAACAAAGACTTTTCCAAATTAAGTCACTTTGATTTAAACAATTTGAAAAAACACTCAACAATCAAGAGCTGTATAACCTGCAGTGACAAAAAGATCTCTTGGCAGTAAACTGAAATCTAAAAGGATCCTCCAGATTGATTCACCATGTGTTGCGTGAGTGTGGGGATCTGCCGGGTGAGACAAGGAGACAAACTGAGGTCCTTCGATAAAGCAAACCACTTTGTGTGGAGATGCAGGACATTTTTGCAATGGCAGAAAATGATTTAACATACAATGAAAACCAAAAGAAAGGCCACAAACGCTTGAGGTGAGTAAAATGAAGGACAGACAAGCACAGTGTGTAGGAAGGAGTGCATATGATTTAAAAACATCACTTAAGAACATTCCAGACCCTTCAAAAATGTTAATACTGTTGTCCCTCATGTATAGTGGGAGTTATGTTCTAAAAATAACCTGCGATAGGCTGTCATTTGCATATTATTTAATAATTTTAGATGTATTTTTGATTTAAAATACCTCAATGCAAAATTGATACACATTTTTCAGACAGGCATAAACAATTTCACACTTTTCTTTTATGTTTAAATTCTCAAAGTTAAACCGTAGAAAAATAAGTCCAGTATAAGAGAATAAAAGTAAAGATCTGATCACAATCAAAGATTTGTTTCAATTTGAGAACCTGAACGCAATCTGTACAGGAGAAACTTTTAAGAGGAATTTGATTGACAATGGTCTACAAGCCAATCAGAATGCAGAACACAGTGCGGTATTAAAAAAAAAAAAATGAGAGAAAAATATTTTTTTTTGCCCTGACATATTAAAGGGTGGAAATAATCCAAAGGAGCCACTTCCAGATAAAGGAGCATCGAAACATCTCTTGTCTCTGTCGTTTTTGTGACTGGATTAAAGTAAAACAGGTTGGTCCGAAGCAGAGAAACCTTTGAGTCTACATTCCAGGGCTGCCTCACCTGCACCCTCCATATCTACCTTTCAGGTGTCTGTGCCCTACTCCCATGTTGGATCCTTATTGTGGACTCTGATTGGCTGAACAGGACGTAGGATTTGAGCAGGTCTACATTTTCCAGAGCAGAGCTGCACTGCTCTGGAAACAAAAATGTACATCTGTGTTTCCATTTAATGATTGCTACAAAGCAACACAAACTTGCTTGAAATTAAGTGGGCCAGATCCTTGTGTTTTAATATGATATTTTAAAATAAAGTTTCAAATGAACCTTAAAAGTGCTTTTTTGGAAAGCAGCTTTGCATTGCGGTTCATAAAAAAATGAAATTCCAAAGCGATGAGTTCAGGTTTTCTTCCTAATGCTAGAAAGATGTTTGGCTCCATCAGCTTAGTGCTGAAGGTTAAACCTGTGTCCCTGAAACAGCAAAAGCCCACCTCATAAGTGCATATACCTTTAATGGAGCCTAAAACTATCTGGTCAATGTAATTCATATTGATGCATGCTGGGATATGATCCCTGAGAGATGGCTGTCTGCCCTCAGAGAACTACATCAGTTCATTGCTCAAGCGATTTCACAGAGTGTCTATCTAGCTGACGTGTCTAATAGCCCTCTCCTGTCTTCTAATCACATTACAAATCACACTGCTGTGTCAGTAATGGAGAGAGTGCACCGGGAGCAGTTTGTGCCTGACGGTAGGCCTGGGTTCAGAAAAAGCACAATTTAAGCCACAAGAGTCCGTTTAGGAAAATGCTGTTGCATTTAATTCACTGTACAACCTTATTATTTATAGTTGCAAGGCTTTCCATTATTTTTTATTTGACAAACTTTTTAGAGGGATGGCCTTCTGGGAATCTAAAATCAGTAAACCTAGTGAGTTGCAATTCAAAAATCTTCAGTTCACCAAGTCTTCAGCCAGCTACAAAAATCCCTGAAAAGCTACAAACGTTCCCATCGTCTTTCTACTTTTCATGTTCACTTCCATAACTAGAGGAGGCGGTCATGTCATCTTCCACAGTGTTAGGAGGACTTTCTGCCACAACACTACAGTATTCTACTTTTCACATAAATTTTTTCATGTCCTAATTGTCTTGGGCCATCTGACCAAAGTCTGAATCAAGGCGATAAATGCAGTAAAAGAAGGTTCAAATAATGTACCCTCTCTGATCTCTTATTGCAGCTGTCCAGGTGCACATCTTGAAAGCAGAAAAAGTGGGTGAATGGTGGAAATTCACGGTCAACATCATCTCCGTCTACAAGCAGGGCGAGAGCCGCATCCGCCGCGGGGACCAGTTTTTGTGGGTCCGCGCCAAAGACGTGGCCTGCAAATGTCCCAAGATCAAACCTGGGAAAAAGTACCTGCTGCTAGGGAACGATGAGGTTTCCCCGAGCCAGAGCGGCGTGGTGGCGGACAAGGGCAGCCTGGTCATCCAGTGGAGAGACACGTGGGCGCGCAGACTCAGAAAGTTCCAGCAGCGCGAGAAGAAAGGCAAATGCAAGAAGCCCTAGGGAATACAGCTGGAGGAATGAAGAGTAAAAATGATTGAGGGATTAAAAAAAAAAGAGATGAGAGAAAGAGACAGACCCACGGACAAAGAGGAGACCGTTTCTGCCGCTGCTTTTTTGTGTAGAAGCATGAAGAGAATTATTTAGGATGTTTTGTTTTTCCTAGTGAACTTTTGTTGAAGGAGCTCACCTCACAGATTTAGTTTTTATGGTTTCTTCTACGTTGACATTCGTCTTTCTTGTGGATTTGCCGAATTTGCACCTATTACCACTATATAACGTTATTTTATGTGTTTTTGTTATTCCTGTATAAAACAAATAATGTTTTCATTTCATGGACACCTTGTATTTCTGATGGAAGCCACTTAAATACAACTGCAATATTGCTTCTACGGTTTTGTTCTAAGAAGCAGTAGTGGCTCCAGGACCAACATTTGTGCTGGTACATTTACTAAAATTGTACCTTTAGCTGTACAGTGACTGACTAGACTTTATTTTTATTCATATGCATCTGCAGCTATGGATCAATAAGTTTGGATTTTTTTTTTCCGATTTAGAATTTGAAAGTAGGAAAAGAATGTTGTCTAAAAAGAGGGGCAGATTGTTTTTGTTGTTGTTTTTTTTCCTAATTTAAGCAGACATTTCAGACTGGCTTCTCTATTCCTGACTAATAAAATTAAAAACAAATTTGCTTAAGTACAAATTTTAATTTAAGAATATATATTTTTTCCATGTTTTACTTTTGGGACGTTGGGTGCATTGGACAGCACTGATCTAGCTTACAGTACTTACTGTGACTTTTTTCTCCTCTGTTAAAAAATATTTTGTTTGAACAAAATCTTCAAGGAGAAGAAGCCAGTCATACTCTAATGACATTAATATGAAAATGTTTAGTTATATGCCATTGAGTGAATGAGGCCAATAAGTGGATACAAATGAGTTTTTAGTGAATATTTTAGAAGCAATAGTGTTCCTGTTTAAGGGTAAGTTGATTGGGGTTGTTTATCACTTTGAAATATGGATGCAATGTTAGACATACTAGAACAGCTAATTTCAGAGTTTTTTTTTTTTTTTTTTGGTGAATAAAAGTGAAAACATTGTGTTGCAAGTGCAACAACACAAATGTCAGAGCAGTTTATACTTTTGGAAATTGGCCTTGTTATAACAGCTTATAAAAAATATTGGAATTAAAAAAAACAACACTTAACTGACCTTTGTCATGTACAGCAGCTACCTATTTCCAATCTGAAAATGTTTTAGGTATAACTTCAAAAGAATTAATGAGAACAGAAAAAAGGGATTAACTTGTATAAAAGAGAAGATTCTTGACTTCTCACACCATGTCAGGATTACTGATCCTATCCCTAGGTTTTTTTGTGCATGAATGTACATAAACTTAAAGGAGGCGGCGTGTCCCGTCAGGTGCTGCAATCCCATGGAATGCCATGTGAGTATTCTTCACTTCAACAATAAAAATGTGGTTCACCAGCAACCCCCCTTTTTTTTTTTTTTTTTTTTAGTCCCACTACGATTCATCTGCTGATCTATTTTTAAAACGTTCCTAGTGGTCTGTTAATTATGGTTGCAATGTTTTTAGGCAAACATTTTTATAAAAAAAATGGCGTTTTTGAGAACGGCGTTTAGCTGCAGTAGTTTATTCAAAATTTGCCTTCGAGTTGTGGGTTGGTTCCCTTCCTGCTGCTGAGCGGAGCAGAGCGCTTGTGGCCTGCCCTATATATTTTCTACGTAACAAATAAGCTCTTTTTCGAACTGCATTTTTTTGTCTGCTCTTGATTCACAACGATTCTAATAGAAAAATACTCAGAAATAAAATTTTACGCTTGATTTTCCTCATATGAGATAAATGCCACAAGAACATGTTAAAAACACCAAAAACATCGCACTGGGT
The DNA here is from genome assembly GCA_036245035.1 of Adrianichthys oophorus. Lineage (NCBI taxonomy): Eukaryota > Metazoa > Chordata > Actinopteri > Beloniformes > Adrianichthyidae > Adrianichthys > Adrianichthys oophorus. The sequence continues at coordinate 16,356,682 of BSAI01000119.1, read as the reverse complement.
CTTCAAAGTCTGTTCTGAGTCTTTTTTTTTTTTTTTGCATAGATCTCTATTAATTTAGCAAAAAAAAGTGTTTGGAAGTTTGGAAAGACCCAAAGTGGTCTAGGCTAACAAAACAAACTTTTTTTCCCATATATTCAAACCAAGACAAACAAAGTGACAAAAGATATTATATTTTCTTTAATTTATTATGACGTTTTTTTAATGAAAATGTGCTAAAAAAATTGTTTCTACAACCATAAACCAGCATTGTTTTTTTGAACAGATATAAAAACAAATCCTAAAATCTCACCATAATTATGTACAATCGCCATGCTAATGAAACGCGTGACAGCAACATACCAGGATACAACTGTCGAAGTACATACAGACTAATCTGGCAAAACCCGTGATGTTAACACTATTTGACATTTAGTGTCAAAATAAAGTTCTACAAATTATGGTTTCGACGTGACAAACTTAGCTGCTGGTGTCTCCAACCGTGACGACAACACACTAACTTTTGTTATTAAAAGCATCAACAGCTTAGGTGTAGTGAAACCTGCACGTTCCCCTTCCTCTGTAAGCAGACAAATGTCACATCCTCTTCTGAAGCAGAAGTTTGACAAGCTTCCACACAAAACGCCACAGAAACACGTCTGAGCATTAGCTTTGTGTTCATATCATGAATTGTAAATGTTCTTACCATTGCAAATACCTTTTAGCAATGCTGTTTTACAATGCCTACTAATATATTATGGTTATTATATATGAATATATTTAATGACACAAAACATTGTGATTGTTATTGTCAACTTTGTTTTTTTTTTACTTTTTTGTGGCTGTTTAGATGGTTGATGTTAAAGAAGGAAATAACTACTGAACACACCAGCTTGGTAGAACTAAATTCATATTTTCAGCTAAAAAATAAAAATAAATAAACGCGTTACAGTGAAAATGGACGAGTCTGATGAGAAGTTCTTTGACGTTTTCTTTCTGGTTTTCAGATTGAAGTGCAGAAGAAATCTGGCGAGGATCTCATAATGGAAAATATGACATTAGTGCTTTTGGATAGTAACTTAAAGGTCCACCCAGGCTACAGATCATGCTACAAAACACTCCTGAGAGATGCATGAGCAGCTCGTTCTACAAAACGCAGACAGACAGACAATCTGGGGACCATTAAGTGGAAATGTCATTTATTAGAAATTACAAGCCGACTTGATTTGTGGGAAAGAAACAGATTCATGTTATTAACGTGGCTGAGATGTTTGTTTTGGCCACTAGCTGTTCTACAAACATAAGAAGATCAAAAAGCAACTACAGTAATGCACGGGTATGTGAAAGTTGCCAAGTTTGCAGAGTTACCATACCTAGAACTTAAGTGAAGGTGGACCACAAGGTTGAAGAAAAGCTGCTGCTGCTACCTCCTCTGGGAGCTCCGACAGAAATCATTACAAGCTGCTTACACAAAAATAAATCATTTAATTAACAGAGTTATTAATGATCAGTTTAATCTAAAAAAAAAAAAAAAAAAAAAGATTAAAGACATTTTTTAGGACATTTTATATTCTTAAATAAGAAAAAGTTGTAACTAAAAAGCCAGAACCAACCAACACCTGCCTGTATAATCATTAAAAAAAAAACTATTTTCATTCACATTTATTTGGTCGAACCACAAAAACAGATGCAATATTGGGAATCCAGAGCTTTTATCTGTGCTTTTTTGCAGTTCACTCCATCAAGTCGACGGCTGCTGCAGTCAGAAGATGCTATACAGGCCACACCCCGATCATGATGATGGCTATGAGAAGCAGCACGATCACCACCAGCATCCCTGTGAACACAAAAAGAAACTTAAACACAACTCATTTCATCAAAATGAAAAAAACACAACTACCCCTCCACCAAACTTCACACTTGACACAAAACAGTCAGACTGGCTGGCACGACACGAATCTCGTGTATCAAATGTCAGATCTGTGCTTTACACAGCTGCCTTTGAGGCTTTGAACCACACAGCTCTGTACGATCAGTCCCTCAGATAATTTAAAGGACGTTTGGATGTGTAGTTACTGACGTAGAGCTCTACGAGCATCAGCGCCCACTGACTGTTTTGTTTATTTACGTAGTCTACCACTCTGTGGCTGAGTTGCTGCTCTTTTCCCATTGCTTTCACTTTGGAAATTGACTGTGGGGCGTTTGGTAGCATGAATATTTCCCTGCTGGACTTGCTGCACAAGACTATGACAAAACCTGTCTGTAGGATTGAATTCACCTGTGGACACAGAGCTGGTCAGAAAAAAAAATCCTTAACTCTTCAAACCCTTGAAGTGTGTGTAAGAAACAGCTGTTTACAGTGAGCATCAAACCTCATTAATACAAATACATGCAGACAGAAGATTTTCCTTTGTCTTAGGGATGACCTTTTTACTTATTAATAAGGACAAAGAACATTCATGAACATTTAAGCAGACAGTGATGAATACAAATATCCCAGCTTATAAAAACAATGATAGTTTACATTCGTAGTCCCTGGACAGGATAAAACAAGAACATAATGAGAGTTTGATGGAGTTTGACTCAAAATACAAAATGATCAACCTGAACCAACAGCTGTGCAGACTTGCAATAGCTTTGGGAGTTTGTTGATTTCTAGGGTTTTTGGGGTTTTGTGTTAGGACTTCAGGACTGTACAAGCAATCTGTTATATAAAAAGATACGGAGAGGCCTTTTAACTAAGACAAAGTGCACAAAACCCATCAAAAATATAAAATCAATGGGAATCCCACACGTCGCTAGTAGGGATCCAGCCAAACAAAAAAGCATAGGAAAAAAAAATCTGTTGTTAAAAGTTTAAAGTCCCCGTTATGATCTCATCACTCAGTCATATCAGGTATTCATCTGAGGAGGAAAACTAACAAATATTAGCTCAAATCTTGTGATATTTTCTGCTGTGATGTTGTGTTTCATACTTTTTGAGTTAAAAAAAAACAGCTTCAAAAATATTATTTCATATGTTTGAAGAGGTACAAAAGGCCTCTACTTCAAGACCAAGATGTCAAATTTTCAATATGTCACTCTTCTCTGAGGACTTCGTGCAATTTTCATGTTTCCAGTGCTCTCAAAAAGCTTCATGGTCGTGCATTCCCACCGTGATAAGCATGTGTTTCTGATTTTGCATGTATCGGATAATCATTGTTTTTCACTATGGCAGCATAGAAAAATGTGCGAAAGCTCACTCACACTTCATCGGGTTTTACTTCCCTCGAGACTCAAAAATCGTTTTTATTACAGTCGCCACCCTGAACAAAAAAAAAACTCCCACTCTGCCTCCTCCTTTAAAAAAGGTAGCCTTTTTTACCTACATATTTTTTTTTATCTTTTTCAACCAGAATAATATGAAAAACAAGGCAAAATCCTATTGAAAACATCTTAATTTGTAGTTTTTTTGGTCAAGTTTTTGTCAGAATCACTACTAAAAAACAAACAACCACACACACAAACATTTTGTTCATTTCTGAGCCTGAATGTAAACATTTATAGAGTTTGGGGCTCTCACACCCGTGAAAAAACACTACAAACAGTCACACAATATAATATGTTGTTCACGTTTTGGCTTATCCTGTCAGGGGTTGCCACAGCAAACCAGCTGGTGGTTTGGTAGAGATTTTATCGCCGGATGCCCTTCTTGACACAATCCGGGCAGGGGACTAGGACAGGGCGACCCAGACTTAGGTCCCCTTGTGGCAACATAGTGTGAAGGTCTTCCCTAAAGACCCACACTGGATGAAGCTCATTGCGCTCTCTGGAAATCGTGCCCTGGTTTCCTGCACACCAGTCCTCCACCCACTAAGCCATCCTGCTGCTTCACACAACTTACTACGTAAGAATTGTAAAGCATGGGCTGCATGGTGGTGCAGTGGTTAGCACCAGTCACAGCAAGAATGCCCTGGTTCAAATCACGGCTGAGATTTTTCTGTGTGGAATATGCATATTCTCTCTGTGCATGTGTGGGTTTTCTCCTGGCATTCCAGCTTCCTCCAGTCTAAAAACATGCTTTATAAGTAAATCAATGCATCTAAATTGACCCTAGGGGTGTGTGTGTGTAAATGATTGTGTGGCCTTGTGACAAACTAGCAACCTGTCCAGGGTGTACTCCACTTTTGCCCAACAGGTCATATCCCATTTTCAAAGCAGGTTTGAAAAATGGATGGAAAAATGGGAAAAACTTTGGTCAAGGTTAGAGTCCTACAGTATCTCCATTCATCTTTGGTTGTTTGGAAGGCTGACAGTAGCATTACTGACTCAAGCTTTCAAATGTTAAGGTTTTTTTTTTTTCCTTTTTAACTTTGGCTTCACATTTTCTTCATTCTTTGGCTCAGCATTCCTGAATTAATTATCCTTCTCAGAAAAAAAGCCCCAGCCAGATTCAAGCAATTAGGAATCACTTACAAGATGCCTCATAGGGCGCGGATGTGAGGTGCTAACACAGGGCCACGCAGGTAGATTTGGTGTTATCCATTGACTTTATATGAGAAGTGGACTGAGCAATCCTTCCCCGATTTGTTCTAAACAGGAAGTACCCGTTGGCTCCAAGACGCCAACATCCCATAGACCTCTATAGAGAAATAAAGTTACTACTCAGTCATTACATTTGTCGTTACCATAATAATAATACTGCCATAATAACCATTCTTACTGTGCTTCAATTTATTTTAAAATGTCCTTGCTAATCCTGATTTTTAATGACATGTTTACTGTAGTGCAAGTTATTCAAGTTATAAACTGGCAATCAGATGTCTTGATAAAAGTATTTGGTGCCCACTGGCCCCCTGTCCAATATTCGCAGCACTCATTAACAGTCAATGGTGTTATCATTGCTCAACACAAGACACCCCCACTACTACTACTACTACAACCACTACTTAACCCTCCTTGCCTCCATTGTGTGGCTCCACTGGTGTGTGAATGCGTATGAATGTGCCGGTGATGGTCAGAGGGGCCATTTGGCGCATGCTGGCAGCCACGCCTCTGTCAGTCTGCACCAGGGCAGCTGTGGCTACATCAGTAGCTTACCATTACCAAGTATGAATGAGCTGTGAATGAATAATGGATACACATTGTAAGCGCCTTGAGCGTCTGGAAAAGTGAAATTAAATTCAATCCATTATTTTTATAATTATTACAACTTACATATGCAAGTATAAACTATAAGTTTCAAGTTATAAGTTAGCCAATTTATCCAAGTAAAAGTATATAGAGACGCAATCTACAATGGCAGATTCTAACCTGCAACAAATACACCTGCAAATGTCTTTTTGTTTGGTCAAAAATGATACCTAAGCAAGAATCATACTGGATTCAGACCTACAAATTCAACTGAATCTGGTCTACCACCTCTCAAGAACTTTGCCCCCCCCAACCACACGAACACTCAAGTTCTGCAAAAACTGTTCCTGTTTGGCCCATCTCCAAATAAGATGCTCCTGACCCTGTAGAGCCTCCATAGTCTGATGACGACAACAATGCTCATTTCCCAAACACATGAGGGGGGCTCTGCTGTGACAGCAATGCTCCGGGAGGTAGCACGCTGACAGGATGGCCACCCAGGAGTTTCTGAAGCTCCAGTGTGGGTTCATCCCATTTTAGCAATTTTCAAACCCATCAGTAAGACAAATGGACAGAAAAGGGATCACTGGTGAGCGCCCTGATCAGACAAAGAGCCCCCGCTACTCCATCATGACCCCTGCTTGAAGCCCTAAATGGTGGACTACAAAAGGCAAAGACAGCTTTTTGAAAGAAGGACAAATCGGATTTTAAAAAGATTTTTTTGACAATATCCACCCCTGAGCCACTTCCCCTAGTAAAATACATAAAACCTGGATATTACAATACCTTTAGAAAACTTTTGAGGACATACTTTTTAAAAAAAAAAAAATTGTATAAAATACAACTTTTTATTTTTTTTTTCTTTTAAAGATTAAACAATGCAAATATTTATATTATAAATCAATTTATAATTTATATTATAATATTTATATTATATAACAATGCAAAGAAACCTGGGTATGGTGCACATGCTAACCACTTTACTTTGTTCATCTTATTTTTATGCTGCTGTTGTCCTTTAAACCAGGACCTGGCTCCTAAATGTCTACCATACTATAGACATACAATGTGTGCGTGTATCACCGTAAAAAATCCTAAACAAATCTTAGTCTTTAGTTTTGCTTTTAGGATGACGACACTGAGTTGTTTTGAAAAACACAAATGAACATTTTCTTAACATCGCGTTGACACGTATTCTTCATTGTATGATGTTTAACAATCTCAGATAAATAACACCGGTGTCATGTACATGTTTAGAACGCCCAGTCAAACAACAACCAGCAGCATTAGGCAGAACCTACAGATTATAAAGTTGAAGGAACTTCCAAACATGCAAAAACTTCTTTTGATTCTCTTTATTTTGTTTGGTGAACCATCAAACAAGCGTTTAGGGGAAACGAGCAGACTCATTACTTTTGTTTTGCAGAGCTATGCTACGCAGTTGATTAGATCGCTCTCCGTACCATCGATTTTACAAACCAACAACTGCAGCATCCTTTTGTTTACCTTCAATAACGCAGCTTCACAACTGGCCGGACTGACAAACACCAACATATCTGACTATTCTGCTGAAACAAAACAAGGAAGAAAAGCAACTCAAATATTTTCTTTTTCTTCACCCACCCTGCACTAAGCTACACCAACAGTGATATTTCTCTTTTAACAGCAGAAAAAGTTACCTTGAGGTCAAATTTGTTTTCAGTTGGTCATGAATAACACACTTTTTTTTTCTGTTTCAGCATTTAGTTGTTTTTGTGAAAGCAAAGAAGACAAAAACAGCAGGCTGTTGTTCCCTGAAAGTCCAAAAGAGGCACACAAGTTACAACCATTGTTTAGAATGTCACCTTAATAAAGTCATTACTGATGTAGTAACTAGATCAAAAAAGTAAGCAACATTAGTAACTAAATCACTCTATTCTTGGTAACTAGTCAACAAGAAAGTATTTGTGTTACTGTTAAAAAAAAATCTGACAAGCTTTTTTGAAGTTAATTGACATGAGTCTAACAGATGTGAACTTGAAAAACCTCAAGCGTTTGTTACATTATACGTATTTTGTTTGCTACAAAACGAAACTAAAATCTGTACTTTGTTGACCAAATCTTCTCTGTTGGACATAATGTTCACTCTACATGCAGGTCTTGAAGTTGGGTCATGGCATCTGGACTCAAAGTCATCTTTCTTGGAACATTTCATCACTCATCCAGGTGGTTTCATAAGTCTGAGAAGATGTTCAACAAATTTGAAGTAGTTCTTGTGTCTCCATCTAGACAATCCCAACTTCAAACTAAAACTTGATTTATTTTTATAGCATCTTTCATTCAACTGAAACACAAAGTGCTTTACATAAAAGCAAATAAAATACAAATTAAAAAGGTAGAGTGTTTAAAAACAAATACACACAAAAAAGGACATTTACACGAAATTAGCACCTCTCCCTCCCTGGAGTTAAAAAAAAAATAAAAAGCACTGAAAATGATTAAAACATACACTTAAATAATTTGAATATATAATAAAAAAGGGGGAAATTGTTAAGTATATTAAAATAATAATATTGTTGATAAAATAACTATATAATGATTCAAATAAAAGTAAAATAAAATAACATAAAGCAAAAATTAAAAAAAGTAACAATAAAAGATAAAATTAAACTAATGAGACTTTTCTCAAAAACCTCTACGGCCCTGAGGCTCTTCGGCAGGCTTTTCCACAGGCGAGGGCCATAATGGTGGAACAAGCCATGAGTTTTGGTCTTCACCCTAGGAACAAATGAGAGGCCAGTGCCGGGGGTTCATATCTTAATAGCAAGTCACCTAAATAAGAAGGCCCAAGACCATACAAACATTCATAAATCATTAGGAGAATTGCACAGGAAGCTCAGCCAATTCTGACTGAGCTTAACTGTTCCCGTTGGTCACTGTTGCCTTTTTGGCCACTGTGTCTGGCCATGGGGTGCTGCCTTTGAGTGGAGTGCTGTTTGCCTCTGTGTTACTTTAAACTGTTATTACAAACACTGACTACAATTATATAGGAACATACACTTTCAGGAGTGCTGGTGGGGGGGTAAGGACAACTTGTGATCAGGAAATCAGAACTCAATCCCAACTGTTAACTACTTTATGACAAATCTTCAACCTTTAGCAGTTTGCACCAAACAAATGTCCTGTTACCAACAATACTCTCCAAGAGTTAAGCCATTCACCTCACCGCTTTGAAAAGAAGTTCAAGTCAAGCTGAGGAAATCCACCCAAATCCAAAAGCTTCCATATTGATTCATTTGCATGCAGACTGAATGAGTTATGGTTTAATTCTACCATCTCAACACATTAGTGAGGAGTAAACAGGAATCCCTGAGGACCAGGCAAAAATGAGATATGCAAACACTTTAAATATTTATAGATATCTTGAGGCTAATTTACTCTAACCGTCTGCCCACTGAGTTGTGGAAACGTCATTAGCAAGATGTATAACTGTGAGCTGGCCTTTCATCACCTGAGCTAAACATTAAATTGCCATTTTTGGTTTTGTGGCATGAAAGAGAAAGAAACCAGAACTTTATGGAATTATACTCCAGGTTCAAACAGGCTAAGGTCTGCAATTACACGTAAACTTCTAATTCCATTAAAGACGATACAAAGCAATTGTTCAAGAATGTAGTTCTAATGGGTGTTAAGTCCACGTTAGGAACTGTTTTTGTAGCTATCTATTCACTTTCACTATTTCATAACATCTTAATTTAAATCCAGTAATGATAAATGTTTAATATTTTTTTAAAATAACAAATTGGCTTTTTTTCACAGATGTGCTACAAATGATGTCAATATCTCTCACTCAGCAGTCATGTCATAGACACCCTCCCTAAATGGCCGATCCCAAAGCAACCCTATCTCATCTCCTATTGAGAAGTGACATCACTGCCTCATGAAAAACCACAACTTGTACGTATTGAAAAGAAATGTCAGTTAACGTGAACAACTTTTTGGCAAACAACATTCCTCTAATGTGTTTCTGATTCAACTCTTTGAATTGATGCCACAATATGGCAGCAACCATCACTTCTATAGGCCTACACTTTATTTGCACCCTTTTAGGAATCACTGAGTGGATGGAAATAATTGGGTTAAACTTGGGTCCATCATCAACAGGTGAAGTAGCTGCTGATGGTTTTATTAAGTGTGCATTCTGCAGTCAAAATCTAATCGTCCTGACTTGACAGAACGCGGCCGAGACATAAACTCAAACAGCAGGTCTGGATGAGAGGCGCTTTCGAAAATAAATACAGCAAAGAAATGATAAACAAAGAGCCACACAGAACCAGGGAGAGATCTCAGAACTATTTGTGGCATGCAGCGTTTTTACTTCTTTCTCTGCGCGACAAAAAGATAAGTGTCGAAGAAGAACAGAAGAGGTAAAAAGAGGATGACAGAGAGGAATGGGGAAAAATAACAAAGAAAGAGACACAGTGGTGAGAAGGAAGACGACCATAGTGGAATTTTCCATTAACCGGGATGGTTAAAGAGTCACAAACACACATGCCAGTACACCCTGACATGTGCAAGTACGTGCTTTAAGAAGAAAGTTAACCATTTACAACAAAAAAGAGGATTTAACAGCAAACATATGATGCCCGCAGAAATCCAGGGGATTAGCATAAACATGCAGATATTTGTTGCAAAGATCAAAAAGCATCTTTTAGTCTGAGACTAAAAGGGAAGGACGAAAATGTTAAACAAAAGAACAGAACAAGTGCTCTGGGATCTTTAAACAAACTCATGTTTGGGTGCCATGGGGACACAACCAACAGAATCAAGCATTCTGGGGGTTAACCTTCCTGCCGCATGCACGGTTTCAGTGGATGACCGCTTGTTAGGAAGTGTCCAACAATACAGCCATTGCCGTGGCGACAGTTGAGAGGACATTGATGCAGACTGATGCATCATTCCATAGGCTGCTTCTGCAACCAAAACACATTTCATGGCCGGGGTTTCCTTTGAAAATTTTGCGGAATAATGAAAGGAGCTGATGTTAATGTAAATGAGACAACAGATGCTGAACTAGCAGGAGAGGTCAGAGGTCACGCCTTCACAAAGCTTTTGAGGAAACTCCTGAACTTTGCAAAAATGTAGAAGCAAAACAAACGAGAATCTGTTTAATTTAAAGTCATTCTAATTTATCTACAGATTTTTAAAGATAAAATGCTTCTTTTTTTTAGATTCCTTAACATGTTTGGAAGTGTAGTCTACCCACACACTCCACACCCAGAAGATTTAAATTACAGCTTCATCGTGAGTCTGAATGACAAACTGAACTTTGTTTTAAGAAAAAAATTCCTGGAGTTTCATATGTTACAAGTGTTGATACCAAAATAAACTCTGAAAAGTAGAAACCCATTTAGATCTTTCTGGATTTTGTGACAGCCTGTTGGATTTTCCAAAGAAAGCTCATTACGGGGAAGGTGAGACCGCTCACAATACTTTACAGAAATCCACCGGCGTTTCATTTTCAGACCTTAAGTGTAAAAAAAACTAATTGTAGCTGAAAAGATTGGTGCCAAATTCTGCCATGAGACACATATGCTGTATTTGTTTATAACTAGTTTTTACATGTTGGAGAGCACTTCAGAAATGTTTTGTTTTAAAAGCAATGAAGAAAAAAGATACTAGTGGAAATGCTGCAACAAATATTACTTCTTCTTTGTTTTCATTTTGTTTTGTTTTACAATTTTTAAGAGAAGACTTGAGTGTCAAGACCCCAAAAGGGTGCCAGCTTGGAGAACAGTTTAACAAAAGTTCCTTGCAAAAACAGAATTCTGCTTAACTGTTACACACATGGTTCCTGTACAGCCTGATGCACCACATACAGGAAAATAAACTGTCAGATTAAGTGCAAGTCAAAGTGATACACAGTAGAAATGAGGTACCTACAGTGAGAGCTGGAGAAACTACAAATATGTGGCTCCATTCAAGACAAAAACATCAAGAACCACTTATAAAACACCATGGAATACTGATAGCATTAAGTGTCTGAAACGGAATTGCAAGAGAGCAGAGAGGTGAAACAGGAAGACAGAATTAATACTTCATCAGGAAATTTTCAAAGAACAATTCAAAATTTACAATAACTCTGTTAAACAGGCCAGAACCCACTACTTTTCAAACCTCATTTCAAAAAATTAAAATTATCCCAGATTTCTCTTTATAAAACAATTGATTTTTAAATAAACAAAGATTTCAACTAATCTTCCATGCCATGATCTAATGCTGCATGTGAGAACTTCGGAGACCACTTCATGGGTAAAATCAATGTTATAAGATCTAACCTTAGCATGCAACACATGATTTTTTTTTTTTAATAAATAAAGCTTGATAACGTTTGATGTGGTCATCTAAGAGAGTAACCTCTGAGCTTTGGTTACGCTCACACTCTGACACAATCATAACACTTCATTCCACTTTGTAGGAGAAAGAGGATAAACTCACAGCATGAGGCAGACTTTGTATCCAACAGCTTCACACGTCGCGTCTCGTTCCGAATCCTGTTATCTGTTTTGTCAACAAGATGTGCCAGATCATCGATGATTTCTAAGAACAACAAAAAACACAAAGTTAAGTTACGTTACACTATATAAAATTTTTATCTGATTTTTGATTTATAAAATAACAGAATCTCAAAGATGAAGTGAGACACTTGTATTTCCTATTACTTTAAAAAAAAACACTTTGATTGGAAATTGTTTGTGGTATTTTTAACACGTTCTTGTGGAATTTTTATGATGATGGTGAACATATACAAATAAAATGAAGCTGAAAATTGTATTTCCATGGATTTCTTTATTAAAATCATTCTGAATCAGGAGCAGACATAAAATGCAGTTAAAAAAAGCTGTTTTGTGACATAGAAAACACAATTGACGGGCCACAAGCTCGCTGCTCCGTTCCATTCTGATGCATCCAGAGGTTTAAAGATGTAATATATTAGGCTTTAGAGACCAAGTAGTGGATGATCCCTGCATGTGTTTGGTGTCTTCACTAAGATCTTTCAAATAACAATTACAAACTTGAATGTCGTCAAGAAGAAGAAGATCTTGGATATAGAGCTAGTAGCTGTGCTGATCTCTCTGAAGCTCCAGACCAAAAACAAACAGAAGAAAAGTCTGCATTTGTTGTTGTTTGATTAAAAATGGAAGTTGTCAAACGTAACACATGACGCACACATTCAACACATAATCTCCCCATTTATACTGCCATACAAACTGGCTTAGAAATAAAGGAAAAAGCAGCATGGACACATCTGCTTTTGAATATTAAGGTAGACGATAACATGACTTTACCAGAATCTTGTAAAGGCCACCTGTGTGCTTTTCTGTGACTGTAATTGTTTCACAAATGGAAAAGTATTATTAAACAAGACGCCTCATTTCTCGTGTTATAAATCAGGAAAAGTGTTATGAAGCAGACCTCAATTTACATGTCTTTTATTTGGAGTTGAATTCAGCGGGCTGTTTCCTGTCTTTGCTCTAGCAGTGTTGAAGGATGATATCCAGTAGCTTTCTGTGAAGAAGTCCTTTTTTTCAAGGTCATAAATAAAGAAGGACGTAAAACACAACAGGTGCTGGGATTTGTAAAAAAAAAAAAAAAAAGAAAGAAAGAAAACCGACCACGTCATCTCTGGTTCTGATAAATGAATGCTTTACAGCGCAGGGAATTTGACTGATCCAGAAATCATCAGTAAAAAGAGTCCTTTGTAGGATCCAAGTTTAATTCAAAACAATCTGGCTAAATCATTAAATTTACAATCAAGGCATAGAGAGTATTTGACTTCCAAATGAAATATCAAGAAGTCCAAATATGAGTTTCCCCACTCCAGACAAAACTGAAATCAGGTAATTAAGATGTACAAACTCATGAAAGGAAGTGAAAGCCTGTCAGTCTGAATGTAAAGGGGCAGGAGGGAGGAGATGGGAGACCGCTGCGTGCACTGAATCCCTGGAGACCTCCACATCATCGACTGAGCATCAGGCAACAATTTAGAGGGAAGAAACTCATCTTTTACTGGCAGGGAAAGTGTCTACAGAACGAGCCCTTTCTGCTGCATGCTTCTCCGTTTTGTCACAGAGGATGTTTTCAGTCAGCCGGTGCCAAGTTTTGGATTCAGTTTTGGCCAGGATGTAACCCCTCGGTCCATTAGAGAATTTCCGACAAAAAAAAAACAAAAAACAGCAAAACGTCACCTTTAACAAAAATGATTCATTGATGCAATTTGAGGTACGCCCCTGCGACAGACTGACGACCAGTCCAGGAGTGTACCCTGCCTTCGCCCATGAGTAGCCGGGTTAGGCTCCGGCAACTCCGTGACCCCGAAAGGGATAAAGCGGATTGGAAAATGAATGAATGAATTTGAGGTACTTTGGATTTCAAAGAGTTTTAATTAAGCCTATTATCAGGTTTTGTGATTCTCAATTTGTTGCAAAAAAGAGCAAAATGAAACTTAAAGACATTTGATCACTTCACGTTTGACACCATTATTTATTGTTGCAGGAAGCAGCCAAACTTGACAATACCGATCATCTACTGCATTTTTTTAAGTAAGGAGCTTTATAAAACCCTACAGAAGAAATGTATGACTTAACTAATTGGTTAATATAACAAAACAAACAGATTAATGTATAAAATCTTTACTCATACTTTGAGTATCTTTTCTGATTTGGGCTTGTAAAAGAAATAGTGAATAAAAAAGTTTTTGAAGCATACAGAACTACTAAAGTACATGACAAAAATGAAAACAAAAAAACAAAAAAAAAACTCAAACAAAAATGTATGTATTAATAACGGCTGTTATCATTGCTGGGGTGATAGTGCAGAGGTGCAAATGTTGAAGTTTCTTTGAGCAAGACATTTAACTCATTCATTCAGTCTTTCATTTTCCAATCCGCTTTATCCCTTTCGGGGTCACGGGGTTGCCGGAGCCCAACCCGGCCACTCATGGGCGAAGGCAGGGTACACCCCTGGACTGGTCGCCAGTCTGTCGCAGGGGCCACAATCACACACCCATACACACTCACATTCACACCTACGGACAATTTAGAGTAACCAATTAACCTGTGAAGCATGTTTTTGGACGGTGGGAGGAAGCCGGAGTACCCGGAGAAAACCCACGCATGCACGGGGAGAACATGCAAACTCCACACAGAAAGGTCCACCAGCCAGGACTTGAACCGGGAACCTTCTTGCTGTGATGCAGGAGCGCTAACCACTGCTCCACCATGCAGCCCAACATTTAACTCTACATAGCAAAGTAAATTTTTCTCTTTTTTTAGGTAGTCCAGATTTATAATGATTTGATGGCTTGATTTCCCTTTACTATCTGGAAAAATGACTAAAATTAATGTTGACAAGCAAAAACTTGAACCCCTTCATGGCTGCATTTAGTTTAAATTGTATAAACAAGCATCCTTACGTGTTGAGGTGGTGTAGCAAAACACCAAAACAGTTGTTTATTCTAAATATCTAGAGCGGAGATAGGCAACTCTAGGTCTCGGGGCCGCATTTCTGCATGTTTTCCAACATACTATGCTCTGGCATGCTCTAATTGGCTAGACACACCTGAACTGGGTAATTAGTCATGCGTAGGGCTTGGATATCTGGAAATCATGCGGACTCTGCAATTGCCTATCCCTGATCTGGACAGAAACAGACAGAAACACTAGGTTTCCACTAAGACAGAGTCATAATTTGACAGAGAAAAAAAGGGGGATTCATAGCCTCTTCTCAGTGAAAGTAAGAGATTCCTGAAGCACGTACACCAATAGGAGACAGATGTTGCTCTCAAATGACGTAGCCCACTACCTGCCTAACATCAATGTCATTTCATCTACACTCTTATTTTGTTGTATTATATAAACTAACTGTTCCTTTAATATATCTTCAGAAAACAGAGTTCCTGCTTTCGCTTCAACCACTCCAACAGGTCGTGCTTTCTCTGTTCTGCCTCTGTTCCACACGTCTGTAGGTGTTTAAAGTAAATACGAAGATTTACTGCTGCTGGGTTCAACATTTTGTCTGGCATCAAGCTCTGTGGCACAAAAAATAGTGAATAGTTTTAGTTAACAATTAAAACATTTGGTGAAACCACGAAATGCTTCTTCATTACCACCTTAGGTACAAATCTCAGTCAAATGAGAAGCATTGAAGGAAAGTCCATCCAGTTGGATGGGACTTCTTCACTCTTCCCAAATCAATGTCAGTTATTACAGATGTGGCGTTAGCCTGATGCTTTTTTTGGTTCAAGTGGAGCAAAACACAACAGACCTGCAGGAGTACTGTGACCTGTCCTCGACTTGCACTTCCTTCACTTTACAAGTTGCTGTTCTGAACCAACTAATGCAAAACATTACCATTAAAAAGCAAAACTGCGATCTACTCAACCGAAATTAAATGAAATTAATTTAATTAAAATGGCCTGTCATGAAATCAATAACATGCAGCCCCAGCACTTTCTAAAAATGGTGAGTACAATTTCCTGATTGTGATTGGCTAAATTCTGTTATAAGCCGTCGTAAACCTGTGGCAACACTATCGCGGGACCCTTTTGTAAACCTTTGTTGCTCACATCTAAAATGTCAACTGATAAGGAAATCAACAGTGTTCTAAATAAGTATTTGTTTTATTTTCCTTTTCTAATACAGTTAAAAGTTTACAGTGAGTGTTTGGCAATGAAAAATATGCAATATTACATGTGAATCCAAGTTTAATGTTGATAAAAGTTTAATTTTTTCAAGACATATTTTTATCATCATTTTATTGCTAATTTTCAAATACAAAATTCACAAAAACTTTGCTAAAAACGTGAAAAGAAAAAAAGTATCCCATTACCAATAAAACCCATTAACAGTACATTTACGTTTAATGCAATTATAAGGGTTTAAAGAATGCAAGCCAATTGGTTGGTCCCCAGACATTTTCACTTCACCAAATCTGGCCCTCTTTGCAAAGTTTGGACACCTCAAGTCAACAGTGATTTATTACTGCAAATGTTCCATTTTTATTTCTCTGTGTGTGCATGTAAATGTGCACGTGCGTGTGTGGAGGTCTCAGCATAAACAGTGTCAGCCCACAGTGTCACTGTTTGTTGGACTGTTTGTTTGGACCACGATGTGCCGTTCTAACTGTGTTTATGTGGGCCTTTTTCCCAGCAATAGAAAGTGGAATGAAAAAAACAACACATTTCCTGTCAGTGATTTCAACTCAACCTGCAACAAGAAGATGGTTGTTGTTTTATCTTTCTGAGGAGAACTTTGATACAAACCAGCCTCCTGTACCTCTAGTTACAAAGATGTTAGTAAAGGAGCTTAGTGGGATGCTCTAAAGTCCAAGTAGGTCTGAACTGCTCTGCTGCCAAATAAAACATCTGCATTGCTAATTTTATATTACTGTTTGACCTTAAAAATTGGATCTATTCCATCTCGTAATATAAACTATGTTTCAAATTCCCTACTTTCTGTCAATCATTGAGTACGACTTGCTTGTATTTGTACAACTACTTTCATTTAGAGGAAATCATACAACAAAAGAATAGAAAAGGTAGTAAAACTTGTTTCAAAAGTAATAATGGATTTTTCAGTGCTTTTCCTGACACTCAAAGCGCTTACAATGCATATCCATTATTCATTCACTCTTACTTGGTGATGGTAAGCTACGGATGTAGCAATAGCTAACCTGGGGCAGACTGACAAAGGTGTGGCTGCCAGAACGCGCCTACGGCCCCACTAACCACCGCCGGGACATACATACGCATTCACACACCAGAGGAGCCACACTGAAGGCAGGAAGGGGGAAGTGTCCTGCCCAAGGACACAACAGTTGATTGAGGGGAGAGGGGTTCCAACTGCCGACCCTTTGATTATTGGCCAACCTGTTTAAGCACCTGAGCCACTGCCGACCTAGAAAGTAGAAAAACTGTCTACACTAACTATAAAATGGTCTTTCTGAAATTTCAATCTTTATTGGTGTATTGTGTTTGTTTTTTAAATTATTGAATTTTCAAGAACATGAGACAGAAAAGCAACTATTGGAAGCAGCAAAGTGTCAAAACCTAGAGCATGCCAATGCTTTTTCTGTATCATCTATTCGTGGTGTTAATAGGACAGCTTGGTCTTCCTTTGTATCCATACTTTGCCGTTTCCACCTTTTGACAGTCTGGATGCAAAAGATAAAATAAAGTACTTGAGGTTGCCTTTGTGACGGCTGTTTCAGGGATCCACTGAGGACAGATCCCTTCTAAAACACACTGGAATTGTTACCACTGACAGAGAAGGTTTGATTAGAAACCCAAACCACAATTTTGTCCCAGTGTATGTGTGTGCGTGTGTCTGCCTAAACAAATGTTTGCAGATGCTGCTTGTCTGTTAGAGTTAGACCATCCTCTCAACATCTGGCCTTCTGAAAAGGAAAAGTCTGCACGTGCAAAAATTTGTCTCACAACAGGATGATGGCAACTTTTCAGGGCTTCAGTGAGTCTGTGTGTGACTAAAAATGCAGTGGCGTTTGGTCATTCAACACGCCGAAAACCAGGCTCCTTCACAGGTTTCCCTAAGGTAACTTTTAGTATAAAAGACATCTAGTTCATTGCAACTTTTCCAACAGTTTGTAACACTGTCTTTTGGAAGATTGACGATATTGTAACTACTATAAAACATACATATATGTATTTATCTATGTAACAGTCTGGAAAAGCAATGAGCAGTCCCTTCAACAGCTACATTATAAACGGTTGTCCGGTGTCCAGCCTTAACCCTAACCACTTGCATATCAGTTTATCACCTGGTGTGTGTCCCTGGGAAGTTTCAGCTCCTTAACATTCCCACATTCAGAAAATCCATCTTCCACAATGATGGACACCAAACGAGATGGCCAACTGACAAACGGCTCTTTCAAAAGCTAAAAACTTCAGAGAGAGAACAATAAATTTACAAAAAAAAACATACCAGTTCAGTCTCTGAACATACCGACCAGCATTCTAGTAAACCATGGGAATAGCATCTCCTTGAACCATATATTCTCTCCTAATCATACAAATATCTGTATTTAGAGCACATTGCATGAGACATTGTAATGTCTGCAAAAGTGCAACATGTGCAGCAGATTATTTCAATCTGCAACAGGGGAGGTCGGTGCCGTACTGCGTTGCTTTAGAGG
Source organism: Adrianichthys oophorus (assembly GCA_036245035.1). Classification (NCBI taxonomy): domain Eukaryota; kingdom Metazoa; phylum Chordata; class Actinopteri; order Beloniformes; family Adrianichthyidae; genus Adrianichthys; species Adrianichthys oophorus. The sequence continues at coordinate 16,338,403 of BSAI01000119.1, read as the reverse complement.
GAAAAAAACCATCAATTTTTAGCAAGTAAGCTGTAAATCAGCAGTCATGCAGACAAAAAGTATAAAGTCTAAATATATGTCATCCTATAGAGAAATAAAAACAAAACTTGAAAGAAGTTGAAACCATGTTTTTTTTCTCCTTCTTTTTGCAGACTGTTAGCCAGATTATCCAGGAGCTCATCCCATTTGGCCTAGCAACAATGAACAGTCAAATTGGCGTCCGTGACCTGAAGTTAGTACTTTATTATACACAATTATATCCACGTCATTTGCTGTTGTTTTAGAATTAATGAAAGTAAAGCTTAGATTTGAGAAACACTGAACAACAGCCATGAAGTCTGATCACGACCAGTCTTGTTACCATCAGCCTCTCTTATGGCCAGGTGCCACAGAACAATGTATGCGTGATGAGCATGAGGGTGCCAGCAGCAGCAGCAGTGGTGGGAGCAGCAGCCGTGAGGCAGGGACCACCCTGTCACTGGCACAGTGACTGGAAACCAGTCAACTTCATCACTACCATAACACTTCATTACCAAGGACACCAAAGAGAGGGTGAAGTATGAAGGAGACTTGAAACTAATGGGAAAAAAATGAAACAGAACGGCTCTAATTGGAAAAGACTGAAGCAACATAAATTATGAATAACACCAGACTGTGGGGCAGCATGAAATTTAACATCAGAACAAAAGACTAAATGCTGTTAGATCTTTTCCTAATTTGATATATTATTAACAGAAACCACCTCCCACCACAAATAAAAATTATTTATTGGCCTCAGTGTTTCACAGAAGCTGTTTGCTGTCATTGTGATTTGACTGAAATAACAAAAAAAGGAAGAGTGGTCATGCTAACGCAACAATCTTTCTGTTTCAACAAGGTAGAGTGTTGGCTTTCATAGCTGTTGTAGTGTTGAAAACCATTTTTTAAAAAGCCAGAAAGAGACACGGTGAAGGAGCTTCTCTGAACAACTGTGTTCTAATTGAAATGATATGAGTCCATAACCCAGCATCCCCTGTGGTGAGCGGAGCTTCCCGGCATCGCTCTGGCTGGCAGAGGAGCGAAAATGAGACTTTGATGGTGATGCCAGATGCCGTCTCCCTTATGACGCATAGAGGCACGCATGCTTCCATGCGCAGACGCTGACATTAACACACGTGTACACACATTCTGCCCTGTGGACAATGCACTGAAAGGCACACCCCACATGAGCACACAGGCGGTCCTGCATGGGACATGCTGCCAATGCTTGCAGCACACAACTTTGTCCCAAAGTCATCTCTGCAGAGGAAAACAGGGGCATGAAGAAAGCTGGAAACAGTCCTGGAGATTCAGCATTCCTACCAACTCTGCCAACGAGAACCAAGACAGTTTTTGGACATGTTTTCATCTTTAACAAAGAGTTTTATGGGACTTAAAAAAAAAAAAACTATCTTTCAGTCACTGTTTAATCCTTTTTGCCAAAAATGCAATTTTTTTATCCTGTTTGGCTACACAAAGCCTAACTGTAGGATGAATCCGTATTTATTTACTTGTATCGCGGTGTAAGCAAAGGAAACATTTCAAATAATAAAGTCCCTCAGAAAACCAGGACAACTGACATTACATAATAATTTACGAAAATAAAACATTCAGCGTCAAAGGCAAAGTATGAGAAAAGAGCTTCTTAAAACTTGACGAGACTTATAAATAACGCACAGAACAGAGGAACCTGCAGGAAGACACTAAAAAAATGAAACCAAAAGTTATGTTTATGTTTTCTTGAATGTTAACCTGCTTGAAGTTTCTTATCCCAGAACAGTTTCAGGTGTCTTGGAGACAAGACAACCAGTCTCTGCGTTTATTCTCTGTCAAAGTAAAAGTATAAGATGTGCGAGATAACTCTATTGAGGGTAGCTGACCTTTATTATTTTTGCTGTTTATTTTTTGCATTTTTGCTTTTTTTTTTGGTTTAGTTAGTTATTTTGAAGAATGCGCATACAACGGTTTTTTTTGTTTTCTTCAGCATTTGGTTGACTTTTGGGTGATTACATTAGGAATTTGGTTTTAAATGCATATTGTGCTTCCTGTAAAGTTGACCTGCTAGGTTTCTTACCAAGAATGAGTTATGTTTACAGAAACATTTACTTGAGAGACAAGACTCTTAACTTGACCAAACCAGGTCACTTGGAACCACTTCCCATACCAACAGCCTTTTACACCTCTGGTTGGCAAAGAGAGAGGTGATGAGTCTTACTGAGCAAACCGAACTACACTGATGAAGTTAAGACCACTGTGTGCTAGTAAAGTGAAACTGTTTATGACAAAAAGTCACTACCTGAGGTTCATCAACAGCAAACAAAAAGTTACCTTCTGTCAATCAATTTTCTGAACTTGCCTAATCCCTTTTGGGAACAAATAATGTTTCACTTTTGTACTTGTATACTTAGACAAAAAGGGGTAAAATAAAATGGCGATATGTGCTCTAACCATAACCGAGTCCGTCTTTGAACGCTTAATGTCTACTAACGCTCACATCAAGCGCAGATGGGAACAGATAAAAATGATGGACAACAGTTGAAACCCTTTAATCCTAGCAGCCAGTGTGGTGCTCATAACACAACTTTTCAAAAATAAAAAACACTAAAGGCCGTACTGAAGTTTTAAAATCGTTTTGTTTGGTCTGTAGTTCGATGATTTTTTTTTGTCTGACTATGCACATATGGGGTGATCAGATAACAGGTGAAACACAGCATCTGCCACATGAAAGCAGCTTTTGGAAGGGTGAGATACCAGCCACACTTTTGTGCAACTTAATGAAAGATTTGCAACAATTTCAATCAGAACACAGCCATGAAACAGTCCAAAACATCAGCAGATTATTATCACTCGCTTGTTGTTTGTTCTCTTCAGGATTCAACCCCATGTTATGTCTACAACCACCCTGTATGAAAACGACACCACAAAATGCCCCCCCCACAAAAAAAAAGGAAAAACCCAGTTGTAGATGAGTCCTAAATAGAAGCAAAAAATGAAAAGATGTGAGGTATAATTATTTATCATTACAAAGATCTACAGTTCTTTGCTAACAGAACGTTCTTCACTTCAGAGGAAAGTCATAAACTAATAAACTTTAAAAAGCGTGCCACATGTCAAAGGTATTTCTGAACATTTTTGAGGTAAACAAGATCAAAGACCAATGACGTCATTCCAAAACCCGGAGATTTTCAATCAACACCTTTCATCCTGACATGGAATATGTCCAACATCCTGCTTACTCATGGTTTACTGCTTTTTTAAAAATGTCATTTCATCATAGTGTTTTAGGGGAAAACAACAAACAAGTATGTCATTCACACCCACACTGCTCAGTAGGATTTGAATAATGAGGAATGTTTTAATCAGACAATTTAATTCAGCAAACTCTGGTATCAAATGCATAGGAAATACAAGAGTTATTCCCTTGTCTTCTCCAAAAATTGTCTTCATTAAAATGAAACATCTGTTTACATGCTGAATTTCCTAAATAAAATAGATCAGACAAAGTGGTCTGAACAGAGTTGTTCCTATTATGAGTTTTTTGCAATAAGATCAGAAAATTGGACGTATGTGAGTGTAGTTTGGGAGAATTTTTTTTTAAAGAGGTAAATTTTGACCAAAAAATTGTTTCCTCCCCATCGTGTGTATGAATGTGGTGAGGAAAATTATGCATTTAACTCTTTTTATTTCTTGAACTTCTAATTTATCCATTTTTGTTGTGGTCAGGATTGCTTCTTTGTTTTAAACTTAAGCTAATATACAAAATAATATTTTTTTATATCTTACTTTAAGTCTGAATCTGACATCTAAAAAGAAAAAAAAGTAATCTATACATTATAGGTACAAACTTTGATGATTGCCTCACCTTGATCTCCCATGCCATCACCTTCATACTAAATCTCTCTGATTGGCACCATGAGTCTTCATGCAGAAATGAACTGTGCCACTGTATCGATCAGAACTATAAAAGGCTCAGAACAAACACAATGATCTTATTCAGACAAGGCAATTGCACCGTCAAGCTCACACACATGGACTTACGCATGCGCGTGCACACTCGAGCCCATAAAAACGTCCAGCACATGAAGGTTCAGACTTCTCTCTGTGCTTAGAATGAAACCACGTGGTGGAGATTGCTTGAAGCAGATAAGTCATTCCAAGGATCCGTTTTTTTTTTTACTCATCAGGTCTTTGAACATGATCTTACAAATTGGGCAGGTTAGCAGCAGAGTAAAGAGAGTCAGAGATTTGTTTTTTGCACAGTCAAAAAAAAAGCACAAGTTCCCTGATTCATAAACAATGTACAATGTAATTTTATATCCATTACCTTAAAAGTTTACAGGGAGGGTCAAGATTAATTCAGGATACTATAAGACAAAGCCCAATCGAAGAGAAAATATGAAATCATGCTGCCAATGACATTTCAGAAGAGAGATAAATGTTTATAGTTTGGTTTAAACCAATCATTTGCCAGCATTGTGGCGGTGCCATCTGTGGGGGATGGATGGACAGGGAGTGGAGGGGAGAAAGGTTCACCCAGCCTCCAAACCGGGCTTTTAGTGGACATCTGGAAGAGATCTGGTTTGTAGATGAGCTGAACAGGACTGTGTCCACGCCCAATTCCTACATTACACTGAAGAATGTTTTTCTTTTGTTTTTCCTTTCACTGTTCTTTTGTAAAATGTGTGCTATTACAAATAAAACCTCAAAATGTTTTTAAAGGCTATCATAACTGCTATAAAGCTGTTGATTCTTTATTTAAAAAAAGAATAAACATGGTGGGTGTATATCTCTCAACAAGCACAAGTGAGTCCATGAGTCATTTCAAGCTTGATATTCTCTTGATGGCAACATCTTTTGGAGGGATTTTTCATGACTCTGTTCTCAAATGCCATCTGAAAAAACATTGCTCACTCCCGTCAAACAAAGTAAATCAAACAAAACAATCTTGACCTCAGCCAGACTGACTTTCTGTCTTGTACCAACAGTAAAGTGGTTTAGATGATTCTAAAGACACAGCTCTGTTATACGTAAATATTATGGTAATTTTGGAAATGAATAGTGTCCTAATCTTTCATGTCTCACGCACCAGCAGATATAACTCTGAATTAAATTTTTGGTAGAAAGAAAGTCGCACACTTTTTATAGTCCCACTCCAATCGTTTTATAAAAGTGCTCCCAGTGATATTTTAATTATGATAATGCCAATTTGAGCCAAACATAATAAAAAAAAAACCTGTGTTGTTTTTGTGGGGTGGCGGTTCATTAGAAGTTCACCTCTGAGTTGCGGGTGGGATCACTGCCACGGAGTAAGCCTACACTTATTTCCCATCATCCCTTTTTTTTTTTTTTTTTTTTTTTTTTTTAAAACATGCACTTCCACTAGCTTACAACCTCTCACATCCCCAAGCTACAGGTGAAACAAAAATGGCAAGCAATATTGGAGCGATCCAGCCACACAGGTTTGAGCCAGATGCCAGCTCAGACGAGGAAAACAAAGACGTACATGGATCTATTTGTCTGCAAAAGGATGCATCGGAATGGAGCGGAGCAGGAAGCTTGTAACCAGCTAAACCAGCTAATTGCAGTTTTTAAAGTAAAACTACAACCGCTTTCCAATGGCATTTTGTTTTGTTTGCTCCTGATTCACAACAATTTCCAAAGAGAAATGCAATTTTAATCTTAATTTTCTTATTATATGTCCTCCATCATGAGAACAATTCCACAAGAACATATCTAAACACAGAACATAAACATTTAACAAATGAGAAAACTTTCACTTCACAAATAATTAAATTTATTAATGAATTAGCTATTATCTGTTTCCCCTAATTGGAAGAAAACTGGAGTGAGTTCATGTCAATGCTTCAGCACCAGCAAATTTATGTTGAGGCTTCTGATGATTTTTTATTTTTGTCTGCCAGACATATTTCATAATTATGAATAATAAACAGGAAGTTTCACCATACAACACTGTTAGGATTTAATTGCTACAAAACTTTGATAGAAATATTGCTGTGAGCAAAAAAAAACAGTACAACAGAAAGCACATAACTGGTCAGCTCATAACTTTCCACATTTGACTGCGTTCTGATCCACTCAGAGAGAAGTCACAGAGGGCTTTGGGTTCATGTCGAAATCGCTACAAAGGTTCATCTTCCTTGCAGACCTGATGCGAAATCCTTCCCCAAAAAGGAAACAACTGCAACCTCCACTGCACTTTGGACATGAGCGAGACCAGCAGCACAGCTACAAAGAGCTTAATCTATTTATAGGAAAACACAGCAATAGCACAGCGATCAGAGGGAGAAAGAAACCCCACAAGACAGAAAACCAGTGGAGGTTATGAGCCGACTGTCAAGATCAGCAAGAATCTGGTCTTTTTATCACTTAAATGACTTTCTGTTGTTTATGATTCATGAAGAACTACTGTAGGAAAACTGTTTATTTTATCTGTGATGTCACCATTAGCAGCATCAAGACAGCTTTTCAGCAATGCAATGAGAAGTCATGTGAGTAACAGTTAAGTATTTGTCATTCAGGAAAACAGGTTTGGCTTACTTTGTTTTAGGGTTTTTTGTTTTACTTTGCTTTGGGCGATATATCAATATAATCAATTATATCACATTTTTTATTTTAGACGATATATTTTAGGGAAACACTGACAGCACAGGTTGACACTGTAGACCATGATCCAGAAAAATTCCTCTTCTGTAATAACTTATCAGACTTCAGCTGTCCTGCTTTTGGTGACTTTTGTGTGAAAAAAGCAAGATAAAACCAAGATAAATGTGAGTAAATACCATTTTTTAGACCTAATTTAAAATCTTTAAGTTTTCACCTTTAAAATTAAAGAAGGCCAAAAAAAAAGGCGTTCTTGACATTTTGTGGTTTGGGACTTTAAAAAATGAGAAAACACTAAGCATAGCAGTACAGACAATAATCCATCACTGACTGAAGATAGAAAAAAGGCCAGAGGCCAAACACCAGAGCTTTTTCTCAAACACAGGGAGCAGTCACACAATTCCACTACATGGTTGGTTTGGGAACGTTTGCCTGAATATTCCAGGAAATGTTTTACTCACAGACATTTACAAACTAAAATAATGTTCAATATTAGAGAACAGTTCATTATATGATTTAATTTGGGCATAAACTTTTTTATCCCACACTGCTTCCACAGTGGCAAATGTCCTAATTTGTTTACATTTACATGAAATTGCATAGAAAGAGTCACTTTTTCTGCAGGTGATAATGTTGAAAGTTGATTGTAAAGTTTCTCTCTCCCACAAAGTACACAGGGCGAGCCGTGCCACCATGCAAAAACCCACTTTAGGAGGAATTGATCCCTACCGTTCTGTTCATCCAGTTCATTCCCAATATCCTGACCCATTATCTTCTGTCGACTGATGACTGCTGCCAGCGCATCCAGACCCGCATCCTGGGCTAAAGGAAGGAAAAGAACATGACATGAAAAATGGAATGAGACCACAATGAAGAGCGAAACTCGAGATAAAAACTGACAAGTAGAAGAAAAAAAAAGCACTTTTAGGAGACAATTAAAAATAAGGATTTTGATTTAAAAATTAAATGGAAAACGTGCACAAAAAAGTTGCATGTGTGAGAGTTTAACATGCTCGCTGCCACAGGAATTTTTTTCACCATGAGCAGACACTCAGCGTTCCCCAACTACACCCAGAATCCCACTGTGGTTTATCGGGCACTGTGCGCTTTAGCTGCTCCCTCTTAAGTGGATTCTCTGATCCTAAACAGTGTTTGAGCTAATGCTGTGAAAAAAATACTACATGGTGTCAAGTGAACTAACATCTGGTGTGAATGAGTTCTTTCAGGGCCAGAAAATAAAATAAAGACAAATAAATGAATAAGAAATATGCTTTAACGAGACTTGGTTTATGTTGGAATCTCTGACCAATGATGGAACCGTAAAACGGTGTCTACAATTATTCTGATCATCCAACAGAAAAAAAAAATGCTTTTTATGTTTGAAAATTAAAAATGTAATTATCAAGCACAACATTGTCATTTAATTTTTTGACAGTGAACAAGCAAAATATTATTTAACTGTAACAATGGTTTCCATGTTTAAAGTAGGGTTCGTTTGCCCACTCAAACTCTTACAATTTCCTTAAATATTTGATATTTATTTATATTACAGAGGACATATTCAACTTCTATGATCTATTACCTGTCAATTTCAATCATCATTTTGATCGTGTGAACAACCAGGCATGTATAAAATCCCACGATATATCACTCAAGTCAATACAAATCATCTACATTTAAAATAAAGAAAATCCACTTTCTTTTCAAATCTCATTTGCAGTCATGATATACTGATCAAAACTATGGTATGCTGTTTTTTTTTTCCACTAGCTCCAAGTGGAAAAAAAGAATGAATGATCCAATTCTTGATCCAGCTGAAGAAGTGTTTGTAGATGTTATTTAAATGTTATCTAATCATCACCAACTTCCATTAGTTCTTCACTCAGAATCAGATTTTTCTAGTTGGTTTGATTTGATTTTTTTATTCTACATTAACTACAACACAATACATTTCCCAAAACGACACAAATGAAGACTGTCCAAAAATACATTTAGCACAAACGAGAAAGCATGATCAGAAAAGGTTAGACAATAGCTTCCCTTAATTTCACTGAAAAAAACAAATTCTTAGATGACCTTACCTACAGCAAATTTACCCTAAATTCCAGTAATCATTCAGTCATTGTGGCACAGAAATATGACAGAACTGGTTTTCTGGCAGTGTTCAAGTGTAATTTCTTCTGTTCTCTACATCTTTTTAAAATTGAAAAAAAAATCAGAAGTTAAGACAAGGAACTTTTGCAAATCCTTTGGTACCTATCTGCTTTTAACTTTTAACATCTCTAATAAGCAGGTTTTTGGGGGTATAAAGTTCTATAAGTTTGAACTTTACAGCTGATATTAGAGCAATTTTATAATTAATAAAATTTATAATTTTTGTATTATAAACAGTCTGTTAGCATTAGTAAGTATGATAACTTTTCAAATTGTTGCTTTACGTCTGTAGTCACTAAAGGTTAAATCAAAGGATACATTTAAACAAAGGTAAACAAAACAATGACTTTATAGGTTGCTTTACTCCAATATTTTATTTGTTTAAACTGCTTTATTCTGTAATGTCTTGTACTTTACCTAAAAATCGAATTAAAGTTGAGTTTTATCAGCTTAATAACAGTCACTTGAAAAAATATATATATATTTATAAAATCACACTATAAGCACGCTTGGAAGATCATCTCGCTTTTTGCCGCAGCTTTGTTTGTTTATAACTGAACTCGCTATTTCTTCTTCTACGGCCGTTTCCTGTATTTTACATAGTTCTAGGCTTGACAAAATGATTTATTCCAGTCTAAAATGTGGCGCGTGTAAACGTTTGTTAAAATCTGATACATTTCTTCAGGGCCCACGCAACAGTTCTATTCTAATCCGAACTTTGATCCGATCAAAGACGTTTTGCACATGTGAACGCAGCTTAAGTTTGATCCCAAAATGGTGTTAAAAATCTGATAACGTTGCAGAATGAAGCAAATTCCTGAGTAATTACCTTCAATCATTCTTTGCTGTTGCTGCTTGATCTCTCCAAAGGTCAGCCCCCTGGTGTCCTCAGATTCATTGATCAGCCAGGGGTTGCCTCCACTGGCTGCTGCCCCTCCAGCCATCAATGTGGACCTGTGGTTGACAATCAAAATCATTCTTTCTTTTTATTTTAATATGCTTTTTTTATGTGATTTAATACTTCTTACATGGTTAATACGGAAAAACAATCCAGATTTTTTTTTTTTTTTTACAAATACTAATCTGTATTTTTTCAAACACTGAACTAAATTCTACTAAAACTTTAACATGCTTCAGAGAAACTTTTTCAGAATAGCTGAAATTCATAACATCCGCCGAGGCACAGCAGGACTAACCTGAACCATATGTAGGTTACTCCCAGACTAGTGTTTGTGCGTCACGATGAACACAGTGGTATTGATTTCCTATCAAATGAAGTTCTCTGTATATAAAGTTAACAGAAGCTTTCATAATCATCTTATTGGGAAACAATAAACAAAAGTACCCTTTAAATCTTCGGGGAATACGGCTAATGAAGGATCGAGAAAAACCATGAATCACAGCACAGGTGGGCTCAGGATGACGACATCACAGCGAATCAAAGACATTCAGACACATTTTTTTTAAACATGTCTGATTACAACAGAGTCATAAGCCAGACGTGCACTTCCTCCGTGCTAGCACCTTTTGTGTGAAAATCCAATTAGCCAGTCAGTGGAGAGCACCAAAGCCAGTCAGGCACATCTTTTGGCATCCAGAAACCTCTCAACTGTCACCGGTGGGGCCTCAGTGCTCAAGTTGTGACTGAGTGACTCGGACAGGCCAGATTTTAATTAATTACAGCAATTTCCTTCGCAATCAAATACAAAGGAGAGGTTGGAGAATAATAGAACAGAGGTGAGCGCCGAGGGCAGCATAATGAAGCCAGCCTTGAAAAAAGGGCGCCACATCCTTCCTTGGCTCAGTCTGAAATGGAGATGCTTGGAATTTATTGTTTTAGGGGCAAATCAAAGTTCCTTCAGCAACTTTCATGCCTTTCCTTCTATCCAAAGTTCTCACCAAAAAAGGGGCTTAGATCATCCAACCATGGCCAATCCATCCACTCCCACATTCTGTCCTCAGACCACACAGTGGGAAAGGGTCCGCCGTCTACCCTCAAATCCAAATTACCCACCACATATTACCATTAAACTTCACTGTGCAAACTGAAAGCCATATGACCACATGATTACAGTTTTCCAAGCTAATGTATTAACAATGTCATTTGAGGTTATCGGTTTTTTCTCACAGAAGGCTTTTTATGTAATTGGATGTGTGGTCTGTAAAAAAGATGAAAGCTCGTGCAAAGCACCACAAAGTAGATCAATCTCTAAAGCAAAGCTTGTGAAAAGATATCAGAGGAAAGCCCTTTTAAATGAAGGCAGCAAAGGAGTGTGTTTTCAGACTGATCTGCTGTCATTTTGGTTACCCTCTACTTGATAAGAGAATCTCCATCCCAGCGCAAAAATTTTTATTTACTGTTCAAAACATATTTTATTGCATCCTCTGTGGCCTTAAAATCTATCCAAAGTCACAACCTCTGAACAACATAGATGGACTAACAACCAACATAAAGCAGCTTCCACAACACCCCTATCACTCTAATCCTTGATTTCTAATCTCAATTCCTCTCCTTGTGCTTAAATTTCTCCCATCAGGGTTTTACTTAGGAAGGAGTGAAGAAGAAAACTCTAGTCTGACCAAAACATTCAAGTTTCCTTAGCGATTTAACTTGATCATCTGTCAATAGGAATGTAACGATGCAATCAAGCCACGATTCGATTCACGGTTTTAAAGTCACAATTTTGATTTTTTTTTTTTTCTTCAACACAATAAATTAAAGGTATTTTAAGGTATAAACTCAGTCTAAATGGGACAGGACTTCTTTAAAGTCCCACTCCAATGAAAATAGTGTTTTTGGTGTTCTTGTGGCATTTCTCTGATGATGAGAAAATTAAGCTTAAAATTGTGTTTCTGAGTATTTCTTTATTCATATTGTTGTGAATTGGGAGAAGAGGAAAATAAGCTTATTTGTAAAGTAGAAAATACACAGAGTGGCCGGGCCACAAGCCCTCCACGCTGCAACAGGGAGGGGAAAGGGGGTTGCTTCGCATCAACGGGAGGTTGTTAATAACTCAGGGAAGAATTTCTAATGAGCTACTGCCGCTCTGGAGAAACGATGTCCTAGACGTCCAAAAACAACATACCAGTAATCATTATTAATAGACCACTGGGAAGGATGCTTTGAAAATAGCTCATAACATGATCGGAGTGGGTCTTTAAACAAAAAAGGTGATGGTTGAAACTTAGTCTAAATGGAATAAAGCTTCTATAAACTGGTCAGAAGAGGCTTCAAAAGTTTCTTAGCAGTAAATGGGTTAGACGTCAGTCAATCGCATTTTTGAAGCAGTTTAGAACAAAGGAAAAAGATAATGTGGCAGTCTGTAGATTCATTCAGTGCTTTACTTAGAATGTATTCAGGCTGGACACATTTGATTTTCCTAAAGTAAACCAGAGTTTGCTTCCCCCAATAATCCAGAACAAATTTTCAGTCTGAATACACCCAAGTGAACCCTGGCCCAGAAGAAGGAACCGCTCTTGGACGAATCTTTTGAGGTTGTTTCGGTTTGTTTCCAATCGGATTGAGCTTCGGTTTGCTCTGAGCTTCCTCAGCCTGAATAGGCTCCGTACTCGGAGCAGCACAACTGGACCAAAACAGCCACTGTAGCCGGCTGTCATGTGATGTAAACAGAACAGGAATGAAGCATCGGATGTGTGTGTGCTCCTTGTGTGCAGCCTGACTGTAAGAAATTAGGAAATGAGACAATCAAAGCGTAGCTTGTGTGGCTTTCTTGCAGCCACTTATGTGTCATTTGCGTGTGCTCAATCAGAAGCCAGTACGCACACCTTAATAATGACTAGAATAAGGCATTGGGGCATCATATACAAACAGCAATACCAATATATAAAATACTTCACGATACACTTACCACAGGCATGACAGTGGTACGTTTTCATGACGTCCTTTAAGGTGGTCGCATGTGCCTCAAGGAAACACCAAGAAAAACGAATTCGTCCCTTTTAGAATGAGCCACTCCAGCCTAAGACCCTCAACGGGCCCAGAAAACCCATAACCCCACAGCACCCATATGGGTCAACCCCAGTACAAGTGCATGTGACCAAGGCATAAGCATACAAAAAGGTATGTCTCAGAGTTCCTCAGAAACATGTAGTCATGACGAAATGTGATGAGTCTGTGGTTGTAACTGTTTCATTATGATTCAGGGGCAAATTTATTTTAAAATTTTGTTTAGCCTCAATGCAAAAGTCCAGCTGCTATTATTTAACATATTTATAGAAAAAAAGATGCTCTCAGGTGAATATGGCATATGGAATTTGACTTTAGTTTAAACTTTCACTATTTCTCTTCTAAGGGTTTACTCTGGCATTTTGACCTTAAATTACATTTGTTGAAAAAAAGTAATAGCAGATTCGCAAGATTTTAAATTATGATCTGATCTTACAATCCAGTAAATTATCGAATAATTATTGAATAAAATACAAACACCCCCCCAAAAAAACAGAATATTTACAACCATATAAAATGTAACATTTAAATGGTGTTTTTCTAATTTATAAAAGGTTGACATTTGAAATGTCTTTAAGACCTGAGTAATCAGCAGTGCAAAGCATGCAGAACTAATGCAAATCGATTAGCCACAAAGTTGTCCGACTGGCAGGAAGGAAGTCTTCCTTAAGTGACACATGGCGATATCACAACCCATGGGTCTAAAAGACTTTGAAAGAAATTTGGTGACCAGCAACATTTCACAAAAGTGAAGAGCAGAGCTTGTGACCCTTTTGGTCGAAAACAAATACAAGTAGAAGAGGATTCATTCATTTTAATTAGGCAACCGCAGAGCTTCTTCTAATAATTAAATAAAAAGCATCTGAAAAGGAGAGTAAAAAGAAGCTCTTTGAAACATTAAGGAGCTGATGCACATCTTGGCCTTTTTAGATTCTTACTGAGGAAGACAGATAAAAAATGCAGCACTGAAAACTTTTCTGCAGACCAAAGATCCAAAAATATAAGATTTTTTTTTCCAGTTTTCTTGTTTTGTTAGTAAAAACCTGCTAACATTAGATTTTAGAAACAATGTTGATGAAATTCCTGCATTATTTTGTATACCTGTTGGGCTCAGGCTCTGTGACATCTCTTCTGAAACTGGCATTGAGCTGCTTTTCTCTGGTTAGCAGGTCATCAACAAGGTTCTGTCTTCTGTCAGCTTCTGCCTGCATTCTGATTTGAGCTTGTTAAGAAACGATATATTATAAGCTCCATCCATTAGAGCAGACAAAGGTTTCTGGCATTTCCTTCTGGCATTCTATATTCTCCTGTTTACCAGAGGGGAAAAAATGGTCCAGTCAAGCTTTTTTTTTAACCCACGAAAACCTACAATTCCCAGAGCCCCACTCCTTCACATTTGGTATTACTGAAAAGTCCCAAATGTCCTTTGTAGATACAAAAAGGACTGAACTCAGTAGTATGTACTGGCTGGGAAATATTCAGGTTTAGAAACATCCTTGATAGAGGACATATGTGCATTAAGGAGAGGGTTTATTGTTTTGCATAACTCTATCGCCCCCTGTAGGAACTCCACTGTTACTGCAAGCAGATAAAACACTTCAGGAATGATTCTAATCCAAGTCCCATGACTTTTAGTGCTTGTGTAATTGTAAAATGGAAAGGATACATTCGCCGCGATGAAGAGGCTCGCAACAAGCTCTCTTTTAGCTGGGCGATATTCTGCTTCAGCTTCTGGAGTGACGCCCGTAATGTCATGTTTATCTGGAAAAACAAACAAACACATAATAAGATTTTGTACACAATAAACAAAAAAAATCACAGATTTACTTTTCATTGAATATGAAAATACAAGACTGTACCTTAGCAGGGTTTCCCCCTGTTCTCTGCTGTCTGTTCCTCTCATGGATGTTTTCTGCTATTTCCTGTGCTAGGCGACATGTGGCGTCATAATTCTGTAACCTACAAGTCAATGAAAGACTCAATTTTATCTAAGTCTCAACCCTTTACTAGTGCATACAACAAGGTTCAAATGAGAGCATTTGGACTAATTTCAGATTTTTTTCTCAGGTGGAATGATGAGTTTACAAGAAAGAGAGGTGAAGTACATGGAGGATTTTAAGTACTTAGAGTGTAGCAAAGAGATGAAAAAGCCTGTGAGAGCAGGTTGAAACTGATGGAGGAAGATTTCAGGTGTGATGTACCGCAAAATGAATGACAAAAATGAAATGAAGGGTGTAGAAGTCTGTGGTAAGAGCAGCCATGTTGTTTCTGAAGAGACTCTAGTAAAGACAGGAGGCTAAGCTGGAAGAAGCAGAGCTGAAGATGTTTAAGTTCTCTTTGGGAGTGAAGAAGATGGAAAGTTTCAGTAACAAAAACATCAGAGAAAAATAGCTCCTGTTTGATGTGCAAAGAAAAAATCTGCAAAGAAGCAGGTTGAGAGAAGGAACAGAAATTAAGTTTAAATCTCCTATGTCCGCCACACCTATGTGTAGCTAAGTCTTCCTCGTTTTTAAAAACACATTCAAACGTAACACATTTAGGCCTGTTTTGTTTTAGTCTTGTCCCCTTTTCTAATGCCAAACAGCAATCGTAAGGAGTTTCTATGAATAGTTGTTCAACAAGTAATAGCGTGGGAAAATAATAGAAAAATCAAGTCAAACAGACATTACTAGAAAATACTTTTCCTAAAAGACAAAAATATCGTGTCTACTTAAAATGTATGTGGCTGTGTTTGGCTAATCTCTTCAAGGAACTAGCTACTATCAAAGCTAATGGCTAACAAATCAGTTTTTAAAAATAAAAAACGGCATTTTCCCATTACTGATCACCATGAGACATCTTTTGTTAAGAACAAAAAAACATGTCTTACCACAAGTCTTGAGACATTGAGACAAAAATGAGATATAAAGGATAATTTCCACAGAATTTGGTCGTAATCCAAAACAGTCGCTTGTTTTGGTCATGACGTCACTACTACGGCAAGCGGTGTGCTCCTTCGGCGCTCAGACATCCGCAAAGGGAATTCATGAATGTTCTCCCAACTTAGATATGAATGTGCTTATTTTTAATGTGATTTTTAAAACAATGTTTTGACTTTCATATGTTTTAAGGTTTTTTTTTAAATCAATCAATTATTAATCAAATATTTATTATCTGATTCTGAATAAAGTTTTTAAAGTCACACTCCGATCATTTTTTATCTATTTTGAGTGTTCTGAGTGTTCTTTTAATTATTATTATGCCATTTTTAGCAGCAACAACAACAATAATAACCATAATAATAATAATAATGGTGATGATAATAAACCTGAGTAGTTTTCTAGAACATAGTCTCCGCAAAGTGGCAGTAGTTCATTGGAAGTTTTCCTCTTAGTTGTGGGTGGGATTGTTGATGTGGAGTGAGCCTGTCTTCATTTCCCATCATCCATCTGTTTAAACAATCTTCCACTAGCTCACACCTGTGAAGATTCCTTTGCAGCTTATACAAACACAAAGGAAAACCAAATAAAACATGTATAATCAGTTTTTTTTTTCATTTTTCCATAACTATAGGTCCTTCTGAGAGCCATGAAGTTGGTAAAATAAAGAAATAGATTAGGTTTTGAGCTGAAGCTTAGCTAACAAAATTTACTAGACCCCCCAAATGAATATTTCATTGTAGCACTTTGTCATCATATTGCAGCAAGAAGACTTAAGTGGAAAAATCTAATTCTGTTTGCTTTTTCACAACAACTTTAAAATGTCAAATTAGCCTTTAAAATATAAATTGCTTTGAAGCACAATTTGCTGTAGTTAATGGTAAAATAAATATAATATGGCAATTAAAAGCTATGTCTTTTTTTTCCAAGTATGTCTACTAAAAACAGTATCATTGAAGTTGCTGCTATATAACTGCGGACACACAAAAAAAAGACAATTAGCACAAATTGCATCATTTTTTGTGGCGAATGCTTCTTTAACACACATGCTAGAAGCAACACAACTTCTCTAAAGTGATAAAATAGATTTTCACACAAATATACAGTATAATGTCTAGTAGAACAGTGACCAAAGCATTGCCAAGTTTCTTGACCTGAGAACAGAAAACAGGCGGGCATCAATAAAGATACTGAATTTGCTATGAAAAGTAACAAGAGCCAATTGAAAAAACTTTTTGGAGGAAGAAAGGCCATTGCGCTAGTAGACTTAAGGATATTTTAAAGTCCCACTCCAATCATACTTAAATCAATTTTCAAAAAGTCTGTAGTGGTCTATTAATTATGATTAAGTCATTTTTAGGCACAATAAAAAAAATTAAATAAAAAAACTGTGTCATTCTCTAGGAGAAAGCTTGTGGAACTGAAAGTATGCCTCCTCTGATATCCCATCATCCCTTTGTTCAAACTCTCTCCCGCTATCTTACAGCCCCTCACAACCCCACAAAAAATCAGCAGTACAACAAAAATGGCGAGCAATATGTGTGCAACACAAATTTCATGAGGGCCAAGTAGAACAAAAATAACTCTTTTATTCTAAGAAACAGCATTTCAAAAATTTTACTCAAAGCCATAAAATTTTGTCAGATAATGTGTGGCCTATTTTCATCCTTCTTTTTATCTCCCCACCTCTGTTTTCCTCAGAGTAAACTGAAACGACAGAACAACAGCATGTCTTGTTCCTGAGTGTTTTCAAAGTTCACACCAGTAGGACCCACAAGAGAGGTAAGTGGTTTTAGAGGTTTTATGTTTCATAGCCAAACAGTGATGGTGTTTGAGTAAAAACACACGTGTTGTGTAAAGACAACAGAGGTCGGAAGACTTCTTGGAATACAGAAGTTTGACATTTTGAATTCATACACATGACAATTTCATAGAATTAAGTAATCAGAAAAAAAAGTAGGTCTTGCCTGTTTTTTTAAAATAAACTTTTCAGAATAAAAGTTCCCATCTTAATCCACGTGATAAAATAAAAGACAGTCACAATTGCCTATCAGCAATTTGGTCAAAATGTATTAAATATTGCCTACTTGTTAACAGAGATTGTAGTTTTAATGGCTTTTTTTTGTTTTGTTGTTGTTTTTGTGCTGGAGGTGACATTACAAATGTGTTCACTGTCTTCTCAGAAACAGAAGTCAGGGTTGACAAAGGTAAACCAGAGCAAAGTCGTCATTCAGTCACGTGGCGGCAGTCCACAGATTCATATAAAGCCCTGATCCTCTGTACGAGTATCTGGTAACTTCAGACATTTCATCTTGGAATTCTTGGTGGGGTTTTTTTCTGACCTAACATGAGACTTGAAATGATTCAAGTTTCTGGGGCTCAGGAGTTCTCCAACTTTGGAAACATGAATTCATTTTCACACATTTCCGCTGGTCAAGACTTTGGCTCAATGGCAACGGGTAGAAGGCAAAGATCACGGTCACAATATGACTCAGAGGAGAGCAAAAGCATTCAATTGCAGACACAGACAGAGGAAATCAGTCTAAGACCTCGCTCAAGGTAAGTTTTCCTTTTCAACTTCTATACTCATGCATTTTAATGAACTGTGTTTAATGAACTCTGTATTTACTCATAGTCAACCATTTATGTTACGTGCATGATCATCATCTCAAATGACTAAAGTAATAATTGAAAACTTTTTTTTTCAGGTCATTTTACAGTTTTGAGATGTCAGAACAGTCTGCTGACAACAAAATGGAGAGCTTTTTAAGGTCCAGTCCTCTGAGGCAGAACGCAAGCACAGTGTTTAAGAGTTTGGTACCCAAAAAGAAAGATGTATCTGGAGTTCATGTCGCTTCACGGGGAAAAAAGTCTAAACTGAACAAGAATTCACAATCTAGCGATCTTAATGGTACTGAATGACTGCATTGAACACCTCTGAAAAAATAAACTGACCTTTTTTTTTCTTTTACTAATAGTTTGTGTGCACGTCTTTCCAGGTGGTAAAAGTAGCGCCAGATCAATGATAACCATCTCAGAGTTGGACAGTTGGGACATCTGCTCCAGTTCTGGGATGAAGTACGGACAGTTTGTGGACTGGGAGAAGATCGATCCAGAATCTGCAAGTAAATACCAGCAGATCCTCAAAAGTGAACATAAACAACTAAAAGCTATGGCCCGACAGGGATTCTGGGCCATGCCACACACCCTAAGAGCCAAGGCTTACTATCACATCATCCACTGCTTCACTTGCAGGTGAGACTGTTAGATCAGTCACCACAGCTTTGCCAACTGTCATTTTAGACATTCTGAACTTACAGATCCCCTGTTGTACTGTTTGGTTTAAATATGCGACTTTGAATGATTCAACTGTGGATCGATACTTTCTGCAGCAAAGCTGAAGCTCCAGACAGAGAAGTCTACTACGAAATAGCCAAGAAGCTTTTCGGCGAACAGAAGCTCAGCAACCATCCGGTCCCAGAGTACATGGAAGATGGAGACATACCAAGGTGCCTGCCACCATCAAAACATGTCCTCTTTTCTTTTTATAGTTAGAGATATAAAACATATTTTCAACAGTTCAAGTTTTTGGTCATCTACATTGCCTTCAGGAACACAAACTGCCAATTTCTAATTTCTCAGTGTATTTGTTGAACGTGTTACCTGCTGCAGCCAGAATATTCAAAGCATTTATTAAAATACAATTTAACTTCCATTTAGTCATACTATGAACACACCGGGGATGTGACCGGGCATATTCAGCCTGTGGTGTTCACTCTGGACAAACAGGGAGGGGCTTTTTCTTCTTTTTTTTTTGCTACTGTTTATTAGTGCATGTCCGCCACCTACAGTTGGGGGCTTGGTGCAAATCTGGTGAATCTTGCTCAAGACCCTTTCTTTCACAGCTCTTTTCGGACAAATTATGGCCTAGCACAAACCGTAAAGATTAATATTTTCTTCATGAACAGTTTTCAATTGGTCAAACTTTGGGCTGGTTCAACTTTCAAAGACCAATGGCTGTCCATTTTGTCTGGAAATCCCGAAAACAGTTGTAGAAACTTGCATTGTTATGCGTGAACACGAATTCAGAACACACAAGCCTAAAACGCCCGTCTATGCATGTTCACATAGACTTTTCATTGGAAGTGGCCACCTGAACAGGCATTACTGAGGACAATGTGAAAGTAGCTTTACAGGAAAAGCTCCAGAGCTGAGCTAGTAGACACCAAGCTGCAGCTTGTTGGGTTGTTAAACACAAGACAATCACTGTCACATTTGGGCAAAAGGAGCATTAAGAAATACTTTCAACTCAGGAAAATAAATCGCACACTATCAATTATGACATAAATTATAACAGTATAAACTTTAACGATTATGACCTGAATTTAACTTGGTTCAAGATACTGGTTATATTGCGTGAAATCAGGACCAGTCATACCATAAATCAAAAGTAGGCGGCTTAAGACTTAAAATATTTCTAAAACAATTTTCATGACTCTGATTATTATTTGACTCTTGTCACAAAAAAAGAAAAAAAATCACTAAGATGGCATAAGACCGCTCATGTGAAAATGTTTCATCCTCTCCCGTAAATCTGCATCAATGGAATATTCCGCCAGTAAGTTCGCTAGCAGAGAGAGCAACACCTTCTCATTTCCAAATTGAGGACGAGTTGGGGACACCCAAACGTCAAAAAGGGGTCCTAAACCATGCATCAATATGTGACGAGTTGGGAATGAGAATGTGTTGGAGAGAAGACTCTTTCAAGAGTTTGAAAATAAAGAAGACAGAGAAGGAGAGGAAAGGCAAAAGGAGGGGCAGAAAATTTGATTTTTTTTTATGTTGATGGCACTCTATATGGTATTTGTTTTGTTCCATCATTCAGTGATTTTTATATCTGTTGCCTTGTTTAGTAAAACCCGACAAATTAAAGAAATGATGTCACGGACATTTTACCCTGGGTAAGGATTTTAAAAAAGAAATGACTAATACAACCACTGCAGAGGGCCCCAACTTATTGTTCGCCCTGGGCCTCCAAATTTCCAAGTCTGCCACTGCGTAAAATCCCATACATTTTTTCAGCAAGAAATGTTGGGTGTGTCCTGAAAACTCAGAAAAAAGCTTTTTGGTGGATTTGTATTTTGGAATATTCAGGGTCATAGAAATGTTATTTAATGATTATTCATCAGTGTTTAGAGTTTTCTGACCAAGTCTTTTACTGTTTGCCTTTATTTTCAGATACTGTCTCAACAAAGCAGGTCTGAACTCTGTTAAAAAGATCCTTCTGTGCATCGACAATTACTTTCCGGAGATGAACTTCTGCCCCATCCTCCCAGCTTTGGTGTCTGTCATGCTCCACTTTAGCGAGGACGAAGCAGAGTGCTTCTATAGCCTGTCGCGGCTCATCTGCTACAAAGACACCAACAAGCGTTACATTGACCAGACCTTCCTCACCTACCGCGCCTCCTGTATGACATTCGGGGACATTGCCAATAGATGTTGCAAAGGCATTCGTAAGCTGATTGCCAGCTCTCACCAGAACCTTTTTGAGTTCTACTCTGATTGGATCATGTGGATATTTGCTGATCTTCCATTCACATATGCCATCAGAGTTCTGGATGTCTACCTACTGGAGGGCTACAAGGTTCTTTACAGGTTTGTGTTTTCTGCATTTTCTCTAGAAGTTAGAAATGTGTAAGTGCAAATTTATGTAATTTTGGCAAAACCATTACTTTTACAAAAAGCCTAATAAGTTACATTTTAAATTGTTCTTTGCAGAGTGGCTTTGGCTTTGCTGGATCTCTACAAAGTGTCTGTCTCCTCTCGAGTGGCTGATGTGGAGGACTTCAGAACGGACATGAAAAGTTTTGTCCAGAGTGTGGCCCACTACTGCACAGTTGAGAAGCTTCTGGAAAGAGCCTTCATGATTCCAATGGCCACCAGGGTCGAACTTAACCTTCTGTTTAATGCTAACAAGGACTCACTCATCCAGAAAGGTGTCAGCAAACACCAAAAGAGGTAGGTTCACATTTTCAACCCAGACTAAGAAATTTAACATTTAGCTTTGAGGAGCATGCTATTTTTGTAGATTTGTGCATCTGTAACTCATTAGAATCCTACTTTTCCATAATATCTAAATGTTATGTTCCAATAGACAAGCAGTGGTGACAGAGGATTTCACCAACTTCTTCTCCAGTATTGTCACAGAAGTAGAGATGAGAGTCATCTGGGCCTGGATTCCTGAGCGATTTGCTCTTTTCAGTCCTGTTCAGCTGTTCAGTACAGCTGAGCATGAAAGAACCCTCGCTTCGTAAGTAACTTTTATCTCCTTTAATAATATAAAAGAACAGCCAAAAAAAAAAAAGCACATTGGAACATACAGTACACAGAGTGCTTTCTTTGAACTTCAGTTTTATTGCTGTCATTTATTGCCATCATAGACTAAGTTAATTTGGATCGATGTCTACTAAACATAATTCTAATGCTTGTAATACTGAGTGGGGAAGAGGAGTGTATTTGCACCATCAACACAAGTGGAAAAATCAGCTCAATAACAGAAACAGAAAATTCCAGTTTCATTTTTTCCTGTTCAAATAAATGCCTTTCAGTAAAGAAGCTGTAGGTAGTTTCAGGATTCGTTTGAATTAAAATATATTTTTGTTCAGAATCATTGCTTACATCATTAAATGAATTGACTTCCACTTCTCTTCCTAAAAGCCAAGCGTTTTATGGAAGTGTTCAGTTTTAAAGCATCACTCTGCAGGATCTTAAGAAACATATCTTAATCTAGCTGAAGGGAAGCTTTATTATTTATTTTCTTCATTCATTTAGGTTGTATGCACATGTGGAAGGACATGAACCAGTGGTCCTGATAATCAAAACAATGGATGAAGAGGTAACAGTCAATGTTACTTTTAAAATTAGTTATTGTGTTTTCTTTTTTTAATTTGAAAAAAAGATTTACTAACTGGAGGCTTGTGTTTCTAAAGTTAGTTTTAAGTCAATTAAATATGACCTCTCATTTCTCAGGTGTTTGGTGCCTTCTTGTCGACAGATGTGAGTGAAAGAAACAAATACAACTCTCAGACGCTGATGTATTTTGGAACTGGAGAGTGTTTCGTGTTTACGGTGAGCACATGAGTGGATACCTTCTGTATTCTAAATTCTGCAAACATGGTAAAAATGTAAGTGCTTATCTCTTTGGTAGACAAAAACCAAGAGGAAATCCCCAAGTACCTTTGCATATTTTGTGGCTTAGTCTTTCAAATATCTATGTTCTGTCTAATAAAAGCAGGCTCACTTGTTGTTATTTACCCAAACCAGGAAACCAGGGTGATAGAAGATTAATTGATTTAATAAACAGACTGAAGAACTGATCAACACTTCAACATCTGATAGCCAAAACCAGAGGGCAACATAAACACATCAAACTTTTATGTTTAAGGTGGAAAACCTGCATGGTGTACCCATTGACATATATAGAGATGGACAAAGTGCCTGTGACATCACCCATAAAAAATGCCTTACCTGAGGTCCCAACAAACTGAAGCCAGTTGAGTCGCCATTTTTCCGCAATACGGACGTGGCCATGTTGGAACCAGACGACATTAGTCAGTCTGAGTCAACATTTCTTTGGCAACCACTCTCACTAATCAGGAGTGAGCTTCTTGGAAAACCACACCCCTTCCACTGAAAGCTGGCTCGGGAGAATCTGTCAATCAAATATTTAGAATTAAAATAACCTTGCAATTCTTTCATCCTTAAATTAATCAAGCAAATGTGCTGACTCTTTCAGCTTCGTCCCAGCATGGAGCGCTACCAAAGAGCCGTGGTCAATATTTTGACAAGAAAAGCTTCTCCTCAGCAGATGACCTGTGTCTCTGCTCAGATGTCCAGTTTTAGTGACTCACCGATGAGCAGCCCAGCTGGGATCCACCAGAATCCCAGAAACCTGAACATCTCATGTCCTGCTTCACTGGAGAACTCCCTGCCTGCCAAAGAACCCAAGAGACCAAAAGATCAACATGCATCCATGTTCATCGCAGGAGATAACAGACAGCTCATTATTGGTATGTTGTGATTTGATTGAAGAGCTTTGTACCTTTGGAGAAACCTGTTCCTGGCATGAAACCTACAGATGCATGCCCATAGATTGTGTTCAGCAAAAAATTGGGACTCTCCTGGTTCACTTATATCAAGAACTGAAGTTACAGAAAAATAATACCTTTTGTGTCCTTCCGTGACAACATGTTTGGACTCACGTGTTTTGTTTACTTGATGCTATAACACTGTAAGTGCTGTCTTTACAGGCGGAGAGGGAGGCCATGCCCTGTGCTTGCAAGGACACTTGGAGGGTGGCTGCACTGAGCCGTGTGACACATTCATGAGCAACCCGCTCTGCAAGGGAAATTTCCAGATCCAGTCCTTGGAGGTTTGGGGCGTTCAGAACTCTGTTTATTCAACTCCCAGTTCTTCGCCTCATTAGAGAAACGTGCAGTTTCACAGCTGTGTTATTTTTTTTTCAACACTCAACTAATTTTTTTAATGTAAATTACTGTAACATTATTTTGATGTTGTTTTGAAATACATACTCTAATGAAATGTAGATTAATTCTTAAACTTTTAGGAAGCTGTGTGACTTGAAAAGCAATTGCTTTTGCTGCGTTTTGTGCTGCATTTGCCTCAATATAGTATTTTCTTCACATTTTCATTTGATTTTATCTGTGTAATTTAGTCATGCTTTATAATAAAGACAAAAACTGAGTTTTGGACAATAAGAAATACTTTTAGTTAAATTACTTAATGTTTTAGGTAAACAGATAACTTTTATTCTGGTAAGCTGATGTTTAAATAAGGACGTATACTAGCAAGCATGTGTATAACAAGTATCACTTTTTTTTTTTTTTTTATTAACGTGAAGTTGGTTATTTGGTAAGAAAAGGATACAAGTCTCCCAGAAAATGAAACCTTAAAATAAATTCAGCTAAAAGTTTTTAAAAAGTACTCAAGTATTTAGATTTTTCATTGTATGCATTTATTTTTTAAAAATTGACAGCTGTAGTTTTCATTGTGTTCTACGAGAGCAAATCTCTTAACAAAACCCGATAAAACACAGCAAATAAAAAAAAGCCTTTCAAAAAAAGCAGTATGTTACATTTACAGTCTGTCACTTGTATAATATAAAAATGTTCTCTTGTACAAATGTGTCTTGATAAAAAAAAAATAAAAGGATATAAATTAAATTTCAAGCATTTCTCAGTCTCCTTTTTTGTAATAATATGTCACAAAGTTACACAAAAATTATTTTAGAGAAAACAGCAGTAATCAGAGCACCGCCCAAAAAAAAGAAACCTTAATATGCAGTGATTTCACAAGGATCTATCTTCAAAACCTGTTGCTTTGTTTTTGCTGTTTCACTTAAACTGCGTTGCAGGACAGCGTAAATGTTTTTTTTTTTTATTATAGAATAGTAAAATTTCTTTACTATTTTTACAATAAATAACTTTAAGGGACTTTTAGCTCAAACACTGATGCAAAAGCCAGTTCAGAAATTTTATTTGAACATCAACTTGTTGAGTTTGCCATGTGCTCAGTACAAAGTTAGTTTCCTAAGATAAATTACATTATATTACCAATTAATGTTGGGTAACAATCATAACAGGTCTATATTTGCTGGAACCTTGGTTAATTGTATAGAATTTTACAATATTAACATAAATTGTCTGAGACCATGTTTGTGCCTCCCCTGTAGCTCTCCACTTACAACTGTAATTTTGAATATCTGTATCTTATTATGCCACATAGTAAAATCTTAATTTAAGCTTTCAGGTTAGTTTATTTTACATAATATTTTCCTCTTTAAAAGGGAAACGGTGAATAAATACCTGACAAAACAGAAGAGGGTACCACAAAAAACTAAAGGGAATAGAATAGAATAGAATAGAATAGAATAGAATAGAATAGAATAGAATAGAATAGAATAGAATAGAAT
>BSAI01000119.1:16292684-16312724 GCA_036245035.1 Adrianichthys oophorus | reverse complement strand
ATAGAATAGAATAGAATAGAATAGAATAGAATAGAATAGAATAGAATTAAAACAGACATACAGACGAACAAAAATATAAGCTCTCTTGGGGGTCAATGGTTCATACCTGGGGTTGGGGCTGCGTGTGTGTGGGTGTGTAATGATGCTGTGCTTGTTACGGGGGGTGGGGGGTGTTCTCTCAGGCATACACACTTCTTTAATTCAGTCAATTAAAAAAATAATTTATTCATTCTCCAGCCTTCTTTAACCCCCTGTCTCTCCTCTTTTATTTTGTAACCTAATCTCCTTTAACTCTCTTTTTCTCTTTTTTACTCCATCTGGTCCAACAAAAAACACATGCAAACATAATTAATATAGATGAAGTTTACCCTCAAATACAAAAGAGATTTAGTATATAAATATACTCCTAATGTATCAGCCTTTTGTAACAGTAAAATCTGAGGCCTTCAGCTCTTCTCTGTTTGCACAGCTGCTGAACTGGGCAAGTTATAAAAGAAAAAACAAGTAAAACACAATTTCTTCAATTTAAAACGTAAATTTTTATTTTGTGTAGTTTGTTACTGATTCTAAAGAACTGAACAACTTTTTTTTAAGTCAACTTACTAGCTGTATTATCAAATGTCCGATTTTCTTTAGAGCTTTTGAAGGCAGCAGAGACCTCCAGCTTGATCGGTTGCTAAGTAACCGTTTGTTGCTTTGCGGCATACGTTGAGAAGTAAACTTGGGCGCTAACTTTTTATCTAAAAAGGTTTACACCAAAGGAATTTGTGTTTTTTGGTCTATTGTCGTTTGTTTATTTTGTTTTTAAATCTTGTGGTGAGGGTTTTCACCTAATGGCGAGCAAAACTCCCAGCATTCCTCAGCTGGAGTTGGAAGCTGTCATTGGATTTAACGGTAAGTTTTGAAATGACAACGAAAACCTTCTTCTTCTCTGGAGAAAAACTAAGCTAAGAAGATGTTTTTTCAATCATTTTGTTTTCGAACATTTTTTGATGACTGCTTAAATTTAGCCAAACATTAAGTATCACAGGGGGTTGACATAGTTCTAACTGAATAGGACATTATGAAAGGATAGCTATGTCTGCGTGTCTTGTCAGGCCGCGTTCCCTCTGGCTTGAGGCTCCATCCTGACCAACAACACCTCATCTATCCTCTGGGATGCACTGTGATTCTGAAGAGCATCAGCGATGACAAACAGGAGTTCCTGCATGGACACACCAACAATGTGTGCTGCATCTCTGTGTCCAAAAGTGGAACCTACATTGCCTCTGGACAAATCAACTTTTTGGGATTCCAGGTGAAAAATTCCGTGATTTATTATCCCTTGTTTTAATTGAAACTTTAAAATGCCATCTATGTCAATTGAAAGTTTTTTACTTTATTTTTTAGCAAATTGCAAGCCATCCCGTATCTTTTAAATTGATTGCTCACAGGACCTTTTTTATTTCTGCATTTAAGTTAACAAAAGTAGTATGGTGAGGTTGATTTATAGTTCTCATGTCTCAAATAGATTAATCAGACTTTCCTTTGTGTTTCTTTTTTATTCAGCTTATTTTTAGTCTAGCAAAAGGATGATGGGATATCAGTGCAGGCTTACTCTGATGAATTTCTAATAAACTACTGTAGCTTTGCAGTTACTATGACCTAGAAAAGGACACAGGTTTAACATTTTTTGTCTTATAACTGCATAATCATAATTAAAAGACCATTGGGGACCCTTTTACAAGAGATCAAAATATGATTGGAGTTGACACTTGACATGTAAGATGCTCACAGTATAAATGTGCTTTACTGGTTTTTACACTGGCCTTTTAAAAAAAAATAAAAAATTATTATATTTTTTTTATTTTTGTAACGTTCATAGTTAAAATCATTCTTTAAGCTTTTCAATAGAAAAGAATTGTGTAAACAATTTAGAAATTGTGAAAACTGTGAATTTTTTGTGTTCGGATAAGTCACTGGTGTCTAGCAGAATGACTCAAATGTGGATCAGGCAAAGGCTCAATCTAGAACATATACTTTAATTTAAAACAAAGTGTCACTTGAAGTGGGTAAAAACCCCTCTTTATCTTCTTTTGATCTATTTTCGAAGTGTTCCCAGTGGTCTTTTAATTATAGTTATGCAATTTTTAGACAAGATTTAAACATTTGTGTTGTTTTCTAGGGCATAGTTTTTGCAGAGCGACATTAATTCATCAGAAACTTGACTCTGAGTTGGGGGCTGGACTGCTCGGACAGACCAACCCTAATTTTAATCGAAGTGGGTGTTTAACAAACACTTGAAACTAGCAGTCAATCCTCAGTGCTGTGTAAAAGACAGCCTGACATTAACAGAATAGATCAGAAGCCAGCGACATTGAGGATTCAACTGTAAAGCTGAAATACAACTCTAATAATTCATCAAAGATCAGGTAGCTGTGAACCCCTTCATGAAGAACTGTCAGTGAGTGGGTGGTACCCTCCAGGAGGAGCCAAATATAGAATGCACAGAAAACAGAGGAGAGGAGAAACAAAAGCAACCCCAACAGATAAACTGTGTCAACTGATCAAAAGGTTTGTGGAAAACTATGCTATTCCTGGTGGGTGTATTTTGTTCCAGGCAACTATTTTTATCTGGAACTATGAACAAAGATCTGTCCACGCTGAGCTGAATCTTCACAAGGCCAAGGTTGAGTCTCTGGCATTTTCCCCTAATGACAAGTTCTTGGTGTCTTTAGGAGGTCAAGACGACGACAGGTAGACATCTGATT
This sequence comes from Adrianichthys oophorus, assembly GCA_036245035.1. Taxonomy (NCBI): domain Eukaryota; kingdom Metazoa; phylum Chordata; class Actinopteri; order Beloniformes; family Adrianichthyidae; genus Adrianichthys; species Adrianichthys oophorus. Next base: position 16,309,974 of record BSAI01000119.1, on the reverse strand, counting down.
TTGCCAGACTGCATGCTATGTAAGCGGATTGCATGACAGTATGAGCATCTGTGTCCTCAGCATTGTTGTCTGGAACATTGAGACCAAACAGGCCATCTGCGGGAGCATGGCGTCGTCTCGCATCACCGGTCCCTGCCTTGTAGTGCAGTACTCAAACACAGATGATAACATCTTTGTTTCCGCTGGGAGGTGAGTGAATCACCTCAGCAGTTGTAAATATGATTTATTTACCTTAAAATGTGTTGTGTTTTTCAACATTTTTTCTTATCCAATCCAAAATCACTTCTAACTTCTGTCATTTTTTTGGGGGGGGGGGGCAGTGGAACAGTTCGAGTTTGGGAATTGGATGTTGCCAACAGAAAGATTAGACCCACAGATTGTATAATAGGTAAACTTCAGAGAAATGTCAAATGCGTGGAGGTATGAAGCACAAGATTTCTTTCTCCTTATTCACCTGGTTTGCTGTTTTGAAGTAGAACTGAATTCTGATGCTTTGACAGCCACAAATAACAAGAATTACCAGCTTTATCAATTAAAACTGATATTCATCTATCAGATGTATTTTAGTGACTGTAACATACAGCAGTAAATCTTCACGATAGGCCAGTTTTGCTGAAACTAGCCTGGATTTGTCGCACCTCTACAGATCTCAAAGGATGATCAGTTCATTTTCTGTGGAACAAGCAGTGGAGATATACTACAAATCAATCTCAGAACTAGACTTTTGAGTGACTGCGGTCCAGTTAAAGCAAAACACAGCTGTGTGAGTACACACCCGATATGATCAAAATCGAAATGAAAAGACAAACATAGCAAAAAGAAAAACAAAATCCAGTTTGTTATTTTTTTTTTGTACAGGGTGTTGTTGCTCTCAAAATAGTGGAATCTGGGGACCTCCTTGTGGGTTCTGGATCTGGAGTCCTAAGTTTATGCTCCAAAACAAACTTTAAAACTCTCAAGTGAGTCTAGTGTTTTGATATTTTTTTTCCAAAATTTTGCATCAACTCCAGAAGTACCATGCTTAATTGTTCCATTCCTCTCTACCTGTAGGAGGGTCCAGCTGGAGAAAGGAGTGACTTCCATCACGATCAAAGACACAGAAAAGAAGTTCTTTATTGGCACAGAAGCTGGCTTTATTTACCACATCAACTTTGATGACTTCAAAGTTAAACTGGTTTCCACCAGCCACAGCGGTGCTGTGAAAGACGTGGTCATGCCTTTGTAAGTGGCAGGAACTTACACTGATAAAGGCAGAGTCAAAACTCTGATCAGAAAATGTCTGTTCATTCGTCAATGCTGTGAATGGAACAGCAGCCAGATTGAAAAAACATATGGTCTTGATTAACTTTTAAAGATGGTTTAAAGCAAACAGAACATAAAAAAAGATTAGTCATAACATAAAATGTCAGGCATGAAATACAGGTGTCTCAAAGGTGAACCTGGGCTTTGGAATTTGTTTTTGTCTTTCTTTTTTCTTGTTGCCATAATGAAAAGAAGTAGAAGGCATTGGAGAGTCAATGATGTTCTTTTTTTTTCATTTTTGTAGTCACCTGCTTTAGATTTGAACTGAAAAGCATGGTTCCAGAACATGCAATGCCTCATTGTGCTCACTAGAGGGAGACATACGCATAATCCATTCATCATGTGAATAGGTTGGAAATTAGTGTCTGTTCCTTAATAAATGTAATGTTTAAAAGTCTTAAAACACTGTTTACGTCACTTAGGAACCCCAAAAAAAGTTTGTTTCTTTACCGGTTTGACAAAGTTGTTTTCTATTCTTACATTAATGCATCTTCTTAACTGTTTATGTTGTGTGAATTAGTGGAACGTCTGAACTGTTTGCAACCTGCTCTGATGACGACATCCGACTGTGGCGCATAGACAAACCCAAAGAGCTGCTGCGCATCAATGTCCCTAACATGACCTGCAATGCCCTGGACTTCATGACCGATGGGCACAGCCTCATTAGTGGTAAGAAAATAAACTAAAGAGTAAGATATTTTAGTTTTAAATCAATTTTAGTAAAACTTTGCAAAGCCCACGGGGCTCCACAATGGTGTGGTGGTTGGCACTGAAGAAGCCCTTTGCTTGAATCCTGATGAAGTTCTCTCTGTGTGGAGCTTTGATGTTCTCTCCATGAATTCTAATTTTTTCTCTGGGCACTCCAGCTTCCCCCAGTAGTTCAAAAACATGTTTGATAGGTTGATTGGTGACTCTAAATTGTTCATCTAGAGAGGGTGTGGCCCAGCAGGGTGTTCTCTGTAACTGGGATAGGCTCCAGCAACCTCCATGACTCTTCACAGAACTAAGCTGGAATAAAATATGAATAGATGAAAATTATTATTCTACTGCTCAAGATTTCTTTTTTTTTATGTTAGCCTGGAACGACTGTACAATTCGCGTGTATGCACCTGAAAGTGGACGACCAATGGTCATAATCAACAATGCACACAAGATGGGGGTAACCGCTATCGGCGGCACCAGAGACTGCAAAAGGATTGTCAGTGGAGGGGGGGACGGACAGGTAGGGAAAAGGTTTCAAAATCTTTAGATAAAAACTCCTTCAACCACCATGAAACAAATCCCATCCTCTAATCAAGGCAAATTATCATTATTATTATTTTATTTCTTAGTTCTTTGCATGGTTTGTCAGGTCCTTAACACACCACAAGTCTGCATTTGATATATTTATTTTTTTGTCACTATAGTTTCTGTCAATAGTAAAAACTAAATTCAAATATATTTATGTATTCCATAGGTGAGATTATTTAAACAAGCAGATGATATTTATTAACAAAACTGTGTCTTCAGCTGCAAACTGGATTCCCCAAAAATTTCTATTTATGATGTAAATTTTTACTGGAGGCACAACATGTTCAATGTCGTTTTTTTGGTGACATTGTTCAAAAGTACCTTTTTTATTTCTGTTGCAGCACTGAATTGTTATTGAAAATTTTTTTTTTTGCTTTTAAAATTTGACTTTTGTGTTGTAAGTAATAACCTTATATGGTTTTTGTTCAGGTTATCAGTATATTCTTTTACAAAAATGTGTGACTTCTTTAAATATGAATTTGTAACTGCGTTACAGATGGTAAAAGCAGTAAAAATAGATTTTTATTCTGCCCTGTTGTCTTTATTCTCTTGTCACCACATGTCTAAGTAACACTATACCTGGACCCATTTATTTTAAAATTTGCCTTTGACCAATTCTCAGAGTGACTCATTTTCTCATGTTTTTCCAAGTGCAAAACCAGACATCTGTGAAATACAGACTCCAAACTGACCTTATACGTCATCAGGGGAAATGTGCACTAAATAAGTCAGGAGTTTTTATTTATAAATCATTTTTTCCAGGCAAACTACTTACATTTTACCCACATATAACGTGTCTTTTCATTTTCCCCTATATTTTACACTTGAGTGCTTCACCACTATCCTCAGAATTTTTTTTTTTTATTGTGTGAGTCATCATAAACATGCTGTTTGACCTCAGACTGTTAAAAAAATCGATTTGACTATTTGTGGGTGAATTCAGAAAAAAAGAAAGCATTAAGAATTATGCCTGCTCTATCTTTGCTGTATATGTCTCACTAACAAGAACATCATATAGTTATAGTTATATAAAGATGTTATTTCTTTAAATGTGTTAGTAATTTTAATTAACCGTATTAGTCCTAAAATCAATTGCAATTATAGTTCTTCTACCCTTTACAGATTTTCAATGAAATCGGTCATGATAATCAAACACAAATCTGTGTCAAGAGAGTGTTTTTGCTGTTTTTTTAATCAGAATATCAAATCTGAAAAGCAAAAAGGTATTTCTGTGTGTTTGCAGACAATAGCCTGAGTTGATGGTGCAACTCCTGGTGCACCACCAGATACACATTTTCTAGAGTGTGTTCAGTAAACATTTTAGAAGAACATGTTATGTTTTTTATCCCCGCAAAACCAACACAAATGCTACAAAACCTTACAAAAATGTGTTCTTGTCTGATGTCTGATGTTTGATGTAGCGCACATATGCAGATTACGATGAAGTGTTCTGAAATAAACTGGTAAAGTGAAGCATCCATACATACAGTAAGATAAGAAAAGCAACAATTTCTTTCTTTCCTATTTTTACATAAAGGTCAAACAAGATCTTCCAGGTTGTTTTGACTCTCAATCACTTCTATCATTCTTTTTGAGATTTCAATTGGATGTTGTTTGAGTCCACAGGGAAAAACAAAGATATGATAGCAGCAGATCTTCAACAATCCTCAGTGCATGCGATATAAAAACAACTAAATCTATAAATCACTGAACAGAACACAGACTCTTTAAGATTTATTTTCTGTACAGGGCTAAAGTTGGATGCAAATGTTTTGCTGTGAAGATGAAAAAGACTGAATGTTTGCAGGTGCGTGTTTGGGAGCTGCTGCCACATGGCTATCGGTTGGTGGAGATCATGAAAGAGCACAAAGCCACTGTCTCCAGTGTCCAAATCAAGTCCAACGACAAAGAGTGTGTCACTGCCAGCGTTGATGGGGCCTGCATTATCTGGGACCTAGAGTAAGTAATTTATCAATCATGGGGTAAAATAGTGGAAGGAAGATTCATTTTGTTTTATACCTTTGAAAAATATTTTCCAGGAATAAAATGATACTCAAACATGTAAATTAGTTTTGCATCTGCAAATATTTTTTTTTGCATTTGAAAAAGAAAAAAACATTTTGCAATAGCATATTGTGCTTCTGCAATATCATGTTTTGTTTGTGTAAAACAGATTTTTGCCTCTAAGACACAAACTCAAGTTACATCCGTCATACTTTTGAGTAGAACTGAAGCTATGTTCACAGCACCCTCAGTAATATGCATTCAAGTGACCATTTTCAATGAAAAGTCTATAGTTGTGTCTGAATTCCTTCACTACATCAAACTGCAAAATGTTGATGAGATGTCAAATGATGTCGTGATCTGTAGTGAGAGCAGTAAGCAGGTGGAGGAACTTCTAGAGCGGTGGTGGTTTGAAAAGAAGAGGAATGGAGGTCAGCCACAGCAATACAAAGTATTTGTGTGTAAATGAGAGGAATTTAAGTGGAATGGAAGGTTACAGGGATCAGAGGGGGCTTTAAATACTTAGGTTCAACAATCTGCAGTAACAGAGAGAATGGGGAAGAGGTTTGTATGATCAGAATCAGGAATGAACCCATCACAGGAACAAGTCATGTCAGATCTTATAAAGATACATGCAGGGAAGCAAACTGAGGTGGTTTGGAGGAAGGACAGTGATTATTTTGGAAGAAAGATGCTAATGGAGCTATCAGGGAAAGAGACCAAAAAGGAGGTTCATGGATGTAGTGAAGGAGGAGGTAATTGTGGTTCAAGTAGACAGTTGATTTGTTGTGATGACCCTAAAAGGGAGCAGCAGAAAGGTAAAGAAGAAAAAGGAGAGAAAGTAGTTTATTTGCAGATTGTAAAGCCCTTAAAATGTAGATCAAAGTGATCATGTATGATAGGAAGCAGAAATGAACAAGATCAGGAAAAACATAGAGCATTGATCTTATTTGCAGTTTTGAATCTCACAGGAAAATCAAGAATTCATATCCAAGCATTAATTTGATTATTCATGCTTGACATTATAGATTGCTTATTGCAATAATGTCTGAGATTATGCTCTTTTCTAAAGCTTAAAAGTTACCTAAATGCTCTGCTAAACAACCAGTTTTGCAGCACATGTATGCTTCTGTGTGATATGCTAATGAGCCGGCCAGTGGCCAGAATAATAGAAGCCCATTTTTTCTTGCCCATTAAAATAGAAAGTTATCTGCCTCATCTGAACTCATGGCAAACATTTGTGTTTGAGTTAGATTATTTTTACTGCCTATACTTTCAAATTAGAAAACCCATATAATGTACTTTGTAGAATGTCAATAGGTTGTACTGGTATTTCCCTGCTCTTTTTGTACTGAGAAATTGCCCTATGACAAATGAGGTCTGTTTAAAAGCAAAAGTGAAAAAATACAGAGGCATGTCAGTCCCCTTTTAATCCAGTCATTAAAAAAAATGTTTTTAACATATTTGCACACATTCTGATCCAATTGTGTTTCTTTTATACTTATGTTTTCATAATTGCAAATTTTTCTGGTGATGAATTTTCATGTTTTCTTTTTTATTTGTTTTATTTCCTATTTTAAGATTGTGTGAGTGTGTGTGTTTCAACAACTGCCAGTATTGTTTGCCCCACTTTCTTCAATTTTTAATAGTTTCACATAGGCCAGATTCAATTATATTGAATCTGGCCAATATGGCAACAGCTACAAGCTAAAAATCTAGCTTAATTCACCTTAATATATGTAAATGTCAAGCTTTTGTTGTCTTTTTTTACAACTGTTCATCAGCATCAGTTGTTCATGAGAAAATCACCTCTGAGTTGTGGGTGGGACTGTTGAAACAGAGCAACCAAACCACGCCCCCTTTCCCCTTCTCGTTGTGGAGCGGTACTTGGGGCCCGCTAGTGGATTTTCTATGTCACAAAAAATATTTTTTAAACATTTTTTCATCAGGTCCTGATTCACAAACATTTGAACAAATAAATACTCAGGAATACAATTTTAAGCTTAATTTTTTTTTATAGTGTGTCCATCATCAGAAAAATGCCACAAGAACATGGTAAAAACACCCAAAACACATTTTTTTCATCAGAGTGGGTCTTTAAAACGTGGTCAGTGTTTTATGTGTTTATTGCAAGATTTTCCGCATCTGTGAAACACATTTCACTGTTTACTCTCTTGTCCAAACTTTTAGACGGTTTGTAAGCCTTCAAATGATGATCGCAAACACGATGTTTCGGGCGGTGTGCTATCACCCAGAGGAGCACCAGATCATCACCAGTGGAACTGACAGAAAGGTAGATGTTACTGTATGTCTGTTGCAGCACAATTAAAGTGGAGTTAAATGTGTGTGTTTAGCACCCCAATACAACAATTTAATGTTCAGAATCAATCAGGATTTAAAGAGAAAGCTTCTTGGCATTCACAGCTGCCTTACTGTCACTGTAATCTCCACTTAGTGAGCATGACAGAAAAATCTTGTTCCTCTGATAAGGAGAGAGTCCAGTGAAGACCAAACAAAATGAAACACAGCGGCGTATCCAATCTAAATTGCTTGCAGTTTGTTTCTCAGTTCAGTATAATTAAGCCATTGTGCTAGCTGCTAGTGACTGTGGCAGGAGCACGCCCTCTGTTTAGTGGGGGATTTTGCTTAACTGCTGATTTACATCGGGTCGGAAGTTCACCGTGACAACACGAGACTCTTGCTGCCTTGATTGTGCACTTTACCCACAACCCTTGAACTTGGCCACACGCTAGCCCCATATTGCTGCCGGCCCTGCACGCTGAGAGGTGAGGACAAGTTGTGCTGATGAACGCAGCAGAGAGCAAGTGAAAAGAAGGTATTCAGGGGGGGAGTGTAGAGCTGTGGCGTTTGTGCCTTCCTGCGGATGTGCCTGTACCACCCAAGTGCCAGCCAGAACCACCATCTGCTCATCCTAGAACACAGTCTCTCTGTTTAAGACAGCGACTGTGTGTCTTTCTTTTCCTTGTGCTCAAACCCTGCTGCACTGTGCAGTCTGCCTCTGAAGAAATTAAAAGACAGTTCTTGAATAACATTGATTGAGGAGAAGGAAGGCAGCCAAGAGGATAAAATGTGGTGTCATGCAGGGTCAGGTAAAGTTTATCTTAATGAGATGGTGCTAAAAATAGCAATGGTTCAAAAATTGTAGAAATGGTGCTTCTTTTAATGAATATTTCCAAAGGAGAACAGAAATGGTTCCTAAATTAAGAAGCATTCTTTTTTTCCAATGTTTTTTTTAGAAAACATTTAGCTAAACATGGATCATTAGCAAAATCTGTGATCTGTTGGTCAAAATCTGAATTTGTCAAGTTTCTGATTGTGGTTTTAATTTTTCTTCTCTTAATCTCTTGAAAATCTAGTTTGAATCAAATAAACACATTTATGGCATTTTATGGTTTTCATACCAAACAGCAGTGAATGCAGTTTGCTTTTTATGCATAGAAACACAGCAAAAACTTAGAATATAGTTGGAATTGATGTGAAGCTGCTTGTTTAATCAGTGAATGGTTTACTTGGTATTTTTAAAGTCATTAATGTTATTATATGTGTGATATGGCCTACTTAAAAAATAATTCCCTATTTTCAGCTAACAAAGACAAGAAAACAGCATATAAGATAAAAGAAAAATAGTTTGTTTAATTGAACTATGAGGCTATACTTTAATACACTTTTGTATACAATAAAAAATAGGACTAATGTTGTTTGTAAAGAAGGTGGGAGAAAACATCTTTCTTTAAACAAACTACTTTGCAAAAAGTCAAGATTTTTGTACCTAATTTATAATTATATGTTTAGGACCTAGTAGCCGGGAAAAAAAAATGTTCTCGATTATACTATTACTGCTTGTAAGTACACTTATGTGCCAGCTACATTTGTCTGGAACTGGGTCATAGAAGAGGACGATGATCCCAGCATCAGACTGGTTGAAAATAAAGCAAAGGAAGAAGGTGTGGCAACGACCATGTCAAAGTCCAGAACTCAACCCTACAAAAAAAGAGGAAACCTGCAGAGAGCTGGAGATAAACAAATGCACTTTATGTTGCTAAAGGTGGTTCCAAAAACAACTGAGTCATGGAAATGCACTTAGTTGTTCACTCACTGCTGCTGCACTGATGGAATAGTTTTTGTTCACTTAATGATTAACAGCTTAATCTTACGTGTTAATGCTCATCTGAGGATATGTTTTCTTCATCAAAAGATCTGGTAAAAACCAGATCTTTATCTTAAGATTTGAATGTTTTTTTTATTTGACTTGGGCCTAAAGATACTTAATGACATTCTTTTAAAATCACATAATTTAATTATGCATCTAACAATCAACAAACGCAAACCTTTCCAGAAGTACATGCATTCATACACAATGCAGCATAAGCTTAGGGGCCTTTTTTTTTAAAAAAGTGTGATTATCAAAACAACAACCAGTATTTCAAATGTCTGAAAAAGTCGTTCTTATATAAATTCTGAAAGATTCTTGATGTAAAGACAAACATCTTTGCTGCTTTGAGTAAAAAACTGACTTTTCCTACAGATGTATTCTCATGTCCTTTAAATCTGAAAAAAAACCCGTCTTGTTTTGTCTTTCTCATAAGTGTAGATTCATTTTTTTTGATCAGCTTTTAACTTGATGACATGTCTGAGCGCTTGACGTGTGTTTGAAAACAAAGCAGGAACCTGCAGTGCTGGATTACACAGGGACTGGAAGCTAATGAAACTAAGCAGAGTGGTTCAGTGCTCTTCACTTCACACGGCAAGAAGGTTTTTGTTTTGTATCTGCTGGGATGGCCGGCATTTTTTAGTGTCCAGATTAAAACCTTTTGAACCCTTTATAGTTACTAAACACTTTCAAGATAAACTGTGATATAAGCTATTTTTAAAATATACTTTAACTATTTTTATGACAGTTTGCTTCACCTCTAATTTGCTTAATTGATGCTAAGAAACTAACTTTTTGTGTCCATTACATACACTTAAGCCTAATTGTACTCAGAGCTATACTTGTTTGTTTTGTACAAGAACATAGGGGGTATCACACGCCTTTAACAAATAAATTGACATAATAGTGAAAAAACATATTAAAGTAGCTCGGAGTGTGAAAATCTGCTTGACAACAACATAAAATGAACTTACTGAGTAATTGGGAATTCATTGCATTTGTAATTATAGTTTCCCCATATTAACGCTAAACCAATCTGATATATTTTAGACCTTACTGCCGGAAATTAATTTCCTGGTGGCCTTTTGCAGTGGCTGTGGGCCAGCCTCCCAGGCTGAGATAGCGCACTCAGATCGCCTAAGGTGGGGGTCTCTGAAATGAGATGAAAAAGACGGGAGAGGTCAGGACCGTGGCAACAACAAAAAGAAGAGAAAATGATCAGCTGGAGAGGAAGCAGAAGATTATTACAGTGGCTTTCATCATGTTTCCAGAAACCGATAACTGTGCATAAATATATCGATGGCACAAACCACTTCACATCTCTCAGAGTATTGAGACGGGCCTGTCGCATTGATGGCTTACATGACACATTGTTGGCAAACGCATGAACGCGGCAGAGCAGATATAATATAGCTTGCACTTCATTTGACCTCAAGACCGTCCAAAACAATTTTACAGTTTTTATTTTGAGTTTGTTTTTGCATTTTATTATAAAGGTTTATGAGTAACACCAAAAAGCAAAAAAAATCTGTACACTTTGTTCTCCAAATAATAAGCCTGTGCTTATAAATTCTCCCCCGTGCTTTGAACTAAGTGATCCTGCTTTCCTGCTTTTTATTTAATACATCTACTTAAACTTTATTATTGATAATAATAAAAGAATGTCTTGAATGCCATCATCATCACCTAGAAGACCAAAAAACCTGAAACAACAAAACAATGTGGTAAAAATTAATAAAGGATTTATATTTAATTACATTTCACAAAAAGCATCTTGTGGACTGTACTTTAGCCTTTGAAATGTTGATTCTTTACATTTTACTTTCAAGCTGTTGTGTAATTTTTTTAAAAATCTTTTGTTTATATAAACTCTCACCACACTAAATGAAGCACAAACTCTGTTCATTTGGAGTCTATTTTTTTTCTTTCTTGTTGACATCTCCCATTTTAAGCCTTGAATCAGTTATCAGTGTTTTATAGTTATATCGCAGTTTAATACACGATGTGGGCTGTTTGGAAAATAAATGTCAGTTTAATATGTCAATTTGTTAATTTTGATGCAAAAAAGTAAGAACGTAACTGACATGTAAATCAATCTGTAGTCTTTTTAAAGAAAATCAAGTGTTCTGTTTACATTTGTAATGAGTCTACCAAATCTCTGTGCAGAAATTAACTATAGTAAGACAGAGGCATAATGAATAGAATGCAGTAATAGACTTTTTTTTCAAAAAAAGTTTTGATTTGTTCAAGAACTAAAAATCTTTTTGTTACTTTAATTTGAATACACAGTAACTTAAGTTACTCATGCATGGTTTATACTTTATGGCGATTTTATACTTCATAGCAAAATTGTCCAGGTCGCATTGGTCGCAAGCCTTCAAAAGGGAAGTGCTGCTAAATGTGACACAAGTTGATGACATCATCCGCGGTTGGGATTTTAGGCCTGTAGCATAATCGTATGCATTTGGGCCATTTGAGCTATATAGTGCTCATTTGAAATGATTAGAATTCATGATGGTGGAGCAAACTCAATCCAAAAAATTGTGTCTTTTTAACTTGAAAAGTACAAACCCCACTCAGAAGTCTGCAGCTATCACCGACAGTTGCAAATGAAACTGGCTAATCTTAGTATGAACTAGACCACATAATTGCAATAGAGACGTGATATAATTGATGCCCTGGCTGATTGCTGTGAAGTATAAACCGGGCACAACAACAGATTTTTTAATTGACTAGCATTATTTTTGCACGAAAACAATTTTAACGACCCAATGAAAAGCATGTTTTAGGTGTTTTTTTTACAAGTTTTGTAGCATTTTTCTCATAATGGAGATACGTATACAGTAAGTTAAGATTTAATCTGCATTTCTGACTATTTCTTTATTCAAATGATGGTGGGTCCGCTACAATTCTGAAGCATTTACTTGCAGACAAATACAGATCCATTAACGTCTTTGTTTTCCCCATCTTAGCTGCCATCTGGCTCAAAACTGTATGGCTGGATAGCTCCAATATTGCTCGCCTTTTTTTTTTTTTTTTGCTATGCTTACGTTCGCTTTGGCTTGTGACGTCCTATGAGCTAGTAGGAGAGAGTGTAAACAAGGGCTGATAGGAAAATTAGCGGAGCTAATTTCCTGCCTACAACCCAGATAAGCATTTCCGATGAAATCCTGCCAAGCTTCAGAAAATATGTCTTAAAAAATGACAGTGGGTTTTGTTTTTGGCTAAAAACTGCATAATCATAATTAAAAGACCACTGGGAACGCTTTTAGAATAGAAAAAAATATAGCTGAAGTGTGGGCCTGTCTAGTCCAGTCAAAAAAATGTTTTAGTCATTTAGAATTAACATTTCAAAACTCCAAACAAGTTTTAGCACAACGTTTAGTCACTTTTTACAAAGTATATAGATTAAAATGTATTTTGGATGCAGAGAGAAATTCCGTTTACTACTCAGTACAACAATTTAAAACCTGGGGAGGGGGACAGATTTTTAAAATGCTTAGTCCTTTTTGGTGTTTTACACAAATTCAATAATTTCTGTAAAAACTGAACAAGCGCTTTGCCTCACATTTCTATTTTTGGTTTGAAAACAGTCGATACAATTTTAAGTGCAGTCGAATTAGCATATCTGTTTTACGTGCAGTTGAATAGCCTCCAAACATTTTAATAGTGCCAAGGGACTGAGATGAGTGTTGAAGCATCACCTTCAGTGGAATTTCATCAAAACATGGTGACTTGAAAGGTTGATTTTAAAGATCAAAACACTTCCTTCCATGTAAGTTCCATCTTTTTCTCCTTGAAACTAACAAAAAAGGACTGCCTTTATGAGGCAATATGATGTTTCTGTTGCTATAAATAATATCAGCTGGCAACTGTGTTACTTGCTGCTTTGACAGCTGTTAAGCTCCATGGATGATTAAATCTCGTTTAGATCAGCAAACAAGGTTTCAATAAGAGGGTGTGACAAGCTGAATTGAATGCAACAATATTCTCAACTCATTTCCATACAGAGTGGTATTAATGAAGCACTGAATCCTAATAAGGCCTACAGACTTTTATTATGTCTGCTAATTACACTCCTCAATTAATATACATTGTCAAAGCATGCAACATATTTTAATTATATCACATTTATCAATGTTGATTGTGTGTTCTGGAATGCAGGAACTTCACTACTTAATGTGCAGAGCGCATTTTAAAATCCCCATGCTGTATTTGACTTTAAATTGTGTTGCAACTTTTTCAAAACAAAAGCCTTGTATACTTGCAAAAAAAAGTGAACTGTGCCTGCAGTTGCAATTTCTCGTCAAAAAGTAACTCTGGAGGTACAGAAGTTTGATGTTTCTTCCTAGCAAACAGAAGGAGCAAAGGCAGCTTCCAGCTGTGTTTTCTGACACGGCTTTCCGCAGCCATTTGATGCCTGTCAGCAGAAGCTAAAGGGAAAGCGCTCATGAGCGTGGCATGTGGTGAGAGGGAGCTATAAACAAATATTTTATTATGTTCCATTCAGTATCAATATAATGCCTGCAGATACGCACAGAAGCTTAACACCTGCTTGAGTAAACATAAAGCCACAACATAATAATGCTATGATTTATCTGTCTTCATTATGCAGCGGAGATGACCCCCCCCCTTCACAGGAACAAGGAGAAAGACACGAGTTTACGCAGAAAATAACAGTCAAAGCTCAAACATGACCTACCAAAGAGAACCAGCGATAAACCACTTTAGTCACATGGCGTTACAAATTGAAAATCTACTTAACAGGACTTGAGTTTTTGTGCACAATCTTTAAACAACACGATAAACATGATAAGTTTTCCATAAATTGTGTTGGTGACGATTGTGTAAATTCTGTGGCTGCTGAGATGCTCACTGTGATTCTTCTTTCTAGATCGCGTACTGGGATGTGTACGACGGCTCTGTCATCCGAGAACTGGAGGGCTCCCTGTCCGGCGCCATCAATGGCATGCACATCACAAAGGACGGTAGACATTTTGTGACGGGTACGACTCAACACGCATCTTCCACTCGTTTGGATGATCTCTGACATCACCCTTGGAAGTGTTCACAGCCTTTCACTCTTTGTACATTTTCTTACCTTATCAGGGGTGTCCAAAGTTTTTGCAGAGAGCCAGATTTAGTATGGTGAAATGTTTAGAGAGCAAACCATTCAGTCAACAGTTTTTTTTAACCCTTATAATAACAAAAAATGTAAATAAACTATTTAACGAGATTTTTATTGCAGTTGGAAACTTTTCATTTCTTCACATAAACCAGAAATACATCCAAAAATGTTTTAAGCAACAAAATATTGTGAATTTCTGAAATAAAATAAAGAAAAATTCTGAAAAGAAAAAAAAACTATCATCATTAAATCTGGGTTCACATTAAATGCTGTTTTATTCACATATAAGTGTCTTTAAACTTCTAAATTATAATAATGTGAACAGGAAAATAACTAGTGCTGTCAATGGATTAAAAAAACTGATTAATCACACTTTTGCATTGTGATTAATCACAACTAATCACAATGTTTTACGAGTTACATTTTATATGGCAATATGTGGCTTTCAAAAAAAAAACACAGGCAAATTAGAAAATGTTTCCTTCATTTCTATTGTCTGAAATGTTTACATTTATAAAGTGTTGACCCAGAAGTTTAATTTGTGTGCACAAAACAAATCATCAGTAAGATAAACAGAACTGTAAAAACTTTAATGTCTACTGTAAAACTTCAAGAAAACAAAGATGCTGATATACAGCCGTAAGAAACAAACATTGTAAATGGTCTGGGCAAATACTCTATTTTGATTTTGATTGGCTGCTGGATGTTCCGGAAGAAGTTCCGGTCATAATGTTCTGTATGTGCAAGCTTCTTCAAAACAAACTTTTCCTTCATAATGTGGACAAAAACAAGCAGTAATACGTGAACTTTCTTTCTCTCTTAACTGATGATTTATCTAACCTATTGTAACAATCAACACACATATATACTGATAAATGATAGAATTTTTTTTATCTACTGGCTAATTTGGCTGGTGAGTAAAAATTGAAATCTTAACCAGTGGTGTTGTGACTTCATGTTCGGAGCATCAAACGACACACAGCAAAATCAGTTTGAAGGTTGTAGCTGCCAAAAGTGGGAGTACGACAAATTTGTTTCAAAACCTGAAACTGACACACTGTCAAGTGCAAAAATGTTTCTCTTAATGAGATGCTTAAGCTAGCTGTAGCTCACAAAACATCTGCTGCATTGAACTATGAACATGTTTAAAGTTTGTATTTAGTTGAACATGTGTAAGAGTACATTTTCAAAGGAGATATTAAAATAAAATAGTCTTTGTTAAATATATTCTGTCATTTGTATTTTCTTTAAAGAAATTAAATGGAGAAAAAAAATTGTTAAAGTCAAACATTTTATTTAGTGGGAAAAAAATCTGATATTTTATTTTATGGCCATATCGCCCAGTTTGAAATTTAGCGGATCACAATTAAGAAATTGTACACATAGTTTTTAGAAAGTGCTGGGGGCCGCAGATAATTAATTTTATAACAGGAGTTTGCAGGCGGAAGGAAATTTGAATGGATTTGGCCCACAGTCCGGACTTTGGACATGCCTGCCTTACGTCCCTATTCTAAAATGGATTTAGTGCATTTATGTTTCCTGACAGAACATCCCATAATGAAAGTAAAACTTTGTTTAGATGTCTCTTGAGCCTATGTGGAATTCCGGGGATTGGACATGAATTGGAAAAGCACATGGCTGTCAAAAAAAGCTGTGGTTATGTGTCAACAACAAGGAAAACACAAGGTCAAAGGATTTTGCCAAAAAGACACATGAAGGTCACAAATTCAACTGTTTAGCATAAATACTAAATTCCTTGTTTGCTGTCCATCCACGATGATTGATCTTGGGGGGTTCTGCAAAAAGGACCGGGCAATAAAAAAGAGTAAAATCAACCTTTGGAAAAAATCTGTGATAAAAATTATGGAAAAAGTTAAAGATATAGATAAATATTCTGCATGCACTGTAATTTGGACAAAATACAGAACAGTAAAAAATATAGTACAGTAAATGTATTTTTTAACTGACTAAAGTAGTCATTTCCTGTTTTATTCTATGTTATGTTGTTTTTGGTGCTACAGTTTCATGGAACCTTTTAGTTCAAGAGTAGTCATTGCATCATTTTCCATATGGCTATTTTAATCTCATAAGTTCTAAAGTGGGTCAGATTTAGTCAAAGCCATTCTTTTTGGCTCCCTTACCGCCAGCCCAAAATGTCCTTTAAGTTCTCTTTTATTTCTCACCTCCTCTGTCAGGTGGAGATGACAGGCTGGTGAAAGTGTGGAGCTTCATGGAAGGCGTGGTCACCCACGTGGGCACTGCCCATGGCGGTAGCATCACCAGTATGAAGATCTGCTCAAACAATCGCATTTTAGTCAGCACCAGCGCAGATGGAGCCGTCCTGCGATGGAAGTTCCCTCATCCTCACAGCTCTTAAAGGGTTGTTCACACCAGAAGAGAAAACCAGAAACCTTTGATCAAACGCATGTTCAGTCCTAAGTGTTTTTTTTTAGCTAAACGTTCAGTGATTTCAGACTTGCACAGTTTGTTGTGTGTTATTTTTCTTCAACTTAATGAATTTATTAAACTCATTTATCTCTTTGGCTCAGCAATTTACTGTCAGTCTTTTTAATAAAGTGAGTCTTTGTGATGGTTTTCTAATGTATTAAAAACCATTAATAGAATTTACTCTTTATACTAATCATCTGATTTTTTTTTTAAATCAAATTAAGATTTTAGTATATTTATTTTTTAAAAACTCTTTATGCTGAATTTCATTGGTTATCATGAGACACATACCTTGTACCTGCAAAAAGTGCACATTTTAAAATATCCTATAGCCTCATTCTGCTTATAGTAAGTAATCATAGTGTTAAAGCTAAAAAAAAAGGAAAGAATTTTTCTGCAGATGTCAGTTATGAAGGATTTTGATGCGAGAATTTTTCGTCCTGAACTTCCATTCATTTTCTTTTTTTTTTTTTTTTTTTTTAAACTTGTCCTGTCCAACAGCTGAGCAAACAGATATGAGCTGAGAACCTCTTGTGTTAGACAGATTTTACTGTTACAATCAGGGGTTATAAATCATTGGACACACAAAGTGTACATTTGTATAAACCCCTTTTGTAATTTAAACTAAACTTTATTTATATTAATTATGTTTGCAAACTTCTTTTTGTTGGACCAGACGAAAACGAAAAAGGGGGACCAGGGAAAAGGGTGGGTTACAGAAGAATCGTAAAACAACAAGTAACAAGATGCTGGAAGTTTATAATCATTACAGTCAAGTGTGAATGTTAGTCTGAATGGGCTACATCTCCTGATTGCTCACAGTGATACCCAATCACCCTCTTACCAAGGGGCCCTAAATGTCGACGGTGCAGTTAAAATTGGAGGGTAAGGCGCTGAGAGGTCATTTCCTGCTTGCTGGCAGTGATGTCCAAGCATCCCCCCCCCCT